>JAYRBT010000001.1:18438389-18449938 GCA_036023395.1 Myiotriccus ornatus
AGCCGTGGCCCTTTGGAGCATCATGCTGAAGAAGATTGTAAATAAAGTTGGTGCAAGAACACAGCCTTGCTTCACGCACTTTACTAGCCTGTTTTAGTAAAAAGGATTTCTTCTGCTGGACAGTTCTGGTCACTAGCAGATTGAATCGAACATCTATTAGCCTACTTACCCCTGGTTAATGTTTTCTGCAGAAGCTATTAGCTCTGTTAATTTAGTACAGAGAGGCCCCAGTCAAAATCAAGGCCTTTTTTTGTCAGGCTCTGCACAAACAGGGAGCCCTAAAGACTTTCAAATAAGGATGCAAGTCCACAGATGACACAGAAACTGGAAGAAGTGGCTGATACCCCAGAAGGTTGTGCTCCCATCCAGAAGGACCTCGAAAATGGGCTGTCAGGAACCTAAGGTAGTCCAACAAGTAGAAATTGCAAATCCTGCACCTGAGAAGAAACCACCCCATGCAGCAGTACATGCTGGGGGTCACACAGCTGGAAGGCAGCTTTGTAGGAAAGGAGGTGCTGGTGGACATCAGGGTGAACACAACCTGGGAACACTGTGCTGCTTTAGGAGGAGTGTCACCATCAGGCCACACCTGGAGCACTGCGTCCAGTTCTGGGCTCCCCAGCACAATAGGGAGACACACCTTCTGCAGAAAGTCCAGCAAAGGCTCACAAAGATAAGGGACTGGAACACTTTACAGCAGACAAATATAATTATTTAGCCTGGAAAAGACAATGGTCAGGTGAAATACCATCAATGTGTAAAAATACCTAAAGGAAGAGTGTAAAGAGGATAGAGATAGTTTTTTTTCAGTGGTGCAAAAGCAGTTGCTACAAACTGAAACACCTAAGGCTCCCTCATCAGGAAACACTTTTCTCCTGTGAGGGTGAACAAGCACTGGCACCGCTGTCCCAGGGAGGTCATAGGGTCTCCATCACTGGAGATACACAAAAGCCATCTGGCCACAGTCCTGGGAAACTGGCTCTAAGTGGCCTGGCTTGAGCAGGTTGTTGGAACAGATGAGCTCCAGAGGTCCCTTACAACCCTCAACCATTCTGCAATTCTGTGGTCCCTTTTTATTTTACAGACTCAATTCAACATAAATAATAATTATGTAAGGAATCATATGACTCATTCATTCCATGAATAAATGCATAATTAGTAGTATTGCACTCTGACAATAATCTAGTAACAAAAACAATGCAACACCAAGAAGTTTATGCTTATTTTTTTAAGGTGCAAGTGTCTATCAGTATTTTAGTTGATCCTGTAAAGATTCTAGGTCACTGTATGAAAGAACTGGTAGAAGTCTCAAAATATACATATTCATTTATGCTAAAAATCTGAGAACAAGGTATACCAGAACCAACATTTATATATGAAAATTAATTATACCAAAGAGCTTCAGCTCACTTTGATTTTCATTTACTGTTACAAACTTAAAGTCATGCCTGCGTACTCTAAAATTCATTGCTCAGCCTTCATCAGCATATGTCATATGATGTGTATCTCATTTTCCAGAAAACGGTACTGGCTTTAAACACTAGATTTAGCAAAGCACATCCTTAACTTTAAAACAAAGCAGCATTGCTTTTGGAAGTGATTGTGTACATAAAGATGGTATTTGCATGTCTGACACCCAAAACAATGTGCTAGTCAAGCAAGGACACAAATATCCTGATTGGATCATACTCAGGATACAGTCTTGGAATTCCACTAACACTTCCCTGTAACACAAGACAAAAACTAATCAGATTGACAGACACAAGACAGCTGCTCTGGAAGTAAAAGGGGGAGTGAAACAAACTTTCACAGCTCACGAAGTTTTATACTACATTTGGCATGGGTAAAAAAAATATCTAAGTCTTACAAAGGTGTTTTACTAACTTAAGCTTAAACATCTCTTTAAAAACAGTTAGAAACCTACAAAATTCCTCCCTGTGAAGTACTTCTGTAATGCGATAGCACCCTGACTACCTTCCCATACACTGCAGTCCATTGACTTTTGTCTTGGAGCTCTGTGAGGGGAGAGGAAGTTTGGAACTCTGGAGGGGCTCCTGCTCAGCACATACTCAGCAACAGCTCAATAAGGGGCTGCCCCTGTCAAAGCAAGATTTAATCAACAGTACTTGAAATGTAGTTCAGACTGCTGTGCTAGCAGAATTCATCCAAACATCTCACAGGGAGGAAGCAGACCATGACAAATATTTCTTTTTACTGGCACTATACATAGAGATGAACAGCTGTTACAGTGAAGTAAAAACCTGCCTACTATTTTCAGCAAAAGCAGGAGGACAGTCCTTCTTTGAGCTCTCCGACGGCAGAAGTTGTCGAACTGACATGCTCTGTGCTGCTGTTTGGCATAACTTTGGAGCCTACAAAGCAGGCTTTCCAGTTTCATGAAAGCTGGCCTTCTCTCCACACTGAAGGGCATAACTGTTACGAATTTTATAAACTGACTATATGCCTTTCACAGCCCAGAACATCAATGGCAAACTGTTTGCCAAAGTGTAATAAACAGTGAAAATTCAGTAAATGTCAATTTGAGGTAAACAGTTTTGGAGAAGATGCTGTGGAGGACACTGGGATGACACACAAAACCACCTGAGGGAGGCACAGGTATAGCCTTCCCACAGTCTCAGCACGCCCACTTCCACAGCTTCTTGCTCCAGAGTGCAGACAGCATTGAAAGACAGTTCAATCCTCATTGGTTTAATTTACCTTATGTTTTAAGGCATGGATTCCCTCATAGCCTGCTTACAAGACTGTCCTGTTTACTGTAGCCCATGTGGAAAGCCCTTTCAGAAGACTGCTTTACAAACAATCACGATGATTACTTGTATGGCTCAGACAGCAAATTCACTGAAGGACCTACTGAATTTTAAAAACAGATGAGTGTTCTGGAAGGTGCAGTGTCAATAAAATCCTCTATTTACTGAACCACAAGAAATTTTCAAGAAAAAAATAGTTGTGTTAAAGGAGTCATGAAAAGTTTTGAAGTTCATATATTAAAGTGTCCAAGTTTAAAAAACGTAAAACTAGAACTGCATGCAATTGCTAAAAAAGACTTAAGTTTCATCACAGGGCCTTCAAAATTACTTCACCCTACAGAACAGCTTACTTTGAATACCACAGTAAAAACCAGAAAATGTAACACTGTCAAGAAGGAACGTAGACACAAATATTTTTCAATATTAGAATACAAAAGTGAATTCAATTAGCAGCTTCAGGAAGAAATGATTTTCAAAATAATACAACTTTGCATTTGGCAAAAGTTACACAATGTGACTCAAAACTTGTATTTTATGGAAATGAATCAAAATAAACAGAACATTTACATTTGAGATGTTAACTATTTATTTTCAAATGCTAATGTTCCATTGGGTTTTTTCTTTTTTTAATAGAAAACAAAGTAAGATATTTTATTCCTATATAGTTCTAGAAAGACTTTACACATGTTGGCTTCAAGCAACTTTTAAGGTGGTCTGGAAGCATTATATTCATTTTTACAACACCCAAACCCAAATAGCTAAAGAAGAACCCTATTTAAAATTATACATTGCCCTTTAGAAAACACTTAGTTCTCTCTGCACACATATTACTTGTCCAAAGACAAGTTTATCCATTTGCTTTAAAATTCGAAATGTGTTAAAATAAATTTGACAGACAACTAAATAATCTCTACCATTATCAGGCATGACAATGAAGTACATGCATGTAGAAAACTTAACTTCTGGCAACTTAACTTAAAATTTAACATCTGGCAATTGCCTAAACACAAATAACAAGATCTCAAAATGTTCGTCAAAAAAATATGAACACCTTGTAGCAAATACAAGAAAATTATTCAGAGGACTAAAGCCCCAAGGAGTTATAATATCTGCCATATTAAAAAGAAACACAAAATAAGTCATACAGTGGAAGAGAATTATCTCAGAAATTTACATGTGTATGTGCCTGCCTGAATTTAAAGCCAGCTTTTCTGTATTTTACTGACAAGTACACATTTCACTAACAAACTCGTACATATAAATTGCATCACTAAGGCTAAAACCTCACTATTTGTAATCTAGTGGAGCGCAAACACTTATGTCAGCAGGCATAATCAGCTGGATCAGCTCAGGTAACTAGTCCTCACTAATCACCTTCCCCTGATGACTGTTTGTATTATATACTTCCCTCCAGAACACAATGTGAGAAACTAAACTCCTGTGAGTAAAGACACAGGACCAGTCAAGAATATCTTTTGAGTTATTTCAAATCAGTAGAAATACACGTGAATTTGAGACTGGAGTTCATTAACAGCTCTTCAAGAAAATAAGCATGTCTTACACATCAGAATACATCCTGAGCTTTCAAATGTCAGTCTCTCACTGTGTTATATTTATAGTCTAGCAAATTAATATTCTGCTCTTCCAAGCATAACTAAATCCTGCAGCTTAGACATCTGCATGGTTGATGAGTTTCAGTACAGCCTTAGAAGGGCCACATTCACCTTCAACATGGACAGACCACTTACAATGAAGGACTTCAGGGCAATATTATTAGTCAGAGCTCTACCACCTTCAGACATACCCTTACATGAAATGCCATAGGATTTCATCAGACTTTCTGTAACTCTACCTTTTCTTACTTACATCTAAATATTATTAACAACACTGTCTCTTGAAACACATCTAGACCACGAGCTGCTTCCACGGTTCTTTCCTTTTCAAACTATGGAAAAGAAAGCCATGTTGCTGTATCTCAAAAATCTTGCTCTGCTCTTCTTATTTTGATTTTAGGCTGATTTTACACTAAGCAGGCTCAATAGACTATGCCTACTGCACGGCTGGAAAAAAAAGGAAAATTGTATTATTGATTTTTACCCATTTACATCATTTTGGTAAGGCTTTGGTCTTCCATCTTCAATCTGTTTCCTTGCAACTCAACTGTACACACCTTTCTGTATAAAATATATAAATTAGTAGACAAGATCGATTAACCTTGCACCATGCTAGATGCCTTCATTCCTTCAAAATGCAATTATGTTAGCTCAACAATTTTTATAGCTTAAAGACTGAATAGAAGTCAAGCTGCCTTAGCCACTTCCTCATCACCAGGGAACACTTTTTTTTCAGTGTACCTTCTCCCACAGTAAGTTCCTCCTCTGTCCCAACATCACTCGTTTCTCATAAGTCACATTACCCAAACTGAAGTTTGATGAGAAGTTTCCTCTCCAGTCATTTAGAACCAAGACCTTAATTTCTCTGTGTGGCACGATGAGCTTTACCCAGACTGTGTTTTCAGTGCTACTGTCATCCAGCTGGTATCAATTAAACACATGTAGTGGATCACAGCTCAGCAAAGGCAGCATCAGACCTACCCCCACACCCAAGCTCCCCTCAGAAAAAAGAAAACAAACAAACAGAAAGGGGGAGAGGGTGAGGGGAAGGCTGAGGGAAAGGGACAGGAAATCTCTGTTATCAATAGACAGCATCCTGTTAACTTCACTCACTTGAGTCTATGTGGTACATACTCAGTAAGTGTTAAACTGAAACCAGAGCCTATAAAAAAAATTTATTTGATGCCAGCTGCTACAACATTAAAATAGATAATATTTTAGGACAGTTATTTATACATATCTATGACTGCTCTCTGCAAGAACCAAAATAAAAGACAGGAGGTGGACCCTCCCCCAAAACTGTGAGGAATATAAATTATTTCCCTTACCCCCTCCACCTCCAGTCCCTGGACAACTGGACGCAGGTGAGGGGTTGAACCTGATGAACCTCCAGAGGTCCCTTCCAACTTCAGTTATACAAATCCTAAGATCAGCAAGTCTGTTGAGATGTAAAATTGAAGAGCTTATTCTTCAATGCTAAAATAATTTGCTTTTTCATAAAAAGACTAAATTTCTATTACAGTAAGGTAACTAAATAAATATCAGCTCAAAAAGGAGTAAGAGACGAATAAGACTCCCAAGAGATCCAATTTCCAAGCTGTATGAACTGAAATTGTGTGAAATTAAAACTACCTTCTGTATATCCCCAACTGTGTTGTGGAGTACTATCTGTTCAGGAGGTGCAGTCCAGCTGGGAGCATTTCTCCACTGAAAATAGAGACACTTGACGTCAGATACTGCAGAACTCCCTACACTCAGGCAGGCACAGCAAATACGCCAACACAGTCAACTCAAGGAGAACAGTTTCTGTTCTAAGGGCAAGATCACTTTGAGAACAGCATTTCTGCATTCTCAAAATAATCGAGGCTTGTTCAACTTAGTTTTGAAACCTTCGCTCCCTCTCCACAGACTTTTGAATACTCAGATTCACGAATATAGGTTTAATCAGGAGTGAGTCACCGACCTCTATTGCTCAACTTGGTGCCTTTTATACATGCTGTTACAAAACACTGTATCTTACCTATACTACATACAACTAACTCCAAAATATTCTATTTCCGGTTGCTGTAGCAAAAACTAAGTTTATTTTCCTGTTTTCAAAGAGTTTAAAAAAAATACTAAAAACTGATTAGGTTCACTTGTTCAATAAACAAAACCAGAAAATCTAACTTTTCGTGGAAATTTAATGATGCACTGTGGTTCTACTATTATTCATTATATCCACTGTGGATATGCATGATGCCAGGCAACGTTTAAAGAGTTTTTAATCCAGCTTGGCGACTATCCAAATGAAAAGCAAATCCGACCTAGTAACTCTATATCTACTGTGCCAGTTTCTCCAGGAAAGATTACCCTGATCTTACAGCAAATCCTTAGAATATAAAGGGGTTCAACAAAGACAGATATCTACTTATATATCCTTCCCTTTCTAATAAAAATATGGAAGCAGCAAAATCTTTAGCATGGTACAATGATACAGTAATACAGAAGTCAAAGCAGGAGCCTGAAGATCTGGAGACACTGTTCCTGACGCTGCTACACTTACTTTCACACTTCCCTCAATTTCCACAATTTCTTGCTAAAGAAAAATCTAAAAGCATTTTTGTGCTAAGAATTAAATACCATATAAAAGCCAGGAACAGGATCAAAATTCCCCTTCTACTTATTTCACACATAACACTACTAACAGGTGGGCCCTTGTGTAATATATATAAAGCACTGGGGGCTAAGGGTAGGAATCAAATGCTTCCAAATCCTTGTCTGCATGCTGGACACTAGTAGATACAATTTTGTATCAACTTTCAGAAACACAACACAACAATTATTGTAAAATAATTTTTAAAGTCAATTCTTTACATACATTCATCTTTGTCAGGTTGTAGATTGGGACATGAAAACCCCTATGTTACTTTGACATGCATAAACTAATTCCTCATATAAGCTTATTAAAATAACTATGCAAAACTTAAACTAAGAGGAGTTTCTTTGACAAAAAAAAACCTTAATCCTAGAAAACTATTTTGCTAAGTCAAACTTTAAAATTTAGAGCAATTTCATCTTCAACAGTGAGATGAGTAATATTATCAGAAACCGCAGAATGCATCTCTCTGTTATAATATTTGTGTCAGCTGGGGTGATTTCCCCACATACTCCAATTCAAAACAGTCCAATATGGAAAAACCAAAAGCTCAACTTCCATAATCCTTAACTTGACCTCTCTGTCAAAATTACAGATGGAGCATAACTTTGCTTATTCAAATATATTGGCATAACACCACCTTTCAAAGAGGCAAAACTCTATGTGTTGACAAATTGTGATGCATGTGTTCTTCAGATATGTTACTGAGGTAGTCTTTGCCCTGAAAATGAGCATGTCTTATCCTGCAAACGACAAGATGCACAGGCTTTCAAAAGCATGCACTAGGAAGGAATGGTGGCAGGAGCAGCAGAGTCAGCCGTTCTGATGGGCAGATTTCTGGACAGCCATTGTCTAGCATTTCCCTTAAAACTTATGGTGTGGGACAGAGAAAATGAAACCAAAGCACTTGAATTAGGTCACTGTAAGTTAAAAAGAACACATGACAAATTAGAACTTTACTGGTGGGTAAATTAGATTTGAATAATTTTAGCTAATGAAAAACTCAGCTAATAAATATTATTTAATTCTTCACTCAAACCCCCCAACTAGCTTTGACTTAACAGAGGTGCATAAACATAGGTCACTCTTTAATTTACTCACAAATTCTAGATTAAATAGATACCATAAACCAAATGCAATCAAATTAAATTACACACGTTGAAATACTCCTTGGAGAGAGCTATTGACTGGGAATGTTGATTTTTTAGGAACAAAACACTGATATCACATATAGCAAGGGGACATGTTCAGTCACATAGACAGCATTTTGTTTTTTCTCCTCGTGAACTCTGCTTATAAATTTGATAAAACTATTCTAAATTACTGTGCCTCTATCCCTAAAAGGAGATTCAGAGAGAAGGAAATCTGAGGAATTACTTGCTTTTATACAAACTAAGTAATTGATCATGGGCTACTAAATGCATAATGTTATAACAGAAAATAGAATAATGCTACTCATTTCATGCTTACTGTTTCTGTCAAAAAGCCACAGGCCACAAAGGTATCACCTTCAAGTGTGGGTCTTGTATCTTTCCCCTCCTTCACTCTTCCTCTGCAAGCTGGTATCCTCCAACCCTCTCTGGCCATATCTAACACCTTTTAAGACTGTTACAAACAAAGAGCAACACAAAGCCAAATGGAACATATACCAACTCTGACTGCACCAAATTCAGTGCACTTACTTAAGGAGGAATCAAAGTAAACTGGTTTTGTTATACTCATCTCAATTGTACTGCTTTGCCACATACTTCACAAATAAAATTCAAAAATAATTTGCAGCTAGTATCTTATTAATATTTTGTTCAGAGCAGAACAGTGAGGTTTCTGCTATGTAATTTGAAAAGCACAAATTTAAGCTGCATTGAGTAGTTATCATCTAGTGGTTCATGTGCAGATTTCTCCAAACAAATTATACTGGACAGGGCATATATTGAATTGTGAAGCAAAGCAAAACTCCCAGTGCAATTAAGTATCTAAGTTAAAAAGCTAAAGCATGGTTGTTTAAAAATAAATCTCTCGGAACATAAAAATCTAACTACCCCTTCTAACACCACTTTGAAGAGTTAAAGTATTACACAAATAAAACTGCCACTGAAATATTAACAACATCAAAAAGAATAAAGTAAGCTTTCTGTGAAGCTCTGGTGAACATTTGCTGGACTAGCAAAATAGAAATGTTCTCTAATTATTCAAAGATGAAAGAGTACCTATTTAAATGCATGTGATTGTTTGAATAGTCCTTGATGGGACAGCATTATTACTACCCAGTTCTCTCCATTATAAGCTAAAGAGTATGTAAAATATCAACTGTCAGTGTAAAACTGTATTATAACACTGCAGTCATGGGCAGCTGTATTTGCTGACTACAATACTTTTTCTCCCCAGGGTGCCATACATTCATCCTAAATTCACAGGGGAATCAAGCCTTTTGGAAGAAGGAACCCTGGGGACATTTTAGCAACACTGCAGTGGGGAGGGAAGGCTAATTATGAAAATGAGGCAGAACTATTACAGTGGGAGCTCCAGGGCATGTAGGACTTGTGCAGAAATGAAAGTAGTTGCAAAATAAGAAATATGACTAAGCCAAGGCTATTTGAACACCTTTTTCTGTTATTGTGACGGGCGTGTATTTTATCATCTCTCTGGTTACTCTTGGAGTATGCCAGTATAACTAAAAAGTAATTTCACAGTGTTAAATCCAGAAAATGAATGGTCTTCATGAAAAACTCCAGAAGGATACACAAAACCAGTATGTTATCAAGTACATTTTATTAAGCAGAATCAAATCTACATGGAATTTAAATTACTCTCCAACTTCCAGAATCTTTTCAAACACACAGACTTGCATATGTGCCCATCACCGTTCCAGTATTATCAGATGGTATCTTAAAAAAAAAAAGGCCTATGAGAAATTTTGATTTTGTCTGAGGTTGCTTCCATCTTTGGTTTGGATCATTCGGAGGAAACACATAAATATGAGCATAGGTATCAGGAATTTAATCCTGTATCAGTGCAGTCTGATGCTAAAAAGACAGAAGCACTTAAAAACATGAATAAATTAAGTAAACAGTCACATTTTGCAGATGGAGAAAACAGGACAGAGACCTTTCAATCACATTTATGATCATCATTCTGCAAAGTTATTTACTGCAGAACACAGTAGTTGCTGACCATCTATGCATATTTATTGAATGCTAAATTAGAGCTTTACACAAGATTTAATGCCTTAGTGACCTGCAGACTTCTTAGACACGCAATTCGCTTGGACTGACATTAAAAGGAATTCAGACTACAGTGATTCATCAATCAGAAGGGCAGTTGGATTGTGTACCCAACACATTAACATTCCATGAACCCTGCTAGCTACCTGATTACATCCAAGCCCAGGTCATCACCTAGATCCTTCTTCCCACTCCAACCTCCACCCACTCCCAAAAAGAGACAAAAGGTTACACTACTGTTTACTTCAGGTTTTAAGCTCTCCAGCTCATGGAGGAGGCTAAACTCTTGCAACATCAGGGCTCACTGTTCTTTGCAGTCAGTGTTTCAGGTTCCAGTAGATCCTTTGAAGTTTGGGCAGAGTTAGGGTTGGTTGGTGGGCATGCATTAACAGGGGGTTCAGAACAGAAACAGGAAATCCCAAGTTGCTGTTGATTCAATATTCTTTTACTTGTTTTTTTTTATTTTATTTACCGGTGTTTCCTAAGGGAGGCAAGAAAACTAAAAAAAAAGTCAGCAAATTGCATATTTGCTGTCACCATGCATATTACCTGATATACTGCACATCTAATTCCTCTCAAGAGGTTTAAGTAAGCCATGAGCAGGATTCATTCCATATAAAACAATAACTAGAAGAATAATCTACTACTGCAGAAATATGGAACCACCTACCTGGATGTCCTAACACGATCAGCAGAGCTGCACAACAGAACTGTTTTTACAGCAATGTCCTGCTCACACACCTCTCCTATCAGGGATGCACAGAGGAGCTCTTTCCAGGGGTGTCAGTTCTCAATCTGGATTTCAAAATGTGGAAGAGCACTGCTTTGCTTATCTTCAAACTGCAGGCTTGTCCAGTTGCCCTGCTGTAGCTCAGATAAAACCATTTGCCATTTATATGGAGGCCTGTAGATGGCATTCAACCAAACGGGGCTGAAAATATATCCATTCAAAATAAAATTTCTGTCCAGTAAATACAAGCACACCTAAGTAAACCCCAAGCTTATAACAACAACAACACTTTGCTTCTGGCAGGTAGCTTTTGAAACTCTAGCAGCAAGTTGTTGTTTCTGCACACAAACAAAAGGTTTGAAGTCTATTTCCAAACCCAGTCTGAACTGGGCTCCTACACAGCCCTCCACATGCCACAGAATCAGCGTGTCCTGCCCTGTGGTTCACCCTGCTGCACGTATTTAATAAACAAGATGACTTCTCGATTAGAGAAAGGCTTCTAGCAAGAAAACATGGTAACTTCGGGGAATGCAGTTTAAATGTAAGAAAATATGCCTCATTTCTCAGTATATAAAAAAA
>JAYRBT010000001.1:18450038-18478209 GCA_036023395.1 Myiotriccus ornatus
AATCCAATGCGCAGGCTGGAAGGTGTAAAGACCTTCCCCGGTTCTTCGTTCGCGAAGACTGGCCATTACTTTACTATCACAATGATAGAACCTCAATCAGCTGAAAGAAATTCAGTGAAACTGGGAGGTTCCTCGTGCTCTAACGTGATTATTAGAAAAACATCACCACTTTTTAGCCCAGGCAACAGTCATAATCCCAAGTACAAGGCCATCTTCTTTTAGTACAAACCTTGTTAAATTTCTTCAAAAATAGTGGCATCCACAATAGCTTCAGTACACTTAATAGTAAGGTACTGCTTCAGAGTTAAAGTAAAAAGTCTATCATGACACCACACCTCTAGAAATCTTCCATTCCATTTGCATACATTAATTTAATTCAGCTTATGTTCACCTGGCAAAAAGTCACACTTGGAAACTACGACGGCTGAGACTGTGTGTAAAGTTCCAACGCAGACAACTTTCATATGCAGGCTAAAACAAGGCTCTTAAAATAGGGAACTATTCTGGAAATGCTGACACATCTTTAACACTGTGAGTGGGCGCCAATATAATACACACATTGTGCACACATATGTTGCTGTCTTCCTGGGAAGCTTAACTGAAAGCCCACATGGTTGATGTGGGACAGCAGGAATGCCTCTTTGAAAGCACTCACACTGCTTATTCATAGTATCTCAAACGAAACCCAAGTCATATGGTAAAATTATGCCATTTCACAAAACAGTGCCTGTGACAGTGAACAATCCTTTTGCATTAAAACTACTCTTTACACTTCAATTGAAAAAGAACACACCAAAACACCTTGATGACAGAATTTAGACACAATATTAAGCTCTTAAAGAAAAATAAATTTTAAGAGCTAGAACTGCAGAGGTCATCAACACAGTTTAATAAATTGAGTTCATCCATTACAAAAGGTCTTACTTTGGTTGTTCTTTTTCCACTAAAGCACACACCCACTACAGAGTGTCAGACTCCCAAAAGAGTAATGAAACAATAGATGAACCATCTGCTGTTACACAAAGCAAATTGAAAATCCAGGAATAGAATATATGGTAGCTGTACTAAAATCAGCATTACCTTTCCATTTTCTTTCACTCTAGATTCTTACCTAAGCTTTTACAAAACAAAAACAAACAAAAAAAGCCACCACACAGGAAAGTTTTAAGAGCTTCTAGACCTAACCATAGAGGGTAAAGTAGGACATGAAACATCCTTTGTGATTTTTTTTTTCTTCTCTTGGCAACTCTACTCTATACAATAATTTTTCAGTGACAAATATTCTGCCTCCCGTTAATACATCAAATGGCTGGCACTCATGGAACTGGTGTTTCACAAGGGTACAGGAGGATATAACAAGTATCTTAAATTGCATATCCATGGATATCCACAACTTAAACATCTTCACAGCTGTCAGTTGATTTTACTGTAAGGTTTACTTTTCACTGTCCCTTCCCAGCTTATTTATGCACATCAAGTGCAAGGCAACCCCTTAACAGGCTTAAAACAAGTGTGAACAAATAACTGCCCAAGGAAAAGACTGCCTTGGAAAGACTTTCTGTGGAGTACAAAATTACCTGTAAACTAAGTGCAAATAAACAAAGGAATTGGTAAATTAAAAAAAAAAAAAGACACGTGTACATGTCTTCTCTTCCCAACAGGTACCTCAAAGTGCTGTAACAGAAACAACTCTTCTGTTCCATTATACTGGAAGGATTCAGCTACTAGACATTTTTACCATGTTACAACAGATACTAAGAGACTGGTCTTATTCTTTTTTTGTTGCTTTGTTTATGCTGAGTAAACATAAGCTAATTTATTTCTCTAATACTTCCCTAGCCATATTCCTTTCCAAGTAGCTGGATGGGTTGTGTTTATTGGTTTTGAGAAACCATGTCAAAAGTCTTTTCAGTCATCCACTCCAGTAACAAAGTGCATTCCCAGAAATCATCCAATAAAAGACTGATTTTTAAAACAAATATCCAACAGTCCGTATTCTCATTTCATTTAAAAATATATTTTAATATTCCAAAAAAAAGGTCTGTCTTTTAGGCTGTCCATTACAGTTTAGCATTAGCAACACTAAATTCATACAGCACAAACAAAACTCTGAAAAACCCTCAGCCCTTTAGAAAAGCATTTTGTATTCATTTTTCCTCTAAGCCACTAAAAAACTGCTATGTGGTGTTCAGACATTTCTCTTCCTGCATTGGGATTCATTAAAGATTATTTCAAAGTGACTGCTGGGATCCATGAACCTCACAGAACAGCTTCCCTCCCCTATTCCTTTCTTCCTCCCCAAACAAGTAGAAAAATGAGAGAAAACAAGCAACTCTCTCCGTGCCACTCAGACAGCTTCATAAGGCAAGGCTCCTTTCAGACAATCATTATGGGCCTGTCAGTCATATATGTGTGTAGTTAATGAAACCACATACACACAGACTGGAGGACAGCTGTGCACCGACTGGGTCACCACTGATCCATCCTCCTGAACACCCCCCCAGATGAGCTGTGTCTTTTTACATTACTGTGCTCTGCAAGTGATTAGAGCCCCATTCCTCATAGGGCATTAATTATCGGGATTAACAGTAAAAGGAAACACATGAACAGGATGCTACATATTTATTTGTTTCTGCTTTGAATCTTTGTGTATTTGCTACAGCTATGAATTAAGGAGTAAAAAGGATATGCAGAGATCTGAACAAAATAGTACAATATAGGCTTCCAGTCTGCTAGCCTAAAGAAGCCCATTAAAAAAAAAATACTGGAGAGGATTTCAGCCTGCTGACATATGACTTTCTCAGCAAGACAAAAATTGTCTATATTTATGCCACATTTTCTGTATTTTCCCAATTGCAGTACAGACTATATATCATTAAGTTGTAAAACCACTGAAGCATTAACCACTGGGAATGAGCTGTCAGTAAGATGCAGTTATGAAGTGGATTAAAAATTCCTATGAAGTTAGAACAGACACAAGCCTTTATCAGTGCTCCTATCCACCATTCCTCCACTCCTATAGCCAAAAAGCATGTAACCATAAATACTACTCTTAATTCTAGGAAGGCTATACTGCTATACTGTGAATCAAATGGCATAAATACCTATATTTAAGTGACCTACAATGACTGAGATAACCAGTAAATACTAATCTAACTAGAAATAAAGCATAGGTGTTTTAACAACAAAAAACAGACACAGCCTTTTCATTACGACCCTGGCATTACTGGGATGGTCTAGCAACTGAATATGTGCTTTTCCTCTTTTAGTGTTTCAGAGCTGAAATCTAGAACAATATTTTGTTACCAAAACCCCAGGGTTTTTTTCTGACATCTTACAGCCAAATACATAGAAATAAAGAGACAAAAACAAGTTAAGTTATAACATTGACATCTCCCTTATCGCTGGCATATTAGGCAAGCAGATGTTCTTAACAGAGATTGTCATCACTTTTAATGACAAACAATAGCTGGAACACAGGTTCTCCACTTCAGAATTGTCACAACGGGCTGCATATTTGAACAAACTGAAATGTTTTCAGGCTCTATTTGTTGCATTATAGCTTCCTTAAACATGCATGACATTTATAGAGTATTAAATACAACTTACACAGCTCTACTCTAAATGTACTGACGGAAGGCTAATGTACCATATTTCCTGAAAGTTCTAACTTTGACTTTAAAGAAAATGTTTATTTTTCTTCTGTCGAAACAAAGCATTCTCCAAAATTAAGAATGGTGCTCAAGGAGTTTGATATTAAACCCTAATCTGGTAACACAGTAATTTCATTTTTTGCAAGTTAAGTAATGACTAATTCTCTGTAGCCCCATAAATTGTTTAAAATGTTGACAGGAAAACATCTGAAGGTGTTTCTCTTCATCTTTACACACTCTCCCACTAGACAGTAGTTAGAATTAAAGGTCTGCTCTTGGATATACACCTGTAAGGTAGCACAAATTAATGACTGCTTTTAAAAAAATTAAGCATTGTTCTAGCAAATGTTCTTAGGTACAAGATGTTTTATTACTGACCCTGCATTTCATACTTCCCATGACAGACATTCATGACTCAGAAACAACTCTGAGATGAGTTCACAGAATATTCTGTTGGCTGAGGACCATTTTCCATTGGAACAGTTTGAAAACAGATGCTAATACATTTGTCTGTCTTGCATTAATGCCCTTTAACTTGTAACAAGAGGCAAATTTTTTCTCATGCAGTCATTTCTTAAATAATACAGTATTGCCTAAAATGTCCTATTTTAAGAGTGATAACTAACAAATGAACTTCTCTTCAAAAATAAGATTTCTGATATAGAGCTAATGAAGGTGTTTGATGTTTTTTTTTCAGGACAAAAAAAGAGGTTAGCAAAAGCCTTTAGGATATCACTAAGGCCTGGCAGGCACACACACACACAAATAAATAATTAATCTTATTAAAATGTTTCTTCATTCATAGAATAATCAAGACTAGAATTTGTTCCAGAATAATCCTCTACACAAGTTAAGGAGTGATCCCAGATTTTCCACTAGGTATGTAGGTTTCAGTTCTCTGAATGAGTTAGTCAACAGATACTAGAAAAAGAGGTGAACACTGGGCCCCAGATATAACTAATCAGGACCTGCAAGAGACACTCACTTCACTCACTTATAGACAAGCCCATGGATCCTTTGCTTTCTGCTATCAGTACGCAGAGTCTAATCCAATCCTGTAATATATTAAGTACTTTCTCAAGAGTCTAGATATTCTCCACTCTTGATCATATCAACATGGACACAGTGCAACACTTTGGATTTGAGCTCAAGAGGAGAGACAGCAGTTAATCAAGAGCTGATAAGACTTCCTTAGCTTATTATTCAGTATTACTCCCCAACAGAAGACACATTTACGTTACAGAAGGTAGATACAAAACTGGGGCTAATATTTAAAATGAGATATGGTGGTGGATTTTATTTCTACCATCTGTTTAGTATCACAGACAGAACAAAGTAAGGCTCTACCTATTGCTAATGACAACTTTTGAGTAAGATTTGTGCAATAAATAATAATCTTCATGTACATTTTTTGTACAGAAGACAGGAATCATTTTCCTATTTATTGTTGCTTCAAGTCTCAAAGCCATATAGTTTTCCTATTTTATCTTAGGGGAAAACAAGATCATGTTTTGTGAACACTCCCACAACTCTATCTAGTAGAGGAAAAAATTGAAACTTAATTATTTTTCTCAAAAATTTTTCTCCCACTGTACAGTCCAAGAGTTTGCCAAAAACCAGTTAATAATAGTAAAAGACTAACTTATCAGGTGAGCTGTTTAGGTTCCCAAGAGTCCTGATATACACAGTACATCAGATATTATGCTGAAATTACATCTCCACTGTTTTACCATTCAAGAATTAAAAAAAAGTCCTGTTACAGAGACATCACATCAAACCTCACCCATACAGAAATTAAATTTAGCTCAATCTACATGCTACCATTGATTATAATTTTTCATCATATACCCTAGAAATGTGTTTCTTACACATCTGCTACCTTTATGTTTCCCTTATCATATCAAAAAAAGTAAAGTAATAATTATGACCAAATACTACTGAAATGAACTAACAATTATTTCTTCACCACTTTTCTGATCTGCCACAATATCTGCAGGAATCAAGTCAATACATTCTTCAATTTGCGTTTCATTTAACACAATGTTAAGAATTGGGTAATAAACAGAGTATGGTGAAAATCTTCCATTAGAAAACAGGATAGCTCTTTAATTCTGACATGTGAAATCTGAGCAAATGACGGGGAAAACACACAATATTTTATCATATGCTAGAGACAAATATAAAAGTATTTCAACAGTGAATACCTTGGTTGCAAAAAAAAGATTCAAAATGTATTAGTCACCTACACAGACACTGATGACAGTCACCAGGGCTGCTTGCTCAGGGAGTTTTATCCCTCATATAAGTTCACTTACTGACTTCTTTTTCCATTTGTGCTATGTATTAAAAAGATGTGCTTCTTTTCAGACACAGTTTATTCTTGGTACCTTCTGTGTACTACTTATTCTGTTTATTTGGATTTTTTTTAATAGTTGTATTCATTGCACAGTCTTTTGCGTAAATACTGTATTTTCTTTCAAATCGAGCAAATGATACTCCTAAACTGGCTCTCAAGAGAACGTGTTGTTAAATCATCTGGAATTGTTCAATATAAAAGAACGAAATATGCCAACATAATCTTACAAATACCAAAACGGTTTCATGGAGACAACACAAACCTACATTATTAACTCTAAGTCCTTGTTCCTCCACTATCAGTTAACCACATTAAAGCTTTGCCTCATTCCAGAGCATGTGTAGTATCATTGCAGAATCTGTAAAGACAAAGTTAACTTAAGAATGTGCAGCCACTGATAAGAAGACTTACTAATTATATTAACTTTGCCATTTTTAGTATGAATCAAGTAAATTCACATTATTAATACTGAAGCAAAGAACAGAACAGGAAGAAAAATTACATCAAATGATCCCAAAGTATTTTGATAGTTTCATGGAACTTTTAAAGTACTCTCTAGCACAGTAGACTTTGATCAGTGGAACAGGACAGTTCCATTCATTGTCCTCTCCATCAGTATCTCACTCTGTCTCTATTGTTTTGAACTCAAGCTTCAGCTGTGTTAATCGTAACATATACCTTCACCCTTTTTCAGATTAAGGTTATTTCTTACTCTGTACAGGGTAGTGAAACAGTATTTACTAGGTTTTGATGCACAGGGAGCATGTCTTGTAGGCTGATATTTGATCAAGCATTCTTTGGATAAAAGGATTACCACTACAGCACGTCTGTTTTTATAAACTGGCTTTACTTTACTTTCAAAGAGCTTCTATTGACTAAACAGCAAGTGTACCACTTGAAAGTGATTATTCTCAACTTCCTTTTCATTTCTTTATAGCATAAAAGCAGACTTTTATTCTTTCATGTCTCTAATTTTTAATGGAAAACAATGCCACAGAAGATTAGGGAAAGGAAACCATTTATTTTTATACTCTGAAAAGAAAATTAGATGTGCTTATATATTTAGGAATACATTTCATTAAAAAACAGATACTTTCTTTTAAAAGCTTTCTCTGCATTTTTTCTTGCACGGTAAGTACCTTCCATCCCACAGGCTAGTGTTGGAAACATCCTAAAACAAACACCTTATCACTGAATATAGAATACTTCTGACAGAGAAGCAGAGAGCAAAGAATCAACTGCACATTCAAAAGTGAATCATGAAAGATCCATTCAGGTCCGTTACAGGACCTTTCCCCATGGTACATTCAGGAGTCAGTGTTGTCTCTTCTTCAAAAAGTTCCTGAAGTTGCCATCTTGATGTGATCAGCTGGGCTTTATCATACCTAAGGACATAGCTCTATTTATAGCTGGTGACCATGGCCAGCCTCCACATGCACAGCTGTTCCCTACAGAGACCATGCAGACAAGTATTAGTGAAGGGATGTGAAAAAAGCTGTTACAGAGCAGAAACGGTACTACTATCCTCACTGCCAAATGCACTGGAGTATTTCCAGGCCCCTCTGACCAAGAGCACTATATTTTTTTAGAAAACCACCTACTTTCCCCAGCTCATTTTACCTGAAATGAAATCCTTTAGAAAACTATGCCCGTATAGACATTGCATCAGTCCTACTGTATAATCCTAGTTAGTGGCGCTGTCATTAGGTTTATCATAAAGGAGGTTAATATATAACACATGGAAAGTCTGCAGGACTGATTCTCCTAACTCTGTGCTTTTTGAGATCTTTCACACATGCACGAAGTGGGTATAAATCCTGTGGCCCCTTAAAATTTGGCAACATTATCATGTACACTTTTCACAGGTATAAATGGTTCTAAAAAGGAGGATCTCAGACTGTGTATATCCCCTCACAAGCAGCTGAACTCTGAGATGTGACTGTCAACACCACATTATTTGTAAGATGATGTTTGAAAAAAGACCTTCCACTAACATCGAAAATGCTGTCTGATTTTATAAGAGTAAAAACTAAAAGACAAAGTGCTCATATCTCTCCTCTACACAACTAGATACAGATGAAGGATCTAAGTCAATTAGAAGAATTTACAAGCCATTACTTTTTCATTAGGATTTTTTGTGGTTTTAAAATCCTTGTATTACTCTGCAATCTGAATAAATAGTTGCCTTTAAGTAACTCTGGTACTATTACTTCCTTTGTTCTCATTTAGGAACACCCTCCCCCAAGCAGTGAAGATCTAAAAATTTAAATATTGCCTTAGAACTACTGCAGTCACACAGGCTGTTTGCATTTATGTTGAGAACAAGCTGTCATAATACCGCCTTACCATGTGTAACCTCCACGTGTTCTCACCTGCCCTCAGCAACAAGAGACCCTTTGTTTGAAAAGTGTGTTTGTGTGACACTCCTTGTTTAATTTAGACTAAAACCAAAAATAGCAAATGGCTTGTGCTTCACCAAATCTGCACTGAAGCTCAATTACTCATGTGGGTCAGGTACACCAAGGGGCTTATTAAAGCTGTTTGGCTCACATCTGGTTTTATATCACATCTAAGGAACAGGGAGGGGAAGGAGGGTGGAAATTCTCACCATAACATAAAAGCTTAAAAAAAAAATTCATTGCATTTCCTTTTCCCATGAAACGCCACCTAATCAGTCATCTACTCTCTTTTCCTCAGAAGAAGCCTCTTTATTAGAGGCTATTTACTGTAGCCAAGTTCCATTCGAATTATCTTAATATAGGTTGTACTCTGAAAGAGAAGTGTCCTCTTTTTCCTATGGACAGCACAGGATTTTAAACGCTGAGGCAACACTCCAGAAGACTTTCAAGCAGATTAATCCAACTTCCTTTCCTAAAAATCTACTGAAGGAATCATCTAAAAATACAGGTAGATAAATACAGGAGGGGAAAAAAACAAATACTAGATTTCTTTCCCTTAGCTTCAGCAAGATTAAACAGTCAATATATTTTATCTAAAATGTGTTGACACAGTTTAAGTAGAGGGATTTACATATCATATCAAGCAACAGATGGATGGTATGTATATCCTAACTGTTCAGCTCAGAATTTACTGAAGACCAAAAACTACATAATATGCTAGGAAAATGGAACAAATCACAGCATTCCAAGAAGCCCTTAACTTTTACTTTATTCAACAATTACCAAGTTATCTGTGTGATGTCAACCAATAGCCAAAACTGGCTCTATGAAAAGAGCCACTAACATCCTTTTGTGAATCTGTACATTCTATTTGTCAAACAAGAAAACTATCAGACAAAACAATCTTAACTTGTCCAAATAAAATCATCCTGAATCCAAACTTTACTCTTCCTGATCCTTCCTTTAATCAACACAACCTCCTCTGCCCGGAGACACAAACAAGTTGTGAGGCTAGCTAAGTTATAAACTTCCTAAAGTCCTACAAATAAAACAGCAAGGCTGTGGTACAAGATGAGGTAATTTGAAGAAGTAGGGTAAGGTACCTTACACTTACCACAGGACAGAAGTACACAAATGGCTGTTACTGCATTACAGACGGAATACCTGACACACATCCTGATGCAAACTGTTTTAACTTCTTCTTAAGTCTGTATTTTCAGGATAAGGAGGGAACACACCAGAAATTTCTGCAGTAAAAAGGTCTCTACCAAGAATGCTGTATAATTTGATAGACTTGATTCAAGAACCTTAACTAACCTCATATGTCAACACAGACTTAAGGAAGAGAAATGGAATACTCTACAAACCCATCAACCAACATGAACAGTAACAAAGGAGAACCTGATCTATTGCCTGAACTGTAGATAAGACTTCCTCAGAAGCCTTAAGAGAGCATAAGAATTCTGCACCAATTAAACACTTAAACAAGCTGTACAATTTAGAAATATGCAATTTGAATCATGACACCAAATTGCCAGATGTACAAGAGAATTTAGTAAGACTTTCTGTACGGAAACAGGAGTGGTTCTGTGATCACCTTGAAGGACTGCTCTGACTCTTGACTTTCCCTACAGGCACATCTTTTTTTACACTAGCCCCCAAACCACCTCAATTCTTCTCTTGCCACCTTCATACACATACCACCAACCACTTAAGAAACATCCTTCTTTCTTTTTACCTTCCACTTCTGGAATGCCACTTAAAAACAAACAGTCAACTTTCTTTGGCCAAACCGAGGAGCATTAAAGATATTGTTAAATATAATTATACACCCTGCTTTTATACTTCTCCACCTCTCCTCAAATAAAGGGCATATAGCAGAAGACAATGCAACAGTCAATGAATAAATTCCATCAAAAAGTGTATTCTTCCAAGGACATGATTAACAGGTAAGCACAGGAAACCTCCCACTGGTCTCCATTACTAAGGAGCACTTGTGTTAGCCCTGAAGACCATGTCCAACATCTCGCATGAATCCAAATGTAATCTCCCCACTGCCACTTTATTCCTCCTCTGGTCTCATTATTATAACTTATGTGCTTGATTTCTACACCTGGCTAACACATTTATCTGAAAAACTGCCATTCTACAAAGTTTTTACTTTTTCTGGATGCATAATTCTGGAATGCAGCAAGAAGAAAGGAAGTTTGGACTTCACAGAAAAGATGTTTTCCAGCTTCAGTTTACTTCCCAATAAACAAAGAGAAACAAAACAAAACAAAAAAGGCCACAAAAAGCATAACCCTTGAATACACAGAAAGCCCTTTTAGATGCACCTGAACCAGTAGTTTTAATAAACCTATGTTAATAACCTTTTAGAAAGTAAAATATGAGACAAAAAGATCTTAAAATTACTTGTTCGTAGGGAAACTTCTGTGCAGCCTATATCTAGTACAGTTTACAGAACTTACTGAACCATCATCTCTTACTTCATTAAGCAAGAGGACTGAGAGGACATAATTTCGTAGTAGACATCATAGCCAGAAGACAGATGCAGTTTAAACACAATAAACAAACCTGCAAACCCTACTTTCTCTGCTTAACGAGTACAGAACAACAGCACCAACTACTCTTAGACATGTATTTGATAGGGAAACAAGGCAGAGAAGCAGCACTAACACAGTGTAAGCTTTTATATATAATTATTTGTACATAATCTGACTGCCACATAATCTTGCTTCATCCACAGGATCTTTAAGAACTAAAATTTATGACAAATTATTCCCAACAGAGTAACTTTGGTGTCATCAGACAAATAAAATCACATGTATATGTCCACTGGTTCCTAAATGTACCATCACTATAGAAGCAAAAATATTATTTAATAGTGCTAATAGGTTAAAATTATACCAAATATATATATAGAATGCTTCTAAACACAGCCAGTTTCTCTTTTCCATGATGCCCTTCTATCCGGAAAGCAAAACAAAAATATAAGACTAAGAACCACAGAAACTGTCCAGGTGTCAACATTTGCCTTGCCTTTTTTTTAAAACTGACTACTTCCCAACACTTCTACTACAAACTGAACTACTTTAATTTGACGTTCATTTTAGAAGCATCTTCAAAAACATATCTTTAAATGATCATTCCTATGAATGGATTATAATGCTAACAAAAAATCTTCTAGGTTAATGCAGGAATATTTGGAAGCAAAGAAGCTAAAAACATTAATGACTTCTTTTACTAAGTTACCAAGAATTAGCATGATTAAGTATGTTGAAGAGCTGCTTTGCTTTTTGCTTAGATACATGGTCATAGGGCTCGGCAAACAAGTATACCTTCAGTCAGCTTTAAACTAGGACACACATACAGATTAAACATCACCAGTAGATGAATGAGGGTGCACTGAAATCTTAAAGATGTAGACTTTAACTTGGAATGGCATGAGCTGCTGAAATAATGCTTACAATTTTTTTGTTTAAGCATTCTGACATACAGTCAGAATGCAAACTGTATAGGAAACACAGCTAAAAATTTGAACACAGGAAAAACATTTCTATTGCCCTCCTTTCCTCAAGCTTCAAACTCCATCAGTTAGGCAAAATAACACATTTGTCACCTTCTGAAACACAAATTTAGAGAGCCTGTAGTAGTTATTGTGATTCAGTGCACTTCATTAGTATGATTTGCTTTAAAATCCCTCCTTTCCAATCATGTCACAAGAATGACTCAAATAAAAAGACACTAAATATGTTAACTTGTAGCTTCCTCAAAAACGGTCTGCTTCACAAAAGACATCCTTATATCACCACTGTTACCCTAATGCAGGAAAATGAAGCAGGTAACTGGAAAGAAGAAAGCATCTTCAACAACCAGACACAATTACTAAGACAAGCTCTGCACAGTCATTCAAGCAGTTACAGCAGATATTCTGAAAAACTGACACTGAAACTCGCTTCAATTTATTGCTAAATGTAAGCAAAACCATAAGTAGACAGGGGTTTCATACAACACAGGTAAATCAAAATAGAACCTGTTTATATAACACAACCACTTATGTCAAATTTCCCTCACCACAGGAAGTTCTTATTTCCTTTGCAACACAGTGATTTCTGTACATACAACAAGTGGGATACTTTAAAAAGAAGCCATAGGCTCCATGCTGAACAATTCTTCCAAGGGTTCTGGTAAGAATGCATCTGCAGTGAAAACACTCTTTTACATACTTAGGAATTCAAACACCAAAAACATCCACCAAAATCTCTACTTGTCACTAAAATAGCTCAAACACAGTGTATTTTGCTCCTCTTGGAGCATTTTCTCTACATATATTCCAAACTGGACAGGCTTTACTTACTTAAAAAAAGAAAAAAAAATTCCTTAGAAGTTAAGCAAACTTCAGACACCCTAACAAGCACAGGAGACTACTACAGTATACTGAACAGTTATAATCATTGCTAAAGATCTGGAAGGAACATATGTATAAATCAAAGATAACAGCGGTGACATTTACAAGAATGTAGACATTTCACTGCTTCTACCAACACTTTCACCAGCTGTAAAACTCTACTGCAACCATGCCTGCCTCAGAGCTCAGGTGCAGATGGAAGAGCAGGGATTCAATACTCCATTCTCTTTGTTTCCCACTCCCCCCATCTCCTTTAAAAGAAGGAAAGAACATCATCTCTCTTATTTGAACAGATTTAAAGTTATACCACACATGGCAAAGACTAATGGCCACAACACTGTTGTGTTCCCTCCTTCCCAAAACAAGATGATAGATTTTGCAAAGAATTTCCTGAAATACTACTTTTAAAATAATAGGTAATAAAATCAAATATTAAAAACTCCTTCAGTTACCTGCAATTGTATAGATAAAGCAGACATTGATTCATTTTATTAAAACTGAACCACTGTAAATCAGGAATCCATTAAGCTTCTGATACAACTTCTCAGCACCAAACTAACATTATCATCACCTTATGCTAACACCACATAATATCTGAAAAATGTGAATATTGTTTTGTTTCATTCCATCACTTGTGAAAGCTCTAAGTCAATATCCATCATGGCTCCACAGTTTTAAGAACTGGGGCAGGGAGGTCAAGCTCAAGCCAAGTCAAGTCACTGTCTCTACCACAGGAAAAACTACATACCGTAAACTCCTGTGAATAAGTAATTACAATTAAATGAATGTTTTATGAAGGAAATGCACTTGGTTTTAAAGGTCACAAAGTGACAGATAAGAGCACACAGTGGAATAAATCCAGCAAATTCCTGATTGACCTGCAGGGTCAATGAATCCATGCAACAAATGTTTCTGCTCTTTAAATAATTAAAAGTGTCAAAACACAATGGTTGCAGACAACAGTGTTAAGAATGCAGACAAACCCGACAATCTACTTCATATTTAAATATTTCACTTACCTGTCCTGTGACTGCTCCTCATACATTCTTTCCTTTCCTTCTTTGAAAAGCCTTATAGCCCGTTTTGACTTTTTCATAAGACTGTCAATGTAGATTTTAAAATATTCGTTCTCACTGAGTTGTGCAAGTTTCTGGTTGTCATCATATTTGCTCAGTATAAGTCGCAAATGTTGGTAAGTGTCAGGTAGAATGTCAAGTATGTAAGGTGGGCTGTTTTTGAGTTGAAGCTTTGGGTTTTGGCACAATCTTACCTATAAGTAAAAAAAAGAGAATGTAAAAGACAAGAAATATGTTGGGACAAAAACTGATCTGACATCTTCAAATTTATAGGTCTAACATACTTCTCTAATATCCAGGCACAAAGAAGTAAATCCTACTTCATTTATATTCTGTGAAATCCCAACACAGACTCTAATGTCAAAAGAGGCAAAATTTGACTTAATCTTGTCACATTTATAAAAAGCAAACAAGCTTACCTACAAAGTTTGGGTTTTTTCCCTTGAAGTAAGAATGTCTTTGCCTGCCAAATACGTGCTAAGGAGCATATTATTAAAACACAGCATGCAACTAATGCAACAAGCAGTACTTTCATTAGAGATCTGTTTGCTGCAAGTTAACTTACCTATGGATGTTTAAACATCTACCAAGAACTGACATTATAAATTACTTTGTCATCTGCTGTCTCTCTCTTTTCTTTATCCAACAATATAACTTCTTAGAACCTACAGGAATTTAAACTCATTATTTTCCAGCTCCTGGTTGTAATAGAAGTTTGGCAATCTGATCTTGGCTGGATGCCAGGTGCCCACTCCTCAGTGTAACAGGGGAGAGAAAATATCATGAAAGGTTCATGGGTCAAGATGAGGGCAGGAAGAGATCCCTCACCAGTTACCGTCACAGGCAAAATAGACTTGACTTGGGGAACTTAATTTTATTACCAATCAAATCAGGTTAGGGTAGCAACTCCCTTCCTCCTGGGCTTAATTTTATCCTCTCTACCTCCTCCCCCCCAGTGACACATGGGGACAGTGACTGGGGGGTTGCAGTCAATTCATCACACATTGTCTCTGCCACTCCTTTCTCTTCAGCGGGAGGACCCCTCACACTCTTCCCCTGTTCCACCATGGGGTCCCTTCCACAGGAGATAGTCCTCCACAAATTTCTCCAACATGAGTCCTTCCTGCAAGCTGCAGTTCTTCATGAACTGCTTCAGCATGGGTCCCTCCCCAGCTTACTGTCCTTCAGGAACAGGCTGCTCCAGCATGCATCCCCTGCTGGATCACAAATCCTGCCAGCAAACCTGCTCTAACACAGGCTTCTCTCTCCACAGTCCTGCCAGGAGCCTGCTCCAACATGGGTTTCCTGTAGTGTTGCAGCCTCCTTCAAGCATCAACCTGCTCCATCATGAAGTCCTCCACAAGACGCAGGTGCATCTCTACTCCACTGTGGACCTCCATGGGCTGCAGGGCACAGCTGCCTCACCATGGTCTGCACCAGGGCCTGCAGGGGAATCTCTGTTCCGGCACCTGGTGCACCTCCTCCTGCACTGACCTCGGTGTTTCCAGACCCATTTCTCTCACATACTCTCACTGCTCTGTTCCCTGGTCCCAACTGACTTCTGCACAGGAACTTTTTTTCCAGCCTTCTTAAACACCTTATCCCACAGGCTCTACCACCATCACTGATGGGCTTGGCCTTGGCCAGCAGCAGGTCTGGCACTGGCTTTATCACACATGGGGGAAGCTTCTGGCAGCTTCTCATCAAAGCCACCCCACTCTCCCTCTGCTACCAAAACTTTGCCACGCAAACCGAAAACAAGATCATCTTAATGGACTTGGAGTCTTCATATTCCTAAATGGTACAAATATTAATTAATATATATCTTACTTAAAGAATAAACTTTGATTAATTGAACACCTTTATTTCAATCTAGTCTCTACTGCCATTGTTTCTGGAAGAGAAATATACTCTTTTTGTTCCCTGAATATCTACAAGGTTAGAATTGTCTACTGGCTACCCAAATTCTCTTATAGTTTGCTCTGTAATTTCTGTTCTAGAAAGCAAGAGAGATCAAAACTAACAGGTAGTTTTTGAGTGGTATTGCACTGAGCTGTCCAGGATCAGCTAAAATGCTGCAGAGGGACACATTCTAAACATGTGCGTGCAGCTGTACATATGCAAATACTTATGAAAAAATTAAGTCCATGTGGAATAAGAGTTTTATAGGCATCATTTGGAGATTGCCACATTATATATTAGTGACTTTGACATTCTTTTGAGGTAACTAACGAGGTTGTAAAAATATCTTAATACTGCTGAAACTAGATTCCTATTCCTACTAATGTATCAACTTCAAAAAAGTGCCATCTTGAGCAATTCTGGGAGAGGGGGAACAAACTTGTATTCTGGAACGCTCACCTCTCTAAACTCAAAGCTTTATCGCTATTGTTGAGCCTTCGCAATTTCTAGATCTAACCATTAACAAATTTACTGCCTTCAGACTATTGTCACTAGCAGACCTTCAGGCACCACAAACAGCAAAGCAAACACATCATAGGTTTTCACCCTCTGAAACACACACATAAAAACACAACCAGGCAAGCAGACTTACGTAACTGGTGTCGCAGTCAGAAAAGTGGAGATAGAAGAGTGGACAAAAGTCAAGCACTAACAAGTTTTTAAAAAGAAGCCCAGCACCACTGGAAATGCATTTTATCCAGAACAGTATTTAAGACATTATATTTGCAATAGGTCCCCTCATTTCACTAATCCATTGTCTTTTTAAGCAATTTCTATTATTATTTTAGCTACTAGACCAAGTAATGCATCAGGAAGCCTTCTGATGTGTTGTAGAACAGTCCTTATAACAGAGAAATTTACAATCTCAGTAGGAAAAAAACAACAGCCAAGGGAAGCAGGCAAATATCAGTACATAAGCATAACACTGTTGAACATGCTAGAGGGTAGTTCATGGACTGAACACTAGCAGTTTGGTATTTCTAGATATAAACAGCAACATTTCACAGCAAGGTCTCAAATAATTTTGTGGCCCATAAAAGAACTCCTCAGTTGAGGAAGAAGATGGAAGGGATAAAAAAAGAGTAAAGGATAAAGATACCTGATCATCTCTTGACCAGGTAATAAAGCCTGGAACTGCAATCCATAACTGCACAAACTCTGAAAGTGAAAGTAACTTGTTTACATTTCATGTAATAAAGATAAGGTCATCAGGATAAATAAAGGGACAACAGGGTCCCAGCCGTGGTTCAGGAGATGCCTAAAGCAGCATTCTCAAATAATAAAGGTTGGATATGATTGCATTCTTTCAAGGTCAGAAAAGCAAAGCTGAACTTACATAGAGAATAGCAAAGCCTGGATGGAATGAGAGATTTAGGTGAATGGACTGACCTGAAAGATTCAGACATAACTTCTAAAAGAGCAGTTTGAGTAAAGGAGTTGCACAAGTGAAGGCAGGATGATGGCGTCACCCCAGAATATCAAGCAAGAAGCTAACAAGAGAGACTTATGGAAGGAGATTAAACATTTTCTTCTAGTTACACTGAAGTTAAGCTGACAGAATTCTTTAAGGAGATTTCAGGCATCAGGAAAAGAACTTTGCACGTGTAGTCAGACCTGAAAAATCATCCATGCAAAGACATACATGTATTTCTTTTTCTTTTGTAGAAGAGTAAGAAGAACTGGAATCTCAAACACAGAAGTGAAAACCTTTATGAAAAGCATAGATGTTTTCCCTCTGAACTTCTGTTCTCTGCAATTTCTGATTTAGTCAAAACTTGAAAACAGACTGACACTCTTCACAAAACCAACTACAGGTGACACAAATCTGTATCACTGATTAGGCCTTACAACTTTATGAAGCAACAAGCACAAGGGAAAAAAACAGCTGAAAGATGATGACATTTATTCAGATGAAAAAGCCAGCAATGAGAACAGACCGCAAGCAAAAAAGACTGCAAACATTTTGAATTACTTATTTATTCTAACTTAAAACTCATGAACAAAGAATTAATTATCTTCCTGAAGTCTATCTTTTTGACCAGATGTACCAACAAGCAAAATATAAGTAATTTTATATATTAGAAATACCATTAAAATATAAATACAACAGGACAAAGCAAACTGCTTATGCTGATGGCTGAATTTTCAACAGTCAGTCCATTCAACTATACAAAAAGAATATCCATTTATAAGGAAAAATTAGTTTCTCTTTCAAAAGCTGTAGAAAGCCTGAAGTCCAGTCATATTACATACAGTCATATACACATCAAAACAGGATCCTGTGGTCATGACGGTTTACAAGGCTTCACCTTCTGATGAATTTATAGAGACAAATACAGCACACTACCAGAACCTTCCATTTCAGAATAAGCTTTTAAGAAAGTCATACAAAAAAATCTTCTGAACCTCAATTAGCCTTAAACATTCTAGTTGAAAAAAAATGCTAACATTAAGTTCAAGTCAGTGATTCAGTGAAGTAGTACAAGGCTTTCTTTACTTTACAGAGTACACAAGGTTTCAGTTCAAAGGAAGTAAGTTTGTAAAGAGTTGGCTGGTACACCATATGGTTTCCAGAATGAGGATGTCCTTACACATACCACAGCAGTTCACAATTAAAAGTAAGCAACAAGTAATAACACCTGCTGACGCAAAAGATTTACCAAGATCTTTCTTCAAAAGAAAACAGAACTCAAAACAAAACAAACAACCACAAAAACACTCCAAAAAGAAAGACCTCCATATTGCACTTGACAAAGCCACTCTCACCAACACCTTAGAAGCAGACGTGAATCATATCACTGTGTAATTTTTGTATTGTTTTGACTGGAAGTAAGCATGTACATATTTAGCAAGCAGTGTAAAAAATTAAAAGCAGTCAGTCACCAAGTTGGTAAGAAATGTCTCTCTTATTCAGGTAAACTGAGACAAAACTAAGCTTCTTCCACTACCTCACTCAGGGAAAATCCAAGTACATAATCCAGAATCACAGAAACAAGAGAGTGCAATTCTGATTGTTAAAAACTGAGGCATTATCCTAATCTACCAGAAACTGATTTTGAAACACCTAACTCTGGAACTTCCAGACAAGGTTACTCCAGTTCCTTTGCAGAACAAAAAAAAAAAAAAAAAAATCAACCCCCTCTTCCCTCCTCTCTTCCCCCACCACTAACCAAAATAAATACGACTACTCATAACACTTTTTAATATATTTGACTTAAATTACAAGGCATTATTTCAGAGCATCGTCAAAGATGAGAGTAATGGAGGCCTATTGTATGGAGACAATTTCTTGCAGAAAACTATTTTCTATTCACTTTTTACAGCAAACGAAGTTGAAAGCCCTGGACTCGTTTGACAAAAGAACTTTTGTTCAAGCAAAGTATAGCAGCCTTAACACAATCTGTTTAAACACCTAATGCTAGTCAAAGACAATACAAGGAAAGTAACTCAGCTAAAATAAAGTATCTAATGAGTAGGACATCCGCTTAAATACCGTTTTCAGAATGAACCAGAACAATCGGAGCATCAGTGCTCACACTCCCAAAATTACACTTCAAAACAGCCCAACTGAATGTCTTCTGCCATTCTGTACGGAATTGAAAAACATTTTGACGAACCATAGAACAGCTCTGCAGTTCTCCAGAAAACCACAACACACTGCTACTAACAATGAACTCTCCAAAAATTAATCAAGGGGGCTAACCAGGAAAATGGTCAAAGTCTGAACATAGATTTCTTCCTGCCTGAAGTTACCTTGACTGCAATGTATTTTATTTTTCACAGAAAGATAAAGAGGTGGCTTTTCTTTCTTAAAGAAGCCTTCTCATCAGAATGTAAGTAGAGGTGACCCAATTATCAGCCTTTTTACCTGAGAATACAGTAAGTGCTTGTTCAACAGCTACCACACTACAACTAGAGCCATAAGTTGCCATACTGGAAGTATAAGTGATAACAATGCTGATGCTACAGACACACAAGGACGATTAACTCCGAAGGGTGATTTTACTTTCTTCCAAGTAGAAACAGAGTAGCTTCCAGTTCTGTTTAATATTTTATTCTTTTTTCCACATGCAGTGTATGCAAGACATAAGACTTCCTACCAACTTGGACGGCAGAATCATAAAATATCCTGAGCTGGAAGGGACCCGCTAGGATTAGCGAAGTCCAACTCCTGGCCCTGTACAGGAGAACCCCAACAATCCTACCATACGCCCCGAGAGCATTGTCCAAGCACTTCCTGAACTCCAGCAGACTTGGTGCTGTCCCTGAGGAGGCTGTTCCAGTGCACCTGGAAGGGAACCTTTTCCTAATATCCAGCCTAAACCTCTCCCAACATAGTTTCACACCGTTCCCTCAGGTCCTGTCATCGGACCAGATTATACAATGAAGAATAGCGTGGTTGTGGCTGACGATTGCCTTTTCTAGATCCTTTGGAACAACAACATCTAACTGAATCAGAGGGTTGCACGGTAATGTAACAATTACATAAAGCATGGCAAAGAATATCCAATGCACACATAGTTTCAACTACTCCACCCTATATACTCACTTAGATGCTGAGAGATGTTAAAGAAAACCAAAATACTAAGTTGAAGAGGTAACACTAAATCAAGAGTATGAGCTTTGGAGAGGCACTCTAATCTGCCCTTGAGTAATTACTAAATAGCAAATCAAACTGCCATCCCCATTTATCCAGTCAGGGTTAAGCAACTGGGTGGGCCATGACAGAGTGCCCAAATAGTTTAGGCAATATTGTTAATATTCATAGGAGAAAATTTAATTCTTTTCAGGCCCAGTGCATAAGAGTACTGAAAAGTGATTGAAAGTTGCTGAAATATACCTGTTTTAAATATCCTGTTCAGAATGTGTCACAATTTTATCAGCTTGAACCCCATAGGAGTGAAGTGTGAACAAACAGTACTGGCAACTCTCAACAGCCCAAGCAGTAAACTGACCTAACTACTTCCATGTTTATACAATAGTCATTCTCTCCCAATGTTGGTCTCAACATAACCATTATCCTCTAATAGTAATACATGACTAGTCTCTAGGTTTTAAAAACCATAAGGTTTATAATCTCAGAAAAAAAAATCCTCACATAATTTATACATAGTTTAAAGGAAGACTTGGGTTGTTTGTTTAACAATACTAATTTTTTGTTTACAGGAACTTTCTAAAATAGACATCAAGCTTTAAAAACAGCAGTTTGCTTGCTACAAGTCCAGAGATATATGGTCAACTTTCTTATACAGTGCTAGCACTGGAACGTGGGGCTAGCCTTCTAAACCATAAAAGGAATATTATCCTTTGCATTGCAAAGGCATTAAACAAAATATTTTTGGTTCTTAATGGTAAAGCTACTGCTTACCCATGAGAAAAGCAGCAGGGAAACTGGACACTGATGTTCATGGTTGATGTCCCTTTAGCAATGCAGTTAGTATTGTAAATTCACATTGAAAAAGACATACCAAATAAACACAAAAAGTACAGATCTCAATGGATAAAGTATAAAAAGGAAAACGCAGATATCAGATGTACAGACAGATAACAATACACATCCACTGATTACTTACTAGCATTTTTTTTCTTATTTCCTGCAAGTATATTGCTTACAGTAACTTTCACAAACAAGGCTCTAAGCAGGAACACTGCTATAACATTCTGTCCTGCTAAAGAACTCTTTTTCAAACCTGTGGTTATTTTCAAACTGATATTAAAAGTTTAAAGAGAAGACATGTAAGCAGAACTGCAGCCTTCTGCCTATTCCAACCTAAAGCATCAGGCCATGGAAAACAGACATAACCAGGAAATCCAAACAATTTGAAACCATGACACACAATCCATTCTACACAAAGAAGTTTGCATGGTGTCTAGGTAGCCAGAACTTTTATATACACCATAAAACCACCCTCACAGTATAGGTCTTACACAGTGGGCATATTTGTAGTATTGGTTAATCCCTTCCTGTTGCAAACAAATAATTCACACAGAAAAATCTCAACTCCCAGAGGAAGAAGTTATAAAAAGAAATGAAGGAAAAGTAAAGAATGGCAATTTTAAGCAAGAAAGAAATGTAAATCAGACAGTATTGAGCTCTGCCCTTAGTTTTTAAGGCTGCTCTTTTTTCATTCTTTGGTCAAGATAAAAGCTTTGCTTTGTTTCCATTCTCCATTTCCCTAACACCTTTAGAAAGGGAGAAAACTTTAACTACCTTACTGCAGCAAAAAGATGGTTATCACAGCTATTATAGTAAAAGAACAAACAAGAATAATGACTGTTAATACAACAAGCAAAATAGGCCTCAAAGCCACAGCCTTACTATGGGTGGCACCTCAATGACTTGACAGAGCTACTGCCTTGGCTAGGTATTAGTTTGATCAGTGACCAACCGCAAAAATCAGTCATAGGACACATTCCAGAAACAGGATTTGGAACAACAGTTGATGGAGCAGGTTTCTATTTCTGATTTTAATCCCTGGGTTTGATCTAGGCAGAGGAAAAAATGATCTTCCTGCACCTACTACCACACAAGGCTAAGAGATTTAAATTTGTTTGCCAGCATATTAAATTTGCTCAAACACATCCTTTCACTATAAGTACCAAGTACTAAAAACTCAAGCAGCAAGCTACAGCATTCTCACTCTATGACATCATCCTGTCTGGTATACTTTAATATAATTTGGAAATAAAATTTGATTAACCAAGGGCAGCTTAAAGAGGATACATTAAAGATCCAAATTGAGGACACTTATCCAGTAAAATGAAAAAGGAAGCACAGCACAATGTCCAGCCTTTCCAGTGACTTCTACTGAACAGGCCTTACTGGCTGTTCTAATGGGTTATGACAAATATAGTTATCCTACACTGGATGAGTGAAAGCAATCCACAAATCCAAGCAGCGGGTTTAAAAACAATATACAAACAAATGAGGGTATAAACTTACTATATAGATCTGTAAAAGGCCTGACACAGGGGGAAATAAGAGCTATACATTCCCCATGTGGTTTCAACAGCAAACCAGTTTCCTAGTTTCCAAACTGAAAACTTCCTTCTACTGAGGAAGAGCAGCTACTTTCAGGGATTCATATTTGCATTTCTTATTACAAGATGCTCACTCTTAACAGCCTCCTGATCACTGACAGCAAAATATCAATGAAGTCTTTGTGATAGTAATGATTTCTATCAAGGCTGGGTTTTAAGCTTATAATCATCAGAAAATGTGCTGGGAATACAGATGCTATTCTTGGAGCACCAAAAAAGTAGAGCATACAAGAACTCAGACAAATACTTTGAAGTAACCACCTGCAAAGGCATATTACATGTAATAATCTCCACCATATCAGTATAACTACTTATGAACTCTAAGAAATGTTAAATATTTTATAAGAGCCACAGGGAAAGCAAGAAGTTACGCTAAACCACAAAGAATCACTGAGTGAAAAAGTCATAACCCTCTTGCCATACAGACCCAAGGGCAACAGGTAGTAACCCTCACTGCTCAGCAGTTTCAAGAGGAAGCTCTTAAGTATCAACCGATGTGCAAAGCAGAGTGCCTGCATCTCCTGAACAGCAATCCATGTTATAATCAAACTGTTCCTACCATCGGTAAGGAACTCTCCTAGATAATCTACCATCATACAAGCTGTCATTTCATACAATACTAAACAAAATGCATAAGGCTGGTGCAGAGAGCTCTAAGTGTTAAAAAACTACAGTCTATCTCCTCGCTTCTGAAAAATAAGTTTCAGTACAGGTTATCTATAGTTTCAAAATTAAGAGTGTAAGTATTTATAAGTCATTAAAATGCAGAACACATACTTAAAAAGTTAGGCATGTCATACAGATCTGTTTACTAAACTGACAAGGGTGACATCCCCCAGTCCCCACGCACATTCCTAAAAGCACAAACACATCTATGTTGCCATCACCAAACGTGTCTCACAGGACGATTAGCTTAACTGAAGTTTCATACTTCGGAGGTCTTGTTTGCAGACTAACAGTGTGATCCAACACGAAACACACAGAATATGTGATTACAACTCTAAGTTAAGCAGCTTTTGGTTAGGACAGCTCTTCAAGTTTGAGTCATTTTAAAGGATCTGAAAATAACAATGGCCTAAGGCAAACACACGCATTTGTTTTCCCTCCACAAACCAAGATTAAAAAAAACATAGCCAGAGGCCACTGGAAAGAAAAAAAAAATAAAAAAAGACAAATGGTGCTTAAATAACCTAAAACATAAGTCCCCTCACTTCCCGAGGCACACGCAGCACAGCCGTCAAAGCTGCAGGAAGGAGTTGTTTGCCCATGTGTACCTATTCAAATAGCCCCATTCTTCATTCTGTATACACGAATGCACAGAAACACCCACCACTTTGTCCATAAGCTTCCAGGTCTTCTCCACAGTCCTCCGGTCGGCAGCTGCCTGCTTGGGGGGGCCCACAGCATCCTGAATGGCATCGATGAAGCCCAGGATCCGTCCCTTGCGCGGGTTCCGGCCGTTGAGGGAATTGGCCATCTGGGAGCCAAGCTGGCCGCAACGACACAGAAACAGACTCACAAGGTGCTCTGAAAACATCTTGTCACAGAACCCGTCGCAGCCTGCGAGGCAACACTTCCTTCTCCACGGGCAGGAAAGGGCAAGATCAGGGCATGTTTAGGAACAAGCTTAACTTTTCACGACAAACAGCGTAAACCCACCTGGCCTGGGTTTACATTGGCAGAAGCGATCCCGGATTTATCGTCAACACCGGCACGGGCGGACGGGAGGGGGGAGCACACCCGCTCCCGGCTTCGCACCCCCGCCGGTCCGTGCGCCCATGCCCGGCCCCGCACAACAAAAGAGGCCGCGGCGCAGCGGGGGCAGCAGGACGAGGGAGCGTGGAGAGGCAGCGAGGGCAGCAGGCAGGCAGGAACCCGACGGGCAGGCGGGGGCAGCGGCTGGCAGCGCGGACCTGGCCCCCGGCGCACACGGAGGCTCGGGCTGGCGCGGCACGGCCGTGAGCCGAGGGGAGCCGCCGGGAAAAGCCGGGGCCGGGCAGGGAGGCTCCTCAGCCACCGCGGCGGCCGCTTCCCCCGTCCTCAGCCCGGAGCGGCCAAGCGTCTCTCCGGACGAGGCTCCGCTCCCTCCGGCTCGGGTGCCGCGGCAGGCAGGCAGAGCGGAGCGCATCCCGCCCCGCGCCCCGTCCCGGCTCCCCGCCGGCCGCCCCAGGAACTCTGCCCTGATCCGCCGCCCCGCAGGGAGCCGTGCGGAGCTGATGCCCCGCCGCCCGCATCGCCCTCCCGTACCACAGCCCAGCACGCCCGGCGGGCGGGTGGGAATGTGCGCGCGTGTGTGGAGAGTCCTACAGACGCATGCAAGAGAAAGAGACAGAGAAAGAGACAGAGAGAGAGAGAGAGACGCACACGCACAGGTCTGTCTGCGGCACCGCTCGCAGCCCCCGGCAGGCTGTGGTCTCCCCGCACTCCTGGGAAGTGAGGCTGTGTCGGCGGCGGCCCCGCTGCCTGCGCCGCTCCCGCCCCCTCCCCGCGGCGCGCCGGCGGCCGCTCCTCTGCGCGGAACATGCCCACCCCCGCCACAACACCCCGCGCGCGCCTGCGCGGCGGGGCCGCCGCGGGAGCCCCGCCCCCGGCCCGAGGGAGGGAGGTACCGCCACGAGACAGCCAATCGCGAGGGGGGGCTGCGCTTGATTGACGTGGCAGCCAGCAAATGGGCGCGAAGCTGGGCAGGGGGCGGAGAGGCGGCGAGGAGCGGGGATCGGTTTCGGGATGAGGAGGGAAGGAGGGGTGGGAGTGATGGGAAAGCGGGTCAGAGACGATGTTCGGGGCTGGGGAGGGGTTGTTCCGGCCCCGCATGGTCCCGCTGGCTGAGGGGGCGGCCTGTGGCCTTCGGGGCAGGGGGTGTGCCGGGTGGGGGTTGCCTTGGCGGGCGCGCTGACATTGTCCCTGGCTGTGGGGTCTGCCGGGGCTGCGGCAGCGTGTCCCTCCCTCCCCGGTGAAGCCGGGCGACCCCTGCCTGCGGGAGCACTCGGTGGGTGTTAGCAATCAGGAGTCATTCTTGCTGCCTTCCCCCTCTGGGAGTTTGCTGGGGTTTTTGTGGCCACTAAGAACAGGAACTCCTTCACCGTCTGTTTGTCTGGGTTCTTCCCTTGATTTTTGTGTGTGTGTGTTTGGGGTTTTTTGTTTGTTTGTTTGGGTTTGGGGAGTTTATTTGTTTGTTTTGTTTTGAGAGGGAGGGAGGTTTGCTCTTAAGCAAGTGCTGAGATTTCCATGCTGGAAGTGGGCTGGAGAGCCTCATGAAGCTCCCGAAGGTGGTGAGGGAGTATGTAAGCACCTTCTAGTTAAAAACACCCCTTCAGGTATGTTTGTTTTGATACGAACACTTGCCCTGCAGATATGGTAAATGAAACACTACCGATGAGTCTCTTAAGTTTTTATCTTAGGGCAAGTTTTCCACTCAAATTTGTGTATTACCTGGGAATGCGGGAAAAAGTGAGGCTTACCTGCACAGGGTACAAGATGCTTGCCTTCAGATTCTTCTGAATATGTTCCAGGGAGTAATTATACTTTGCAAGAGTTAATCTTTTAATTATTTATCATAACAGGAATTACAAATGCAACACTTAAAAACTTCAAAGCTATTTTTTAAGGACAATTGCATTAAAGGAGTGCTGTAAGTTTTGGTTCAGCAAGTACGTTTTCCATAGTTTTCTTTGTTAGAATTTTTTTAATGAATTCCCCCTCTTTCCTAATTTTTCTGACTTTTGACTTTTAATAAAATAGGAATCGTGAAAAACAGTAGTAAAGCTTCCTTTTCTTTATATTGTAATTTATAGGCAAATAGTGCAGATGTCTTCCTGTTGATTTAAAATGTTACTTTCTTGGGCACACATACAACAATAAAATCGCATCAATGTCTTCCTCAAAGGTCTTTGTTCCCCTATAGCTTTAAGATGCGAATTGACAGTTACTTGCCTTAAGTGGATTGGAAACTTCTCATTTTACTGTAGGCTCTGTAAACTGCTCTCTTCCCTGTGTTGTTTTAAATGTTGGTTTAAAATTCTTCTCTGGCAGGTATCCCTGTCCCTTTTTTTGTTTGGAACTCAGCTTTCATAAGATTAGGTTGGTAGTGACTGCTCAGTCTTTTGCTCTCTCTTGGTTGGTTGTGAATAAAGCAGACGATCTGATGCTTTTTCTGATCTTGTAAAATCTTTGGTTCTTTTTCTCAATTGTTTCGTTTGCATTGTTGTTATGTCATTCCCTTCATATTCCACACTCTGCCAAGAGCTGTGATCTGTGAGTTCCACTTGGTAGCTGTCTGAGGCTGAGTCATGTTGTCTTGCAGTTCATCCGAGTGCAGAGCCAGCAGGAGCGAGCAGCTCGGTTCCCTGCATCCTTCTGCATCTGTATTGATGAGTTATCTGTTATTAAGAGTTCCACAGTTCGATGGGGAAAGTCAGTGGTTTTCAAACAGTGCTTTTTCGTGGCTCGTGCTGTACAGTAAGTACAGATATTCTGGGAATTGCAGTCCTCAGAGGGTCATGTGAGTGCATGTTGGAAGGAAGCCAGTAGGGAGGAGCAGGTGAAAGAGATACCTACATCTTCAGTATCAAGGCTGTTAAAGATGGGCCAGGCTTCTGTGCGCTGTGCTGAGGAAGGACTAAAAGATGCAGCATTGCTTTTGTGGTTTCAAGCACACATGGTGACAGGGCTGTTTAGAAGACAGCTGAGAGGTGAGGCTGAGAGGAGGAGCAAACAGCTGCTCTGTGAAGTTCAAGGCATGTGCTTCTTAGCAGTGGAGAACATAAAGACTTAGCTTGACCACTGGATCTGTGGGGTGCAGTAGCATAAAGGGTGGTTGCTGAAGGCCATGGCCACCTGGAATATTTTGGTGCAGGCCAGCAGCAGTATGCTAAGGTACGTGTCCAGCAGAACATGTGAGGATATTCCTAATGCCCAGCTTCAAGCTCTCTAACACCCTAAATTAAGAAGCTAGTCTGTTATGAATAGGTCCACTGAGAGACCACAAGGTATGTCAAAGCAGAAACCAAGGTCAGGTACTTGGATTCTCTGGGAAAAAGCGTCTTACTGTTTGGTCTGTATGCAAGGCACATAGATAAATTTGGTGTCTAATTAAGGCCCCAAAATTATGTATGTACAATTAAAATGCCTCCACAGATCTCATTTACTCATAAGCTCTCCTGTTGCTGTCCGGTCGGGGCGGGAGGACGACACGGCGACCAGGGATACCAGCCCCCCTTATTACAACAGTGCTTCTACTTATACACTTCTGGGTGTCACACATGTACATGCAC
>JAYRBT010000001.1:18478309-18492386 GCA_036023395.1 Myiotriccus ornatus
AGGAAGTCCACCCTGTGCCACAGTCCTTACTCTCCGTGGTTAACCCTCTGCCAGGTGTAAAGTTCCATCTTCAGTATTCCAGCTTACAGAGAGCCCAGAGCCAGCTGGGCTCCCCCACACTCTCCAACTGTTTATTTTACTTCTTATTATACTAGGGAACATGACAGTTTGGATCTGTGTTTTAATCACTGTATGAAAACACTACAGAAGGGAAACAAGGTAAATCTGAGGCAACAGATTTTGAGAATTCCATGTTACATAAGACTGATCCTCAGCCTAGTTAAGGTACTAAAGAGTCATGTAATGATGACATCATTAGGATGTCATCCCAAATTTGGTCAAATTGTGTAGTGAAAGTTGTGGAGTTAAGGTGATTGTGAGTCAGGGTACGATAAAGGAATCAAGACAGTGTAAAAGAAGCCTTGTTTTGAACACTTTAAGTCCCTTTGTAAGGTAGGAATTTCAGATCTGAGCATTTTAGTGAAAGGCAAGATCACATGACTTCTTGAAAAGCCCAGCTGCATGGTAGGAAAAAAACAGATACAAGAGATTAAAATTAAAATAATAGTTACATTCATCCATTGCAGAATTTTCCTATCTGTTAACGGGTTTGGGGGAGGGGGAATTGTTTGTGGTTTTGTTTTGGTTTCCGTTTGTTTTGTGTTTTTTTTTTTTTACTTTCCTGGTGACTCTCATTTCTCTGGAGTTGTTAGACTGCCTTATGAATGAAACTTCATGTTGCTTCTCTTGAATGAATTCCATCAAAGAGCAATTGACAGCAGTTGGAAGGAAGAGGGATGTTTTGGTTTGGTTTTCTTTGTTCACCAGCTATTAAAATATTATTGATTTTCTGTAGTCTGTCAATGCATGTGGTTTGGGAGCTTTTGTCATCTTTTTTTTTTTTTTTTTTTGCTGTGGTACGACTTTTTGCCCAAATACACTGAAACATAACAATGAAGAGGTCAGATGTAGGTTTTATTTATAGCAACATAAATAAGATAAGGTTAATATAGTATACAATGTGCTGAATTAAGGGATATGGTAGCAATGCTTGTAAAAGCTTAAGTCATCTATTTCAAGAATTGAATGGGAAGTGACTTCTTGCTAGCATCCTTAACCTTTTAAAGTAATTTCTTTGTGTTTTGACTGCATGTGTACATGCGTGATGAAAAGGCAGCTGTTCATGGGGACGTGTAGCATTCTGCAGTGTCAGGCAGTGGTTTAATGGCTGAGCTCTGACAAGGTCACCTTTTCTCAGCATGTGCCATCCCCACGCAGAAAGCAGCTGGTCTCTCTTTGCTTGGAAGCTGAGACTTGTAAGGGCCACTAGAATCTGCTGGCATTTTGTTGCCCTACCTTTATCTGTTCTGTAAACACATCAAACAAAACAACCAAACAGAAGCAACAAAAAAGAAACCCACATTCCACAACCCAAACAACAACAACAAAAAAAGGAAAAGCTAACTACTGTAACAACAGATAACTCTAAGATCCAGGACTATTTGCTTAAATACATTTTTGCTAGCCCATTTTTGATATGTACGTCTTTTGCATACCCTTTTCCCCCCATATCCAGTTATTACATAGTCACCTGTAATAGTTGCTAAGAATATTAAAGTGGAACAAATGGAAAATCCTTTCATGTTATTATTTTACAGTGCCCTCAAGGATGCTAGGCTCTTCAGATCTAAAAAAACCTCTGGTTGTTAAGCTGCAAGCCCCTGTCATGGGTGACTTTTAATGTAGATTGCAATATATTTATCTTTTTTATTGTAGCAAACTGAGAGACAGAAAGCAAAACCAATCACCTGTGGCACTAAATATTCTCTTACTGATAATTTAAGTTGCTATAATAATAGATGCTTTTCCTGCTTTAATGCATAATTACTTAGAGAAAATTGGTAGTAACAGTAGCAGTTTGTTGTCCAATTATTATCTAGTTAATTTGGCTACCTCTGTTTTCTCTATTTACTTAGCTTCTGTTTTTCATGGTCATCAAGTAGCCAAGCTTACTTTTTAGAAGATTTTGTTACTAGTCTCTAGAAATGAAAAAATATTATTTTCACACGTGAAATGTGAATAGTGTAACAGTTTAACTCACTTTGCTGTTGAACTACTGTAAGAAATAAAAAAAAGCACCTACTGCTTTTCAAAGTTTCCGTGCACTGTAAAAAATCCGTAATTGCTCCAGCAGGCTGTTGCAGTACAACTGATGATAATACAGTGTTGCTGCCTTAGTTCCCTCTGCTGAGTAATTAAATCCTCTTTTCATCCTTGATTTGGAAAGACGAGCTAAATTTAGCTCTGTCTGTACCTGTAAATAAAATGAGCCAAGCACTGTTCTCAGGCCCTGAGGCCAGGCAGGCTGACAGAGGGCTGGTGGCCATCATTCTTCCTGAAATTGCACCATCTTCACCACACCCTCACACCCCGCATCCAAAACACCTGCATCCAAAGAGGGACCTGTGCTGACCCTGAACCTTCCTGGGATTTGTTTAGGAGAACACCAGCTAACGTGGGCCAAAATTACTAAGGACTATCTTAATGATCTAATACCACATTTCGTGGTGTGCCTTGGTTGTTGTGGCTGTAGTAACCACACAGGTATAGTTGGAGTTTGTGTGCATGTGAATAAACTCGTGTGCATACACAGTGTAATAGGGAACGTTTCATCTTAATTTTGGTTGGGCTTAAAATAATGAAATTACTTTCAACTGGCTTCTTGATGAGTGAACTCCTTAAAGGGCGTGCTGGCAAGAATTTTACTAGGGCTCTCATGCTCACGGTTTCCAATCTTTCATTTGCAGTAGGAGCAAGTCAGGTATGATATTGTTTCCCATGCAAAATACAGCACACCCATTTGCTTGACTAGTAATTAAAAAATGCATTCTCTGTTTGCAGAACGGGTATGAAAACTAATTGTGGGGCCAGGCCTGTGTTTGTGTATACACCTCACTAATGAGTTTGTTCTCTGTAAACTAGACAGCCCACTTCAAAACACAACTCTGCCTTAATATATTGTATTAAAAAAGTGTGTCAGCTTAATTTTAAAACAACCTAAACCCTCAGGGAGCAATTTTACTTGTGTTCTTCTGTTTCTTTTCTGTTATTAATTGCATCCATCTGCCAGAGCAGGTGCAAAGGCTTTAACTAAGTCCTATCATTTTAGCACTACCTCTTGTATTTGCTCCATCTGTGCAAAGCGTAAAAAAGAAATCAATGTCTATATCTTTTTTTTTCTTTTATTATTCTCCTATTCCTTTTGAGTGCAATGATCTTGGTTCTTCCCAATCTTGGTCTGATAAAACAATAGCAGCAATCATTAGCTCCAACATCCTATATAATATCCTGCCAAAATATAACCAGGTTTTCTAGCTTTACTTGAGAATTAGGAGGTTTTTGTTTTATTCCATTCAAATAGCTCTACTTTCACCAAAATTTCTAAGTTTTTCAGATTGTGGTAAGTGGTTGTAAAATACACCCAGGGACTTTGGACTGCCATCTTTCTCTGAAGAAAACAGTTAAGCTTTGACAGGAAACAAGCATATGTCTATTGAACACAGTTTAGCATAGAAAACACTTCCTCTGTGCTTTTGTGAGTCGAAATAACCTCAATTAGTGGAGATTTGAACTCTATTACTAGCAGCTTTAATTGAAATAGTCAAATGAGATGCTGTCATATAGGCTTTTTTTCAAGTAAGCAATATTTTCCTTTGAGTAAGACAGTGTTTTATAGTTAAACACGAAAATAATGAAGTGCTAGGAAATTGTAGCTTAATCGTGATGATTTATTTCGTAAATTTCTTTTTCTGTGCCACTCATTGTAACTTCTAATATTTTTGTCCATCCTCCTAAAATAGGATGACTTTTTGGGCTATAATCTGTTTGACTCCTTGACTGTGAATTTGTGGTGTATCTTGTGTTTCCTGTGTACTTCAAGGTCTACCAATATTGTTTGTGAGCAAAGACAGGAACCTTTTGTCTTTGACCTGTAAACATGTTAGATTTTTTTTTTCCTCTGCTTACTTACGTTCATTTAAAATAAGTTCTTTTTTTCCACACGGAAAGTAAACCATATGTTTCATAAGGCAAGTCCCTATTTTAATAGAACTGAGTAATTTTTGACCTTTTGCATAGGTCATTTTCAAACACAAACTGAATGCATTTGGTATTTGTAATTATTTTCTGCATGCTTCAAAGCATTCAGTTATTTTCAGACTGAGCTTATAAGATTTTTGCATCAGTTGCTCATTCTACATAATGCAGTTGGTGACTGTATTTTTCTACTTCATTACAAGACTTTTTTTTAAATAGAAAAATGAAAAACAATGAATCCGACTTCTGGGGAGAGGAATAAGTGATTTTTGCCTTTTGAAAAATGTTAATTTTAGTGTATCAAGAAGTTCATATTTTAAGCAGCAGTGAATACTACGTCGAAATGTGCTTTTTCATTATTCTATTAATTCTGTTGTGTGAGAGAGTATAACATTTGTTTCCATTACGGTTCAGATTAAGGCATGCTGTGTCAAATGACATAAAAAGAGGTCAAAGTGAAGCTAATAATGAAATGAAGCTTGAATGTCTTTAGCTGAATTTCTTTCATTTTCCTGTCTAGTTTTCAATGTGTCCAGTTTTACATGGGTGCCCCCATTGCTTAGGCAGTCAGAAATTGTCAAGCAGAACATTGTGAACCTTGTATCAAACTGCACAAAAGTAGTTTTAATTGCCATGAATGTGATTTTATTTTGGTTTTGGGGTTTTTTTCCTGTGCGGTTTTGTTTACCTATGTTTTTATTTTGCTCAGTTACCATTCCCTTGCTGGTAAATGCAAAACCAGCTATACTGGCTTACAAGCCTGTTGTGCCAATATTTTCCTCTCTCCTTTCTGTTATTCTTGCTTTTTAAAAAGGGTCTGGTATTTTACAACTTTTCTTCAAATATTGTAGTACTATAGGGGACAAAAAATGTCTTCTTATGTAGTTCACTTCTTCTCAGACTCTTACTGCATCAGAACTCAAGATGCTAAGACAGTTTCTCCACCTATCCGTCAGTCATCTGTGTTCAGTGACAGCTTCTCATAGGCTTTATCCTGCTTTTGTGCAAATTAGCCAGACCGTGTTCCAGTGCTCACTTTTTAAGGAATGAAATATTCACAATTAAAGCCTTGTATCTCTGAACAGCTGTATAATTTTGGCACCAGGTACAACACATGGTTGGTCCTCAGTCTGCCACATCAAATGAAAGTTTCTCTTCATTTTTTTCTGTGTAGATATGAATATAAGACAGTTTTCATAATATTTCCTATATTGTCTCTAATTTTGAAGTTTGGCTTATTTTTGTGTTTTTCTCTTTATGAAAGAAGGAGAGTCTAAATGGCTTTTTTCACAAAAAATGTTGTTAATGTTCTTACATGTCAGCAGTGTGGATAGTCTGTCAGGCTTTACTCAGTCCTATTAGAAGAGAATATCAGCTACTGCATTTTTGTTTGATGTCTTTGTCCAAGACTACAAAGAAAGGCTGGAGGAAATAGGAAAGTCCTGTGTCTTGGAAATTTTTTTCATGTGTTTTTCTTTTATCTATAGCCAATGTATCCAGAATTTTGAAAAAAAAAAAAAAAAAAAAGTGATCTGATTAGATGTCTATTCATGAATTCTTGAAAAGGCAGGCTGATCTTATGAAAGCAGATAGTTGGTAATTTCTGAAAATTCATGATATGTGAAGGTTTTTCTTTTTGAAGGTGCACTGAGGTACAGAGTTGTTTGCTAATTCTAAAAACCTTGAATGCTTTCATCTGCTTGTGCCTGGTTTTCTGAAGTTGATCTGAAACAAACACTTCACTTTTGCCATAGGTACATCTCAGACTGTGTATTTTTCATACTTTTACTTAAACTTTGTCAGATTAAAGGGGAATAATACCGGTTCATTAACTCCTCAGTCCCTCTGTACTATATGAATTGGCTTTGGACTTATTCTGTCAATAGGCTTTTGGATTATTCTTTCTAACCCAAGGCTATGACTGATAAATGACGACATGCTCCGGGGGCCTCAGTTGCACTTCTGACATGTGAGAGAGTGCTGGGGGGACTGGGTCCATGTGCACAGAGCCTCAGCAAGAATCTCCCCATACTGTTCATGTGAATATAATGTATTTGCTCCTTTCTTTCCTGTCTGGCTTCACTAATACAGGTGAAGAGACTACATGGCTTCCAGCGGACAAAGCCCATATACTGGAAGGATTGATTGAAGCTTGGCTTTGGCTTCCAGAAGAGAACTTTAAAAGGCATCTTCTGAAGAAAACAAATACTTTAAAATAGAAAAGTTAATATATTCAGAGAACTTACTCCTTCTGGTGACAAACAGAAGCGAAGTGTAGTATTGTTCAGTTTTTATTTTACTATCTCAATGCAACTTTTTGAGATGTGTGGGAATTCTTACCACCTTTCTTCTTAGCTCTGTGGTCAGCTAAAGCAGTATAATGGCAGGAGTAATTCACTTTGTGGAGCCTGAATAAAGGCAGGTTCTACTACTCCTAAAATCAAGGCTTTTCAGCCTGATTGCTTAGTCTTGCACAGCCTCATGACATAGTGAAGTCTACAGAGTTACCTTGGCTTAGTTCAGCAGAGCGTCTGTTCCTGTAAAACTGCCATATCTCCTGCCTGTGTAGAATATCTGTTTTAACCTTCTGGCACTGGAATTACATATAGGTTGTTGTGACTCTTATGGAAACTAGGCAGATCTGCACTTTTAGAAAGCACAGCATGGTAGAGTGTTTGACAGAGTGCATGCCAGTTCAAATATTTTAAAAATGTGGAACACTTTGTATAGAGGAAAAAAATCATAATGTGCATCTCTTTCTTTTTTTTTTCCCCCTTTGATCAAGGCTGAAAATATTCTCTTGTGGACTTACTTCTCTTGACTCATTGGCTTTCTATATTTTTTTTCCTTCCACTTGGCTAAATTATGCCAGTTGGATTTTAAATCTATCAAACATGATTACTGAGCACAGAAGCCTATAGAGAGTTTAGTTGGTTGAGCCAAAAAGCAGGTAAACTACTCAGAAAAGACGATTTGGACAGTAAATAAAATATTTTTAAAATCTTCAAGGAATGTAGTGATTATATAAACACCCTCTTGGAAAAAGTGTTCAATTCCAGGTCCTCTTGTGCTACTGTGTGAAGGCAGAACTTTTATCTTCAGATGCAGTTGTACCAATGACCTCTGAAGGAGGAAGAAAGGAATTGAAGATGAGGGAAAAAAAATCAGAGAGAGCAGTCAGAAGATGCTCTAAACAGCAAGGTGAGATTGACATCTCTTTAAAAATAGGCTTGTGGCTGTAATGCCTTGGTTTCACTGACATTGTCATAAGAACATCACCCTTGGATCTTATTCAAAGTGCTCTCACGTGGTTATGATTTTGGATGAGTTGAGGGTTCCCTTCCTCAGCCAGACTAAATGAGTAGAGTTGTCTTCAAATAAATGAAATAGTATTTATACTAAGTACTTGTTCCTTATAGAGGTGTAGGTGAACAGTTTATTACAGATCACCATTGTGCTGGTAGCAGCAATGGTGTGAAAGCAGTATGTGGAAGACTTCATATGGTTAAATCAAATGTATTTGATTATCACGTTTTCCAAAGTTTCTGAACCCTTTCTGGTAGGTACCACAGTTAAAACTAACCTGTATATACTAAGGTGTTGGTTTACTAAGATATCTCTTTCTATAAGAAAGAAATGCATGTTCTTCACTGTTTATGCAAATAGCACTTGATCTATTTCTAGTTACTTCCATAGCTTATCTGTCAGTCACTTCAGCTTCTTTCACAAGATACCTTACCTTGACACACACTCAAGCTTTCTGCATTTTCCCTTTGAGCAGCTTCTCTGTTTGGCATTAGAGAAGTCACAGTTTACTTTTAAAGAATACTTGTTTGCTGAAATAGCAAAACTTGCCTGAATACTGGAGGCAATGCCTGGGAAATGAGTTTTGAGCTCAAAAAACTTTATATTCTTTGTGAATATTTGACTATAACTCCTTCATCTACTGAGTAGAACAGAAAAATGTGGTGAGATTTGTTGGTTTCTGGTTTGGTTTTTTTTGTTTTTTTTTTAATTGGGCCTCCCAGCCAAAATTTAAAATATTAAAATACTGTATAAGCTGCTTACGAATAAGAAGTAGGATAAGAATTAGTCAGAACTTTAGCAATATTTCAGAATCTAATCAATTAGCCGCAGTTACAACTCTTCTATGAAGTGGTATACCCACAAATGCAGTTATGTGAAGCCTTGTTGGGATCTTGCTTGTGCAATTTTATTGTATTTTAGTGGAAATTTAATGAAATCTTGGAAATAATTATGTCAGATTAGTCCAAACAAACAAGGGGTATCCTATTAGGTGAAGTTACTACAGGCTCACAGGAGTACAAGTACCACTTAGTTTTCACTCAGCTGATGTTATTTTTCAGAATGATAATGTTGTAAGCTCAGCATGAAAACCATTGGTACTAATTATGACTGTTTCACTGTATTGCATGAAGCATTTAAGCACGGTGTAGTCTGAGATACCTAATTTTACATATTCTCAAAGTTTTTTTTTAATGGTAGTCTTATAATTTAATGTTACTATGATATTTTTAAAATATATTGAGCCTTTTTCAGGAGAGATATAAAATTAGAGTAAATTAACATTAGTGGGACTGTCTTGATTTAAACCAAAATGTAAAATGTGGCTCCCCAGATCGTCTTGTAAATGGTCAAGTTCACTTGGTTTTGTGGATTTATGTCTTTGGTGGTGCTTAATCACTTTCTCTGTTTGGTGTTGTATTCATTGTCTCATTTTTCAGGTACTCATGTATGCTTAAGCTTCATACGTATCCAAGTGTGGTGTTAAAGTAAGGCTACGTTTTCAAGGGTGGTTAGCAGCATAAATGTAAAAATACGTGTTTGCAGAATGTGTGTGACTTCTACGGGAAATTCTCAGTTGTTTGGGTTTCTCTGTCCACGTATGTATATGTGTGCGTGAGGTATAGAAAAACAAATTAAGGCAACATCAAACATCTTGTTTGTACAGGCAGAACTTTATCCTGTATAAAGTGTATATGTTTGGTTTCACAGTTTTTCCACAAATGAGCTTGCTTAAATGCAGCTTTAAATCTTGACTGCTTGGTTGTAGTTCTCAAAGGACATTTTTAAAATGGACACCAAGGACTGCCTAAAAATAAAACTAGTTCAATTTCTTTGAATTTTTACTCTTTTTGATTTAAAATTTATTCATACAGCCAAATGAGTCAATTTCACCTTCTCCATGTGCAGCTGGTGTGACGGAAAGAAATGTTCTTTTTAAATAGCCATGACAGTCATAGTTATTGCCAAAGGGTGAATGAGGGAGAAAAATGAAAGAAATTAATTGGAAAAAAGGCTAGGAACAACAATGACTAGTAGTGTGATAACTTACAGTAAAGAGAAAATTACTTAAGCCGTGACAGGAAAGCCATGTACTTATAAAAACTTGTAGTAGTAGTGCCCTACATTCTGTCCTTGGTCTGCATTATACTCGCATGAGAACTCGAGTCCGTGGTCACCATTAAAATGAAATTAAAACCCCCATACTTATCAGACCTAAAATCAGATCTCTGACACTTTTTGAAATCAAAACTTGTACTCACAAAAAGATTAATAAACCTTTTTCACAGTCATGTAAGAATGGAAATCATCGCTATGCAGATCTTTACATCTTGTTTTTAAGGTGAGGAAGTTTTACTTGTATCCTTAGGGGGGTGTATATTTCCCCTTCCTGAGAAGCCCAGTGAAGTCTTCTCCATAATGACTTCACTGATTATAGGATCATGCCTAATTTTTACACAGATTGGAAAATACCTTGTTTAAAGTGCATCTAATTTTCTCATATGCTTTTGAATTGCACAATTTACTAAGATCTTGAGTCTCTGTCAAATTACCACCAGCATTCTTAGTTTGTCTTGTTCATTATTTTAATGAAACCTATTTTTCATGACAATACAAGGGACAAGGGGGAAATAATTGCCCATCAAAGTGAAATTTTTTTAAAGCAGTAAGACTCAGCAATAAATAATTAAACTGTTTAGAAGAGAACTTCAGTAAAATTCTAAATCCTCTTTGAAGTATTGGAAAAGGCATAGAAGGAAGGTCTGCCCTTTGTTTCTGTCACTGTTTGTTCTTTTTTTCTTCTGTGCCCTTTTCTTCTTGGCTCCCCAGAGGCCTTTGCTTACAGTGTGATAGTGACGTTGTGTGTATCACAGAAAAGCAAATACAGTAGTTCAGTTGTAATCTTTGCTCCTACTGCCCACGCAGATTCATGAGCTCTCTTCCCTTACCCTTGCGTATGTGTAACTGGAAAGCTTGGAAGGACAAGTAAGATAGAAAAGGAAGCTATGTACCATATTGAGTGTCTGATATTCCTTGTTTCTCAAAGGTGACAAAAATAATGTCACCCCCCAAAAAAAACAGAGTTGAAATGGTCCCTGCCAGGTTCCTACTGATTTTTCCTGGAGAAATGTTCTGGCTTAGATTTTACTTCTACTCTGTGTATTGTCTTCCTGCCTAGACCCCTAATCTCCCACATCAGTCACAGGCAGAAGTGCTGAGCTTTCTGTTCCCTGAACTAGATTATGAAATTATACACCTGCTGAATAGGAGGTACGGTATTGATATTGTTGGATAGGAAGCAAGAGACTCAGCTATGACTAAAGGCATTTCTCTGGGTGGGCTTGTCTCTGTGTCTTCACGGGGCTTTGGATTCCATAGCAGTATGTCTAATGAAAAAGGAGAATAAGCAGGAGAACTGAGCTCACTTTTCTGCAGAGCATTTATCTGGAGCACCTTTCGTGGGTGAAGCCCTGCTGTGGTCTTGCAGCTGTTAGGATGCATGCTGCTAGCGATCAGTGGTAGTCAGACGGTGTGAGAACTTCACTGTGCAAAGCTGCTGTCTCTGTTTCAGATCAGTTTGGTGTTAGACAACTGGCTGTTCAGGATAACTCAGATGGAAAATCTAATATGCAAAAGATATTTACTGTAACATCCTGGGAACCATCTCAATGCCCAACACTTAGTGCTTTCTTTTTGTGTGTAGTCAAACTTTTGAAAATATATTGGTCTCTTCAGTAGGCATATATTTCTATTCATTATTTCCTAATGGCAGTGTGAATGCTGTATCTTCAGAGGGACTTAAAGGCCTTTTTATCCTTCTGGGTGATATTTTCTTACAGTTGAATGTGCAAAGTTGAGGTGTTGCATCGTATGGAAGCATCTGGATCCACAGAATTCTGCTGGGATGAATAATAGAGCATGTCCATTGTGGACTGTGATGAGACAGTTGCTTGTTATTGTGTGAGACTGGATGTACCACTTTCTTTCTGGACTATGAGCCTGTTTACCAGGCACATCAGGCATCAGAAAGAAATGCTATAAGCATGAATGCAAACTGTCACAGCAAAGTGTCTGTTGGAGTCCAGAAAATAAAATTAGAAACGAATTTCCTTCATGCTGAAAGCAAGGACTATTGAAATTCATATTATGTAACCATACTAACACATGTGGTTATTAAGAGAGAAGGATTGTATAGTTGTGCTATTTCTAAGCTATTTTCAAACAAGTCTGTCTCCATTTCCCAACTGCATGAGTTTGAAAGAGCTTGTAAATAGGTTGCCTGAGGTGAGGTGCTTGTCTTGTGTCTTCTTACTTGCTGCTTTCACCAATCAGTTTAGCTGTAACCTTATGACTTGTTTAAAAACAGGAACAAAAAAGAGCTCTCATGCCTGTATCTGCAGTCCTGCATTGTCCACCCCTCTAAGGCCAATAACAGCTCGTCCACTGAGAACTGCTCCAGGGAACTCATCCTCTAAAACTCTGCAGTCCTCAACGAGCATGACTTCAATATTTCCTGGAACAAAACTTCTTTGCTCATTTCAAAATTAATCCATTTATTTTATGGGCAATGGATCTTTGAAGCAACCACAGCTGATAAAAAAAAACAAAGAAACCCCAGACACTTAGAATCGTATTGCTAGTTTGCTGTGTGTTTGTTCCTACGCTTTTGAAACATATGAGCACATTCTATTCGCTTAGCTGAGGTGAAATTTACTTCCAGGAAAACCCTTTCTCCCTTCCTTCTGGGCTGGTAAGAGTTTCCTTAAGCACTATCCTCAAAACTGCTGCTCTGACTTCTGTGATGAGGAAAGCAGGTAACTGCATATGTGTGCTTTCAACTGGATGCCCCTGGAAGGCATTCATGGGACACATTATCTCTGACAGTAACCTGCACCATATACAGGCACACAGTGGGGAGTGAGAGAGTTGCTCAGTTCTGTTGTTTACCAGCGTTGTCTCTGCCAGTTTATGCAGGAAGAGAACAGAAGGTTCTCTTGAGAGAGCTACTTTTTCTTGAAGTTTGCATACTTAGCTGAATTGCTGTCTTTGATTCCAATCATCCTTTTTTGTTTTTATGACACCTATCGATAAGGATAAAGTACATTCCCAAGTTAGAGGAATTCTGTGGTGCATGTTCCAGAGCTGTAAAATTTCTTGAAAGCTTTGGGATGCTAACCTTGTGAAATCTCAACTTTGGTAAAAGTTGAATGCAGGAACTTGCCAGCATTCACTTTTTCAGTTGTTTTTGCTCTGTTTATTGCTCTTTTAAGTATTGCATATTGGATGCAATCTGTTTAACTTTTAACCTCCATGGGGTAAGTTAGTGTTTAAACTGCCCAACTTGCTTAACAGGAGGGCTAAAGAAGAGAGGGGAGAATGAGCTTGAACAGCAGAGCAGGCATGAAGACAACAAATATAGCTGACTTCTAGAATTGCAGCTGGAATGTTGTGGAATTTGATACAGATGGAAAATAGAAGTCGAAAAGCACAAAATTTCCAGTGTGGGTGCCATTTTGAGTAGGCTGTGTGGGTGGAGAATGGTGCTAAATGCCAAGCAGGCAAGTAGAACCAAGAGTCTTTCCAGCTAGTAACAGACAGCTAGCAATGGGGGGGAGAGGGGGCTGGGGAAGTGGTTTAAATGTCTCAGTGCAGCTGTTTTGTCATAAATCACTAATACTTACCGGTAAAGCTCAGCTCATCTGCGCTTGCTACTTTCATGTACATCGAGTTCTTTTCCACAGTAGTTTCAGCATTAATTTTTGTCGTATCCCTGTGTAATGTCTTCCTGTATGTAATCAGATGGTTCATGTGGCTCTAAATCTTTTTTTTGGTCAGATTATATGACATAGAGCAGGTCAAAAGTGGGTTTGAATATTTTTGGTTGACTATCATTCTTCAGTGTGAACGTAGCATTACTTTTAAGAATGAAGTGCTATTTCTTATAGAGTGAGCACATAATATTAGTGTTAGTGGACATCTCTGTTCCTGCTTTGTTCTCAGATTGTCGGTCCAAGTTCTGATGCTTTGTTTTGGCATGAGGCCTAGGTCCAGATATTTTCATTTGCTCCAGATGTATTTCCTGTATGTTCAGGTGACTCTCCTTTAAAAAAAGAATGAGCATGCAGCAAATAATTCATAATTTTTTTAAAAGGTTTTCCCTCCAGTAGCTTTTAAGAGGCAGTTCCCTGCCTTGAGACACATGACAATATTTAAGCTGTCTGGTGTGTTATCATACAGAGGAAAATGAGAAGGGCAAAGTTATTCTGCTTGATAGTCACTAAGTATTGAGAGTATCCTTGTCTGCCTGTCAGTCTAAGGTAGTTCTCAAATGACCTGAAAGAATCTGTTGTTCAAGATGGACTCGTGCCCTTTTGATCGCAGAAATCCTTAGTAATAAATGGTCCAAAACTTTTCTTCTCTCATGTTAGGTTTTAGATGAAGCTGCAAAAGATTTTGAATATTTGTATGCATAATAGTTTTGGATCAATTTTGAACTAAGTGGAGGTCATTATTAACATAAGAAGTGTTCCTTATTTTTTCAGAAGAATCCTACTGATAAAATGCAGAGCATTTCTGTTGTAATGCAAACAATTTAACTCTGTGTATAGGAAATGGGGTATAAGGGTTGTAATTGCTTGGCTTTTACTGTTCTAGGAGAACCTTTTGTTAGTCTCCA
>JAYRBT010000001.1:18492486-18516777 GCA_036023395.1 Myiotriccus ornatus
TGTGTATAGGAAATGGGGTATAAGGGTTGTAATTGCTTGGCTTTTACTGTTCTAGGAGAACCTTTTGTTAGTCTCCAGCTTCTCAGAGGAAGGTTGTAGTTCCTGCAGTCCTGTCCTCTACAAAAAGACTGCAAGAATCCCACGTGGTAATATTTAAAAATCTACTTTCAACTACAGCTGGAAAATACTAACTATTTGCATATTAAGTATGCTGTATGCAGTGCATACCAAAAGTGGAAATGACTCAGTTCAGCAAGGTTCCCAAGTTTATTGGTGGTTCCCTTCAGAGAGAACTGACACTGCAATGCATGTGGTGACTACCTCCGTGAAAGAAGCACACATGCTCTTGTGTTTGAAATCTAGTATTTAAGAGCAATGTTGGGTGTGAGGTAGTAATTGGGAAGTCATTTGGGACACAAAAGCAGTGAAATGGGGATGTGTCTTTATGTAGTTAGAAAGCATAACCATGGGTTGTTGTTCATAAATAATATTTACACCAAGTTTTCATTTCACTGAATTTTAAATTATAACTATAGGACTTCAAGGAAGGAGAACTTCTTTCTTTATCCTACACATATGTAGAGGATTTGGAATGCACTCCTGGTGCTTGCAAGTCTTCCCACTGCAGCTGGAGGAGAGATGTCATAATGCTGATGTCTGTTCACAACTGGTTGTGTTTTGAAATCATATCCCAAGCAAAGGGAAATGCATAGTTTTGCCGCCTCTCCCAGCCATCGTCACAAGAAACACTGACTCAGACACACCTGTGAGTCAGAATTCCTCTAGCTTCCTTCCTGCAGCCTGTTAGTAGTAATTTGCCTCTTATTTCACCTATAACCTTTACTGCTGTTCTCAGCCTCTGCATTGTCTCTCTTGATCTGAACAGGCAGCAGAAGTGAAACTAAGCTGTCTCTTACTGTCCTCATCCAACCTATCTATTCTGAAAAGAGGGCAAACAGTCAGAAAAGTACTCTGTTCCTCTCTGTGCTTGAGCACAAAATCTGAGTAGACAGTAAAGAATTATAAAAGGACTTCACTTTTTCTCTGAACTGATAAGTAACCAGGTCATAAGCTACATAAACAGGAACTGGACTGAAGAAAATAAAAGGTCACAATGTTTCTTAAATGCAGTGGAGAATCTTACACAAACTGCTTTGCTGAAGGATAGTCCTGTGGTTTATTTAAATTAGTTTCCTTCCCTCTTGTTTCACAGGCAGTTGTGCTGTTGACAGGGCCTCTGTTGTTGCATTACAGTTTTACTTTTCAGAAGATAATTCACTATTGATTTTTAATGTCCTCTTTAAAGCACTGACTCTTTCAGCTTATTTTTTTCTAATGTGAGCCATTTATTTTGGTGCTTTTCTTTTTTGGTTGTCTGCCTTAGTTCCTCTGAGGGGCCTGATAGAAGTGCTGAATTACCTGTTTTGCTGAGATATTTCAAGCTGCATAACTGAAATAAGAGATAATTTCAGAAGAAAAATAGCATCTTTGCGTTGATTATTGTAATGGTAGAATACCTAATTAGACATGCAGACAATAATCTCTAATAAGTGGGAAAAAAAAGTCCACTCTACAACATGTTTAGACATCAGTAAGAAATGAAATGAGTTAACAACAGGAGAAACAAATGGTCTGTGGTTAATTCGATCACTTCCTTTGCTACAAAAAAGCAATCATCAAGTTTTAGAAGGCTTATTCAGATGTGACGGGGACAACCCCTAAGCAACAGTAGCAGGAACATCCACCACTAATCATTTCCCTTTGCCAGTTTTTATTCCAGTCCTGCAATTGTTCTGCTCACAAAAAGGAAACTGTTTTGTTTGAGCAATGACAGTTGGACTAAATGTTCAAAAGTACAGCTGCTGAAACTTCTTAGAGATTTAAATTTTTATTAAAAGTACTCTATAATAAAATGCAGCATATGTAACATAACTGGCAAACCTTGTACAGTAGTTGTCTTTTGCTTTGTTGTTTTTAAGCACAACCTGCTTCAAGCTGGGGAATACTGGAACAAGAAGTAAGAGTGTTAAAGTACTAAGCACCTTTTCCTTTAAGAGAATAGTAGGACAGAATCAGAAAATTCTAGGCAAATTTTGGTTTCTAAAAGTTCAGCATGCTTTCGGCATCCATAACATACGGATCTGATTTTGAGTCAGATGAAGAGATCAGAAAGCTCATTTAAAAAAAAAGAAAAAAATTTTATCGTCTAACCCAAAATCTAGTACTGAGAGTCTGAGGGCTTGGTCCTGGCAGATCTGAAACAACTCTGATCCTGTTTCAATATCAAATCTGAATTTGGCTTTTGTTCAAAATACAGATGAAGAGAGTCCATCTGTGGCAGATTTTTCATTTTAAACAGCTTATTTGTAATTTGATAAGTAGAGTCATTATTTCCTCTTCACCCCACATGCCAGGGCTTTTATATGTGTAGACACTTCATTGTGCATTAACTTTTTGCACACAAAAATATCCTGTTTAAATTTGTGAATTCACTAGGTAGAACTGCTCTTTCTCTTTTTAACTTTAACAGTTGAAGCATCTCTGCAAGCATTTAGGAATAAAACCTGAAACTGGTTTTCTTTGTAAACACTTAACTCTTAGCAGCTTGTTGAAAATTTGGCATTGCTCAGCAAACAATCCTTTGGTGTGTTCTGCTGAGGTTGAGAGACAGTCTACCTGGATTAGGTGTTCCTTCAGGACTTCTGACCTTCAAGGACTTGTCTTCCTGAGCAGTTGATAGAGTCTTTGCTTACCTGACATCGTCATCATCAGTGTGAAAGAAATTTTGCAGTAGGGAATTGCAACCCATTCACCAATGATGCACACTGAAGTGGCTCAAGAGAAATAGACCAAAATATGCAGTTTTCAAGGTAAAAAGAGCAGAAGAGTAGGCACTAGGAATTCCAGAGCAAAAGTAGCTTCTGTAATGCAACATGTCTACTCCTGTAATGCTCTCTCAGTCTAGAGAGACTAGTCATGTCTTTATGAGGTTTAATCAAAGTTTTCAAAGAAGCCTCTTAATCTGATTACTAACAAAGTATCAGCACTTTTGCTAATGGTAGCAGGCTTTCAGTGTAGTATCTACTCACTGCAGGAATAAAAATACATTGGTTGATAGTCTGTGTTAGAGATATATATAATTTGCTGTATTTCCATCTTTGGACAGAATTTGGATCTTTATTCTCTCTAAGTCCTCTACCAGATATTTGTGCTATCTTAAGCTTCTAGTTACTGTCTATAGTTAAAAGTGTTTTGATTTGGTTTGGGTTTGGTTGGATTTTTTTTGCAATAAACCATAAAAATCTGCAAGGACAGCTATTCAAAAACTGTGAAACAGAACTAAATTCATGGGAAGAAGCAGAGTAGTCATTACTTTTATCTTGGGTTGTTTTCTGTTTTTGATTTTTAAGTTACATTTAATTTAAAGGCTAACATACCAAATCTCCAAGTGTAGATGGATGTACTGAGGGCAAGTGACATAAAGATATAGATCATTATCATCTATAAACTCCTCCAAAGCACTTTTTCTCTCAGGTGAGTAATGCGTTTCCAAGAAGTCTGTCAAGTGCAGCATAAACTATGAACATGGTTCAGTTAAAAGGAGGTATATTGTTTATTAAAGAATACATTTTACATGGGTATTCATAAATATATTAATTTATCAGATTATATTCCTTTAGTAAGCTATTAGTAATAGTTTATCTTCTATGTTATTGCAGTTTGTTTTATTTACAGACTGTCTCTACACCTGACCTCATACCCTCTGGTAAACTGAATAAGAATCTGCATCAACCAGCAACAGGAATGGGATTGATAGTCCATGTTCTCTTTTCCACCTTTTTTGACATTTGCCACTAAAATTTATATGTTTGGTAAGCACCTCGGGTATAAGTTTTTGACTGCCTTCTGGCCAGTCTACTTTCAAATAAGCCTCCCAGGATCTGTAATCCACATTACACAGACCATTAGTGGATGGAATTCTTTTCAGAAGCAGGCAATGGTAGCAGCTGAATAGAAACATATTTTTTCACTCTACCAGAGGTTCAAAGCATATTTTCAATGCCCTAGCATGTTTTCCTGTTTGTATTTTTATTTCTGTAATTTATTTACGTGCCTTTGAAATGAGCTTGTGCATGATTTTCTCCAAGAATTGAGCCACCAACTATTTGAATCAAACTCTTACTTGTAGAAAGTATTTCATCATGGATGCATCATTTTCAGGATACATATATACAACTTAGCAGGCAAATGTTTAAAAACTCTTAATTTTATTGCATTTGGAAATATAAGGCTCTCTGGAGGTGACTTTTGATCTTGAATGATTGGAAAGTGGAAACAGTAATGCACTGAAAGTAAGTGTATCTCATTTTTAAAAATATATAGAAATAATATATTTGTAGTATTTTGGAGACTCTGAATATCTTAAAATATCTGACAGCTGTGGCAAATCTTATGGTTTCTTTTTCCACATATGTTGGACAGTATCCCTAATAATGGTTGTAGTCGATGTAAATTCATGTTCTAAATAATTAATCAGTCTCTGGCAGTGTGGCTTCATGAAGATCTTGACTTAGATTTTGAAAGATACCTGTGGTTACTTTTCAAGAGTTGACTTAAATTTTGGGGCCTCAGGTTGCCTTTACAAATAGGAGTTACAAGCCCCTATTGTGTCCTTTCTGTTAGGTTATTTATAGGAAGCCATTAGTGGGTGTTCCAAGCTAACCTTATAAAACAATTTTCTGTGATATATTCCAACTATGTGCATAAGCTTAGAGTGGGACACTTAAATGCAGGAAATCGCTGATGTGTTTGCAGGATTGACATCTAGAAGAAACAAGAAAATTGGGAATGTGGTGAACATAGTTCTAGCTTTTTGCTGGACTGTTCTTGTTAAAGATTAATGTGTCAGTGTGATTTACAGTGAAGAGAGTGTTGCCAATCTCTCCTGGTCATCCAGTAAAACAAAGCATGTCTGTCTCTGTATTATAGAGGTGAGTGAATGAACTTTGCAGCCTACACCACCAAACCCAATCCAACTGCAACACTACAAATCATTTCCATTGCTAAAGTCTTTGCTTCTTTAAAGGACTCTACTTCAGTGTCACCTTAAGCATAATAAGGCCTGGAGAACACAACTGATCCTTTTCCAATAAAAATGTTTCATTATCCCATCTTTGGGAATGCTGTAAGGAAGTATGCTGTGTATAAAAGGACTTCCTTCCAAATTTAAGCAGGAAGAGAAGTACAAGTTTGTATACAAGGATGGAATTAACTGCAAACCTTTCTTTCCTTTCTTCCCTTCCTTTGTTGTTTTTTTTGGGTTTTTTAAATTCTGTAGCTGGCATCAAAATAACTGCAGGACCAAGCTCGTGTATTTATGTACTAAGAAAAAGGGAATGGGAACTTGTGGCATCATTGTACATTCTTCCTAAGTTAACAAGACAAAGATCAAGACATTTTAAGATCTGTGTTCAGTCTTTAGTGCTCTTCATGAAGCTGCTTAAAAAGGACTTCTTGTTTTGCTGCAGTATAATTTTTAATGCTGCTGACATACTTGGATGCTGAAATTCAACCTCTGGTCATTCACAGAGCAGATATAACAGACAGCTGCAGTTGTGTTTTCTTGAGTCTGTTCCAGAAGTTATACTTCTCCCTGACCTTTGGGGACCACTTACTTAAGAATGCAGAGAAGTTGGTGTCAGTATTTATACAATCCTTGGACTCTTTTCTAAGGTTATGCAAAATGTCTTGGCAGCATTGTCATAGCAGCCACCTCTCAGCTGAAACTGAACACTGACCACCAGTTTTACATACAGCAGCTTTTTCTTTCAGACTTGTAGAGATTGGAACTGGTGACCTGTGGGTAGAAATACCTTGTATGCCAGTATTGATGTGCTTATACAAAAGGTAATTTCATGAGAATATAATTGGTGGTGGCAGTGTAGGGAGGTAATTTCATGCTTAAGTTTGACCGTTAGGTGCCTAATTTAGTTTTCTGAATTGTAACAAAGATGTCAAAAGTAATCCTCCTAAATATGTACACTGTACAAGTCTGTAGTGCTTGTGAGTGAAGATGCATCATAAAGAAGTCACTGAGTATCTATCTATACCATCATCACTTTAACTCTGCCATAAGTAAATGTGCAGTCACTTTGACTGTAAGTTCTTGATGATTGGTAGACATTTAAATACTGGTATAAATATTGGCATATTTTTATATAATTTAGGCCGTATTATTCTGCTTTTGTTGAAATGCAGGATCTTAGAATCTGGTCTTAGATACTGAACAGGTATGCATGCTTATGGTGCTATGCAAACATTTGATTTATTTAGTAAAGAAATGCAACTGAACTGTTTTAGCAGTATTTGTAGTTTTAAGAGCTCCTGGAGAATAATAGGTGAGGACAGGAGAAATGAAGGGTTTACAGTAATCCTGTTTCTTCTTGAGCCCTTTCCTTATAATCTATAGTAGTATATTATAAGTAACCCTGTATGTATTCCAGCTCTGAATGAATCATCCCGAACATAAAAATAAAGCTTACATTAATGTAGAAAACTGACTAATTTCTGAAACTTTTAAGGGTTTGGAATTGTCCAGCAGTGTGGTTAATTCCCATGTGGTGTATATTTCTATTCCTTTTTTTGGTGAATGAGTATATTTTGGTTCCTCCTTAACACTTACAGGAAAAGGAAGCAACAATGCTATTAGTGCTCTGAGTCTGACTTTTTTGTTTTGTTCCAGACAGAGTTGCTAGCTATGAGAGTGAGTATGTCACTTGGCAATTTGAAAGGCTTTACCTCCTTGAAAAAGTACTTACTTGCAGCACCATATAAGGACATGAGTTCTTTCTCATTGAGCAACAAGTTTTTACTAGTAGGGACTGTTATTTCTGTCTCCTGGAATTTTCAGGTTTTACAACTTTATACTTTTTTCACAGCCCTTTTGTATGTGAGAAGTTAGGCTGCTCCTAATCTGAAAATTTAGAGATCAAAGTGCATCAGTAACAGAATAGGAAGCAGCTCAAATAACAGAAGTTTTTTATCATTGCCTCTGTAAAACAAAACAGTCAAGCGAGGATTGAGTTTCAAAGGTTCATTTCTAAGCTGTGTTAGGTTTTAATTAGTGAAAGAACCCAGTGACTTACATTCTCATTTATTTGTCTGTAGTTATTTACTATACTAAACCTGTATAGGTACCTTTTATGTTACTGTCACTTCAATTCTAATTCAATGTTTACAGTTTTTCAAGTTTTACTTCATTTAAAAAATATATTTCTACTAGTATCAATAATAAAAATGCCTTGATAACTAAAGTTTTCTGTCTGAATTAATTCCATCAGTGTAATAAAGAAATATATTATAGGATTTATTTACTTAAATGCCATTCCATCCTTTAATACAGCAGTTTTTTAAGCAACATCCCAGAAACAATATTTCATTCTAGGGAGGTTCTGAAGTCCTTTTTCTCTCTCCACCCTTTTAATATTTCTTCTTTGCACTAAACTCAAAGGATTTTAAAAAATAGATTAAAAAGATTTAAAACAATCCCTCTGAATCATCCTTTGTCGGACAGTGACTCCATAGTTCTGGTTTTCCCCATTTAAAAATTACTAAGGACCATATCATACTGTCCGTTGCAAGGAACATTAATGAATTTTCAGAAACCGTGGCTAATTTGTGTGCTAAGAGGAAGGAAATAGCAACGTATGAAGCATTCTGTCTTACTTAGTAAAAATCATACCACATTTTCTCAAGATAGAGAGTCCTGTGTGATTTGGGGGGAAAAAAAAAAAAAGGTAGATTTCTGTCTACTTATACAAGGAGCAGCATTGTCTTCCCTCTTAACTTTATTACATGTTCTATAATGCCTGATGTAGTTACCTGTGCTCTGAGGTCCAGCTGTGCTGATTCACATGATTACCTCAGGAGCCCCTGAGTTCACTTTTAAAAGAAGCTCCTGTCACAACAGCAGAGAAACGCCTTGGAAATGCATTTCCTGAACATCCCTACAACAGAAGTCAGTTCGTTCTTGAAACTGATTATTCAAAATGGCAACTTCAAACAAAACTCTGATAGTTGCATGTTTGGGGCTGCCTAGGGCTGTGTGTTCTGAAACAAATTAAACCCAACATAGAGGTTGACGTGGTTACTTAGAGACTTTAAAAGTCAGGTGGCTGCAGAGCCTGTATTTTCTAAACAAAGTGTATTACAGAGCCTAAATTCTGTGGTGCACATCATATCCTGAGCCAGAGTTTGGGTTCAGACTCTGATTTCAGCATAGCTGGCTCAGAAAGTTAAAAGTCTGCAGAAACATGCTAAAAGGTGACTTACATGCTTTATAGCTCTGCATGTCTAGCATGTGGTGGTTTCAAAACAATCTGCCTTGACAGGAGTACCCTATAGAAAGTATTTTTGTAGCAATGCAATGAATTTTTGGAAGTTATCTTGCCCTTTTATATATCCTCAACCTCATACATTCCCTCACTTACTTTCTCCATTAAAAGGAGACATTATACTTACTCATTTTTTGCATACGTTCTATTTTAATATGAACAAAGGGTTCAAGGTTTCTATTTTAGTATGAACAAAGGTTTTCCTCATGGTATGTGATACAAAAGAGCAGTCAACCATTTCTTTAGCTCTAAAGTTGTTAAAATGGATTCTGGGTTAAAAAGAACTGGTTCCCAGCCTGTCTCTATAAACAGTTGCTTCAGGCTAAAACTTGAGTTTCCTTTCTTGAAGGAGCCCAGGGGAAGGTTCCTTGTTGTGGCCAGATGTGTTACATGATTATCTGATGAGGCTTGCCCTCTTCCCTTCTCAGTTGAGTTCAGTGCTACCTGTTCTCAAGACTCTCAGCACTCAGCCAGGGGCTGTCAAGTTTCGAGAGTGACTGTGTTCCATATAAATTGTATGGGGATCCTATTTTGGTGTCTCAAAATGGGATAAGTGGTGCCAGGCATTTAAATTATTGCACAATGTGGGTGCTCAGTTGTCCATCCAATGATATGAATAAAATGAAAGCCTTGCTAATGCCATGAGCCATTTTGTCTTGCTTTTCTTTTGCAGTCTGGTTGTTACTAAATGCTACCTATTTGGTGAAATGTCCTAATGCAACACATTGCTTTTTAATTTAAACAACTTAGTTTTTCGTAAGTCCACCAGTAGCTGTTTTTATTTTGACATGCACATTGGATCAAGCAAATTGCAGCTTGAAGTGGTTGTTAAAGTCTCTATGATATCAACAAATGACCTAAGTGTAACTTTGGGAAATTTTTTACATGAGTTCCAGGAGCTGTAGGGCAACTGAAGTAATAAGTGATGATGACTCATAAGGAATAAAAGGAGCTCAAGTAGGAAATTACGGGAAAGATTGTAAGCTATGGCTTTTCCCCTCTGTGATTTTAGGACTATTTTTGTTAGAGGCAAGGAAACTTTTGCATGCCTAGAGAGAAAGCGAAATGACCAGACAAATAGATATCTTTAGAGAACAAGGTAAGTGAATGTATATAGCTGGCTGAATTCAAGGTGAGTGTTTGTGCCTGTGTATCTGTGGAGGCCTAGCAGCCAAGAAAGATATGATCAATTGAAAGACAAAATGAAAAAAAAAAGTATTTTGAGGACCCTCATAAGATAATTCTTGTATTACAAAAGCTCTGTTTCTGCTCCTCACTGTGAACGCAGCAAGAAAACATTTACCTATAGCTTCCCCGTGTGTAGCCTGTGTTAGCATAACTCATCCACACCCACAGAGGCACACAAAACTGTTTTGCTGTGTGCTGGAATAGTGCCATCCAGGAGTAACAGCCAAAAGAAAAAAATTCCTTTCAGTGACATTCATTGCCCTAAGCCAAAAACAAAGCAGAAAGATACACTTTCTTCTTTACTGCTTGTGAAGGTAGAGGCAGTGCCATTGTAAACCACGACTGAGGCTCTGGAATGATGCAAGTCCAGGTCACTACTACAATTCTGTGATGCAACTTGAGTTTACATTAACTAATTTAAGGATTCAACCACTTAAAAGCTTTTGGATAACGAGATTTATCTGAAAGGATTCCTACTGGTTTATTTTCCTCATTAACATGTGTTTCCTACCTGCATCTCATTCAGAGCAGACGGGCCTGGTTTGGTTCTGTTTGCTCTGTAAATTTGCATGAAGGACCATTGTTAGAATCAGCACTCTGACATAACACTATGATGAAACACGTTGCACTCCCTCTTAGAAACTGGGGAGGAAAATGTTGATATATTCATATAATATATATTGATATATACTAAATTAACTGGTGTTATCCTTTTAAGGTGGGGGGAAAAAAGCTTATAAATGTGAAAAGCAATAAGTAGTTTCTATGTCGTCTTTGGGGAGAATGTGCTGTTCTGTATCTTGCTTTTCTGTAAACTGCTCAAACTTTCAGAGTTATGATGTCAGTCATTAACTGATCATTAATTGCATTATGTGTTTTCCCCAAAATAGATTAAGTACTGAGCATGAGACCAGACAGGTAAATAATGCTAACATGTAAAATTAACTTACAAATAATTTTTGGGGGGCTGTTTTGTATGTGCTTTGTGAGCCCTGCTGTACTTCAGTGAGAGGAATATCTTTCAGCCTGGACTGGAAGACCTACTACAGCATTTTCCTTTTTCACAGTACCTTATGGACATCAGAAGGAATTGCAAATTTGTAGTAAATACAAAGGCTCTTTTTCTTCTCCATCCCCCTCATTTATTTTATTTATTTTTTTTCCGCACAGTCTTAAAATGAAAGTCACGCTTTTCTGGCCTTTAGCAGCTGGCATGGCGTTCTGGGCAATTGGATATGGAGAGCATACTGGAACATCATTTGTGCTGTCATCTGGACAGGCCGCATTGATGGGTCAAGGCCAATGGTATGAGGTTCAACAAGGCAAAGTGCCAGGTCCAGCACTTGGGTCACAGTAACCCCATGCAGAGCTCCAGGCTTGGGGCAGAGTGGTTGGAAAGCAGCCTAGTGGAAAAGGAGCTGTGGATGCTGGTCGACAGCTGGCTGAACATGAGCCAGCAGTGTGCCCAGGTAGCCGAGAAAGCCAAAGCATCCTGGTTTGTATCACAAATAATGAGGGCAACAAGACCAGGGAAGTGATTCACCCCCTGTACTCAGCACTGGTGCGGCTGCACCTTGAGCCCTGTGTTCAGTTCTCAGCTGCTTACTACAAGAAAGACATTGAGGTGCTGGAGCATGTTCAGAAAAGGTCAATAGAGCTGGTGAAGGGTCTGGAGCACAAGTCTTCTGGGGAGAAGCTGAGGGAGATGGGGTTGTTTAGCATGGAGGGAAGGAGGCTCTGTCACTCTACAAAATACTTGAAGGGAGGTTGTAGCAAGGTAGGGGTTGACTTTTTCTTGCAGGAACTTGCGACAGGACAAAGGAAATGGCCTCCAGCTGCACCAGGAGAGGTTCAGGTTGGACATCAGGAAGAATTTCTGCACTGAAGGGGTGGTTAAGCAGTGGAAAGGGTTGCCCAGGGAAGTGATGGAGTCACCATCCCTGGAAATGTTCAGGAAATGACTGGATGTGGCACTTAGTGCTATGGTGTAGTTGACATGATGGTGTTTATTCTAAGGTTGGACTTGATGATCTTGGAGGTGTCTTCCAACCTTAATGATCCTATGATTTCACATTATGTGTGTTATACTTCTTATAGATAATTCTGTAATTATAGTATGCTGCAGGCTCAGAGTAGCCTGTGCCTCAGCCTATGTTTTATGCCTTTTTTGACTACTTCCTTGTAAAGCTGCAAAAGGGAAATGAGATTATTCTACTCTGAAGAAACACTGCCTACCTCCAGATTTTAGGGTCTGAACTTTTCACTCAAAAAAAACAAAGGTAAGAGTCTTACTGACTTGAAGAAAGATGTTTTAATTCATTCCAGATGGTTTAGCAATAAAGAAACATGAAAGATGCATGTCCTTGTATCTGAAGAGAAGGCAAAAGAAGAGTTAATTTGAGGAAAATGAAAATCAACTGGGACAGAGAATTTTAAACCGTGTCTGAACTTGGAGACTCTAATCATCTCAACTTCCAGATCTAGATGAGCAATAAACGTTTTATCTGCAGTCTCAGAGACAAGTGCACACAAGCCAACCAAACTTCCCATGGCCTGACATCAGAAATGCATGCACAAAATAAAAGAAAACAGCATAACTTTTATCCAGGTACTTGATGTGAATGATGGGTGAAACAGGAGCCAGAAGTTTATGCGTTTGTATATGTACAACTGATATGCAACCTAAATAAATACTGCAGGTAGAGGTCATGGAGTCAGATTTTGAAATGTTTCTGATTGCATTTGTGAGTTGTGTTCATCCACCTAACTTGGAAATTAATGCACAGACACTGCTGAGAACGTGGACACCTTTAAACACCAATGAACTAAGATTAGGGTAACACACAGCAGGGGAATTTGATGGGGAATGCTGATGTAGGGCAAACGGTTGCAGATCAGGAAAAGTAGCATTGACAGTAATTAACACAAAATAGTAACAGAAATTTAAGCTGATTTCAGAAAGGAATGAGAAAATAACTGAATTCATACATTTAGAAATTTAGAGTAGAACACTTCACAGCGAGAACTATTAAATGTATCAAACCAGAACTGGTCTGTGATTTATGTAATGCTTACTAGAAAAAAAAAAAATCAGTCTCTCTCGACAAAATTAAAGCTACCTGCTTTTTCTTTGCAGAGCTGTCTACTTTTTGGCTAACTGCATTAAAGATAAAAGCCAAGAAACTTAAAAAATTAAATAAATTCTCCACGTAGTAATCACATCACTAAGGGGAATGAAACTGCAGGTGCCTTTTTTCATTATTTACAAATGTGGTTCAGCATTAGACCCTTATACTATTTCTAACTACTTTGATATTTTTCTCAGAAAAAAATGTATATAGCATTTATAGCATATATAGCATTTTTCTATTGCTGAATAATTCCTTTTCCTTGGATTTCTTGGATAATATTAATGCTGCACTTTCCTTAAGACCTTCCTCCCGTTTTAAAATTTATTAAAACATCCAAAGTTCAACACCAGTGAATGCAGTCTCTACAATCAGCATGTCATCTGAGAATCTGGCCTGTCCTTTTCAAACCAGACAATATCTACTATCTGACAACACATTTCAGTACACTTTCGGCCAGCTTGTTATAAGCACCACACCTTTTTTAACACTGAAAGATGCCCAGAGGCCATAAAAAAACAGAGGCCAGCACTGTGGCTTAAATGATGATTTCCATCTGGGGCCACTGCGAAAGGAAGAGTGAGATGCAGTCATATTCCCCCTTTTGCTCTTTTTGTTCTGGAAGGTACATGCTAGACAAGGTACAGAGTCAAAGTTTTAGATAATATAACAGAGTAACAAAATTATTCTTTGAGTTCTGGGCAGAAGGGAGAGAGGAAGACTTTCAGAGAGAGCTAAACCTAGAGAATTTCTTCAATTCCTTCCTACTAGCCATACATTCTTATTGTCTATTATACTGAAATAGTCCAGAAGCAGTATCAGTGCTTGTCAAGTTCATGCAAATATTACTTATTCTCTTGGAAGAAAATCCAAACAAAGATTTATTGATGCAGAGAATGCAAGCAAATTTTATGTTTTAGAGGTATGGATCACCCCATGGTTCTACCTCTTGCTGATGTTATTCTAATGAAGACATTCAAACTACTGTCTTTCAGGTGCTTCAGCAGCTACGTGATTTTTAGTATGTTTGATGATATACTCCACGCAGCAGAGCTGCCAAACACTTAAACAGGGTGCTACACTGAGGCAGGGGTCAGTATTTTTTTCACAGTTGGTGTAGAATGCACCGCATTTGCAGTAATCTGCCACCTGTGCCTGTTTTCCTGGGTTGAATCTACCCCATGCTCAACTTTAGGAATTTATGTAAATAGATCACTATCCTATTTCTATAGACTAGCTATTGGATCTTTCAGATTTTGTCTGTTACTAACTTTAATGAAATACTTTTCCTACTAACTTCACATTGTTTCTTGTGATTTCTGTCATTTTTCTCTAAGTAGATCTCTACTTCTACAGTATAGGAATGCCAAAAATATTCCCAGTCTCAGAGCAGTAATCTCAGAAAAGTAAATCTAAATAACAGTAATTTCAAGAAAAGTAATTCTAATTGGTATCTTTTTTATCTGTTATTACCAGCAAAGTCCTTGATGATCATTTTGCCTTTAAGGTCTTTGATTTGCCATAGACTCAGAATTTAGGCTCAATGCAAACATTCTTTACAGAGTGACTAGCAGAAGTATGACTCTTGTGCACCTTTTTGTAGTGAAATAATTTTGTCAACTTCAACCACTAAGCCCCTTCTGAGGTTTATTTCTGTTGGTAGCAAAAAGCAATCACTCAGCCTTGAATACTTTGAAGCCAAGTAGATGAGCCTATTCCCGAGGTATCTTGGCCCCACTCTAGTTAAATGAAGTCAGCTGGGCCTGGCTCATCTGACCTTTGCCACGTAGGAAGCTACATAGGAAATGTGAGAACCTGGGGGTTGTTAACACCAGTGAAATTTGAAGCCTAAATTAATTGTTTTGGGGGGTTCCTTCCATGGTGTAATGGACTCAGTACTTTCTAGTGGTTTACTCTTTCCTCAAGCTTTCTATAGGTGCAGTGAAATAGTTTTAGAGTCTTCATGAAGTAGTTATATTATGAATGGAATGTTGGTGTCTTCCAAGTGCAGCAAGATGCTGTTGGTGCCACTGAACTCTATGAACTGAGAGCTTATTGGAACTGACAGATGTTTCAGAACTGATAAGTAAGTATTCTTATGCTCTGCAGTTGTTGAGGAGTACAGGCTTCTTTCATCTTATGTGTTTTCAGGAAAATATCTTAGATTGATTCTGAACTTCATCCCCTCGGTTTTCTCACCTCTGAAAAAAAGTCCCAGTTCATATGGGTAGACTTGATCTGGAAGAACACTGTTAAATGTTTGTTAAGATTTAACAGCTCCTTGTGTGAAAAATATACATTCATGTGCATTCAGGTTTCCCTTGTGTCTGAACTGAATGTTTGGACCCATCCTTGAGCCTGAATGCATTTTTAAAGTAATACCTTCTTATTTGAGACATGTTAATCCCCTTGTGCAGCTAGATTACTGTAGGAAATGAGGAGACAAATAACATGTTGGGTTGGCGGAGGGGAGCTAAAGTGAGTGGGGAAAAATGTAGAGCAAATTCAACAGTTTACAAAATGCTGAATTTTTCTCATTGTCTTTTCAAATTGTTTTCTGAATTTAGTGGTTAACAGATTTTATTAAGTTACTGAACTTGCTTCGCTGTTGGACAAAAAATCTTGGGTATATTTTTATTTTCCCTGGCTTTCTCTTTTTATATATCCAATAGTACAGACTTATGAAATACTGGGTTTTTTTAATTTTTTTTTTTTTAGCAATGCCAAGTAGGATTATCACATTTTCTTTTTGGAAATTATAAAATATTCTTTTTTGAAATAGTAAAGGAACTTTAGAACATATGGTAAAAAAAAAAAGGGTCATTTGAAGTCATATCTTGAAAAGTGATGATGGATGTGTCATTTTTAGGATTTTTTATCTTAAACCATGTTCATTCTTAAAGGATCTAGGATTTAAATACTGCTTTATCAGATTTCTTGTCCCTTGCTAATTTTGGAATATGCTAGTTTGAAGTGACAGATCTTGATCTCTTTTTCAAAAGTTTTTTTCAAAATTTGAATAAAAGATAATCATTTCTGAAAGGAAAAAAGTCACAGTCACTGTTATTGATGCTCTTGGCATTTTTAAAATTTTTAGTAGAATGCAGAAGAGAGAACATGCTAGAATTTATACTTAGTTTCAAAGTCTCAGATAACTGGATACTTATCAGTGTGAACTTCTCAGATCACAACAGTTATTTCCTTAGTAGTCAAACTGGTTTCACTATCTTTACAAGCTATTTTCAAAGATTTGGGGTAGGAGGGATACAATGTCTGAAGTATCTTAAATGCAAGGAAGAATCTCACCAACTGTTTTCAGCTGTGAGTAGCAATGCTTCTGAAACTCTGGGTATCTTTTATTTAGCTGCTTAGTTGTGATAGAAGATCCAGTCTATGTTTATGTTGTTTTCTGTTTGTATAATATCAAAAAAAAAAAAAGTTGCCATTAAGAAACTAATGTAAGGATAGTGACTGCAAGGGTCTAAAAATTACTGATTTCCAACATGTTACAGTGACAAATCCTTTCTTTTATTTGTATGAATGAGTATAGACTTGGGGGGAAAGATGGGGGTTTTATTATATCAGACCATGACAATGCACAATGGTTATAAGAGTGAGTATTGCTTAATTAACGTAATTTAAAGGGTGATAGTCCAAGTCTTTTATTTTTAGCTTGATCTATTGTGTTAGTGTGTATTCAAGACATTGAAGTGTTTCTATTTTAAGTTCCTTTACTTTGTAGAGTACTGCCTCAAGGGGTGCTCATGCATAAAGAATTTGTGGTTAATTTCTAAAGTAGTTTTTAGGAATTACTGTGTGCATGCAAATCCTTGTAAGTACAAAGGAATTTGTTGTTGTACTTTATTTAATGTTACTTTCTATGGGATATAATTCAGTAACAAGTTTCTGTGAGTCTGTATGTATGGCCTTAGCTAAGATTTACCATTCTTGCCTTGCCCTAACAGTCTTGTCAGACAGAAGGAGAAGGAGTCTTGATATAAAGGTGCCATTTTATGGGATACCTTTTGTTTCCTTGCAGAAAAATAAAATGACCTAGTAGTATCAGTACAAATAAATGTTTCATGAATTTCGTACTAGCAGTGCATACACAAAGGAAATTCTGTGCAGAACTTGTCAGAAGCTTGTCTTGGTTGCCCAAAGCTAATGGTGGTAGAGCACGCAAGCTCATGGACAGGGATAACTGTGGTCTTGTGTGGATTCTGGGACTGTGTGGATTTGCTTCTGTTGTTGCCATCTACACAATGTGTTGAGCACGGAGTTTAGTTTTTGTACCTATAATATGGGAATAATCGTCCTCCCCAGTGGTAATGCACATCTTATGATAAGTAGTTGCTTGTTACGTTGAACACCAGCTGCAGCCTATTTTCATTTGTTGTCTTTGGTGTGATTGATCACAGCAGAAGCAGATGTTTGGTCCTACGCAGAGGGGATAATTCAGGATGTGTGTCCTTTAGAACACTTTTTGTTAAGCCTGGGAGAACTGCTTTGAATAATAAATTCAAGCAGAGTTACAGCCCAATAACATGCACTGTAATATGCTGTTCTGTACTTAGAGCAAATAAGTGCATTAGTCCCAGGATATCGCATATTTTAAACCATTAAATAGCCATAATGGGGTGATGTATTTGTATGATTACAGCCAGTGGCAGGAACAGAATTTGGAACCTCTGCCTGGGCACTTACAGGCGCTGTGCCTAAGGCAGATGAATAGAACCAGCTGCTTAAGACTCTGATAGGTACATCAACTATACTTTTAAGACACCTCCATCAGCTTCTGCTTCCTACCACTGCTGTTCTGTCAAAAACTGCTCCTCTGGAGAGTAATGGTTCCATATTATCTTATTTCCAACCTCTTAAAATTCAGATTTAGTCTTTGCTTTTGAAACTGGTAGTTGTGGTAGGCTGTAGTGTTATATTGTTGATCTAAAAGCACATTTTGGGTCTTTAAATACCAGGCAACAAGATGTTTGGTCTCTAACAAGCTGTTTGGTTTTTCTTTCTTAAGAGAAAGAAATAAAATAACACCAAACAACAAAATAAACCCCCCACAACTGAACACAGAACTTAGCAGCACAACTTTCCATTTATAAGGAAATAATGGATATCAAAAATGCTATTATATACTTATTCCTGACTTGGTCCTTTTGCACTCCCAGGGCTCTGAAACTGCTCACTGCATTTTGTCTTTGCTGAGCATATACTTCCAGTCTCAGTCATAAACTATATTTGGACAAGTGGGCTCAGAGTGTGCAGATCTGGTGGTGAAATACCAGGTGAAACCATAATTTCTGGACTAATTAGGTGTCATTTCTAAACATTCTCTTTTGGTTTCTCATTCCCCTGTTGGTTTTAAACCTGGAAGGTGAACTGTCTTTTAGAACTAGTAACTGATTTGTAGCAATTTTGTGAATGCCTGTCTGGAGATTATTCTCTCATAGGAAATCCCCTCGTCTCCTTTAAAATTGAACCGTTTCCTTGCACTAGATACAAATGGGTGGGTTTGATATAAAACTCAAGGGGACATTAATTTTGCATGTTTATATGTATGTGTTCCTGTTGCAGAGGGGCTGGGGGGTTATTATTCATACTACTATTGTTTCTACTGCCTTTGACAAAATAGCAGCTGGTTCTGCTAATGAATGTTTAAGGTGCCCATTTTTTCTCTCCAGTCTCATCCATGCTGCAGGGAAATATATTCTGAAGGGAACATTTCGTGACACAATTTTTCATGAAATGACAAAATAGTTCCCCAGGTGTACTATCTGCTTTATTTCTTTGACAGAGGTCTTCCACTCTTTCCTTCTCCCGTGGTCAGCCTCGTGAAAGATAGGGATGAATAATGATGGGAATCAAACCACCTTGAACTTTGGACAGATTCACATCTGAAAAGCAATAATGTAGTTTTCTGAATGCAGAGGAGGGGTTGCAAAATTTTCATTTCGTATTCCTCTTAGCTTGCCATTGGGAAAGTCAGTAGTAAAACTCCTAGATTTTAAGGAAAACCTGGCTACTGCTAGCACTTAACCTTTGTCATTCACGTTTGAAATGGCTTGTATAAGTAAGTATGTGTCCATCCAGTATTGGCCACAATACCAAACTGTTCTCTTGATCAGTGCAGGCTGTTAAAATTTAAACTGTTTCTAAAAGCAGTTGACTGGATGAAGTATTGAAAACTGAAATTAATTTCTTTGAAGTAATCTTATTGAAACTGTAACTTCTAGTAATTTTGATTTATATATTGTGAAAACAACAGTTACTTACAAACAGTAAATCCACACACAATTTCATTATTTTAATGAAAATAACACAAAAGCTCCACTGGAATAAATATAAAGAATAGATCACTGCTTTAAACTCTGCGATAATTATAACTTCACAAGTTCACAAAACCTAGGTTAAGAAATAAATAGTCCAATAAACTATGGGATTTGACTGTCTTTATTTTTTCTCTATTGTGTTCATACTTTAACACTTTTCTCTGGAGTTCTTGTAATTCCTTCTACTTTATTTATAAATATACAAAAATGTTCAGTTCAGCTGTGTGATATGGTCAAGATTTGCTGCATATTATCTTACTTCTAATGAAAGTTAGAAAATCTGGTGTGACCTGATACTTATACCTTCCATTACAAATTCATTCAGTGTCTTTTGAACTTTTGTCCTGCTTGCTCTTATGAGTCATGTTATGGTAGCACCTGTAGGAAATCAAGTACTGTATTAGGACTTTGTACTGTAAGAGAACACCCTCTCTAAAACTGCCTGCCAATTCCAGTGTAGATTTACCTGGCTGGTTATTGTTCTCTTCTCTCTTTCTTCCAGCAGCCACCAAGAGCTAAGAATTTATGTATTCTTTGCTTATCTTTCGTGTAAAAAAAAACCCAATCAAACAAAAAAAAAACCCCAAAAACTAGTTTATCATGAGGGATACTATAGGTCAGGAATCAAACAGGGATGTACTAATTAGGAGGTGTTGGTGCTTCTTGCTGTGGCATGTATCTCGCAGCAAAGCAATGGGTGAAAGCAATGACACTGCCACCCTTAGCCATCCATTTCTTGGATGTATCTGATGGTGATGTAAAGTTTGAAATGGGCATTACTGGCTGATAAGCTCCTGAGAAATGCCTCTGAACCATTGCAGGTGATGCAAATAATGCTTTTTATTTGAAAAGATGCCTGTGTGCTTTTCAGGTGGTTTTGGGTCATCTCTAACCGCCTACAGCCCTTTCCCATTTTGCCCTTTTTTTTTAGTGCCTTGCTAAACCCAAAAGAACTAGAGGATCCAGTTTCATGGTCTCTCCTAGAATCTCTATGTAACAGAGACACTAGTAATGGAAGCTGTTTAGCATTATCCATCTCTTAACACTTGAGCACTGGCTCTGGGTTTAGTTTCCTTTCCTCTGTCCACCTTTCACCTTTTTAAAGGATATGGTATTAAAACAGGTAATGTTCTTTTAAGGTAAAATCACTGATGGGATAGAACAAAAATACAGATTTTTTTCATGACCCCTACCCTGAAATGAAGAAGTAAGAGGAGAGGAGGCGCTAATATTACCTATAATAAATCTGCAGGATCCATAAGCATCTGTACTGCTTTTATGAGCATATGTGCAATCACAAATTGAAATTAGAGAGAGTTAGTAACACTATACTATACAAATGCCTCTCTCCTTTATCATTTTCAAAGCACTGTACAAACACTACATGTAGCTGCAATGGTCAGTGGTAATTTTACCTAGCCCTTTATTTTGCAGTTTGAACATGCATTTATCTATTTTATTGATCCATAAACTGAAGCTAAAAGAGGAAAAAAGCCCAAGCTATCTCTACTAAAGCCAATGGGGAAGGTCTGTACTGCTTTTAGAACAAATTGGGTCATATTATGAGCATCTTGCCTGAGGCCATGTAATAAATAGTTTATACAGGTAGGAGTGGAACAAAGTCACCGTATCATTCTATAATAATGTTCTAACTGCTCAAAATCAAAAGCATAGCATTAAATATGTCATTTTTTTAATGTCAACTGTGTATTTTTTTATGAAGCAATCATATTTTCATTGTTTTCTTTTGGGTTTCTAACATTTAAGAGATTCTTAAAGATATATGGTCAAATTTCATCCTTTGTGCAGCTGAAAATTAGGTGTATCCGTAAATGGAGTAATGTATCATGCGTTTTCACTGGTGTATCAGAGAGCAAAATTTGACCCTTTTGATGTTAAAAAAGCCCCAAGTTCTCTTAACTAGATGAAGTTTAATGGCCATCTGTTTATTAGTGGTTTTAATCTGAGCTGTAGATTTGGAATAAAGAGTAAATTATTCCTGATTTCCATAGTGCCATAAAGTAGATATTTAAGAAAAGATAAACAAAAAACAACACAAACCCCAAAATGTTTTCTTCTTTGTATCTTTATCTTCCTGTAAGTTCTAGAGGAAAGAAGTTTAGATGGTAGGGATGATTTTGTGTTTGTTTGTGACAGCCAAAGTGGGTTGAGCTTTTGGTTCCGTCTTTAGACTCCAGTGAGGTGCCTGAGGCAGCATGAGTAGGAGATGGAAAAAGAATCTCTTCAAAAAGATTCAGAAATCATTTTGATAAGTCTGTATTTCCTTGCTTGACTTGACAGTTTTATTTCTTTGTAGCGCCACTGGCTATTGCTGTCTTTGATTCTTCTAGCTCAACATACTGCAGTAAAGCATTTATACCTTACAGAATCTGAAATTGTTTTTACTAAGGCAAAGCCAGGGGGGTGAGGGTGGGGGAGTGGGGAGTGAGAAGCAGCAAAGATGGTGGGTTTAGTAACAGCTGCAAGTAGCTCATTACAAGGCTTTGAGTTTTGGTTCCTGTTGGATCCCTGTGGTAATTCAGCTTTAGGCAACAGAAGTCTTGAGAGATGGTGACATGGAAGCCTCAAGGAAGAACAGGGAAACAAGCTGAAGCAGGTTAAACAGTAAGAAGATATATATGCAGTAAAAAGAAGTGTGATAATCCTTGTCTGCATCAATATACTCACTGAGTGGATTGGTTTTTTTCCCCTCCAAAACCACATGTAATTATTTCAGATACGTTATGTGGCTTTTGATGCCGTGTGTTCAATTTGAGCTGCTCTTTTTCTGATTGCACAGTAGTGTAGGAAGCAGTGTATCAGAGCTTCCAGACTATGTCCCTCTCTTTTAAAATAGTTGGGAAGTATGTGTAGAGTCCTGGTTTGAGCAAAGGAGCCAGAATGGAAAAAGCACTTCCATCATTTGCTTCAGGATCTGTACCTTCTGACTTGCTTCTTGGAAAACAAACAAACAAACCAATGACCAAATCCTCCTCAGAAAAAAACCCAAATAACAAAACAACAAACTAATAAAAACCCCCAAACAAATACCCTCCCCCCAAACAAATGAACCAACCAAGGTAACCCCCCCAGAAAACCAACCAAACATAGCAAAAACACCCCAAAGCAAACACTTGGAAGTCTTAGGCTGCAAGGTGGTGGTTATGATAGCCATGAAGCTGGTCATGAGCAAAAATAGTGGTAGTTCTTTGTTGCAATGGTAACTATTTTTGCCTGGAATTGCTGTTTTCTGTATTAATAGAGGGATGCCCTCCTAAGTGGAGGTGGTAAAAGTAAATTATTTGTCGCTTTCTGGACTCTCATTGGAGTTTATGTATAGAAAAATGTAATGGAAGAGAAGTGTGCTCACTAGGCTTTGTTTGGGGTTTTCTATTTTTATTTAAATAATCAAGAGTGAAATTTTATTTTATTCTTCCTACAGCTTTATAATCCTCAAGGAATCAGGAGAAAGAGGAGGGGCACTAATTTGAACAGAACAGTGATTATATGTATATTGCTCATGTGCTGCTTAAATTTGTACATCAGCAGTTTTGACAATGATAACTGGAATGGGAAAGGTCCTCATTCATCACTGTGCTGGTGGGATGACATGGTCAGCAAAGGGTTGGAGTACCAGACCATTTTTATTTTCTTATACTGTGTGTTGAGAACTACTGGGTATGTCCAAAGCTTTCTGAGGAGCTACTCCTGTGTCTGACCCTGCTGTCTCATTTACATACATTTTTAAGAGCTCTGGCAAAGCTTTTAACAAGGCTTGTGGCAGGGTTGGAGAGGAAAGAAAGTGAAATTCATGAAACAGCAGAAAAGGCAGAGAGGCAAAGCCTAGAGAGAAGACGAATATGCCATTTGGGGATTTTTGAGACAAATTGCCCTCTGAGGGAGGTTGTATTCATCACATGCTTTGCTCAGTTGCTCAAAACTGAGAGCTATTTTGGAACTGCTAGCCTATATCATATGCCTGCACATACGACACATCTGCCCTGCTGTGCTTGCATTTACTTGAAGGTCTGATCATCTCCTAACTAAGCAAAACACATGAAAATGCAGCTAGTCACCACTGCCAAGGAACCCTAAGTTTTGAAATCAGCCCATATCTTCTCTGTAAGTCACTCTGTTTTGATTTAAACCTAGTGCACCACACAAAGACATAGCAATGCTTCTCTTTGCTTAAATGAAGCAGTCCATTAAGTAGATCTAGCTATGGGTCTAAATCCAACCCCACAGTACTATGGCAGTAAATAGCTCTGGATTTCTCTACAAACTGGTAAAGCTTCAATTTGCAGGAGGAGGGGGTTCCTCTCTTCCGTGTAGGAATATGGACTTGCAAGTATACTAGAAATCAAGATGACACAAACTTGCAGTTGATTCCTGTTGTGTGGCCTCTCACCAATTCTCCTGGTGATAGCCACAGACTCTTCTGCCAAAATCCTGACAATTACAAGGTGCTGAGACTTTAAAAATGGAATTCCTGTAGTTAGTCCCTGAGTCATTAGGTACCTTAAGTGCATGTAATAGCCAAACTTTAGATGTGAGGGCATTAAAATTCATGCTGTTACTTATTGCTGTCAGTGTGTACATATGTGACATGGGATATTACTGAATAGCTAGAGCAAGATAGTGAATTCTGAAAAGTGCTAGAATAAACACACGGGTGCTTCCCTGTTATCTTAAAAGCAATCTTAACTTTTGCCAAGAAAACAGACTTTTCTTTTAGAATATCTCTCTGCTCTTGGCAGTAAGAAGAGAGAATATATATACACTATATAACAGCCCAGGGGCTTAATAATCAGTTTTGGTACAACAGATTTTTAAGTGGGGGACAGTGACTTGGGGGGAACATTCTGCTGCTTTTGCTGTTTCAGAGTTATAACTTTGGAAAATGAAAAACTTTATTCTTTTTACTGTAATGCTTTTGGTATTAGCACTGCTGGGCAAGAGTAATCTTCACTTACCTGCTTCATGCACCAGTGAAGTTTTCCATGGCACTGTGTATGCAATTAGATAATATTTCTGAAATCTTTGGTGTCCGTTGGTGGGACACAAGGGATAACTTGTGAGCTTAAAAAGTGCAACAACAGGTAGAACCCCACTAGACGATATGTGAGTTAGAGAAGCAGTTTGGCATTCAGATCAAAGGAAAAAAACAGACAGCAGAAGTGTGAAAAGTTATTCCTCTGAGACACTGAAGTGAATGAAACCCAATTTGAATCTCTTCATTAAAGT
>JAYRBT010000001.1:18516877-18605844 GCA_036023395.1 Myiotriccus ornatus
GACAGCAGAAGTGTGAAAAGTTATTCCTCTGAGACACTGAAGTGAATGAAACCCAATTTGAATCTCTTCATTAAAGTAATGATTTGCAAATTACATTCAGCCTTCTAGGCTGTGCAAAGCTTGATATCAAATCTAACCACATTTGATTCAGAAGAGGTCTTGAATTAAGGGTCCTGCCCACAGGAAACTGAACAAGAAGGCTTCAAGCTATTCACAGGTGGTGATTGTCCTGCAGGCTGTCCTGTCAAAATAGGACAAGATAGAGACAGAAAGTGAATGCTTTGTGTCCTAGAGCAGGGGAAGGAGAGGGAGAAAGGATGGGAAGAGATACAAAGGTTTGGGGAGGTGTTGATGCAACCACTGCTAGAGGTACTTGTTTTTAAAATGGATGCCCTGGAAGGCTGCAGAGGGTGGGTGGAGGAGGGAGGACTTGCTGGTTTCCGTGCACAATGCATCAGTCCTTATTCCTCATGACCTTCACATTTCCTTGTCCTGCGACTTTCTTTTTTCTTTTTTTTTTTTTTTTAGCTGAAATGATTAAATGGTTGTTACCCAACTGCTTCAGGAGTGAAATACTGCTAAAGCAGGGGAACAAAGTATGGTTGTGACACACTCCCATCTATTCACCTGGCAAAAGAGAGTGACAGCCAGTCTCTCAGCTGCTTCAAAGCGGCAGGTGTCTTGGGGTGCTCATAAAGGCTGACTAATATAAATTTTCCAAAAACCTATGAATATGTCTGTACCCATAACATAAGTTAAAGATTCATTATGAGAAATCTGATGTATTCTTTATTCAGTTATTTTTCCCCTCCCACAGTGGGACAGCTTTTGCTGCTTAGAAAATGAAAGTGAGAGTGGCAGGTCAGATGGAAGAGACATTTTATATACCTGACACCTAACTAATTTTTCACATCTGAAAGCAACGTACATGTTTTGAGTGCTTTATTCCTTGAAAGGTAATTCATCAGCTAGGCTATTTTAATAACTGCTTCCCACTAGGAAGATTTAATAACTGGTGCTTCCCATCACCCCTACCCACCACCTTCTGTACCCAGTGTACTTGGAGGTGACGAGTCACACTCTGTACTCTGCCGAAAGTTTGAGTAGTAATACTTGGAAATGTCTGCTTTATATAAGACATGGAGAGTGTTCTGTGAACCACAGATAAAAGGTGCATAGGATGTAAAGCAAAGAACCTTTTCAGTACTGAATACTACCCCGTGTGCCTGTCGATGAAAATGTTTGCATTTTCGTCCGGACACGCAGTCCAGAAGTAGGAAGAAGTAATAGGAGAGGCCTTCTTGAGACAACTGAAACAAGCCTCGTGTTTCAGGCCTTAATCTTTGGGGAAACCTTAACCATCCTGATATCTGCTGAAAGGTTAACCTAGAAGGGCACAAGCAGTTTCTGGAATGCACTGATGGCAACTTCCTGACACAGCTGCTGAGGGCCCTGACGAAATGCGGCACTTTGCTGGGTCTGATACTTAAAAATGAGGAAGAACTTGTGAGAAATAAGAAGGTCAGGGCAACCTTGGCTACACTGAGCATGGGATGCTGGAATTCAGTCTCCTGAGAGAATGAAACAAGGCAGGATTACAACCCGTAGACTTTAGAAGAGCAGACTTTGGCCTGTTTAGGAGCCTCCTTGGAAGAATGCTGTGGGATACAGTCCAACAGAGCTGCTTGGGTGGTTTGTTGTTGTTTTCTTCTTAAGAATTGTCTCCTTTGAGTTCAAGAATAATCCATCCCAACATGAAAAAAATTGAAGTAAATGTGGTAGGAGATTTGTGTGAATGTACAACCATCTTCTGATGAAATTATACATAAAACAGAAGCATGCACAAGGTTCATAAGGTCAGGTGGCCCAGGAGGAGTATAGAGACCAAACATGCAGGGACAGGGTGAAATATGACCACCACAGGAACCAGAACCCCACTGAAGTCTCATGAAAATGTTACTAAATTATAGCATTTGGACATAACGTTATAAATAAAACTAAGTGATTGGTTTTCTGTACTTTTACAGCTGAATAAGTGTTCTGATTTTTCAGTCAATAGCTGAGTCCCAGTGTGTGCCTGTGGATGGACTAGTGAACAGTTTGCAGAGCTGGCAGCATTGCGACCACTTGGAAGACAAGAGATAAAAATTCCCATCCCATCAGAGACATCCTACCTATATCAGGTTTTTTTTTTAATCTAACTTGTAGCTACAAGGTAGAAATTCTCATTATAGGCTTTTTGAAGATAATAAGAGAAGTTAAAAGAAGTAAAACTAGGGTCTAGTCCCTGGGACTCTTTCCTGTGTGTATAGTTTTTCCCACAGAAGGTAGGAAACGGTTACTTGAGCAGCTAGCCCATACTGCTGGGTTTTAAATTCCTGGCCACGTGTAGACAGAGATATTTCTACATCTATGGGGTTTGAGAGGGGGAAAGGAAGTGGTGTTGCAGCCAAACCTCTTCTGTATGACTGCATGAAAACATTGTCTACAGAGAGAAGTGTCAAAATGTGACTTCACTTGTCTGGATCCTTTTAATCATGAGACTTTTCTGTCTGTTCTTCCACTTCTCGCAAGTATGATTTCTTACATTCCCTTCCTGTGCATTTTTCTAATTTGAAACCTCCTACAGGTGTAAAGTAAAAAGGGGAAACTGAATAGTGGACACCTCATGTAATGGGAAAAGTTCTACACTTTTGTGCCTCTACCACTGTCACCAATACTTTGGCTCTAAACAATTTCATCCCTACATCCCGTTTAAATATTAAGGCAAAGTTGGTTTTGCTTGTTACTGGCTCATCTGGCTATGGATTTGGTTGATTCTTACTGTTTTTTGTTCTGGCAAATCTGATCAGCTGAAAGGGCAAGACACGTCTTCAAATCTGAGAGGGACACTTATCCTCTCCACATCTGGTTTTAGGGATCTGCTATATAAGACTGAACTCATATTTAGTAACACTGTTTGTGTGGCTAATGCATGGTTACATATAGCAAATTCCCAGTTACCCAAACCTCCATTTATAAACATTCTCTGTAATTCCATCTTCTCTTGACTGCTGATCATTTGACCTCAGCTTTATCCAAATACACTGGATAAACCAAATGTGGTTTGGCAACCAGGCCTCTATTATATTTAAGCTTGATTCATAATGTGGCAATAGTCTGGTAATGATACATATCCACTTTTCCATAACATACTCACAAACCTGTGGATAAAACATGACTGCGTAAATGCTAGGACGGTTTTGCTTCAAATTACAGTGGTGGGAGAAGAGAATGTATTTTTAAGATCACACAAAAACACATTTCCTGATTACTCAGTTACAAATGACTGTAAGAAAGGAAGATGTCTCTTCCTCTAGTGTTCAGCAAACCTCTTTGGGACAGAAATGCACCTTTCAGGCATGAAGAGGAAAGCTAAGAAAGGAAAGGTGTGTCTGCCTCTCACACAATTATACCCGGCTCAGAGAAGGCATCAGGAACGGGAAGGCTGATGGAGTAAAAACCAGGCCTTGGAGATTGGGGGGGGGGGGGTATTTTTCACAGAATTCTCAAGAGGACTTTACAGAGTTTGCTACAGCAAAAACATGAACTGATGGCTGGAAAGGGTACACACCTGAATAAAGGGATCCTTCCTACCAGCAGACAGGCATATTGGCTTACAGTATGCCTATACTGTGATTTTTTTAAACATATATCTGTATTAACATGTTTTGAATATATTGTTCTATTAAAGTCTTCTGGTGTATTTTGAGGAGTTCAGCTTGTGGGAAACATTCAGGAAGATTCACTAAAGAATCCTCTGTGACAACAGTGATTTTGAATTTGAGTGGGTTTACAAAAATTCCTTTCTGAGGAAAGTAAAACTTTAAGAATTTGTGGGATTTTTTGTTTGTTGTAGAATTGATTTTTCTTTTATCTAAAGCAGAGATACAAAATTCTGTGAGTATTTGGAATTTGAACATTTTCAGGCTAAAAACCTTGTGGAACTTGATCCGTAGCCGAGATTGAATTTCCACCAATAAGGAAATGATTGTGAACTTACTGGAAGTACCATTTTTCCATGGAATGTCACCATTGTCTCATTAAATGAGAAGATCCTGCTTTTCTAGAAGTTGTATTGGCTTACTGGATTTTACTTTTTCTGACTGCTAGAGAAATTCCTGCTGATGACAAATTGTCTTTGTATGAAGTGTGAACCAGACTCCCTCTGACCAGTTGTGGTTAGCAAAGTTCCCACACTATTTTTGCAATAACAGTGTTTGCCAGTCTATTCAGAACAAAATTCTATTACCATTAAGTGTACTTTGCCTAATGAAACTACTCCCCTACTTCCCTCTGTTCTCAATGCAATTTTACCTTATCTAAAGCCTTGGTTTTTTTTTTTTTTTGGGGGGGTTTTTTTTGTTTGTTTGGTTTTTTTTTTAGTAAAGCATACAGATTCAGGAAACTCAGATTCAAAGTGTAGTTTCACTACCAGTCTCCATAGCTATCACTGAATGTTCACATCACTTTACGTTATGGAGCCTCAAGTGTTTCTTGACTTTAGGTAATTGGAATAGATAGAGCTGAGTCTTTTTCTATCCCTGCAGTTGAGAATGAACACTTTGGTTTGGATTTAATGTCAAGATTCCTGTTGAATTCAGGAGGGAATGGATTAATACCTAGAAATGACTGGTGGATCTTTGGTCTGTCAAAGATGTGGTTAGGGAAATCTCTTGTTCTCTCACTCCATTAGTGTGTGACCTTCAACAAGTCCTTCCACTTCTGTTTTCTCCATTTTCAGTAAAGGATGATAATAGTTACCAAATCTCTTAAGGTTTATTGTGAGAATTAATTCACTAATAATTTTAGAGCCCTCTGGCTCATCAAATGATAGTTCAAATTCTTATTTTTTTTCCCCTCTTATTAATTACCTAAGCGAGGTTTGAGCTAATGAATATGAAGTGAAAAAATATATTGCATTTATAGTTCCAAGAAACATTCAGCACTTCTAAATCATAAACAGTAAGCACAGATTGTTTGGCAGGATTTCCAACTCTGGCCATGAATGATTCTTACTGAAATTGCTGACTAATTTTTCACAATGTTTTATGTTCTTTAAAAATCTGCATGTTCAGTAAATCACCCTGAAACTCCAATCTTACCTAAATTAACAAGTGAGTTTTATCAGGCCATTAATTCAGGCTTTTAAATATTTTATACAGCTGCTATAGATTTGTGTTAAGTATTCAATATGCTTGGTCATCCTGCATTGATTTTAAAATTCAAAAGTATCAACCTGAGCTTTAACAGCACCTCATTGGTTTGAACCTCCTTTAGCTTAATGGCCTTAATTTGCTTTAACTGGTACACGTTCAGTGAGGAAAATTTACAGACTCAAGTAAAAGTCGTGAAAGGCAACAGAATTGTACAACAGCTTTAGGAAACAAAGGGTGAGGGATAAAGGAAGATAAAGTGGATTTGGGCACAGTCCAGTTGGAAGAGACATAGATTAAAAGAAATAAGTATGGATGATGCTCCCAAAAGCCAAAGGTAACTTGTTGCCATTTGTGCATTTGGAAGTCTAAAGCCTTAGTTCTTCTCCCCTTGAATTCAACAGTAAATCTCCTGATCATTTTTTTGGAGCAAAATCAAATTTTAACCATTCAAGATCCTCTGTTGTCTTGGTCAGAAAGTCCGTCTTTCACAGTGATGGGCTGATGCCTGACAGGCTACCATTATTCATATTCCTAGAGTTGATTGATCGTGCCTTTTTAGGGATGGATACCTGTACTGTTTTCTGTTAGGGAACTGTTGGTTTTGGAGAATAAGCAGTGCTTTATCTGGCCCAAAACATAAGAGGGAAGACCAGTACAAAACAGAACTTGCAGCTTCTTTCAGACATTTCTCAGTCTCTTTAAAATACACCTGCTTTCCAAAGTTGTAACATTTTCTCTTTAAATCGCTCTGGAATTTACATGTTCCAGGACTAACCTGTGCTTTCCACTCTCTACTTTTACACTTGTGGAAGAAGTAATATTAGGTGTAATAATAGTAGCCTGGTTTGCCACTGTTCTGATAGAGAATAGCATGGCCACAGGAATGGTGCAGAATGGTTGGATCTTGGAATAGTGTCTCTCACTGAATTTTGTTCTCCTTATTAGTCACTATTATCTTTCATTAGTTGAAAGCAGAATGATATCTTCCTAGTTGCAAATTCTGCTACATATGATGAAATGCTCCACTAAGATCTCTGGAGGAATTAACTCTCCTTTTTTTCTGTTCATGAGGTGATACAATGCTGAATTTATGCACAAACACTTGGGTAGAATCTGTTTCCTGTTTTGTTATCATATCTCTGTAATTCGTGGTTCTGACCAAGGACATTAAATGCTTGTGGAAGCAGGTGCTTTTCACGATTGAGGAGGAGATTGATGTCTGGTCCTAAAGCACCATAAACACGATGATGGGTCTTTAGAAGTTGCATTCTAAGAACAGGTAGGCTAACTGGCTCTTTCACAGCTCTGACAGAGAAAGCTGACAGTGGTTGCTGCCCCCGTTACCTTTCATATGTAAGGAAAATTCTGTGATTATACTGATATGAGCTAATGTCTCACCCTTATTGTCTGGGAAATCAGGAACAATTTCTAATTATTTCTTCATATTTGTTTCATGTTGTCATTCAAGTGAAAAATTTGATAAATGCACTCAATTATGAGGTTTTCTTTAATACAAAACTTGTTCAGGACGGAATAGAAATCCAGCACTTGAGCAACTTGAGACCCTACTCTTGCTTACCCTGCAACTAGAGATGCAGATTGAAATTCTGTCTCTATAAAGAGACCACGTGGAAATACTTTGTCATTTCTATGAAGAATCCAGGTTGAAATCCCAGTCTGAATTTGCACATTATGTATTTTCTCTGTTTAACTTTTTCTCCATACTTTCTCAATTAAACTTCCAAGCTTTCAAAACCTTCACATTTTTAAAATTCCCCCTCCCCACCTTATTTTGACAGAGACTATCTTTTAGGGTGGTTCTTGCAACAATAACTGGCGTGTATAATCAAATTTCAGACTGATAATAGTAAAATATCACTTCATTTAATACTTTTCATCTGTCAGTATTTTTAGACCTTTTCATAAAGGTGAAAATCATTTCTATGCAGGCAAACCATGCAGTCCTGTGGTGAACCATTGTGTTTCATTAACTTGGGGTGGGGGCAGAGTTTAAGAAAGGCAGTAGCTGTGTGATCATTCTTAGGAGAAAAGAAGAATTTTACTATTTTTTTTTTAAGTAAATGTTCCCCTTGAGCTTTCTACACTTACAGCGCTGAATAAGACTCCAATCTGGGGTAGTGCTGAGTAAAGCTTGGCCTACAGACATACCACGGACCAGTTTCCAATGGCGTGTGCAAGAAGCACCGTGGCAATAGACTGGCATGTTTTTCACATTTGAGGTTTGTTGACCTGTGGCCTTTAGGTCAAGGTCTCCTGCTGCTTGACTGTAACTGTTGAATTTGTGGGCAGCTTTTCAAGTGACCTGTGGTAGGGTGCTGTTTCTTTCCTTTTGGAGAGCAGCGGTGAGAGCTGCTTTGTGTTTAGACCTGCAATGCTGAAGAATCAGAAAGTTGTAAAATTTTTTTTCTGTTGTAATTCTCTGTGGGAATTGCTATGGTAAACTTGAAGCTGACAACTTCAAATGACACTTTTGCTTATTTCCATAATATGTCAAGTAAAGAATTTACTTGGTTTTATTATTCTGTCTTGATGCAAGTGTTTATTTTGATCATCACAGCAATATTTATGAACTGTTTAGAAATCACTTGGACACAACAGAGGTCTACTAAACGGATGCAGTGTAACAGAAGCCCTTCTCAATTTAAGAACTGCTTTTCACTTTTCTGTTGAGAACCTCTGAGGTACAGTTCATCATATCACATCATCTCTTAACCTTAGAAAAACTTATTGACCTTATAGTTCATTCTTATTAAAATAAATGTTTTATAATGCAGTAGTTTCTAAATGAATTCTTCTAATGACTTAAACACATTCATAATGGCAATTTAAAAAATATTGTAAATATATTTCCTACAACAGTTCAGAGAAAGGGGGGGCAGAGGCAAAATAAATCCACAAGAGGTTTTAGAATGAGGTAGCAGAGATTTTGACTTCCAGTTTTGTGTGAAGTATAAAAAAGTAGGATCAGGAACTTTTCTATCTCCCTCACTTCTCTGCCTCCCCGCTGCCCTCCACCCCCGCTTTGACAACCCTCAAAGCATCAAATTGCTTTCTAGTTTTATGTAAACAATGTCCTAATTTATTACACAGTGGCAGGTACAACAGGGGATACAGTGAAGCTTTAGTAAAAGACCCAACCAAACAAATCTTATCTCTATGGCTTTACAATTCTGTGTGTGTGTCTGTGTTAGAGGATTCTGTGTTGGTATTGGATTGCTAAACTGTTCATAATTGAGCATTTACGAGCACTTGGTATAGAGTTTCTGATTTATTAAATAAATCAGAGTTTCTGATTTATTAAATGGGCCTAGTGGTCAAAAGATATATGATTCATATCAGTAATATATGTGTCTGGTGGCATATGATTTATTAATCAAGTGAATGATTTTCCAGTCAGGCAAGTGCTTTGTGAGTATGACTGATTTATAAGTACAGAAAATAATGGATAGTTCATGTACCTGATTTATAAGTAGCATTACTGTCATACAGATGGTTTGAAATTCAATACTTCATACTTTGGATGTAAATATCTATTTTTTTAATAAAAATAGACTGATTTATTTGACTGATTTGTAGATCTTGATTCTAGATTTTAGGAGAAGTCATGCTCTGATATACTTTATTTCTCAAACAGGCTATTTTCCAAGGTCCAGATATTGTAATCACAGTTTAGTTTATTGGTATTTACTTTACATTCTTCTCGTTTTATGTTCTTACCAAGATGAATTACTTTCTTTGTGCTTTTTAGGTACAGCCTTGATGAATGTTGTATATGGGTGATTTTCTATCACTTCACACCTTCTCTCAGTGATGCTTTCTGCACAGCCTTCGTATTTCTTGCCTCTGTTTTTGTCTGGTGCCACTTCAAGAGCATCTAGTGCTTTTTCTTAGTAGCTGCGTACAAATTACCACAGCAAACAAACTAATGAATGGGTAGAAACTGTAGCCAAGTGTTGATAATACTTCACAAATATGTTAGAGGATGGGGAATAAGGGCTATAAACCAAGTACTTTGAGATAGTAAGCTTTCAGTTGCATAATTAAATCAAATAGATTTGTTCCATCTGAGATCAAAAGGAAGATACCTGTGAGGTGGATCTTTTTGCGGTTTTCTATCAGCATTGGATTATATCTTAAACTTATATTGCACTATTTAATCTTATTTTTTTTCTCTCCATAATGTTTCTCTGTTGAAAACCCTTACTCAGTTTTTACTGAAGTCTGTACCCCCAACATTTTCTTGTCACCAGTGGAATTCTTTAATAAAGAGCAAAAATCTTTAGCTTTTTATTAAAAGGAAAATAAAATAAATTAAATCAAGCTTTTAACTGGAAATGATACAGCATATTTCAGTCCATTTTTTGTATAACTTCAAAAAATATTAGTAATTTGGAAGCTTATAGCTAATACTTTACACAAGCACTCTCTGATTAAGCTATTCATAGTGGGAATTTAGCTCATTATTGAAATGCTTGCTATTGGTCATCTGTTTTCATTTGATGATTAGTGGTTTAATCGTCATCCAGTCTCACCAAACTGTCGCTCAGTGAGTTGTGATTACGGGTTACCATAAACATACGCAGTAACAACATCTCAAGCTTACTGATTTTTGGAGAAATTCTGGAGATGGGTCAGGAAAGATGGGTGTGAGAATTTTCAGCATGATTATATGTGGCATTGCAGCAGTATTCTAAGGCCCTGACTTAATGTGTCCCTCATTTCTCAAGACAACTGTCAAGGAGAAGGCAGAACAGTTTATTTCACACTAAAGTTAGGGATAGATCCCATTATACTATAAATAGAATTGCAGCTTGCCATGAGAGAGAAAATGGGAGCCATGACCCCTTTAGTCAACGGTTAAACCCTTGACTGTTTCAGCAGACATCCCAGCAAGTGTAGCAGCTTACTGGGAATTGATATCACAGCGGAGGTTTAGGGCATGATCAAGCGAGATTGCCATGGAGTAAAACCAAACAGAAAGGGTCAGAAATACATGACCTTGCAGGAGCAGTCAAATGTCATACAATCACATCCTCGCTTGGTCACATCCCTGGTCTGTAGAGCTTAGGGTGGATAAGATAAACTGATGGGGATGGAGAGGAATTCTGGAAGTCCACAGCAGTGAAAGCCAGAGACAGTGAAAATGACACACAAATATCCCAGTCCTGTGATAAGTAGATGTTCACAGATTCACGAATAAAACTTTGTTCATGTTCTCCTTTTCTAGTCTTCTGTCGTTCCATTTCAAACACCATGAACTGCAATAAACTGTAAGGCGTTTTTCATGATATAAACTTTAGCCAGATCTTGTGTTAATTAGAACAAGCTTGAGTAGCTTCAGATCTCGTGAGTAGCATAATTTTTATGATCAAATTCATGTTGAAGATATTCCCTGACAGCACATTAACTCACTAAAAAAGCTGATAAGGTTTAGATGAGCTACAAAATTCACTATATTTCTTGCAACATTAATTATGATTTAAACTTTAATATGCTTACAACTGTTACTTTTAGAATAAAAGGACAATTGAAAATGACAAAAATGTTAGTTTTTTATGGATTGTACTTCATTTACACTACCATATTATTAAGTTCTTGTGGGATTAAATACTGTAACCTCAATTTATAGCTGGCTGGAAAATTTCTGAGAGTTTTTGTATAATGAAAATTTGCAGCTGGAGAAAATACTTAGCAATAATTTTGTCAAACTCTTTGTTTGAGAAACTCTGTGCTGTGAGAACTAAAAAGAAATATTTTTATCTGAGTGAAGTCTGAAAACTTGGCTTCACAAATCACAGAAAAGTAGGGTTTGGTACCAAACTGGTCTCCAGCTTAAGACAGCATTAGAGCTGTCTGCAGCACGTAGACAGATTTTTGTTGTCTCGAAAGTCCTGTGAAGCCCATGCTTGGGGCTTTCTCTCTGAACTACAATATTCATGACCCTTTGTTTCCTACCTTGGCCTTGGTCCTATCTGCCCTTTCACGTATACACGTATACATCTGTTGACTCTGAGTCAGACAGAAGGAATGGGCAAATAACATCAAAATACAATTTTCAGACCTAGCGCAGTAGATGTGGTGGAGGGAATTTTTGTGTCCGATTGGTTCAAAACATCTCTGTTTAATTTTAAAAAAAAATTCTTTTAGTTAATGTTTAAATGCCAGAATAATTTTTATTTGTGTATTTCTGGAGATATTCTGTATTTTCACCTTTTATCTTACCTGTATTTCAAGTTTACATTCCAATTCATTAAAAAAAAAAAGTCTTAGAATTTCTGATAGGACAAAAGCAGTGGTTCACAGTGAGTTTCACCTCTAGCTGTTTCACTAATGTTTGAATAGGCACAAGGCTTCGAATTCATGCATTCAGTTGAGGGTCTTGAGGGTCTTAATCAGTACCTGTAGTAGGTTTCTTCGATTCCAAACTGAAAGGACAACCGATTGTATGCTCAGCTGGTGTAAACTATTGTTGACTGGAGTCTCCTGTCACCTACATCAGTTCTTTGTTAGTTTCACTGTTGTTGCCTTCTCATTCACCTTTACATCCACAAACACTTTAATGGTGTTATGTAATAGCTTAATCATTTTTATTTACTTCCCACTTTTTACTTTTAACATTTCTAGAAATAAATGCACACAGTACATGTGACTGCCTTGTTGTCTATCCTTTTCCTTAAAAAGGTATGTTTACTTCCCATCATCAGGTTATGAATATGGCCTATGAATTTATCATGAGTTCCAGGATGTTCCTCGCAGCTGTAACTCTTGCATTCTGCTCTGGTATTTGTTGTCATGAGCCATTTTTAAGATGAAATTTAATGAAAAACATCTGTGTATGAGTTACTCAGTTCTGCGTGTGTGTCTGTGTGCGTCTTAGGACTTGGGAGGAAAGATCTTTTGGAAATATCTGTTGTTGGCAAGCCGTAAAATTTCCCACTAGCTCAAGGAATCCTACAAATGTGACTAACAAGCGAGTGTAATGTTTGTATAGTGCGTCATCAAGAGATATACACTCATGGCATGTGAACTTGCTTCCTCTGTCGTAGAAACGTAGTGACTGTATCATTAACCCTTCTACACAAATCTTTGTGTAGCTAGGCTCCCATATTTAGGCTCACTTTTTAAAGTAGAGTACTGCAGTAAAAGTCTTAATTGTGATCTCTTGGCATATTAAGGTACCTATTGGGGCTTCTGTGGTAACATTACCAGCTTCAGTAAAGAGCACAGAACCACTGGAAAGAAACAAAGCAGGCAGACTGGCAACCAGGACATAATCCCCTATGTGCGTATTCTCTCATTTGAAGGCTTTGCTTCCTTTCTCTGCTTGAATCAGCAGGTATAGAGATGCATGAAAATAAACCATGAATGCTGTGATAGGAATGGTCAACAAAATTGTGCTTGAACCTCCAGGGTTCAGCTCCTATCTAAGGCCAAACACAGAAACTAGATTTATTTCTGTATTTTACCTAAGCTGTTTGCCCATTTTTCCTCTGCACATTTGCTTGTATTTTGAACATCAAGCTGAGCACATAAGCAGCAGGATGCATTGCACTGTTAAACTGCATCACAGTTACTTGGATCCAAGCACCAAGCTCTGCAGTGGCCACCTAGGAAGTGCACATTGCTGAACGAGCAGAATGACTGATGGAGTTTAAATTATATGGCTACTGGCCTACAGTGTTACTGTGGTGTATGCAATTCCAAATTCATTTCCAACAAAGCTGAACCCCAGACAGTGTTGAAATACTGAAATCTTACAGTCCAACGTGTTGAGCCGCAATGGAAGTAATGTATTTAAATATACAGATAAACATTGACTTTAGGAGCTTTCTTGGAAAATTAAATGACTATAGCAGTTAAATAACTGGCTTTAGCTGTGAGAGATAAAAATCTTAAAACAATACTTACCATTTGAAAGAATATGATGTACAGCAATGGTACTAATTGGTTATTATCTGATCAATAATATCCAGTTGTTTCTATCAGACAATGTAGTCATACCTGAGACATATGAAGTTTGGGGTGACAAGTTTCTTATTTAATTAGTTAAGTTTATGTGGGAGTTCCTGATAATGATTTATTCATGCTAAGAATGCAGGGTGGCAATAGGGCAAGCAAGAGATGAAAGATCAACAGTGAGGCAAAATCACATTTGCTTTCTGTGTCTTTGAACCACTCCTGTGATAATATCAGAGGCTGGTGGCTCGCTTCTGTCCTTAAAGCCGGGGAGGTTTTGTACGGATTTCAGGAAACACTGAAATGGATCACTGGGTAGACCTCAAAACTGGGAACTGTTACTGCAGCTGAAGTTGCCTTAGAGCTTTCATGTAGGGTTCTGGAAGAGGTCACTGGGAGGCTTTAGCTTCAGGTGCTTACACTAGTCCTCTGTGAGAGACTATCAGCCCCAGAGTATGTTTAGCACAATATCCTCATGCACAACTCTAGCAGCTTAAAAATGATGAGTTCAACCTAAGATGCCAAAGCATGAGATGAAACCATTGAGATGCATGTATTTCTTCCTATTGTTCTCTAAGGGTGGGTGGACTGCTGGGTAAAATGATGTTGTAAACTGCAAGAGCATGATTTGCTAGAGCTCATCTGTTAATTCCATCCATTTCATTTTAGTTACAACTCCCTGGCTTAATTCAGAACACAGTCTGAACTGAGAGCGGGTTGGATGCTAAGTCTGGAAGATGGCAAACCAGGGAAGAGCTTGAATAAGATCATTTCTTTAAGTATTCTAGGTTATATTTGTAGCTGCACTTTTGTTGTTTCTACACACAGAGCCGCATATTTTGTTTGTTTTTTTATAAATTTATTTGGTTTTTATAAAATATAAAAAGGATTGTTGTCTTGTTAGCATAGTATTTAGAAAGCATTGTGGGCCTTTTAATGACTTCAGTTCCACGTTTGGGTGACTAAGAGTTGCATTGCTATGAATTTACTGTAGATGCATGTTTCTTTACTATTGTAAACTACCAGAATGTATCTAATTAGAGATAAATGTTATAATTTTTTGAGAGCTGAAGGTCCAACGATGTTCGTGTTTATTTGCATGTGCCAATCAGTGGAATAAGGAGCATGTCCAGCAGATCTGTTTGGGACCAAATGTTGTGCCTGATGCTTCCTTTGTTAAAATTATGCAAGGGAATTAAAAAGGGGAAAGGGCTGGGACCATTACTCAAAGAATTTCTAGTGATATCTGTGATCATTAAGCACCAGTGTTCTGGAGAAATGAGCTTTTTCCCTCCCTACTTTAGAATATTACAACTGGTAAAAGTCAAATAACTGGCTTGCATCATACCTTTACTATTTGATTAGACTACTGTCTATAATAAAATTCAGCTTAACTTGAGTCATAGTTCATAGAAGAATGGTGAACTTTAGTAACCACTGTAATAATCCTCATGCTTTTTTTGCTCGCAGGTGTACATATACAGGTTTGATTTCTTGTCCCTTGATAGCCAGGAACATGAGCTTGGATGAACATTGTATAGCTGCTGTGGTCCTGAAAAGATTTATGTGTTTGCTCACCTTTACTTATATGATTTTGATGATTTTGCTGAATTTATTTGGATAGATGTGCTCTTCATTCAAGGAAATGAAGCAGCAGCTGTTGTTTGTAATAAAGGTTTTATTCAGCTAAGGAAGTGTAAGGCCAAAGCAACATCCCAAAATAGTGGAATACCTTCAGTTGTTAATACAACAGTAACCTTTCAAAGCTGGTAACACAGTTTTGTGATTCCTAGTGAATTTTAGTGTTATACATTTTTTCCTGTGCCAAAAACTGAGAGCAGATGCTCTGGATCATTGAAGCTGGCAGAAAATGGTGAGTGGTTGACTAGTGCCAAGATAAAACATCTGTAGGACAAAAACTCACCACTGAAATCTGTGCTTTTGGGGAGTAATTTGCTTAAACAGCTCATATTTATGTCAGCAAAACCCTCAAGAATGTTTATCGTTAATTGCAACAACATAAATGTTGATAATCAAGGACATCAGGAAACATTTACAGAGATGACAGTGCTCTCTAACTAAATTATTAAACATAACATTACTTTCACATATGAATCCCAATGAGCTTCTGTACTAATGTGCCTAAGAATTACTTGGCACTGATTACAGGAAAAATAATTCTTTGTGAGAAGGTGACAAGTGTGGTTTTGAAAACCAGACTTCTGAAAAATGAGTGACTTTCTTTCCTGGTGTTTGCTTAAAGGGAAAATGAGGCAAAAATAGTGTTGCAGAAAATATTTTACAGTAGGGTGAGTTTAAAGACAGCAGGATACCACTACAGTAATAACGGGGGAGGAGGATGTGTCTGGGGACCTGAGTGGGGGGACATCCTACCCATTCTTTATTACATGAGCCAGATTGTGCTCTGCTGCAGGGGTGTGCCCTAGAGTCTCCTTGTAAAATCCATGGTATCTGTAAATAACAGGAGAGAGAGAATTAAATGTCTACTGGTTAATGCTTAATATTTTACCAGCCCATCTTTCCAAGAACAAGATTTAGGATGTGCATGTGGTATGAGCTGCTTTTCCTGGAGCAAGGGGGGAAGGAGGGAGGGGTTAAGTCAGTCCTTCATGTGTTATGTGGTTCTGAGGTATGGAAGAAGGGAAGAGAGATGACATCTGGCACTGATTACAAACACCCACACAATGAGATGACTAGATCATCACTCCATCCTTAATTTATGTGTATTAGGAATTCCAGTTCTTTGCTGGAATTGTGTCACCATACAGAATAAATCAGTATGCAAGTTAGGTTATGGTACTTATGGTACATTTCTTTAATGCAGAAAGTGAAGAAGCAGAAATGCTAGCATTTTTAACTTATTTTAAACACAGTTGGAAGGAAAAAAATTTTAAACTCACCATCCTTGAGCAGCACCTCATCTTTTTATCACGTGTTCAGCTGTGTTAATAGATTCAGATCCAGAAAAGGGTTTGTCTGTGCTGGGCATCATTTCCTTAACTTAGAATTTTCTGTTATGGCAGGTCTATGGGGATTAGCTTTTAATTGCTATTTGAAGTCTTGGTCACTAGGTGAATGTTTTTGAAAATGGCAAGCTTTGCAGTGTATTTCTGAGGAAACCAAGAACAGCCATATTTTAACCTCTGAATGTTTCACACCTAAAGGCTGTAACTTAAGACTTTCACATGCCTGCTCTGGTTCATAACCTAATGCTTTAAGGTGTAACTGAGCAGGTAGTGATGACTACTGATCTACCTTGCATTACTTGCTTGAGGTTTAGTTTGTTTCTGCCAGTTTATGGCATTATGGAGGAGGGTGTTAGGCGTTCTGAGACATCTGGAGCTTGAGATCGTTTTGCTCAGAAACGTGCATCAGTGCCCTTTTACCCCATTTATTCTCACAGGGTATTTTTCTAGTTGTTTTTCTTAGCCTCAGCATGCTAACCTGCATTTTACCAGCTGAATTTGCATCCTCCCTTTTTTCAGCCTTCTCTTTTGCCTTTTTTTTTTAAGGATAATTTTAAATTCTATTTGTATCCACAGCATACTGGCAATTACTCCCAGCTTGATGTACCTGCAAAATTAATATTCTTACTGTCTTTTTCATCAGTCAGTTTATTAAGGAAAGCATCAAATAGTCCTGTACTTAGGATAGGTCCCTGTGGAACCTTGTGGCATGTACTCCAAAGATGGTTTCAAAATCAGTTCCCATAATGAACTATACATATTGGCTTATAAACCTTTTGAAATTACTTTTTATATTGCTTTGGGAGCTCTAATGTGTGGTTTTCTCATAAATTTTGTGGCATAATATGCTACCTTAACAATTAGTTCTTGAGTTTGCTTGAGTGAAGAAGTTTAATTTGAGTTGTTGGGTTTTTTTCCTTCTAAGAACACAACCAGCTGTAAGATTGATAGCAAGGCCCTTTTGGTCATAGGGCACTCCAAGTGAAGGGAACACTCAAAGAAGCATGCTGCTATCTGTAAGAATGACAATGCAATTAGAAAATTCCCTAATATCTGCAGTTATACATGCTGCATCCCAGATGATAAAAAGATTAGGCTGATTTATGCTCATCTGGTCCCATAGGCTGCTCATGATAAAAGTGTTCATGACCCTTCTTTGATGGCTTGGAACTGCTCTGAACTTGGAATAGCTGTCTTACAGAAGGGTCTTCCTCTTACCTTAGCAGGGGTCCTTATGCTAATAACATTTCTTCAGTAAGTTCCAGTAGTTGTTGTGGATAGTTACTTTCCATTTTTTTGCTGCTGTGCTCAGAGAAGCTCAGGGGAATGTGTTTTCGGGGGCCACAGAGAAGCAGATAGGGAAATAATCACCTTGCAGAACTCAGGCAAGGGGCCAAGTTATTGACTGCCAGAAGTCATACAAATGCTGTAAAAGGTGGCATAGCATATTCTTTAGGAGAACATTTGATGTAGTAAGTCCATCCAGTCCTGTGCGATATAGAGTTACCACTAAGGGTCTGAAAGCAGTGCTGCAAATTTTATCTATTTACCTGCACATGGTGCCGTATGACTGTCAATATCTGGACCTAGGCTGGTTGTTTCCAACAAGTTTGGATGTGTACACTGTACTTTATTCATGCTACCTTTTCCAAGGTTTCCAGAGCAGTCCACACTACTCTGGTTTGTCTGTAGTCAGCAGCATACACTTGCCCAAACCCTATATGTGCTGACACTGTCCCATCAGTTCAGCCCAAGGCAGACTTCAAAGTTTACCTTTGTTTTCTGCTAACGTCTCACTGATATTTTGGTACAATCAGAATTTTGGTACCCTAGATGGTTTCTAAGTACAAATCTGAAGAAATGATAGAGAATCCACTTCTTGGATCACTGTCCTTAGTGGACCCTAAGTCCTGCTGAGTATGCATCAGGGCCTTTGTAGGCCTTCTCTTGATGTTGAAAATTCCTGTTGGCACTAGAATCTAATGAGAACTTAGCTTCCAGACTGGTTACAGGATATCAGACAAGCAACAATCTTGCATGAATTTTTGTGTGTGTTTTCTAATGATCTCTTTTGCTATAACATTTGTGTTTAATAAGTGCCTTAATAAATAAGTATTTGATAACCAAGAAGCATCTCTGGCACCAACAGTGGAAAAAGCAGCAGCACAGGCATAATGATACATTCCTGCATTTGAAAAATGTCCTCCTCTGTGTGGTTTAAGACTGACATTTAGTGAAGGTAGTTTTCATAGCTGGAGACCACCATGACTATAAGGAAAATTTAGTACCTCTAATTAGAGAAAATACTGCCTTTCATTGCAAACCTGTCCTTAGTAATTGAAGAATAATGTGTTAAACCATTATGACCATTAAATATGTGAAGAGGAGGGTACTTATTTCAGTTTGCCTTCTAAAAAATGGCTCATTAATAATTTAAAACCCTTTGCTTCAGGGTTTTTTAAACACCTAACTAGAAATTAGACTCCTAATTACATGTTAATAGTACAGTGGCAAAATGGGAGGGAAGAAGAGAATCATAATTACTCATTCTCCCTGGCCTTATTTCAGGAAGTCATTTAAACATGTGGTTTGAAACCTTTAGTAGACAGAGGAGAAAAGGACTAGAGGCACTAAGAAGCATAAAGAAAGCAATCACAGGAAACATGAAACTGTGGTGTGCAAATGTTGTTCTGTAGTGCTTGCCCTTAGAAATGTGTGAAGGGTTGAGGTTCTGTTTGAAGAGAGGTTTTGAATTTGGAATGAAACCAATATGAGAGTGAACTTTTCCAAAGCAAAATAGAAACGAACATACTATTCTGTATGGATAGAGATTTATTATCAACAGTCACAATAGTTCATTTTGAAAGGTGACAGGAGAAGGCTGTCTGGTGCACTGGCTTATTTCCGCCATAGATATCCATATGTGCTTTTTGGGAAAGGGAATGGCTCGTGTTCCTGAGATTTGGTCTTGGACAAATATATGTACTGAATTGCCTAAGATGTGGTCATTGACAGATAGAAGTGGAAGGGGTTCTTGCTTTTTAAAGAAGGTTTCTTAATGCAGTATTCTTTTCTATGAAAAAGTGGCAGCTTTTGCTGTTATATTTCTAATGAATGATGTATGTGCTAAGTACTGGTGAAGTAGTTTACTGCACTGGTGAAGTAGTTTACTGCTTTGACTTGCTCCTGCTTGCAAAATACAGCATTTTATTAGCTTGTAAAGACCTAGAGAAACCTTTTAATTGACTTAGACAAATCAGCATCCCCAACTTTTCTTATGTCATTAATGCTCAGATTTCTGCTCAGTTTTCTTCATTGTGTCCAGATGGCCAGAAGAAAAGTGAAGTATAAGATCAAAGCTGGCAGAAAATAAGAGCACACCCTGCTTTGAGTTCTCCTCTGACTTGTTCTTTTTCTGCCAGATCACCTTAGTGATGCCCTTGCATAGAGTGAAGGATGATACAGATCTGTGATGTGTCTGCATATTGGTCTCTTGATGATGGACCAGCTCACCTTATAGTTGCTGAAAAATATTGCAGGCTTTTGCAGGCTTTAAAATTTGCATTGATGAATCTGTGATAGAATCAGGAGATTTAGACACTGTGTCTTTTGTCTCAGAAACTAGCATCTCAGCTCCCTACTTTGAGTTCTTTTCCTACTATTGTTCTATGAATTCTAGAGGGATTGAACGTTCTTCATCTTGTTCCCCATAAATTCTTTGGCTAGTTTCAGAAGGCAAGTCTTTAGCTTTTTTATGGTCTTTTCACTGTAGAAGCAAAATGCCAATATATTCTATATTGTCCTACAGGATCAGAACATTTGTAGGCTTTTACTGTTTTCCATGTGAAAGAGAGAACCTCACAGCAGATTCTTCATTTGCTTGATTCCATTTATAGTGTTACATATTTTGGTCTCCAAAGGTTAGTTTTTCCCTGGCTCATGAAATTTGTTTGTGACCTTGTTCCATCTTTGTGACATGTTCTTCTTTCAACAACATTCAAAGCAGAATACCATCATATTCTGTAATTCAAAAAGGTATTAACAGATTAAAGATTTCAGCCATACAGGCAACATTTAATTTTACTACCACAAAGATAAAGTTCCTCTTGCGACAGAAGACATGGCAAGCAAGAAATAGAAGAAGAGGAAGAGAGAGGAAGACTTGCTGCTCTAGCCTTTAGGGTGGTATGGTGAAGCTATTAAATGGTGCTGGAAGGAGAAAACCCCAGCAGTCTTCACTGCCTCACATACAGTGTGTTCTGGGAGGGACGATGCCCATAAGTTTGGTGCTTTATAAAAGAAAAGGCCGTGGAAGAATGACTGTGCCTCAGTTCACAACAGCTTATGGACCTGATTGCAGCAAATTTCATAAATTCTAGGACTAATCTTGCTCGTAAATTCAATTAATGCCTCTATCACCAGAAACGTTGGGGCTAAGGTAATAACTAAAAACTAGTGCCCTTTTCTTTGTCCATATGTGTTGATTTTGGTGGGAATTTTTGGGTTTGTTTTTTGTTGTGTGTTTTGTTCATTTTTTTTTTCCCCCTAGTCTTCCAAAAGATACTATCATCATTTAACTTTAATTTGACTTTGTGGACAGTGACACACCTTTGCTGACTTTCATGGGTTTGGGCCTATGTCATCTGTGATGTGTTCAAAGTGGGACTGAAGGGATGTATCAGAAGGCTCAGTACATACAGAGATCATCTGTGCCAACTGTTCCCTGCATGCTGCAGGCCTGTACGAGCTGTGTGATTTGCCACACGCTCCCCTTGGGGACAAAGCACTCTGATAACACTGTGAGCCCTCCGCTCTCACCTGATATCCTCTGCTGTAGAGCAGCAAGGCAGCGACTGAGAAGCAATTGCCAAGAAATTCAGGGAGCTACAGAGTAATTGGACTGGATCCCAAGACTTACTTAGTGAATACACAGCACAGCTACTCAAAGAATTTCTAAACAGTCTATGTGATTTATCATAATATCCTCTTTTAAGATTTTTTGTATTTAAAGTAAACACAATGAAAAAAATGGCATTTCTGGGGGAAGCCAAGTCATCTTGTATCCATATTGAATTCAGTCAAAGAAGTGCAGATCCTGTATTTTAATACCTTGAATGAAGCAGAGAGTTTCTCTCTGATCATGCCTAGGGAGGGGAACAATGGGGAGAGTTAATCGTTACCGAAGGCAAGAATTGCGTTCCTTCAGCTTTCTTCCCTTCCTTAGTTGCCCAGACTGAGCTGAGACTTTCTTACACACTGCATACACTTTAATAACAAACAACTTCAGCAGAGAGAGAGAGATAAGATATGCTGTAATTTGGGGAAATAAGTGAAATAACTGTTAGGGAGAAAAGAAAATACTCTCCACATCTAGTTATCCTTCTGGCACAGAAAAATATTAACCTAATTTTATACATACCTCTATCTATACTTTTTACTGGCTAATCTTTATAAACAAAGGCCTGAGGCACACACTGAATACTTACCTTTATTGTCATGAAGACTGCAAAAGTAAAGTTTAGTCAAAAAGAATAAAAGCTCTTGGGATTCAAAGGAGCTTTGACTTTCACTAAAATTACAGCAGACCCTGATTTTTTTTTTTTTACCTGTGGTTTCTAGAATAATAGTATTTTGTACCTCTGCAGCCTTGAAAGCACTGTAAAAAGATGAATAGGAATAGATAAAGAAGTCTTGGAGATGGAAGAAAGCAAGAACACTTAGATGAAAAACTGCATGCTGCATCTTAGGGATTCAAGAGCAGAGCAGAGCACTGAGACCAGGTGTCTTGATTTCCCAGCTGGTACTTGCCCTGGAGTATATCCCACTGGTGAAGCTATTAAACTCATCTGTTGCTTTGCCAACAGAATAAACAGCTGCTTCCCTAGTGTTTGCCCTTCCATAAATGACCTAGGTGAGAAAGAATTCTTGCCATGAAGAATTTAAAGATGGACTAAACTTTGTGAAGAGACCCAGGTAATGGATGTAACTAGTTTTAGGACTTGGAGATTTGAGAAGTTTTTATAGGAATTGAAAGTGTAGTACACTTTTATTTGCAATAGGATTTACAAGCCACTTCCAGGATGCTGTAGAGTCCTCTGATATGGAGAACTGTGAGTTAAAACTGAGTAAAAACAGCTACAGAAAGTCTTAAAGTTTCTCCTTGTTTTAATCTTTACATTCATACTGCAAGTAGAGGTGCAGACAACCTATTTTCAAATAGTTCCAATTATTTATGTATCTCTGATTAACCTTTATTATCATAGGTATTTATGTATTCAGAATTCTATCATCTCACCAAAAAAGTTAGGTAATTAACAGCAACAAGTTTTACTGTGGGTCCTATAGTTTATGATGTCAAACACAGATTCTCCATCCTGTATTGGTTGTGTAACGTGGCCTTGAGCCCAGTATATCTCTGAAGAGATTACTCCAGAAAAGAGAGGTTATCCAATGTCATATAGTGGGCTGTAGGCAAATCATGGCTGAAAAAGCAGCATGAGCAGTGTGTGTGTGCTGTATCAGCCAACAGTCTGTGCTAAGAGAAACTGGGTTGGAATGGAAGCCCTTCCAGTCTTATAAATGTATGTACCAACTTCTGCTGAGCAGCACTCCCCCAGCCCAGCTAAGACTAACATATATGTCATTGATGTGCTAAGGGGATATACATGAAGAAACAGACTTTAATGGATGAAACATAAAGTGTTAGAGAGAAGGGAGGGAATTTGGGAAAACACCAATCTCAGTTCTCTCCTCAACCAGAGGGAGAAATGTGATGCGCTGACTTCAATTCCTACAACAGCAAAACTTGAGACATCTACATTTTCCCGTTTATTTATCTCTCCTGCTTCTGAAGTAACTTAAAAACAAACAAACAAACAAACTGAAATCTGTCTTGGGCATAGAAGAGTAAGCCCTTTGCACTTATCATGAATGTGTTCTTGTGGAAGTTACCAGTGCCTCTGCTGAAGGCTAACATAGGCATTTTTAAGCACCATTAGGCATATGAAGCAGCAATATTGTCAGGTCTTTAGATTTTTGTGGTGGTTTGAATGAAGTCTCAGGTCTCAAAACTATTGTTAAAATCTGAGAATCTCTTTCATTTTTTGAGAAACTGATATTCCAGTCCACAGGTGAAGTAGAGACAAATGTTTCTGTCATTCTCTAGCATTCAAAAGCTAAAAGGAAAATAAGAATGCCAAAATCATGACTTAGAAATCCAACAGCCTAACTTGAGTGTTTGGGTTTTGGCAATACTGAAACAGCTTTACAGCAAGATGACTGAAGCAGATTGCATCTGAGTACAGGAAATTCCTCCTTCTCCTTTCTGTAAGAGGACTTCTTCTTGAGGGTTGTGTTAAAGAGCACCCATACATTTTGTGTGCTACAAGGATGGGCTGTGCCTTGTTTGGAAGGGATCAGGTGAAATGAACAGTATATTTGTAGGCAGGTGGAAATTGGATGATGTGTCCTGTTTGATTTCTTGCGCGATGAACAGACAAGACTTGATTGACTGAAGGATCCTTGAGAGAAGTCTCAGGGAGTGGAAGGAGCTGTTAGTCTTGTACAGTTCGCATGTTTTGGCCATGTATTATTTTTTATTTTTTCCTGGAGAAAACATCTGCTCTCATATCAGCCCAGGACTTTGACAGTTTTTAGAAAATAAGCCATGTCCAGAGGCTGACTTCTCTGAGAACAGGCAGTAGTTTGCTTGAGGGGAAGGGAAAGAATCCACTTGCTGCCTCCTTAATATTGTGACTTACAACTGACTTCATTGTCCTTTACATGAGATGATAATCCTCTGAAAGCCCTCTGAGTTCAGTGGGATCAAGGTTACCTGCAAGAGGTTTCTTTAGGCTGCAGGCTGTTGAAATGAAAACCAATGAGGTCTCCTGTTATGGCTGAACAGAGAGACCAGCCTCTCTTTTGCCTCAGGCAAAAGATAATAAGTCTGTGCTGGAAAGCAAGTATAATCTGCTTTTCTGATATTTAATGGTGATAGTGTCCAGGAATAAGGGCTTCGCTGTGCTAGACACTGTTAAGTTAATCTCTGCCCTGCAGAGCCCCCGTTCATAAAGACTGTGAGACATAGCAAGTGTTAGTACAGAGCTGTAAGTACAGGAAAGCTGGGTTTGTCTTTGCATAAATTAATAATCATAATGATCTTAATTGACACAAGGGAGGCACTGATTTCTAACCAGTGCCAACCAGCAATAATCTGTCAGCATCAAAGCAGCTGTAAATGTGACTGGTTCAGCTGTGGTAGGGTGCAGACATATCATCTGCTCTGCCAGTGTAGAACCTCAGGAAGAAGAGTAGCAGTTGCTGCTGTCTCAGACTCCTTTTTCTCCTCCCTTCCTCCCTTCTTTCTTCTCTTTCTCTTTCTCTCTCACAGATGCACTCTGCTGCGACTTTTGTCCAATCAACAGAAAGGCTCGATGCAGAGAATTGGTCCTTTTACAAATGGAAAATTCCAGTTGGTGTGTGGCTGAGGGAGGGGTCAAGGCCAGCTGGCTCACTTTTAGCCTTTCCTACCTGTGTCTGCAAGCAGAACAACACTCTGCACAGGCAGCTTTCCAGCGGCATCAGAGCATATAAAGACCCTTAGTCTGGTGATCTAAATTATCCTTGCCCTTTAATTTCACTGCATTGCAGAAAGAGCGGGCAAACTAACCAGCTCCTTATGTCTTCTCAGCTTGCCCAGATTTCAGAGTGACTTTGGTATGGCTGAGAACTTTCTACTTCTCCAGACATTTCACTCTTTTCTTCCATTCCTCTGCTGTGCTTTATTCTGCCTCGCTGCAATCCATCTATCTGGGTTTTCAGGGAGAGAGCTTTTCAAATGGGACACTTGTATCCTTTTTCTTATCTTGAGAGGGTCCTGATAAAGCATTAAGTCAGACAATGTTACAGCCTGAAGTCCAGTTGCTGGGGGAACTTTCAAGCCGTATCAACTTTTGGTGGACTGGCTCTCCTGAGAAACTTCTGGGAAACGCTTGTTTGCCCAGCACTTAAAGCAACAGATTCTAATTCCAGTACCAAGGTGCTGCCACAGCAATACAGAGGAAAAAATTCTTTCCTTCACTGCAGGGAGTATGGAGAGAGGGAATGAGAGAGAGGTAGATGCTGGGGCAGGTAGCCAGGCACAAAGAAAGGGTAATGGCTTGTGAGGGAGGGATTTTGAAACATTAAAAAAAAAAAAAAAGTATTGATCAGAATCACTTAAAAATGTTCATTGCAGAACTGCCTTCTGCTAAAATCCAGTGTCAGACAGTGTTGCATTCAGGAGAAAGCTGAAGTCACTTTGGAGTGCTGTTGCTTCACTAGCACCTTTTGTGACAGGAAGGTCACGGCTGGATATTGTTCTGATGGGTTTGACACCTGTTTGGTCTAATCCACTTCCAAAGAGTTTAGGTGGCAAAACCCCATCTTCTTCCCTTCAACAAGGGAAGGGTTTTTTTTGTTTGTTGTTTTTTTTTGTGTTTTTTTTTTTTTAATTTATTAACAGTAAGCTAAATTTATCTACCTGAAAATAAGGAGAACTTGCTTAGTAGTTTAAGTTCTCCCTAAAGTCTGCACGTTCTGGTAACCTTTTCCTCCCTCTTATTGGTTTTGTGGCCTCCATTTCCTCACCTCCTTCTAACACCTGTCAAAACTCTTGATGGGGAAGGTAAGTATTGATTTGAGCCCATTGGTTTAGAAAGTCAAATTTATCTGTCTTGATTTTTTTTCTGCTTTGGCCAACTGGTGGAAAATTGCTTTTTGCTCCTATTGAAGGCTCAGAGCTACACTTTTTTTGAAAAAAGAATAAAAATAGTATGAGTCCATGCTTATTGGAGGGACCATAGAGCTGTTAGCTATTTGGTTGCTGTAACTTTTATTTGTAGGAGTCCCTCCACTCAGAAGCACATGAATTGAATTGACTCATGAACTCGATTGATAATGTAAGTTTTGTGTGTGTGTCCTGTGGATAGGAATTTTCCATGTCCTCTTATTGGAATCTTTTGTGGTCTTCCTGCACGTGACTTGTGCAAGGCCTATTTTCCATTAGTGTTCCTCACTGCGCTTAAAACATGGGCAGAAGCAAGAGGGGTTTTTCAAATCTGAGCTGAAACAGTGCCGATTTTCTCTGTAGTTTTCACAGGGAATTTAAATCTCAGGTCTTAAGCAATTGTAATATTTCTTTTTTATCTTGAGGCACTGGCCAAACCCAGTGACTTACCTCATCTGTGCATACATCTTGCTCACTGTACAGACTTCTTTTGGCATCTCATTTCAAGGTGGCATTTCTCATAATTTCTATTACTGTGTTATAATGTTTCTTTAAGGGGTTAAATACCTACTGCTTCACCAGAACAGGGGCTGAATTTCACTGGTGCTTTGACAATGCAATCACAGGACGTGGGATAAAATGAGAATATTTGATCCATTTGGGACAGTGGGTTTAGTGTGAGATGTTTTGCCTGCAAAGAGAGCCCCGTGGAAGCACTAGAGAGGTTGAGGAGCCAGGGTATAGAGAACACAGGACAGAATTAAATTAGATGCTGTGATGAAGGGTACAAATACAAAACACAAGCAGATCAGAGACTCCTCTGTGGACCGGCCTGAAAGACAAAAACAAAAGGGACAACTGCTTTTTAAACTGAATGATATTGCAAAAGGTGTCTGATTGTATTATAGGGTACAGACACAAAGCAATTTCTTCCAGGGCAAAGAAGGTTATTTTTGCCACTTTATACTGTATTGAAGAGACCATATCAGAGCATTTTCAGAGTATAGATGAGCTACATTTTTAAGGTAAGAGTGCTTGGTTGGCCATATGTGTGAAGATATATAATACCTGGCGTGGGGATAATGAAAACACTCTTTCTTGGGTGCATCAGTTAGACACTTTCAGAAAGTAAAATATGTACTTTGAATCTCATCCCTTTAAACTTAGCTGCTTCGATAAAAGCTTAGCAACAGAGAGAAGCAGCACATTTGAAAATGTTTCCATAATAATTTTTAAGAGAGGTTTGGTAAATAAACAAGAATTGGAGCTGACACCTATCTTTATTCTGAGGAAGCTGAACCTTATTTATTTTCACTTTGGATAAACTACCACACTACCCAAAAATCATTAGAAGATGCATAGCTCTGTCAGCTATTTTGAAAGAAAAGAAACTAAGCATATGAATTTATGATCCTTTGTTTTCTGGGTTCTCTGTGAAATCAAAATACAGCTTTATGTTTATATGTGCATACTAAAGATGAGTAGGTGTATAATGCAGATTTGTGGATTTTTTTTTTTTCTGCCCAGATGCAAGCACGAGAGGAGGAACAATGCTGTTAGCAGACTTTGCATGCTAATCTCAGTTCCTTAACTCAGTCCACACATCTGTATTACAGCTGTCCTCTACTTTTTAGGAAGCTCTCACTTAGCTGGAGAAACGAGATATGGAAATGAACTGAACACCTACATGTGAGAGCTTGAAAGTCCAAAATTTCTTTTCCCTTTTTTTACTCCACAAGAAACTTGTGGTCTTAAAGGGCTGCTGGATATGCATTCATAAAAATCAGAACTTGTTTTGTAAAGTTCAGGATCAAAACTATAATTCTGACTTAAATTAGCTAAAGTTATGGGCGTCTGATTTTGGATGTCATAGAAACACGGACACTGACTATAATTTTAAATGCAGATTCATAATCTTCATTCTAATGGGATAATTGAGTAGCAGCAAGTTTATCGGAAAGTCATTTTTAGTGACTGGTTGATGAAGTTCATCATCCCTCTCTTTAGTGTAAATACTCAAACCACTATTTTGGAAGTGCACAGTGCTTTGGAAGGTGGGAGCTCTGTCTGGTGGAGAGCAGAGTCTTGGAAAGCCTCACTACACCGTTGGAAATGAAGGCAGATGGGGTGTACACACAGCCTGTGAGCATGATTGGAAGTGTTTGGAGTGTCACTGTTCATTTGTGAGCTCTCACCCAGGTAATATGACCATTCCCAAATGCCTGAGAGATTTTACAGTACTATCCTTTGTGTGCTCTCATGGCTGCTGTGAGCAGTGATGTCACCTAGACTCACGTACTGCACACCGATGTGAGGCCCTGGAGATGCATTTTCAAGACTGTTTTAAAGTTCTTGAAATCAGCTGGCCTTGTTTTATGTCTTCTAAACACACAGTATCTGTAGATAATTAACTCGTTGTAAAAAGACAGTTGTTATGGAAAAGCTAGAAGGCACATTCCTCCCTCAGGCTAGGTCTGACATGAGGTCTGCTGAAGTCACATCAGGCCATCACGTAATTTATTTTTAATTTACTGAATATGTTGCCTTGGGGTCAAGTTATTGCTAGGAAATCTGAGGTAATTTATGTCATGTCTGTGCAATTTCCACACACATACTTGCTGCAGACACATTGTGATGTCCCGATCATTGGTAATAAGAAGGGAAACCCCTCATAAGACAGTCTCTCAGGCTTCCTGTGCTGAGTGATGAATTACAGGGACACAGAAGAACTGAGGATTCTCTTCAAGTAATTTGTAGAGATTTTCCCTTCAAAGCCATCTCCTGAAATGTCAGGCGGTAAAACTTGCCTTACAAGAGTGCTGGCAGTTTTTCTGAAGCCTAGGGGTCTTAGCCTGTGGTCACAGGTATTACCTTGAAACAGGGGGTAGGAATGACAAAACCAATGAGGCTGAACACCCGGAGTGGAGCTCTGCCTGATGGAAGCCAGAAAGCACCACAGCACAGAACAAGGTTCAAGATTCAATGACTTGTGTCTCACTTGTGGGATACTCTAGTGATCCCAGAGCACCAAGTGTTGCTGTCAGGTGCTGTCCTGGAGTGACCTCCCCTCATTTATTTCAGCTTTAGGCTTTAAAAAGAATAAAAAGCAAAACAAAACCCTTCACCCTTACCAAAACAGAAGAAAACATTCTTTTAAAAGTCTTGTGGATGTTTAAGGAGAAAAAATTAGCTTGGGAATTATGAATTTGCAGAAAGCAAACACAGGTGGAGGTGAGCACAGCAGGTATGAAGATCCTATTGGATCAGGAAAGCCTTAGTGACCAAGTAAGCCTGTGTTAAAGACAATACTGCAGTGAGAAGAGTTCAGGTGAGCTGGGGGCAACAGACAACTTGTATCTAATATTGCATCAGAAGTGAATTTGTGTGTAGAAATGGGAATAGATGCGAAGCTGAGCTACCCTATTTGCAGGTACAGTCATTGAATTTACCAGAAACATTCTTACCCTTTCATCTTTTGCTGGTTCATCTATTTTGTACCCTTTGACCAAAGCAAAAAGGTCCTCAATGATAGCTGGCAGCAAGCTACCTTTTTTCATTTCTTTTTCATCTGCTGGATTATGAAAAAACATAACCAGACCATAAGTAATGATAATCTCTTCCTGGAACATCCTGAGACATTAACAAACAAATTCTGTGGGGTGCTAGGAGATTCCTAATGAATGCAAGGACTTCCTGATGGCTTTCCTTGGAAAGGAGAACACGGCGAGGGAAGTAGCTTGTGCACGACTCTAATCACATTAAAGGCCATTAGCAAATATCTTGAAGTAGACTCATCTGAGTTTTATTTTGAGGGATTTGTCTCCCTCATCTGCAGCAGAACTCATTCAGTTGGGCAGTTATGACAGGAAGGATATGTAACAGACTTTGTGCAATAAGTGTTTAATGTTCACATCTGTATTTTCTCAGCATCACTCTGACGCTCAATCTGTAAAAGAAATACTGGCTTTACAAGGACCTACAGTCATAATGACCCAAGAATTTATTTTTTCAGTTTCAACAAACACGCACAAAATTTAAGAGACAGAACATTTATATTTCGATGCTTTTTGCATGTAAGGAAGGAAGAAAGTATCCAGAAAATGATTTTAGTATTGACAAGATCCAGCAGATGGGTACATTATTCCTATTATGTTCTTCTGGCGGACTTTCATGGTGATAGTTCTCAGGGTACAGACAATGGAAGGGTCATTGCATGACCGTGTTTCTGTGAAGTAGTGATGCCTGTGATGTATGGTCTTTAAACCTGCTTTATTAAGTTTCTTCTCCTGAGTCAGACCCTCAGAAGTTGAAAATAATTGTATCCTTGACAGAGCATCTGCCCCTTGTTACAAAATTTTTAAGTCAGAAAAGGAAATCGAAGCTAGTTGGATGCAGCCATGTGTGTATTCCTTGGTATAAACTACTGACTTGTGCACTCCTCTGCTTTCACTTTGCCACTTTGGAAAACTGATACATTACAATTGCCAACCATGCTTGACTAGATAACAGTCGAGTATGGCCCAATCTGGGTCCACCATGTATGTACAAAAAGGATTGTTTCTGCCTTAGAAAGACACCAATGTAAGCATCACTGAGGAAACAATGAAAGGTGATATTACTATAACTAGGTAACAATGCAAAAGTAAACTATTTCAGCAAGTTACCACTCTGTTATAGTCTACTTGGCTGGAAATTTATAGTATTACTGTCACAGAAAGTCAAAGTGAATAAAACACAGCAGCAAAAAACGACTAACTTAACTATTGCTAAGGTTTTAAGTAGGAGTTGTATCATGGAAATAGACTTAGGCTGTCCATATCAGAACGGATGATTTTCTTGTCTACTTTGCTAAGGTAATTGCACTTTTTTGTGCTGAGTTATCAGCAGTTTGGACTCCATGCTGCCAGTTTGAAAGTGTTATGTGATGTCCAGAAAGTTTCCATGCATATGTGTGACAGATGAAGGACGCAGGCCTGACCTATGGGAGGACGAGTTCTGAAGGATGCTGCTGGTGACAGGATGTTAAGTGAGTTGATGAGCAACAGGCTGAGAAGTTTGGACTAGAGCCTAGGTCGCTTCACTCCCCCTCCCTGGTGCTTCCTGTTTGGAGGGTTTGCTTCTTACCAAGGGTTCAGATTCCAAATGCCTCAGTTGAAGTGCATGTTGTAGTAGACAAGCTTTCAAACAGGCCAGGCACTGTGACCTAGACTGTTGTTTAGTTGTGCTTCAGGGTGATCAAAAAGATGAGTAGGAGGGGATGCAGCTAATGTGCTGGGTGACCTTCACTGAGTGACTTAATGTCATCTCATCTGCCTTTCCAGTAATATGAAATGAAGATTGCTACACATGCCTAAAACTGCTCTTTAAGTTTCCGGACATGACCCGTTATTTAAATGTAGATGATAACTCTAAATGTTTCTGACTTTCTGAGACACTCTCTCAGATTTACACTGTGCACCTACTCCAGGGAAAGGGAGTCAAAGCATGCTTAGTAAAATGGTAGCCCCGATCTGATACAAAGTACGAAACTCCATTCAAAACTGATAAAACATTTAAATCCACTACTCTTAGAACTGATTGAACACTTGTTTGTAACTTCATACTTTAAACAGCAAAACTGAGTTTGGCAGTTTTGTGTATAATGAGCTTATTCACACAATTAAGGCAGAAAATATATATATCATACATCTCAGCTTCTTCTTCAGCGTAGTGTGTGATTCAAAATGATGGGACCAAGGATGATTAAATCTTTCTCACTCCTCAGTTACCTCCCCCAACTATGTTTTTGTTACATTAACAGCATTGCTTTTAGTCAGATGAAGCATGTAATAAAGGTGGAGAGGGCTATAGGAAGGGCAAAAGGATTGGTCAGCAATAAGTACAGGTCTAGACTCCAAACTCTTAACATTTCCTGGTTTGTTTTGCTTTTCAAATTCCATTTACTTCTTTAGAAGCAGATGGTGGATTCTGGAAGCCAGCAGCAAAACAGGCAGGGTCATGCAAGAGAAATGTGTGAAATAAACCTCAGGAATATGGAAGCCCAGTTGTCTTGAAACATTTGAAAATCAGTGACTTTTTAAGTGCCTGTCTTAATGGAACAGGTTATGTTCAGCTATACTGCAACACTTTTATACTAGGATACTGCTTATTTTGAAGTTTAAATATTGCCTTCTATATCCTTTTCTGCTTTGCAGCTTTTGTCTAATTCTACATAGTCTTATTTACACTGGCAGGAAGCCTACCTCTGGATGAACCATGTTGGGCTGGGTGCTTCACTTGGCACAAAAGCTGTGCTATCTCTGAAAGAGCTTGTGATCTAAATAACTATGGTGGGAAGATCTTCATTTTCTGCAGCCTTGTGTATCTGTTGACATTTGTACAGAATGGATAGATAGAAAATGCCAACAGATTTCAATTAATTAGCAGATTCTGATCTTTTAGTGAGATTTTTCCCCAGCTTCTTGGAAATAAGAAGGGCAATGGGAGCAAGGGAGCAATGTTTCATATCTGAAGTGTAGGGTGAGATTTTAGTTTTGCATCATGCTTACAGCACAGGAAACAAGAAATGTGAGGATGCAATCATACCATATTATCCTGCTATTTAGTTACCCAGTGGCACTGCAGCCTTACTAGTTCAGGCTGTGATTTTTGTCAGCTGTTAAGCTGAATTTAACTTCATCTGTTTGGAGTGGTAGGAAACACAGAGAAAAGATAGTAATGAATCTCTGGTAGGAAGTGTTCTCTTTCAGGACTGACCCGACTTGGTGACACGAGTGACAAAGGCTGTTTAACACAAGTTGTGGGATCTGGCACAGCAGGTGAGCTGTGTGTGACTTGCAGTGCTGTGACGGCAGAGGTGGGCACCTGTGTGGATGAAGAGAAGAGACTGGACTCTCTCAGCTCCACTGCCTGTATTCCCAATGGCCTGCAGGGAATCCTGCAGGAAGCCAAATCCCTACTTCCACCATGTGCCTTCCATTATGCCCAGGACCATTATGGTAGAGGCAGGGCTGTCTGCTGCAGGGGCAAGTTTCACCTAACTTTAGTGTTGGCTTTCCTCCCACCCACTGTAAAGGAATATTCCATCTGCCTCTCATGCCAGGAGTCCAGACACTCTCCTGTTAAACTTTCAACTCCAGCAGAACCTCAGGCATTGAAAGGAGTTCTGCGTATGGGATTTCCCATTAGGTAAATCTCCCTTACCACTACCTAAAAGCTTCACCTTAATGGAGTGGTACTGACTGCCTTTTGAGAAACCTCTCTGTGGCTTTAAAGTGTTGAGGCCTGAGGCTCAAGTGGAAATGAAGGAGAGGCAAAGGACTGTGGTCAGAAGCAGCGTTTTCTGCTTTTCAAATAATTAAGGTAGACAGGGAGGCCTGTTACTAACTCTTTTCCATTGAAATACTTTGTGTGCAGCTGTGTGCTATTCTGATATTCAGGATAAATATCAAACAGAAAATATTTTTTGGGAGCTCACCCTGTATAAATGGCCAGCATGTGACGGTAGTCCCTAAGGTAGTATTAGTTTGCATGCTTCTGCTCTTCCAGTGTGTACTCACAATTTATCAGGCTGAAGTAAGTCCTTTCTTGCACTTGTGTTTTCAGGTGTCCTATTTTTCTTCATCCAGTTTTGTCTCAGAGCCTTTTTTCAGACGATACAGCACAGTTGTCAGGGCTCATTTTCATCAGGGTTGAAGGAATAATCTGTGGGGCACTTACTCATGATACAAAATTCTCACACTGTCCTAATAAATTTCTCCCTAATAGTAAGCATAGTTTAAAAGGATCTGAACATAAGCTGAAAAAAATTCCTTCCTAATGGACTGTGAACATATTTGTTATTGCTGTAGGTTGTGTTTGCCATTCATGCTCCAGTAAAAGTGTCCATTTAATGTAAGACCTGCAAGCTCATTTTTTAGGAATTAATAGTAAACTTTATCTCGTGCAGTCTATAGCATTTTACTTAACAGCAGATTTTTCTTTGGGCTATGGGAGATTGTCTACCAACCTGTTCCTTTCTACCCTGTTCATAACCTTGTTCATAGGTCTGGTAGAAATGGATGTCTAAAGAAATAGAAGTGAAAGGGCCAAGGCAGACATTGGGAATGGCATATGTTGCAGACATGCAGTTGTCTGTGCTTGGAATTTTAAAAAATATATTTGAGAGGCATTACCTTTTGAGAAGAAATACATTTGAGAAGAAAAATGCTGTAGTTTCTATTATCTGTGTCCTATAGTAACACACTAAATCACACTGGCAAAACTATGCACCCAGTTTCTAATGTGGCCTCAAAGTTTGCCTGCTGGCTGGAGGTCAGCTGCTGGGTTATAGGATTGGTCAGCTTACATGACAGATCACATCCATACCAAAGCGGGTGAGAGGGGAAAGTACAACTCTTTAGTTTCCTAAGCAGCAAGGACCCAGAAATTTCATTTCCAGCATTGTCATTGACTCAGCATATGTTCTTAGTACAGTCATAAGGTTAACACTTCAAAGAATGTCCATTCGTTTTGAAGGTCTCAGCATCTGAAAAACCTTGGTCTTTTTTTTCTTGGAAGTGCTATGAACTTTTAAAAACACTATTGGAGCAAAGTTATCAAAGCAGCTGGTACTTTACATATGGAGGGATTTGCAGTTAGAATACCCCTAAGCCCCACAGTTTCCAAAATTAATAGAAGTTTTTGAGAAGACTGACTTTATCTTCTGCGGATCTGTTTTTATCCTGTACAGTGGACATAGTCATGCCTTACGGTTTACATAGATACTGCAATGCATGATTAGTGTATGGAATGCTTCATGAACCTCGAATGATGTATTTTCCTGATAAAATTCAAGGTGTTTCTTACTCTATCAATAGCTTTGGTGAATTGGCTCTTCAGAGATTGCTCCAGTCTCTGTTCTCAAGAATAATCATGTGACGGCTTTTTTCAAGGAAGGTGCATGTGTTGGGTGGTGCTTAGACCAGGACAGTACCCCTGGCTCACACTCACTGTCACGTGGGAAGGCACTGGAAGTTTGGGGATCACAGAGTTGCACTGCGAACAGTATTTCCTTGCTCTGCCCTGGCACTGAGTGTAGCTTGAAGACCCTCTAGTGCTGGGCCAATGCCATGAGCTCCTGTTCCCTGGGTGCTTCATGGAAGCTGTTTGCTTTTGGTAGATTAACCTATTTGCTGTTGGTGGATCAAAATCCATTCCAAGTGTGATATCACAGGTGTTGGTATTCCAACTTCAGAGTTGGAAAGAGAAAAGTAATTATCTTGGCTTTGTTTTTCAGTCTGTTTCAGTGGAATTTCTCCAATTTGCAGTATCAATAGTGAATGTATGATAAAAAAAATGTACTAATGATAAAAATGCATTATATTTGTTTAGACTGAAAAAAAAAATTTGTCCTGTTCTTTTACTTGTAGCTTTAAGCATAGTCTTGAGTACCTAGCTAGCTCTCCGTTTGTCAAATTAGTGGCATAAGCCAGAAGACAGAGTCTGACTGGACATCTTTGTCTTGTTTTGCACTGGAGCAAAAGCACTATGTTTGATTATTCTCTTAGCATTCATGGCATACAAAATCAAGCCTATCTTTCAATCTAAAGTTTGTTTTCCCGAGGATAACACCTGTGACTAGAACCTGATTTTTGCAAAAGGCAGATGTTTTTTGTATGAATATAAACCCAAATGCAACTGTGGAAACAGAAGGGACAGAAACACCACTGCTACATTTAGCAGATGCTTGTGTCTGCTAAGGTGTTAGTATTCATGCAAGTTGCAACTATTTTTTGCTGCCTTTTTTTTTTTTTTTTTAAAAAAGCTGTAGTGGAAAAAAGTGGTCTTGAGTCATTCTACTTTTTATCACCATCCAGATCAAAGGGCACAAATTAAGTTTGTGTTTTCACAGAGAAGATTGATGCTGACACATAGCTGTCCTTTCCTCCTTCTCAGCACTTCAAGACTGAATGTTTTGCAGATTGTAAGCTTGGCCCTGGTGAGGAGTCTGAAATAAAACTTCTATTGTCTCAGGCATTTTAGTGTTTGCTCTAAAGAAATCATCAAACTTAGTTGTTTATTTATTTCTTCTGCAGGAAAAGAGGGGGGATGGGGTAGTCGTCCATGCATCTGTTTGCAATCTTGGCTTTAAAAATCTGAAAAAACCCCAGGCCCCACAGTCCACCTGAAAACTGTGTTCGCTGGCAGTCTTGAACAAGGGACAACATATACTTTGGAATCAGTTTATCTTAAAGAATTGTACAGATTGGAAGAAAAAAAAATCAGTGGTGGTGTTTACCACTTTAAAGTTAAAAAAAAAGACATCTGCACAAACACAAATACTTACTTCTAACAAGCACAGAACACTGCTATTTGAAGTTCTCCTGGTAGCCCACTCTTTCTTTCATCTCTTGTCTGATCCTTCAGTGGATTGTGTTGGACATGAGGAGCTGCTGAAATACTGCTGTGCTGATATGAAAGGTTAAAGAAGGTTATCTCAGAGACAGGGTGCGTGCTCAGTTTTTTTGCACACAAGGCAAAATTATCTTAAAGCATGACGAATCTTTTGCAGGTCAACCCAACGAGTGTGGTCTACATATTGTATCAGTTAACGTTTCTACCACAGTGTCTATGTGGAAATATTGATGGATAAGGGGCAATGGTAGAGGTGTCTTCAGGACAGAGTAGATGCTGTGCTGTCTGTGGCCCTAAAAGTATTGCTAACCTACAGTGTTGCTATTATGAATTATCTAGTGATAGAGCAACAGGAGAGGCCTGTAGTGGGGTGTTTATGTGTGTGTCTGTGGCCCCCCTTAAATTTCCAGGGATTTAATTCTATTTCCTCTGGCGTGTAGATGTATTTGCACAGCTATAAAGGTATAATACTTCCTAATGCTAGTACTTCTTAAGCTAATGAAGGCCAATATTAAGAGCTGATGAGAGAGCTGTAGAACATGAATAGACACTTTTTGGCATGTATTTATCTTCATGCATATACATAACCCAAACAAAAATCGACATTGTACTCGTAATTAAATTGAAGAGATATTCAGTGTTAAGATTCCCACAGTATCCATTTGTAGGCATGAAAAAACCCATTTTCTCTGCAACTGCTCATCTCCTTTTTTCTCTTGTTTTGCCCTTTATTTTAGGCCCTTTGAAACTGCCTTGTGCAGGAGAATCAAAGCATAAAAAGCAGGCTTGCCTGTCTGGAAAAGTCGTAGTATTGTTATCTCTGATTAATTTGATTTTGGATGGAAAAGCTGCTACAGAGTAGTATTGCTATCAGGAGTTGAATTGATTTCTGTGGGTGGGGATGGGATTCCTGTCCAAAGCATGAAGGTTGCAGGGTCTCTTAATTCCCCTATTTTATGAAGATACATATTATGAAGATTATGAAGTGGTGTCTTATAGAGAATAGAGTTGCCCCCACTGTCTCTAAAGACAGCAACTGGTTCAGCTGGGGAAAGCAGTAGGAGGCCTACATGAAGACAGGGAGAACTTTAAACTCTGTAGGGGAGGGAAGGCTCTTCTGGTGTTACGCACCAGAGGAAATCCCTGGTGTGTAGTCAGTGGGCTGTCTTTACGGCATTTCATTCTTTGGAGTTCTGTCATGAGTCTCACTGGATTAGTTGCTCTTTGTTAAAATTCCTGTATCACGTTTCAGTCTGTTCTTTCTTAATTTCCTCAAGCAGGCTGGTGCATTTTCTTGTTTATTTAAAGCTTTGTCTCTCCATCTTAGGACAGTTTTTTTCCCTCTGTAGCTGTTAAGTTACGCACAAGGTCAGATGATTACTCAGAACTTCCTGGAAAGCCTCTTGTTTGTTTTAGACAAAAGTACTCAGGAAGTTCCTCAGCTCTTCCAGTGGAGCTGTCCTGGCACAAGCCTGCCAATCCTCAAACTGCACTCAATGCATTTTTTGGAAGACGAGCTAAAATAATTTTTAGTCCATCACTAAAACCAGGGTATGTCAGCTTTGTCCCATGTATTTCAAACACAGAGTACTTTAAAGATCTTCCGCATCTCAGTTAATACAAAAATGTCCCCTCATTAACTGTGATGGCAATGTGACAGGCTTTTGGGTCTTCCCCACCAAGCCTGCCATCTTCAGACTACCACGTTCCAGCTCCAGGCACAAATTTGATGCCTTTGCAGCTCATCTCCCCTTTCCACACTCAGGCTCTCAGTCTTCCTCAGTTGGCAAGGCTTCACCCTGCTTTAGACCCTTTCTGCAAGGCACAGACTCAAGAAGCTAAATGTATTTACTTTAAAGAAGATAAAAGGAGAGGAAAAAAATAAACCAAACACAAACTCAAATGGCTTCTCACATGAATTCTCTCTAGGTTCACAGCCCCTGGTGGCTCATTTCAAAGCACTTGAACCTATACAATTAGGCTGAATGCTTCCTGTGATTTTGGAGCAATCATTTTAATGTATTTATATCTTGATGCTATATGCTTCTCTCACAGCCCTCTCTGAGCAGAAACGTGCTGATATGAGCAAGGGAGTTCCAAGGGGCTGTTGTGTGTAGTTTGTGTGTAAAGCTTTAATTCTTCAAACAGCCATCAAGCTGTGGGACAATTAAAGGCAGAAGGCAGCTCCTTCCCACTTCTGCACCTCTAAGTCCTCCACACATACATGATGAGAAGCTTGTGGGAGGGAGGTCTACAAGCTGTTGAATTCAGCTGTTGCCTTAGAAATGATAACTCTCTGTAAACAAGGCCAGCCACTACCAATATGAAAGTGCTACTGATGTGGCTAAATTAGTTTAGAGACTACTGGTGCGTGAGAGCACTTGCAATACCGTATTTAGTCGTAAGTTCTGTTGGCATCTTAGCTTCAGCCTCCATCAGTTATGGATTATGAGAGCTACACAGAAGAGGTCTGTACTGACTTAGTTTCCATGAGTTGGTCAAATATTGCTGTTGTAGACTAAATCATTTTGCAGTCAAGTCTTTATTTTGCAGTTTGCATGAAAAAAAGGTGGAAGGGAAGGAAGCTGAGACCTGTGCTCAGCTTCAACAGCAGGACTGAGAGGTCTGATGGACTCTGAAGTGTTGCCTTTCTGGCAGCCCTGAACATCACAGAGAGCTTACACATCTGAAGGAGCAGGGTGAATCTCAAAATGGACTGTAATGATTTCCATGAAAAAAACTCCCAAAATAAAATAAACCAACAAAACCCCAAAACACCCTGGAGTACCTGTGCCTCTGCTACATTGCTTTTCAGCCAGGTGAATCTTACTACCAAACAACGTTTGGTGGAGCCTAATCCAAACTCTTAGGGGCTGATTTGCCTTCCAAATTACCAAGACTTTGTATTGCTGCTTTTTGGCAGTTGTTCAGCCGTGTATGTTCTGTAGATACACCACTGATTTGTTTGGGTCTTTTTCTCCACAGAAAAGAGGGTACTGCCAGAAGACAGAGCAAGAAAAAATAACTGTGTGTTCAGCTCAATGAATTCAGTTCAACTGGTGCTGGATGAGTGAGGTTTTTCTGTTTTTCCTCCTGACATGCCAAGAAGGCCTTTGCAGTAAGGTAAGATTAGGCAGAATGTAAGTGCAGTTAATAATTCCTGTTGTTTTATTATATCAGGAAACCAGGAAACTTGGTTTAGCAAGTGGCTTTTGCTAATTCTAGATCCCTGTCCTTTCTCTTTGAAAGCAGATCTTGGAAATTTGTTCTATGATCTGTCATGAAATACTGAGTTGCACTGAAACTGTGGTTTACTACCTCTGACAAAGTATTAGTCAAGGCAGAAATTATGAGAACTGGTAGCACTAAGTGTGCTCTGCTCTTTAGTATTCGAAGGTCATCAAAACTGGGTAATAACTTGTGCTCATGTAGAACTTTCCTGGCTCATGAAGTCAAAATCAGACTCTACTTGGCAGGTGCCTTTAACATTGAACCTGCAGGCTTTAGATTATAGTTGTCATTTAAATAAAATAATCTTGTATTATTATTGCAGCAACCAAGATTTGTACACGTACTCTGTCTTTATGAAAGGTTGGTGCCAACGTGTAATAATTTATAGCTATTTTAAAACTGGATCCAAGTCCCATAAATACATTCACAAAGCTTGTGAAAACTGTAGCCAGTTAACACTTTACCTGCACGAGGGGGGGGAAAAAAAGTTCATTTCAATGTTTTAACACAAAATTTATAGCTTTCTTTTTGTTGAACAAGTTCTAAATATTTATGATGTTAGGTATTACAACTTCTTTTTCATTTTTATGTGTGGAAGGCATGGCATCTTTTTCTAGTCCAGCTTTATACCCTTAATGCTTCTGAAATTGAGAGATTAATATTATTTTGGATACTTAATCAGAAACTGGCCAGACATTAGCATTCAAAGCATGACAGTAATTCTGTAATAACAGGAAAATGATGGTTAGACCAGGCAAGTAAACTCTGTAGTAAGGAACATGTTGCATCCTTGAGGAAAATACGCAATGATTGTGTATTTTTGCTGTGCTGATTCTTATTCTTGTGTTTGTGATGTCTAAGAACTCAGAAGTCAGTTATGGTTTAGGTTTAAGTCAGGTTTTGGTATTTAGTAGGACAGGGGAAGTCTGCCAACTCATTTCACATGGGCCAGTTCACAGTCAGATGCTGGAAGGTTACAACTTCATGTCTGCTAATACGGATTTGTTTCAAACCAGCAGACCAGGGATGAAGTGATTTGCTTTCCTTTACTGGTTACCTTAATTCTTTCAACTCTTGCATTCTCTCTTTCCTAGACTTGATTATATTTGTCATGCAATGCTTTTGTGGCTGAATGAATATGCATGAAGTGTGCACCACTTGTTTAGCAACTGAGCAATTGGTTATAAAAATTGCCTGCTGGAAACGTTTTCTACTTAGGCAGCTCTACTTCTGCTGTGGTTTTTTTTGTTTTGTTTTTAACTTGCACCCCCTGATTTTAATTCTGAATAAGTGAACTTGCTAGGAGGTATCCACTCAATTTATAAGAAGCAATTCGTTTATTGTACCTGCAAATTGATAGGAATGGATTATTTGTTCAACAAATCTTGTGGTCATCCACCCTGTAGTTTACTTGCCTAACAAACACTAGGCTGAGCCTCTTCCTTACCTGGATGTATGTTTAATGTTTTTTTAAATTATTAGCATGTACTGCCTTCCTTAGGCACAACTTTCCACACACAGTCTGTGAGTATGCCTGCAAATAATGGAAGTTCAGTGTTTCCATGCATAGTAACCATTCATCTTCAAGTTCCTGGAAAAATAACAAGAGGGGAATAAAGGAGGCCAGAGCAAATTACAACTGGGAAGGCATGACTATATCTTTGGGTATTATTTTCCTGCTATTCTGCCATTCTTTGAGTTTCACACAGTCTTATCCTTTTTAAGACAGAAAAAGTAAGACAGAAGGGCAATGGAAAATGCTTAACTTGGTGATAGAAGCATGATCTTTAATTCAGATTTCAAGTGATTTGTTTGGCTTATATTTGAACTATCATTTAATTTGTTTCTTTAGAAGACCAAGGTTATGAAAGAGGAATTGCTGAATGTTTTACTTGTAATGAATAGGCTAAAGCTTCCCAGAAAGTCTTGAAAGCATGAGAGTTCAGTACTAATAGCAATAACCATGTGTTTTATAAGCTTTCAGAGGGTGAAAGGAATTCATTACATGTATCTCAAGGAATGGCCATCCAAGTCTTGCTTTCCCAGCAGAGGCTTGGTAGTATTTCCTTAATAGCAATTCACCTTAGGAGACCCCATTTTATATATTCAAACTTAGGGCTTGCTATACCAATAACCTTAAGGGTAAACACAGAATAACATTTCTCTTATTGATCTTTTCTGCTTCTGGGGGAGCTCTGCCAGTAATGCAGAAGGGTAGTTAGGACCCTATGGCTCAGATGACTCAGCTTACAAGTACCATTTGTGATGTCTATGTCAGGTCTCTGAGCACTCAACAGAGTTATTTCATACTCACTATGAAACCCTCTGCCAGAAAAAGATTATTTTGAATTACCACCAATCAGAGCTGAACTACTGATTTAAGAGGATATGGTTTGTATGCCGTAACCTCATATTTGAAATGAGGAATGTGGCACTTCTAAGCAGGGGGAGTGCCAGGCTTGCTTCTGATACCCGTGCAAAAGTTAAAATAAACTCCTCAATACTGGATCTTATTTGGAGAGGCAGGTGTGCAGAGATATGTGCCTAATCCTAATATTTAAGCTTACATTCCTTTCAGGTTGACATTCTTTATGCTTTACTCTCTCAGGTGATGTGCAAGGACTAGATTTTTCAAAACCATAGGTGAGCTTCAAGGAATAGACTCTGCAGTCCTTTCCTGTGTGAGACTGAGTTTTGGAAATCTAGCAGTTGCTTAGTACCTTCTAAAATAATGATTTACAGCTTCCTGTACGTTTTCATCTCCGTATTCATTTTTGTCCTGTGAAGCTTCAGATCTCATGGATGAATCTGAAGGCAGTTCTTTCTTCTTGGACTATTCTAGCACAGACATTATGCTGTCAAACAGCTGATTTCATTAGTAGGGGAAAAGACAAGCTCTAAATTTACTGTATGGGCTTTTCAACAGACTTGCCAGCCTAATCTTGTGAAACTAAGACATTTGATTCATTCTGCCATTCAGTGGAACTGCCTTATCTTTACTGTGTTTGACATTTAACAGTTCAGTTGAATTTGCCCAAAAGAGTGGGAGGGGGAAAAAAAAAGAAGACAACCAAAATTGACTTTCCTGCTAGATTAAAAGACAACTTTAGCTGGAACAAGTCACTGCCAAGATGCAGCAATCACTACTACTTGCACTGCTAAGGAGAGTAAGGAGCAGAGACCACTGATATCATTCAGGTAAAGAAAGAGGGGTGACGTGGCCTGTAGCCCTTACTGGGCTCACCAAAGACGAATCCAGAGCAGGCTTGAAATGGCATTAATTTTAGTGATGCTGCCTTGGAGAGTCATTGGGTATGACAAGATCAACAGAATTCAGATCCTCACAGTGGAGCCACTTCTTAGCCAGAGGTGCTGGTGGATGCCCTGCTGGATTGCAGCTTTCCAAACACTTCCTCAGCCAAGTTTTTATTTTTTGGTGTTACAGGTGTCTCTAACTGACCCTGTTAAAGTTTCATGTTGGCTTTGTGAGGTTGGTTTATTGTCAGAGAGGTTTTCTTGTTAGCTTTCTCTTTCTAAGCGGATAAGGAATTCTTAAAGCCCTTTTCCATCTGTATGGCAGTTGTTTGAATCGTCAGTTGTTACCTACCCTCTGGAAAAACCTCTCCTATTATTTCCATGACCTGGACTTGAAGCTTAGTTCTATTTGGCATACTTATAATTATCACCAAGCACTTTTGTGGCAGAAGAACAAACAGAAACTTTACATTTCTACAGAAAGGCATTTTCTGTGTGTCTGACTCCACACCCAGTAACTGGGGTTATCTGTGCAAAGCACAAAACTATCAGTTTGCTAATTACCTTTTCCATCAAACCAATTGTACGTGCTTTTGAGAAAAGCCCTAAAATTTGGGTTTCTGTTTTTCAAGAAAAAGCATTTTTCTTAAGTAAAAAGTCTTGGGATTATTTTCACTGTTTTTCAAAAAGCCATAGCAAATCTAGATGACACAACTTGCAGGTTTTCGTTTATTTAGCCAAACGTAGAGAACCAAGGTAGAAAAAGAAGCATCATTGTTTGTTTACATTTGTTTTAAGAAATGTAAGTTCAACTTCAAGAATAACAGGATCTGTGGAGGCTGTCCTGGTTATAGACTCTGTTTGTATTCCACTCCTTACCTACTCTGACATTACAGGTGTTGCTGTTTCTTGAACAAATATGGATATTAATGTAATTTAATTACTTGTTATAGATACTAAGAATAAGGAGTGCCATCCTTAGAGGAAGTATAACCTGGCAGTAAGCCAGCATGCCTTAGACTGAAGTCTTCTGGAGGCTTGGGCAGTGTCCCAAACTGCCTCAGTAATTTTCTGCAACGTTTTATACCAACACTACCCCCTACAGGAGTTCAGCAAAAGGGATACTTCATTTTATAAAAATGCAAAGTAGAACAGAAATCAAGGCTCTTTGAGTATGGTCTGACCTTCCTCAATATCCAGCATTTTGGGGTAAATCCAGGAACTATTAAGACACAGTTCTTGCCTCATGAATCCAAACATTTCTATGGAGAACCATACTTTGGTAAAGGCAGTTCTTGTCCCATTGTAACCCACTGTGCTAGAAATTTCAGCTCTCTTGCTCTTCAGGTCTTAACTGTGAGTGAGCATGTGTGATTTAAATTAAAACCTCACAAACGACCACAGATCAGAGGCACATCTGCATTAAAAACTTGGCTTAGGTTAATGTGTACCGTACTATTTTTGGTTTATGCGTAGGTATACAACAGTACCGGTATTTTAGTCTGTGTGGAAGTTTTATTACTTGCACAGATGTTGTATATATTTCATTGCTTTTCAGTAAGCTGCCTCTAAGCCAGCACAAACAGAACTGTCTCAAAATAGATGAAGGGGATTTAAAAGAAAATACATCATTACTTGTGGTATCTTTCAGTCTTGCTGGACTTTGAGGGATTCTGTTTCCATCCCCCATCATTGCTTACACTGTTTCATATTATTTCAAATTATTTATCTGAAGAAAGGAAATTGTGAAGCTGTAGCTTTACAAACTACACGGAATGAATGACAAGTTACATTTCCTCATTTTATCACTTTCTTGTCGGTCATTGCCAAGCCGAGAGAGATGATCCATAAATAGCCGACAAGTATAAATTGCATTTTTAAAAGAAAGGAGTGCTAAGCATTGTTGTCCTGAGCAGCAATACACTTAAAATTGTACTCAAGCTCAGTGGATTTCAGTCAACCTTAGCTAGAGAAAAGCACTAGGCATATTTGCTTAGCACCCTGTGGAATCTGCTTTTCAATAAAATGCACCAAAATGGCAATTAGATCATGCACATCAAAATAGTCAATGAGAAATAAATGTATTGAAAGTTGTTGTGATGGCTTCTGTTCTGTGCTGTCTCATATCCTCACTGGCATTTTAATTTCCTCTACAGCTAGCAAAAGCTTGTTTCTGATACCTATGAGATTTTCTCCAAATGTTCTGTTTGTGTATTTATATCCCCCAAACTTGCTTGGAGTTTCATTCTTGCTTTTACAAGAATATTTCAGTCTTAGTCCATTGATGGTGTCATCTCTGGAGGTATTAATTTAACTCTGGAGTTAAATCATGCCTGTAAACCTGACTTCCAAATGTTTGGCCTAAGTAAGAGAATATTTATTACGGGGTTCTTGGTTAGCATGTTGATTGTCAAGTGGAGAGGGCAACTTGAGGAGCTTTACTTGCTCAACCACTGTTGAAGCCTCCACTTCCCAGACGGCTGGGGTGTTTTCAGTGCAGGTATTGCTCAGAAAAAACATTCTCTGTTTATTAAAAAAAGGTTAAAGGCACCCAGGGAAACAGGGCAAGAAGACAATTGATTTCAGTATTTAATCCATAACTTCACCACTCTCTTTTCTTTACCTCTTCTAAGCTATGATGCTTTCAGATGTTTTCTAGTTAAGGAGGGAAAATGAGAACTTTTGAACCTTTTTAAAAGCATGTGAAGGAGGCAGCAAAAGTCTGTTCATGGGTGAGTGGGGCAACAAGAGTCAGGGACTGAGCTTAAATACATAATAAAACTCATAATCAAACATTAAAATAGAGAAGTAAAACAGACTTGCCCAGAACTGTTGAACAATACTTCCTGTCAGCTCTGAGAAAAGCATTTTTACCAAGCAATACAGTATAAGGTTACTGATGGTCATCTTATCTATAAAGAGCCTTGAATGGCTGCAGTTCACAGCAGGACATTGTAGAAGCCTGTTTTCAAGCTACACATAAAACTATTGCTGTGAGATATCGGAGGAGTTCTCGGGAATCTCTGCTATGAGCTCCAAGCAGTAGCATTTGGGAAGCTTGTCTTAATTAAATTTCAGACATAAGCAGACAAAAAAAACCCCAAACCCCGAACAACCAAAAACCAAAGGCGTGAAAGAGAAAGAAAACCACTGAAACAGTTGTTGTCTGCAAAGTCAGACATCCAAAAGGTCACAGTTCTTGGTTCTTCCCCAAGGTCCCTTGGGTGTTTAACCCTAGTATTTTCACAATCTTCTCTATATTAAACCTTGTAAACCACTTAAAATGAACAGTGCCAATGTCAGTTTATCTGTCCTTGGTGTTGGAGGTTAAGCTTCAGGTTGACATCATACTTTGTACTAAAAAGTCCTGATGTAAAAAGATAAAAATTTATATGTTTACTCAAAATAATTAAAAATTTACACTAGAGTAGTAATAATTGTAACCTTGAAAAGTCATAATGAAAGTTGACCATTCTCTGAAAATTACCTCCTCTTTTACTTTTCCCATGATAGGGAAAGTATGGCTTTTCAGGCAAGAGGTAACTAGCCTGTTCTCTTGGGCCTTTGGCCAAATAGTATGTTGTAAACCTTAATTACCCACATGCAGACATCACACACTGAATGATGGTACTGAAATATTTTTAATATTATATTAAGGCAGTAGTTGACTTCAGCAAGTTTTTCTATTGGTATTTTACAGGTTTGCAAAGCACACAAGGACCTCTGCCTTTTTAGAGAAACTTAACAAAAATAGAATGTTTTGCTTTGGGGAAGACAGCTGACACATTCTGCTTCTGGTCAGATGTTTGCAGAATCAGGGCTGAGTAAGCTTCTTTTGTTTTGGTTTGGTTTTTTTTCATGTATTACCATAATTACAGTAGGTGAAAGGATGGAATACCAGCTCTATGCATGCTTCGTCTTTTCATAAAAAAGGAAATACAGCTGTCAGTCCTTCTCATTCTACCTCTATTTAGATTGTAAGAATGAGTTAATCAAATGCGTGGTTTCCTTAAGGTCTCTAAAACTGGCTTTAAAATCAAGTATCAAACCACCACCATTCCCAAACTCATTGTGTGCTATTTAGTCTATTTGCAAATATGAATGTGCTATAATTATTTTGTTAACCTCTGAACTTGCACTGGGCTTTGTAGATAGGACCTTACGAAGTACGATTTTCTTCCTGTGAAGATGAAAAAATGATGAAAAACTCATCCATTAGCCAGCCTTAATACCTCAGCATGATTTTGCAGGTGAATCTCAGCTACCAGCTGGGGACTTCTGTCTGAGGGATGCCCAGTGCCCCTCTTACAAGACCCACCACACTGAGGTGTCCTAGATGTGACACTGTTGTCCCTCTTCGTTCCACTTTGTCTGCAGGCCTGCCTCTTTGCTAAGCAATGCCAGAACTTTGAGTTGGCTTCCTAATGATGGACAAGATCAGTAAGAGCAAGTCTGAGTGTTAGTAATGTACTTTTTGAATGTATACTAAGAAAGTGTTCCTGGAAATGGGACGGTCACAAAAAAAAAAAATGCAAGGACTTTCTCAGAAACGTGAGCTCCAAATTGTTCATTGGAAGCAAGTCTAGTTCAAGACCTGACTCTAAACTGTAAATTTAGAGAGTAATTTAATTCTCAAGCAGCTTGCACAGCTCTTCTCCAAAGCCCAGTGTTTCTGTGTAAAGCTTTGCATAATATAGGCCAGCAGCAAAATACCAGCTTTTCCTAAGTTTTCCAGCAGAAACATCTTTCATACCAGCAGCTGACATTGACATCAATGAACCAGTATGACAGATGACTCGGTGGGCACAGGGTAAGACCTTGTTATCGTCTGCTCCACAGAAACAGACTGTGTGCATTCCTTGACTCTCAACAACCATCAGTAAATGAAAGAAAGCTGGGGCAGTCTGGCTCTACCTGGACAGAAGTCAGGGGACCCTTGACTTGCTAAACCAAAAACTTCCATGTGGTTGCTTGCTAACCAGCTGCTGGTGCGTGGGACCTCGTGCACAGGGCAGAGATCTAACGAATCTGTAGCCTGAATTCGTGTGAGACGGTGCAAAGGTGCATCTATGAAACTGCCTGATGAAAGACTTAAAAGGTGGCTCATGAACACTGCATTTGTTTTTACTAAATCACTGGCTTTTGATCACTTCATTTTTAAATTTTGAACAGCATTAACTAGTGGTGTGGGTTTGGTGTGTGTGTTGTTTCTGCCAGCTTTACGTTTCTGTGAGGCCAGTTATGTCTATATGGCTAGGTTAATTCCTAATTTGCACAAAAGTGAGGTCAGAATCACGTAGCCTCCCTGAAGTTAAATGGGCTATATAGTAACTCTGCTATTTTAAGTCACGTGTATATACTGACTGTGCTGCTGTATGTGGCAATTAGTGAGATATTTAGCCCTGTTTATCTGTTGATGCTAATAGAATATAGAAAGCATTAAAAGGTAATTTGGAAGGGTACTAATTTGTTTGTTCCTCGTTGCAGCTCATAAGGATGTTGATTTGCATACTGGATATATTACTGATTTGTATTTTAAAGTTATTTCATTTCCTGCTATAATGCAAATTACCTTTGTATATAGAGGAATACTCTGTCCTCTGAAAAAAGGCTGGAAGGTGTTATTTCGGACGGGTAGGTTGCAGATAACATTTTACAATAGGTGTTCTTTCTGTTCTCATTTTTTGTTATTGGTGGAAACTAAAGCTCTTCTTAAACCCCAGTGTGTATCTCTCTGCTGCACCTACCACAGCAAACTCCTCCTAACAGCAGCTGAATTCTCTAGTTGAGTCTTTTACAGGATCATCTCCAGGCAGACAGCAGGGGGGAAATACATTGCATCAGTGGTCTCACTGAAGTGGACTTCACCAGAGGAAAGAGAGTAGGATTGGACTAAGTAGAGTTAAGAACATTTAGGGAAAAATTAATAATCCCCCAAACTGGGACTGAAACTATTCAGGCAATCTTAGCTGTAATTATTACTCTGTTGTTAGCTAAAATGATGTTAGGATTTATGTAGCATTTTTCATATATGAATTGCTCATCAGATTGCTAATTGTCTCATAACATAGACAGCTCCTTGCCTGAATGTGACTGCAAAAAGGTGCAAGGCTCTTTCCAACAATCACACGTACAGGCAGCTACTGCAATTTTCTTTTTATCTTGTGTCCTTAAGAGATGATGCTTTTGTGACCACACCATACCTCTCTATTTGTGTGCCAGCCTAATGTCAGAGCACTTTCAGCCAAATATAACATGGCACCAGAGATCCAAAAGATTCAGATTTCCCCAAAATTTTATGAAAATAGAGAACTTATTCAGGAAAGAGACTCAGTTACAATTTCCACTGAAAGGAAGGCTGTAATTTTTCCCATCTTCCATGGGATGACAGAGACTTTACATGGTACAGACAGGGAGACATCAGGAAAATTTTCAGTCAGTTTTTACCTCCTTATATGTGAGAGAGTGATAGGAAACTAGATTTCATTGCTTGTGATATGTTGAAGGAAGAGTTAAAAACACTGGCTTTTAAAAACACAGTGATTCTGAGGCAGCTCCCCTCCTGTGAACAAGCAGAAAGGGGAGAGGCAAGAAGACAGAATTCAGCCTTTGCTTTTTCAAGCATGCAGTAAATTACTTTCCTTGTCATCCAAAATGTGTATCATGAAAAGAGCTGAGACCCTGGAAAATTTAACTAAAACAACAATGACTGTGCTTTGTTTGCCTAGATGTTTGTCTTTTGCTTACAATATATTTTGCATTGTATTCTACAATAAGAAAAAAAATGTAGGAAAAAATTCTAAATTTGATCAAAGCAGAACTTTTTGATAAGCCCAGAGGGGCGTCATTTCATGAGAAAATCAGTTTTTCTTTCAGATTCAGAAGACAAAATAAATTTCAGAAAGCTGTAATTTCCTGTAGATCACAATTTTAGTTTCTGATTGCTACCACTATCAACCATTGCGGCCATAAGGAACCTCCTTCCTCAGCACTCTATCTAGAAAATTCCTTATAAATAATGTTTACCTCATATTTAATGAATTTAATGATGGAGGTCTAAGAAACTATCTAGACTAAAGAATGCTAACTTGATTACTTTTATCTCCATGTATGTGTGTTTGTGTGCTTTCTCATGCCAGTGGACATGAGTTGAAAAGGCTATTTCCATATCTAAAAAGTATGTGGTAAAGGGGGGGGGGGGAAGTGTATAGGGGTGTTATTGCTAAATTCTGGGAATGCAGCCACAGACTCACATATGGTATGACTAGTCAATTTTTTCTACTTTAATTTTTTTTCCTTCTGATTGAAACATATGCTTTGATAAAAATGTCACTGTTACCAGAATTTTGTTTCTCAACACATCTCAAAGAGTGTTTCTGTACAAATACATTCTTGTTTTCTTCCTTTAGATTCTCCTAACAGAGGTGTATCAGTGAGGAACTCTTATGTATAGAGTAAGAGAGCAAAAACACTGACATGGCAATTTTTAATTTTTTTTTTTTAATTTTGAAGATCTGTTGCAATTGAGATTTTGATGGCAGAAGCAACAGTTACTAAGTCCATGCTAAAAGCGATTTTAAAGCTGCAAAATCTTGAAGAGGGTGAAGTTTTCTTTGATTTGGGCCTGTGTACACTTCACAGAGTAGTAATGGTGACACTGCAAGTCACTGTAATCTTCTAAAACTCAAGCACTTTCAAAACAGTGGTTTTCTTTCTTGAAGCTTTGGAAACACCTGCAATGATATCAGTTTGCTCAATTTTTGTAGTGTCACTTGAAAACTGAAATAACAAAGATGTGCTGAATTTCTCTACTAGAGAAGGAAGCACTGGAAAATGGTTAAGCTCAGTTCAATATATTTAGCATTGAAGGAAGAAAATATGCTGTTAAGGAGATATAATCCTAATTTTGGCCAAAGAGAAAATATATTAAAACCAAGTGGAAGCTTATTATTTTATGAGCCTGTGGTTGTGGATTTTCTCCACCTGGGAGATAGTGTGAGGATGGAAAGGGAAAAGTAATAACCTGTAGAACTGTAAAGTGTCCAAGGGATTTCATTCTCACAGGCACCACATTTGTGACAGAGACTCCACTTTTCTCCTTTCTCTTTCACTAGGCCATTCCTGCCAACATCTCTGGGTTGCCCACGTTTGGGGGAGAAATCAAGCTAAAATAAAACTAGAAGATGGTGAGGCTAGGCAGTAATTTGGCACACTAAACTGCAGTTATTTAGAAATTATCGAGTCAGTTGCATGAGAAGGAGTCCTGGCAAAGCCTCCCCCGGCAGTTTGCCGTGTACCTGGCAGTGCAGCAGCAGTCACTGGCACTGGAAAGCCGTTTTTTGGCGTGGGTATGAAGGGAGCTGGTTCACTTTTTCCACTTGTGAGTTGTGTAGACCTGCGTGGGACACTGCCAGGTCTGGCCTCAACTGAGTAATGATGGCTGGAAACTGTGGTATCTGATTTGGTACAAAATCCGCACTCGCCTCCTCTGTCACTTCATTTCTTTATTAGTCACCCAGGGCTGGATAGCTCGTGGGAGCCTCGTGTGATGGTAGGCTGGAGGTACTTTGTGGTGCATGTTGAGTTGACCCTGAAAGGTGCCAAGTGCTTTGCCTTAATTCAGCCTAACACATCAGCATGTGTGTGAATTTAAATTTTCAACTGTGCTCACTGCTGGAGGAGGAGTTAAGGACTTTGTACATACATAAAACTTTAGCAGCTCCACGTGTAAATGCAGAGGAAAAGTTGACTTTTTCTTGTTAGACATCTGAGAGGAGCTGGACTTCTAGGTGTCTTTCTGAACCAGAAGCCTAGACTAAAAAAATGTATTGCACCTACGTATTTACAGTCTTGACCTTTACTGTTACCTTCTAGCTTTTCTCACATCCCCGTCCTGGTGTTTTTCATCTAAGAAGAAATATTAGTCTGTTGCAGCTTCCTACTTCACCCCAGAAGTGTGAAAGAAGTGCGAGTTTTACATGTGAAAACACGTTGCACCAGTGGTAGGACAAGTGTGAGTGGTGGTAGTGTGAGGGGGGTGAGGTAAAGCGGCCGATTGCCTGGCTGCAGAGGGGGACAGCTTGTGAATTGTTACTGAAGATTCATCACCCCAGCATTAGACAGGCATGCTCAGTGCAAATCGCTGCTCATAAATAATTATTAATAGTAATCCACTGTAGCTACAGAGTTCAGATGTCAATATTAATGAAGTGAAACCAGCAGCGGCTTTCGGTGTGAATTAAGTGTTGACCATGGCAGTTGATGTTAATCACTTGTGAACACCAGTGAGGTCAGATGCATGCAAATGAAAAAGATCTTTCTCAAACTGTTGCCTATGGCTTTTTTGCCAGCTATCTCATTCCTTTCAAATGTTTACCTTTTATCACCATCCAGTTGGTAGGTAGAATGGTACAGATGGGTCTGTGTAAGAGCTCATGCGCCATAAATAGCTGCTCCTGCCTGCTTTTGGAAAAGGATCAGTGTCACCAAGAGTGTGCTGTGGAGTGAAGCAAGAGTGCAGGGTGGCATATTGGTGAGGCAGAAATTGCATATAAATTAGTTGAAGCAGGTTGTTTTCTGGGAAGTTTGAATGTGTGAAAATGTAGATCTATGTGGATGTACAGTTCAACAAGCATAGGGAATTCCTGTAAAAAAAGAGAAATGATCTAACCCATTTCAAGTAGGCAGTTTGTCAAAATCCACAACAATCTGATGTAAGACAAAAAATTTATGTTAGAAGTCAGACACTTCCGTGCATGTAATCCTGGTTGCTTGCAACAAATATTCATGGTGGCTTTGTTCATAATTCAATATTTTCTCTAGCCAGCCCTTATCAGAGTGTGTCTTGTTTTTTAATACTCATAGGCTTTTCTCAGGGCCACATTTCCTGAGAGTATGCTATCTTCCTGAGGACTAGAGAGAGTCATGGCTTGGACCAACCTGCTGCTGCAGAGAGCAGAAGAAGAAGTAATGGTGAGGGGTGAGAAATGGGGACTGGAGCTGCATCTTTCTTATTTCCTCATGTAAATCATGTAATGCTCTGTGGCTTTCTGCAGCTTAGTTCTCTGTTCCTATGGTGATTTTCTGTTTCACTTTCTGCCCTCTTTTATGAACCATGTACAGCTTTGTCTCAGGTAGTGGTGTGCCTTAGAGATTGTATTATGGCTACATGAACACAGGGAGAGGAATCTTAAATGGAAAATGAGACTCTTTGTGAGCTTTGTTACAACCCTACAAAAGAAAGTACTTTTGTGGGACAGCAGCCCCAGCAAGGTCAGCTCGCCCAGAGAAAGCAAATGCAACAAGAAACAGAAGGGGGGGAAAAAAAAATCAAACAAGTGGGTGACTCTCACAGGTTAACTGTTGTGTGGGTGTGTGCATGCCTGTATGGTTTGAACAACTACTGGTGTCAGCTAAGGTTTTAGGAGTCTGTGAAGTTGTATTTTGCTGTCCTTCAGCCTGTGCTCACCTTCACAAGGGTGCAGTGGAACTATCTAACCTGTCATTATTGCATATAGAAACTTCGATTTTGAAGACATGCGTTTCCGTCACCAGCTGCTGGCAATATCTCAGTTTTCTGATTGCAGGTGTGCTTAACTAATATAAAATTCATCCCTTCTAGATGTGTTGCACTGAGAAGTGACTTACTAGTGTATTGATGTTTTGCTTTTTCCCATGGTGAAATTCTAGAAGCAAATGCTGAGCAAACAACACCACTACCTACCCAAGTTCGTTATTGAAATATGAGCAAAATCCGTGTTCTCAGCAATTCTCTTTCCCAGAATCTCTTTTCTTCCCTCTGTGGAGAGTGTGACAAGCTGTAAGGAAGGCTTACTGGCCTTCCACCCTTTGGGGGAAGTGGGTTCCACAGTAGAGTTTGCCTTTTTTTTCCTCAAGAGTTTTGTGCTTATGTTTCTTGTGTGTGTGTGTGTGTGTGTGGACAGAAGGAAAAGGTTCTCTTTTGTGGCTGTCCCTGTACCAGAAGGCACTAGTGCTCACTGTGGACAAGAGCCTTCAGTCAGTCTAAACCTGGAAAGGCGACAACATCGGTGTTTTTTGAAAGCACTGTGTTCTGAAGAACCTGCCACACCAACCTGCACTGGGAGGAGCAAAAGCTGGGGAGTGCATAATGTTACTTTGAGTAGTTACTTCTGAGGGTTCCCATTCTGTCCTCAGCCTTAAGGTAGGACTGCTGTCTGTGCTTGGGATACACGGATGCCAGTGTTGGCAAGGTTTTCTGTTACACAGAGACAGAAATGCCCATTCAAGTCTAGAAGATTTCCCTCTCCTCAGGAAAAAAAAAAAAAAAATTCAAACACAGACTGCAGTCATCTTAATCATCCTAGCTATTGATCTTTAGAAGGTGGCTTTGAACGCCATGATCAAAGGCATCACAGACAAAAGCACAAAGGCTCCTTTTCTCACACCGAGGTTCTTTAGGCCTTGAGACAGAAAGAAGTTAAAAGTGTAGAAGAAATGTTTTAAGATACTGTCATTTCATTTGAATTGTCTCAGTTATGGGAAAAGGCTCTTCATTTTACGAGAATAATTCTAATTTCTATTTTAAGGATCAACTGAGCTTTTGAGCCTTTCGTCCTTGTTGAAGAAAGCATCACCACAGGAAGCATTGTTCAGGACTCCGTACCTTACAAAAGCTTTGGGATCCCTATGGCCGCAAATCACCTGTCCACCTTAAGTGACACTAACTGTTAAACTGATGATTTCTCAATTTCAGTGAAGAACGATACATCAGGACACACCTGCATTTTCTGTCTGGAATTTCCCTCATAGACTTAAAGCCAAATCCCATGGTTTATGAAGCACAGTACAGGAGTCAGTGTGGTACAGAGAGGGGTTATCGTTCTGTTTTCCTCTTCCTGGGACAACTTGGAAATTGCATGTGTTCTTAGCATATTTTAGAGCATCCAAAAGGTAATGTTTATCTCACATCAGCTGGAACAGTGCCCTCTGCTCTGCTCTCAAATACTCCATGTTCAGACTATTCCTCATGTCCTACCACAGACAGTGCCCCTGTTCTTAGGTAGGAACTTTGTTGTTTTTATACTGTTTGGGGATCCTTTTGTGGCAGGAAATCTCTGCCATTGTGCTAAGACACAGCAGTAGCACAGAGGAGAAAGAGGGTGGCATTAGGGTCTGATCCTTCAGGTATTGTTGTAAGATGTAGTTCTCTGAGTAGGTGTCTCAACCTTTATGTGGTGCATTGAAATCAAGACAGTTTTATGTAAATACAGACTTTTGCCCCATCCCTCTTCCTAAAATTTAATATGTTCTTAATTTTATTATTTGAACCTTATAGATTTCTTTTTTCAATAAAAAGAATGATGACTGAAGCAGATAACAACTGTGCTTTGAGATCTTGCTTTATGGCTGGCATGGACCTTTGTCTTTGCATAAAGCATCTTTTTCCAAGGTCTTTTGAATTGGACTATTTACTAGTGGCTGCAAGAACTCGGGATTCCGCCAATTGGTCCCCCCTGCCTTAATCTTGTTTCTGAGTGTTTCAATTAATGTTTGTCTGAACCGGTTTTTCATTGTGAATTGTTTCAAATGAGTCTGTTGAGTCCCCCAGCCTTGCAAATCGCTTTCATTTAGAACCGCAAATTTGTCAGAGCTTGCCCAGAGAACACAAGAGCAAACAAGAGGGAGACCCTTTCCTTCTGAGCTTTCCCAGGTTGAGTGTTTTATGCCAAAGCATGTAATTTTAAGAACTACAGAAACAATCAAAGCCTAGCTTAACTTTACAGTTAAATTCCAACCTTGCTAACAGCAGACTCAGACGTGAATGCCACATGTTGTTATGCTAAAGAGTTTGCTCAAGAGTTGAATTTCCATGCACTGACCCCTAAAAAATTCACTAGAGATCCCATCTGCTTCCTGCTGTGACAACATAACATTGTCTGAGGGAGTGAGAAGATGAGCTTACATCCCCTTGCCAGCACTTGAAAGCTGTTAGAGGAGACATGTGGAGAGATATACGGGTCACATCTTGTAGTTCCGTTCTCCTACATAAGATCAAGAAAGGTCTTTATATATGTAGAAAAGCCTGAAAACCCCCACCATTAAATTATTAACTGAGATTTCCCATTGGTGCTACCAAAACAAAGTGCTTGGGTTTTGTGTGACCTCCGTGGATATGTAATTAAATTATAAATTGTATGCTCTCCAGTCTTCTTAAAGGGCTATGCTTTTGGGAACAATTAAGACTAGTCCTGAATGTGTCAGAACTATCCTAATAAGTTTGAAAGTATTGTAGACCTACTCAAAAAAACAGCTTTCTGTTACCACACCATGTGTTTAATGCAGTAGCGTGGAACGCTGCAGAGGTTAATTGAACTTGGGTGTCGGACCTGTGGCTCGCTCTGCCATGGCTACTGTGGTGGATCCTGAGCTAGTTATTGTAAAGTTAGGAACATCATGTTACTGCAGTCACTGAAGTGCAGGCTCAGAAGATAGATATGTAATAAAGAATTTATTAAGCAACTTTTTGTCCATCTGGTTACAAATTCTAGTAGCTGTGATGTGGAGAAAAAGGTTCACTACAAGCTGATTTCATTTAGTATAAAAGTAAGCAGGAGATCTGGGGTCTTCCAGTTCCAAGACAGCATATTCCTGTGAAGGCAGAAACATGATCATCTGTTGTGCCCTGTTTTGCTCCTTATTAAACTCTCAAGCTCACAAAGAAAAGGGACATTTTGAGTCATATAAAGTATAATTTATAAACCTTTCAATAAGTTTTATTAATAGAAAAGATGTAACAAAATATATGACTAAAAATGTTCCTATGCATTATATGTTTATTTGTGCTAGTCTTACTTATGCAGCTATGTTTTTCCATTACCATAGCCATGCTGGTAATCCTAGGAATAGGAGTCTTGGTCTGTTGTGAAGTGTTTTACATGTTATAATTGATTGCCATACTCTAATTTTATTTCTCTTCATGAAAAAAGCAACCTTTTAGTAAATGAAACCTTTCCTCTGTAGCCTTCTATAACAGCAGATGATAAGCGCTTTTTTTTTTTTTTTTTTTTTTTTTTTTTTTTTTTTTTTTTTTTTTTTTTTTTTTTTTTTGACATGGGCCTCAGGAGGACACAGAGCTGGAGGCTGGTTGACTTTGTATTGGAATAATGAACCCAGAGGGTAAAATGGGAACCTGTCTTACCAAACTTTGCCAGTAACACTGTGATCCACAAAAGACTTGCCAAGGAAGAGCAAGAGGTATTAGGACCATTTCCTTTCCTGTTCCAAATGGGTCTATAGGAGATGCAATATTTGGTGTATTAACTGTTTGTTTTTGCTGGCCTTTTGCTTGTCAAGCAAACACTGCCAAGCACAAATTCCATGTGGCACCTGGGAAGTATAAGTGCTTATGCAAGGCTGGAAGTCACTTTATGGACCCTGAACATCTTCCATTTCTTGATCTTGATGACTGTTAAAGAGCCCAAATTGTGTTTTGAAGTACTACTATCAACTATAGGACTGACAGCTTTTTCATAATCCAAGCATTATAAATTCAGGTATTCTTTAAGCCACAGGAGCAGATGGTTGCATTCCAGAAAAAACTTGGGGTTTTTCATGGCAGAGAAGAAAATAAGAGAAACTCAGGAAAAATATAGTAGAACTGTAATTGTTCTAACCCAGAATATTTTCCAAGAGGCATCAGTGTTTTTTGAGGCATGCTCAAGCTTAGCAGAACCCTTTGGAATGTGCTTCATTGAGAGATTGCAGTTTTATTAAAGTCTTTGTCAAAAAATTAGGATAAATCAGAGCATTTTTTCCTTTAGTTTCCTTTAGATTAGTTTCCAGTATTCTTCATTCAGATTGGCTCATTAGGTAGGTTGCTTTGTCATAAACTCTTGCTCCAGGAGGGATTTGAGCAGCAAAGTTGGAGGTTCCTGCAGGAAGAAAATAGGTAAAATAAATGTTTTTCCTTACTTTACCCCATCTTTTATTCCATAGCAGAAGGAGCAATTCAGATGTACAAGTTTAAGACATAACTTAAAATGGAAATAACCAGTAATTGCACCTTATTAAAAGACATAGTGTTTTAAAACTTCGTAGCTAGAAACTCACTTGTGTAATTTGTGGATCGAAATACGATGGTATGTTAATTTCCAAAAGAAGAAACAGTACAGTACTCACCCAGTATGACTCTCTTGAAGAGGAAGAGTGAAGGGGTATTTATGATGAGTGCCATGGGAAGATAAGGGTGCAAAATTACCCCCAGTGCTGCTCTAAAGGAGTACAGTTATGCGTGGAGACATCCTGAAACAGGGGAGATCAGAAATGTACTTACTAGGAGGCTGATGGAAATACATGCAGAGAAAATTATTCACTCTAAAGGTCACTGACTGATACAAACTGTGAAGAGCAGTGGGTTATTTTTCTCCTCAGGGTCACTACAGCCTACGGAAGGCACAGTGCCCATGTGCGCACAAACATATAAGAATGCCCAGTTTTCCTGCACCTATTGTTTTTTCTCTGTCTTTCATCTGAAATTGCCAAGGCAATTGCCAGTGCCAGTGGATCACTTTGAAGGTAATGAAGGAAATGTTGAACTTGGTGCAGCTCCTCAGGGCAGCACATCGAAGGTTTGATGCAACCGCGTCACTGGAGAGACACGTGGTGTTCTTCTCCTAGCTGGACTTTCTCAAGCACTGTGGCTTCATGCCAGGTCACTGTGCTGGAGTGTTGGTAAGAAGAGACAAAGCCAGATCAGCATTTGTCCAGATGGGATTGAGTCTCCAGCCAACTGGAGATTGTAGACAACATTATTTATGGATGCTGCCAAGATCAAACTTACTGTTTTCTGAAAAATCCAGGACTACTTCTAAGACAGAGCTTGATCTAGTATTGGTATATTTATACTCTAAAAACTCTTGCTTTTCTCATGTTGTAAAGCTGCTGCTATCTGAGACATAATCAAAGTCAAGCAGTAACATAGCTATGCTTAGTCACTAGCAAAGAAAGATGCCAAATGTAACAGGCTGAACAAGTCTAAAAGCTCTGCCTTTGTTTTGATTTTGTTTTGAAAACTGAATTACTGGTAAGTGCAAGAAATCTGTGGATAAAGAGTGTGTTCTGAAGCTCTCTTTCCTGAAAAAAGATACATAGTAACTAATTCAACCATGTCCTTGACAATGGAGACTTTATATTTCCATGTGGGAATTCCAACATCTTTTCTTCTTGAAGAAATGACCCATATGAAGAGTCTGAAATAATGGAGTAACTTAGTCTAGAGAAAAAAGTACTGTGTCAGGAAGGATGGGGACAAAGTAAGCTGTCATATATGCTGCCGTGAAGTGAAAAGGAATATTTTTCTCACAAAGTGTAGCCTAGGTAGAGCAGGAAATAATGTGCTTCTATTGCAGTATGAGAAATTAATTTATCTGTTCAGAAAAAAACTCCTTATAACAAGTGAATCACCAAAATAAATCAACTGCAAAGGTTGTAGATTCTCTGTATAGTTAGAGGGTTTTAAGAACAGGTCAGGTTAAGCATCAGAGAAAAGTGAAGTTAAGCTGCATTTGGGACTGATTAGTTGCCTTTAAGTTCACTTCCAGCACTTTTTCAATGGCTTGTTACTTGCTATGGCAACAAGGGGATTAAAAGGAAGGTTTTTTTACATCAAAGGGCTATAACAGCAATTTTTCAACCAAAAAAAAAATTCAGTGCGAGAGATACTATCTTAATCTAATTAATGCTATTTAATAAATAACTAAACTGAGCACAGATATGTTTGTTGGGAGCAGGGAGAGGAGAGGAGTGGAGCAGAGAAGCCGCTTGGAAGGTGAGAGAACAGAGCCTGTAATGTGCTTAGCCCATGGTTCCAATTTTTAGAAAAGTTGCATCTTGTCTGCTTTTCCTCTTAAGTTATAGCTGGGAAAAACACCACCACCAAAAATCCAGACAATCTACCAAGCTCCCACTTCTCCACAGTAGATATAGAACAAAAGTGAATGATAGAGCTTTGCCTGTCACAAACTGGCCAGAGGGAAACAGATCTGCGGTGTCCACAAGAGATGCTGCAAGGATTCTTTAATTTTTAATCACATGTTAATCTAGAGAAAGGTTTAACCTGTGCCTTTCAGATCCCATCTGCTCCAGCAGACCAACAGACAGGCCTGGAGACCAAATTATCATAACTTCTACAATGTACAGAATGGGTTTTATGTAGCTATAATTGCCATGTCGCTGCTACAGCCGTGTCCATACAATATACAAGGGGATGTTCGGAATAAAGCCATTTATCCTTGATCCATGTTGCTGGTGTGATATTTTGCAATGGGGATGGAGGATTTTTGGAGACCTTTTACATTAGTGGGTTCTCCCTCTTCTAAAAAAATCTCATTGATTTTTTTTTTTCTTTTTTGTACGATTTCCTGAAATACATGCTTTTAAATATAGAATATTCAGCAGTGACATTTTGCTCATTTGCCTTTAAAGCTTTCTCTGCAAATCTCATTGGCATTTATCCCAAAAGTATGTTAAAATTATATCCTTGAGGAAACTGGTTTAAAGCTTACTGGAAAAGAGCTGATGTCTTTTGTTTAATTTTGGTATATGCCTAAGTAAGCATTATCTTTCAGTTGCAACATTAAAGTATGTCCATAGAAAACTACCTTCACTAAAATATGTACACGGCATCATAACCAGCCCAATGCCCTACCCAACACTTGAGCTAATATTTTCCTGTTGATGTTGAAGAAACACTATTGGGAAAATGGGAAGAAAAAAATGTATTTTGGCATTTCTGGTGACAAAATATACTACTGCATATTTTTTTTTTGTCTTGAAATTTCCATTAGGAACAACCACATCTCATAACTGCTGCAGTCAGGGCCCCATATGTAAGTGATCCTGACAGTAAACAGCTGGTTTGATCTTATCACATGTATTTATGTAACAAAAAGACAATACTTCCCTTGATATTCATATTGATATTCCCTTTGACTTCCATTGCCTCCAGAGAACGACTCCTGCAACCCTGATGTGCCTTGAAGCAACAGCACTATCCAGTAAAGCAAAAATTACTGTCACAATTAAATTCTTAGCTAGTAAAATGTAAACTCATTAGTTTACATTCAATTCTGAGAAGAGTTGTATAGCCAGAAATATTGCTTATAAATTGAACCATGCTGTCTTCAGATTAGGAGGCTGAAATGTGACCTTTTTTGCATGCAGGAGTTTTGGGACAGTGTCTGCTGAGGGAGGTCTGGCAGCTGGACCTACCATTGTTTCCACTGCCTGAGAGCTTTCCACTTATAGACTAAGTAACCTCAGCCTTGAACTTTGTTTATACCACAGGAGTCATGTTCTCTATGACTCACAGAGCCTTTGGCAAACAAAAATATTTAGCCTTTTTTGAAGGGTGAAGAGGCTTCAGAGCAATGCTGGACTGAGGAGACACTGAGGAGAAAAGGAGAGGAAAAAACTTTGGGAGAAAGCTGCTCATAGGGACTATTGGTTAAAGAGAGAGTCTTAGATATTGTTCGGCAGCAGAATGAAGAAAAGTAGAGGGAAAGCTTGGGAGCAGGGGTGAAAATTCAGAAATTAAAAATCTATGGCTGACAGGGCAGAAGGGAGTTGCCAGGTGCCTGATCCCTGAACACTGAGCATCCATATCAAACATCAGGTCTCTGGATATGGTCTACCCTCAGAGGTCACAATAGGGTGCTGAAGTTCCTCAGACTCTTTCCTCTTCAAGTCTCCTCATTAGATGTTGGACAGGCCTGAATGACTAATGTAGGACAGATTTTAAGTGTAACAGTCATTGCTAATCAGAAATTTCTTGTTCTCTACCCCATCCCCTCCCTCCAAATAATAGTAAGAGCTCTAGAAAATTCATGGGAAAGACATAAAACATCTTTTAAAATCATTCTGCCATCGTCTATGTGACACAAATAATAAAATCTGCAGAAACTGGTAATTTGCCGTAATCAGGCTGCCCTGTAAATAGTGAGAAGAGAGGGTAAAAGGTAAGTACTGAGTAGAGTACAGATAAAAAAAAGTCCTGGGGAAACAGAGTGGAAAGCAATAATTCAGAAAGCACTACTGTATCATCTCAGACACCCAAATTCTTGACCAAAGTTTGTTGCCAGATGATGTGAAAATAGAAGGGAGGACGTAGGGGAACAGTCAGGCATTGAGGGGCAGCCTGTGGTTTCCCTGAATGAGGTGTGTCTGTATAAATCGCATGTATTTTGTGCCTTCTTATCCACAGAAGGACTCGGGGGATATTCCCTTTCCACCTTCCCAGGCCTAAGGTGTCCCTGGGGGTTGTCACAGAGCCATGTAGCCCAGGTCCCTCAACACGACTGCTGCAAATCCTAGGGGAACTTATCCCCAGTATAGAGGGACAACCAGGCAGGAAAAAAAAGCTATCCATGGCAAGAGTGTTACAGTCCTTGACAGTTATCCTCTCCTCACAAGCCCCCGAAGAGCAGAGAGGCTGGAAGAGGTGCCTTCTCTGCTTGGGGTATCTGCAATATCCACACCTCCTTCCTGGGCCTGTGAGTATCATTTTGCTGTCAAAGGAGTGTAGAGTGTAGAGAGGACAGTAAATCTAGTTGTGGGGGGAGAGATGGAGATAAGACAGAGGAGGAGGTAAGAGGCTGACAAAGATCATGTTAACAAGGTCTTGTGGATGTCTATGCTGGAGACATCGTAGTACTCTGATAGAAACGGTGAGGTGGGTCAGCTTTCCATTTTATCTTGGCTGTCTTTCAGCTGATAGGAAATGTTTCCATTGGGCAGTGTCCCGGATTTACTATGACAGTTTAGAAGGCTGTGCACAAAGTTCACGGCCCTTTTCTCTTTTGCAAGAAAAATGCAATAAATGGCATTACAGTCTTATGTTGTAATGTTGGAACATTTTGAAACAAGTAGGTCTGGGACAAGGCTAACTCAGAATAGAATTGGTGTTAACTGTCAAATTTGTGTGCTCATGCAGCCAATGAACAGAACATGACACTGGTAATAGTACTGTCAGATTAGTTTCAGTCTAGCTTATATCTTGATCCTTTCTTCAGTGGTAAAGCAATTCCAGCCAGAGCTGTATAAACCTGGTGTTCCTTGTCGTGCCATTGAATAATAGGCACTAAGTGGTTGATATGTGTTCATGTGCTTACTGTGCTTCATGCTGATAAGCTTTTTCCACAGGTAAAGAAAATAAAGTCCCACATTAACCAGGGCTTTAGAGAGGCTCTGTGGCAGAGCCCTGTAAGGCATAATAGAAAGTAATTTACTGACAGATACCTATTCTCAGTCACAGCAGTTGGTTTAAGTGTTAGTTTATATTCAGTGAGGATCTGGCTGTGAGACCTGGTTTGGCAGTGTTATCCCATATTTACACTAGCATAAGCCAGCTGGAAATCACCAAGGATTTGGGGTGTGGTTCCTCACAGGGAACACTCTGACACCCATGTTGGTTTAGTGTTTTCTTGGGAGAAGTGAACAAATTCGTAAGTGGAATAGAACAGAAAATTAAAGAGTCACTTTTTGGCAAGAAAGCTGCTATTACCATAAAACAACAAGATTTATATGCCAGGTTTGGGTTTTTTTTTGGTATCTCTGAGCTACAGTGACATTATTTGAGCAGAGCATTTCCTGAGGACAGCATATAAATGCTCACAACTACGAGATTCCTTTCCTTTTTTCAATTTAGGCAGGTTAAAAAAAAATATTTTTAGTCCTGAGACATGGAAAGTATTCTCATTGTATGTACATGCCTTTTGTCAGACACCAGATAAGATACTCTTTTATTCTCAGTAATTCAGCGACATAATTTCACTGTCATTAACTGAAGTAATTATTTGTCTTCAAATGAGAGCTAAAAAAGAGGCTGGCGATAGGGTTTGCTGGTAGGAGGAGATTCAGTCATTTTCTTCTGAGCCATGGACTTTGAAGAATGAGCCATGCTTTTACTATGTCCACTCTGCCTTGCTGGAATGTAGTTGGAGACATTCCCCCCGCTGCCTTCTCCCTAAGCCTTACTAGAAGTAACACTTAGAGGACAGAAAATAGCCTGCTTGCAACTTTGTGTCTATGACAGGGTGAAGATGCTGGAGCGCCTCATATCTGAATTGAGTTCCAGTTCATTTAAAAGTCCGGCTCAAAGGCTGACTGTCCTGCAGCAGCTGAGATCTGTTGGTGTGTCAGAGCTTGTAGATATTCATTTATTGATCTTTAAAAGGAGCTCTGGCCCCTGATATTCCCCAAGCCTGTAGTGCTCTGTTGCACTAATCATTTCCATCCCCAGCTCTCAAAGGGTTGTTTGGGTTCAGATGCTCATGTTGTGGCAGTGGAATTGTGAGGACCTTGAATGCAACTGCTGAGGTAATTGGCCATTCTAAATTTAAATTGCATCTTCCCCTGTTCCATAGTTTGCCCAAGTGCAGCTCAAAAACCTGCATAGGATTATGATGCAACTTCAGATACTGTTTCTGGAAGCTCCTGATGCTCGGATACAGGAAAATCAGAGAAAATTCAGCACACGGCAACACAGATGATTAGAGGGGCTGACATGATTGCTTACACGGAAATAAGAAAAGGTGTAATGCACCTAACTTGGCTAAGCAGCAGCTGGTTCAAGTGCCAGATGAAGACAAATGAGAGGAATCAGTGTGGGCATGTGAACTGAGACAAACCCAGAGGTAGGAAGCATTTAGACTGAATAGCAGCCAGTGTTATGAAGAGAAAGATCTAGATGATCAGCAAGTCCTAACTTTTTTCATACCAGAAATTCCTAGCATCTCCTCTCCTGGGAAGAACAGGCTGGAAAAAGAGAATAAGCCAAATAAGAAGGGCAGACAGGTTGCAACCCAGCTTGTTTCAGGCTGTGTAATTTATGTATTAGATGTAGGATAATTCTCAAAGAAAATGGTGGAAACTCCATGAACATAAAGACAGACAGGCCAGTGTACCAGTGAATGCTCCACAGGGGTTGATTAGGAAACTGCAGAAGGATGTATTAGTGGGTTTATTAAGACTTTTTCCATTTCTAAACTGTGAAATTTATGCCAAATACACTCAGAAAAGAAAAAGAAGTTAAAAATAAAATCATAAGGCATAATGATTTCCAGTTGTATTTACTTCCCATTTTGTTCCAATGATTAGACAATAAAGTTGGCAGCTTTTGTCCCTCTTAATCCACGGGTCACTGAATGTACCAGTCTCGAGTTCTGGAACTCAGTTTGTGCCATATGGATTTCTCTCTGGTGAGCAGCTCCCATGACAGAGTTTGCAAGTTTTTTAACTTTCCTTTCTGATTTTTTTAATTCTTTTGGGTGTATGCAGCCAGTGCATCTTTCCAGGGCAATCAAATTATCACTGTATTTAGGTTATAGGAAAAGAGGTAAGAGTAGTATTAGCAATAGCCCAACAGTTGTTCTCAGTCTGTACAGTCATACAACATTGTGACACTGTGTGTAAAAGTATGTCCTGTTGCCATATACCATATCTTCTAGTATCTTTTATCTTTGGTCTAGTACCTAGGGATATTAACAGTCTAGCAATGTCTGTACGTCCTCTTTTCAGCCTCTCTGAAGCTCAGCCTGCTGCAAAGGCACAGGTAATTTACAAACCACATAAGCAGCTATATGGAAGTTTAATACAAAATTCTTAATGTGCTTGTCAAATTGTGATAAAGTGATTTTGTGCTCAAGAAGCAAGGACCTGGAAATGTTTTTATCTTTTGTACACTTACAAAACTTGGTACAACTTACCTCATTTTCCTACTTAAAATCCAATGAGATTAGGGGAGGCGTACTTCCCCCCTCCCCCCACCACCACTCCTACGATGCTTTTTGGGAAACCCTGCTGCAGTAGTGATTCATGCTGACTAACAGATTAGCAATTTTTGATGAGTTCAAGAAAGCACTTGTTTCTTTTCCTGGAATTTTGTGGATTCCGTTAACACAGTCGTTGAAAAGTTAAACAAATAAATGTAGCAGCAGGAACATTACCTCTAGGACTCTGTCTGGCTAGCATCAGTGACACAAGTCTGGAGAGAATCTGTCAACAGAGGAGCAAAGAGTTAAGTTCTGTTGTAACTCTGTATATTTGTTCCTAATGAAAACAGTAGCTGTATGGAAGTAATAGAGCAGTACTTGGACTTTAAACTTTCTCAACAGACAAGAAGTGCTGCATTATCTGGATATTCTTTTGCAGACTTTCTCACTCCAGGAGGAAACTCCATGTACTGGATGTTCTTGAAATGAATGAATAACACTTCAAACAGCCTCACAATTAACTAATCTTGTCTAAAATGAGTGTATTCCTAAAACATGCTTAACCTTGCTGGTATGATGGTGTTTAAACCCCAACTATGGTAGACAGCTCTGAAATGAACTGCTGTAATAAGGAGATAATTTGTAAGAGGAAAACTATGAGATTAAAAAAAAAGTGATAGATGAGAGAGTGAGTGGAGTTTAAAATCAGAATAAGGCAGTTTGTTTCTTGTCTCTATATTTCTGTCTGTGCTTGTCTTTCTTGGGTGAGGTCGGGAGGCTCAACTGCAAATCTAACATCCCTAAATAAATGTCTTAGGAATTGATCAAGGAATTGCCAAAGATTTTATCCTTGCCTGGAAAATAGTGCCAAAGCCATTCATCAAAGGGGCTGGTGAAAAAATGGGGTTGTTTTGTTGTATTTTGTGGGGTTTTTTTTAACATCCTATGAGCAATCTGACTCGGGACTTTATTATTAATATTTTGCACCTCATCCACCTGCACATGTGTTTTTGAAATAAGGGAGATGAATTAAATTTTTTTAATCTTTTCCTTTCCTGCAGTCTATTTAGATGAAAGAGTCTGCAGTGATCACCATTAGGCATCTGGTTACCCCCACAGAGTGGGCATATGCCTGATTTTGCTTGTTCTTCATAAATGTTCTTGGATTTTTCCCTTTGCCTTTAAAGATGTTAAGCTTACAGCACTGTGCCTCAAGCTCTGTTTATTGAATTTCATGCTAGGATGAGTGACAGGGGGTTGATAAACTCGTGCTTGTTGTTTCTCTCTCTCCATGTGCTCTTCCCTGACCCTGGAGCTGTTTGTTACATCTCGCACAGTGAGCAGGAGCTGGAACGTCCAGCACTGCTGGTGCTCCTTCAAATGTCTGGCAGGGTAAGTGGAAACAGGTATTCCTGGAGAAGGCTGACCACTCTCTCCCTGTATTTTATCTTTGTTCCCAACTGTTTTAAAATAGAGAAAGGGGCAAGTTCTGCTCTCTTTTCAGTAGATATGTGTGCACAGAAGAGTTAAACCAGCTTACCTAAAAGCAGCACATACCATGGATTTGGTTTTAGCAGAGTAATTTTCTGTGTGGAAGTCCTCTTGTCTGTCTAATCATGATCTCTTTTGTCTGAATTTAGTTCTGTATAATTTTAAAACTCTGGTGAGAATGTTCAAGGACCTTTGCCCTGATTTATTATTCCCTTTCAATTGTTTAGATTTAAATGTGTTAGGAGATTAAGAGCATACTTAGAGGAGGTTAATCATGGTGACTTCTGTGGCCTGTGTGATTCCCCATTGCTGGCTCTTATCTGGCTGTACAGACTGGTTGTAATTTGGGTTCAGACTGTGCTTGGGAAGAGCGTAGGATAGCATACGATGAGCCTTCTTGGTCATGGGTATGGAAGATTTGCCCATATCACCAGCAACAGAAAGGTCAACCTGTAATACTTTGCTGTCAGTTTTCAGGCTCCACCTCAGGGAGTTCCTGAGACTGCTTGTCCTCAGTCTGTACTTGGGTGTATGTTTGCATATAAGCAACAAAGAGAGTAAGCAGGTTTGACCTGGAGAACAGCTTCAGATTTGGGCTTGACTTGCAGGGTAAACATACCTTTAGAGGCATTTGAAGAAACAGCAACTTGTGCTTAGGATGGCTTGAGAAACTGCGGAAACTTGTATCGACCTTAGATACAAATCTTAACAAATACTTCCTAAACACTTACAAAGTCATTGGCAGGAAGAGTGTGGTATGTGAGGGATGTGTTTCAGTTGAGGATAGACTAATTAAGAGTGATTTAAGAGCAACAGCTATGTATTCAAGTCACAGAATCACACAGATCATCCCCAAGAGTCACCTCATGTGCCTGAGAATAGTGCCCAGACATTTCTTGAACTCTGGCAGGATTGGTTCTGACCACTTCCGTGGGGAGTCTGTTCTAGTGCCCAGCCACCCTCTGGGTGATGAACCTTTCTCTAATATCCAACAATCACCCCCCGACACAACTTCAGGCCATTCCCTTGGGTCCTGTCACTGGTCACCACGAAGAAGAGATCAGTGTCTGCCCCTCCTCACAAGGAATCATTAATCCATAAAATAGTTAGGACTTTATAAAAACAGACTGAAGTGCCTAAAGGTGCAAATATAAATTTATTTAGATATTTAAGACATTGAAAAAAAAAATCCAACTCCCTAACACCCTATCTCCATCTATATTAATTTAACTATCTCTGTAAATCTGGACCCTCAGATATTCCAGAAATGAGAGTTGTGTGAATGTTCTGCAGACCCATAGGTAGCTAGATAAGTGAAGATTGGAGAGCTGGGAGAAACTCGAGACAGCCCAGTAGTAAATTGTGGTCATGGATTTCTATCATTTCTGTGTTCTTCTTAGCAAGCCAGTGACGTAGCAAGAGCATACCTGTGATGCCCTGCCAGGTTCTCAGTGACAAAAGACACTGTGCTATGAGAGCTGTACTGAAAACAAAATAAAAAAATCTGCTGGGGTAAGAAACAAAATACAGAAAATGAAAGAAAATCTCCCAAAAACACTTCCCCCCCTCCATTTTGAAAGTTACTTTTGCAGCACACTAACATTTCTCAAATGAAAAAAACTGCTGATTTCTTATCTATTTGTTCTTTCTCTTTGTAGTGTTCTAGTATGCTACAGCTAGCATATGTCATCTTGTGCAAAAAAAAAACCCCAGACTACTAGAGATTTCAAGAAAACTACCTGTATTTTAATTTATTTAAAGTAAGTAAAGTTACCACATTTGATAATTTTGCTTTCTTTTTTTTTCTTTTTTTTTCTTGTGTAAGAAGCCAACATGAGAGCAGGAAAAGAAGTGGTCATATTTCTGTGTTGGAACATATCCATTTATGCTTATACTGTATTTCACAGGTGAAAGAATAATGGAATCTCATTTAGACTTTGTTTAACTAAGAATATCTTCATTAAGTTCTATAGAAGTAGGAATTGGCCAAAAGGCAGTGACTTCAGCAGTGGAAGAGGTGTCTTAAGAGTCTTCTACAGACACCTTCCCCTAAGGCAATGACAAAAGAAGGATAAACTCTACCTCAGTTTTGGTGAGCACATACACCACTTGTTGTGCACACAAATAGTTTGACAATGACCAGCAGGTTTTTGTCAATAATAACCTCCCAGGCAGCAAAGGTGGAGGTGCCAACAGCCAGCAACCGTGATGTGACAAACAGATGTTGAATATTTATCCTAATTTTAAATACTGCATATGTGGAACAGTACCTAGGTAATTCACCTTTTAAAAACGTGAAATGATCTGCCTTTTCACGTAATTTGTCAGTATAAGGAGGTCACCACTGTTTTGTTACTTGTTCAGTTCATGTATGATGTAGCCATAATGTTACTGCAGTCACATAGGATGGTTTTGTGAAGGCGAGGGTGCATCTCTACAAAGAGATTTAAGTGCTTATGCACAGTTTACAGTTGTGCAGGTTCATATGTCTCATTTCAGCTTGGAGTTGCATTGTAGTTCATGAGTTGTTCACAAGTACAGATGACTCAATCCAACTGGCAACATTTTCTGATTTTGTTTTTTTTTATGTTCCGTTTCACTGTGTGTAAGGGCTGCTGAAGGAGCATTGTGTAGGTGGAATTACTTAAAGGTTAGTAAGGGTGATGTCACCTAATGGGACTGTTTGTTTGGACTCAACAGGATAACTAAGCAGTAAAGTATGTCTGATTTCTTTCTTTACGCAAAACTAATGTGAAAAAGTTCTCAAATAAAGCGTAGTTCACACAACACATGAAAAAGATTAATGGTAAGAGAACAGTCCTGAGATAAGAGAACCATTTTTGTATATGTAAAACTGAAGCCCAACCCATCATCTTTATTCACCTTTACTCATATGGATCACTGTTCAATCTCAGGAATATTTGCATTAAGGTGTTTAGAGTTTTTTTCCCCATAATCACAGAAATAAAGATGTTTCCAATTAATTGGTGCCCTAACTCACTGTCGAAAGAGTGATGGTGATTCTCTGAGAAAGATCTTCAAAAACTATTTCATCTTTCCTTGCAAGTTTGCTGCTATAGTTATTGCTCTTTTAATGTGTCAGTATGAATTTTAAGAGAGACATCCATTAATCAAGTCCCACACAGGTGTCTAACTGGGGACATATGCACAAGTAGTGGAGATAGGTTCTCTTCTCTTCGCTGAAGGGTTAAGTAAGAGGGGAGAGAAGAAGGACAGAAAGATGCAAAGTAGACAACAGAGTCGAAAAAAGAGGAAGGGGAGAGGTAGGTGAGAATGAAGACATGAGTATGACGGAAGGAAAATAGTCTGAGAGGAAGGAACTAAGAAGCCTCAAGGGAAGTAATCTTTGACACTGAGCAAGTTGTCGTTTTCAGTATGATTATTCTGAGATTGATATCTGAGGCTGAGAGAGTCCCAAGTGCGTGAGCCGAAATGTGCCTGTGGTTGGGTTTCTCATGAGGTGTTCGTATCACTGTGTGCAAGATGCTGCCCTCAGCTGGGTGAAATGTACGTCAGAGGTCTACAGGTTGTACCAAATGTGGGTCTCAAAGTACTGGAAATTACTGCCAAATTTCCTTAATATTCTGAAAATAACCTACTCAAGAAAATAATACATACTGATGCAAAATTAAATAAATCCTCTCACTCAAAGTACTTTCACCAGTAGTTATGGAAATGAGATGAGAACAAAAAACCTTCCAAGCAAGCCTCAGTTAAAAAAATATAGTTTTCGTTTTTCCAAATTCAAATACAAGGTTTATTTATTATTGATAAGGCTGAATTTTGTTGCTGTTAGGATGAGATGCCACTATACCAACTACTGCTTCCATCCATGTCAAAGACTTATGTCCCTGGGGTACTCTGACAACAGCCTGGGGCTTTTCTATGTAGAAGTGAAAAGATAGGTGATAACTGTATTTCGGGGAATCAAAGCAGAGAAATAAAATGTTGAATGCACCTCCTATGCAAAGTTACACAAAACCTGCAAACTTTTAGCTGTCCAGTGGCTGAGCGCTTTCTGACGGGACAAGGAGAGAGTGTTTTTTGGCAAGATTCTATTTAGGATGTGTGACTTTTCACCAGGGCTTAATCGTCAAATTGGTGAAGATACCTTTGCTGTTTTCCTCACTGTGTTTTCACACCAAGCTTTTGTGATTCAGCACAGAAAATCTAAAAACTATTGACATAAGGCCACTGTTTGCAGAATCATTTCCTTAGGTATAATCGATGATGCAGTCATGCTCACACTCTCAATTCACACATGGTGACTGAGGTGGCAGAGTAGCAGTGGAGCTGAGGTATATGAAGATTGATCTTTTTCCACTCCTTGCTCTTCGTTTTTGAATGAGCCATGTTGACGTGTTGTTTTTCTTGACTAGTGACATCCACCTATGTCTCAGAGTGAGAGTTGGGGGAGGGCGGGGGGGGACAGTGCAGATCTGCTCATCTTTAAAGAAAAGAGATGGGGGATTGCATTTCAGGAGACCAGACCCATTTCACTGGTCTGAGGTGCACTAAAATCCCGTACATTTTGCTGCATCCCTGTGACCTGCTCTTCCTGGCTTGGCTGTTCAGTATTCCGGTATAGCTCTAAATGCTAACTTACCCTGGCTCATGGCTTTTGCATGTATTTACCTCTGTGTGACTTTGAACTGGTTTTTATTTTTCCCAAGATGCCTATACACTACCAAGGTAATATATAAGATCATTTGCTTTAGAAAGAATCAGGTCTTTATCCTATATTTTGTTTTTTGTAAACCCTTCACTATTCTAATGCTTCCTATAACTGGTGAGGGTTTGTCCTTTATGATCATAGTTTTCCATACTCCTAAAAGTGTAGTGATATATTGCAAAAGTAGGGTTTTTGTCTTGAAGTCACGGAGTACTCACCATGATTTAAGGGAAAATAGTTTCCTCTTTTTCCCTTAACTCTTTTATATTTTTAAGACTCAATTTTTTTTTTTTTCCCATTCCTGGGAATTTGCAGTTTATGTGACATGGGTAAATGCAAGTTAGAAATCCTAGTAACCAGTGGAGAAGGTGTCCAGTCATCTTTTGTTTCTGACAGTACTGGTGGGAATTCTCTGTCCTACTTGTCATAAAAAGTCTTTTGTGCAGTTTCCCTCTTTCTTTAGGCTTTAATCCAGCAAAGCACTTCCAGCACCAAGTGGTCTCATTTGCTTTCAGTGACGATATTCACAGACTTAACATAAAGCATGTGTTGGAGTGCTTTGCTGGGTCAGGGACTGCTTTACTTGAGCTGCATACCAAGTATGCACGTATGTCGTTCTAGAAGTTTCATAACTCAGTTATAACTCAGCATCAGTTCTTCATTGTACTTGGTATTTTCATACAATACAATGTTTGCAGAAGAGCGCAGATTAACGAAAACACATGTGAATAGAAACAGATGTGCACCTAGCTGTGCTCGTCAGAGATGGGATATTCAGGGAGTCATTTCTTACAGCTATGTTTGCAAAGAACAAACTTTACATTTTTCCCCCAGTTCGTTGTGTTTCATTTTGAGATTTCAGAATGACAACTTGGGGAACTAATCAATAAAGTAATTAAAATAGCCAAGATTTGCCAACCAGCGTTCGGGCCAGGCATAGTGATTAACGGTGAATTTCCCACTGAAAGCACCAGTGGGTACTAACATTACTTGAAAGGAAAGTGATCCTTGGTTTGCTTGGGTCTCACCATCTGTCCATTTGATTTTTATATATATATATAATTTTTTTTTTTAAGTTGACCTAACTATATGAAGAGTCGAGAAAATAACTTTTAGATGAAGAGACAGATCAGTAGTAAGCTCAGGACATCCTGACATAACTCCATTACCTCTCCACGCAGCATTTGGAGCTTTGCCTATACAGGGCAGAGTTAAACGTGTGCTGGCTGTCAGCAGCCAGGGTAGCCTGGCCTCCCGTCACGTTTGTGCTCTGCCGAGACCTTGGAGTGTTACCGCCTACTCACACTATCGGTATCCACCTGCACACACCTGAGGGCGTAGCCCAGGGTTGTTCGTGCCAAGACATGATAAAAGTATGTCCACGCTGCAATTTCTGCTCCAAGGTAAGGTAAATAGCAGAGGTTTGGGGAGCCGCCCACCAGAAGCGATAGACTGATAGCTGCCTCCGCTTGCCGGCTGTTCGCATGAGCTGGTCAGCGGAGTGCTGGCTCATGCGTGCCTTTGTCACACGGCAATCGCGATTTCCCTGAGCGCCAGGAGCGAAACAGAGACTTATCTTGTGCTTAGAAGGTGATAAATGAAGGATCCATGTGACACAGATAAGGAATTAGTCTCAAAGTCAAGTGTTCCCTGAGTCGCTTAAAACAGTAAACTATGCTCATTTCACTTCTATTTCTTGTCATTTGGTCCTTTATAAATAATTGACAGCTCTGGCGTGACATTTGCGATATCTCAGACCTGAAAACAGTTACCTGAAAATAGTTAAATCTGAGATAGAAACTTAAGCCGCAATTTCAGCTGGACAGACAAACCCTCACAAACCCCCCCCCCCCACTATTTCCAAAATAGAAAATTCATTTTTAAACCAGGTTTTTCTTTTGTTGAAATTGCCTGTACGAGATGAGACAGATTAAAAAAAAATAAAATCATAATTTAACTCAAAGTGTCATTTAGAGCTGGGACCCTACCCTGCATAATGACAGTGCAGCTGTGATGTCTTGTGGAAGACACTGAAATAGAATCAGCCTGTACTTCCCGCAAAACCTCCTGTGCTCTCTAGGGCAGCATAATCAGGAGTCTTGTCTCAGCAGCCTAAACCAGCTCTAGTTCTCATCTTAATATAGAAAGAATGGTGATTTTGCACACTGCTGGGCGTGGTGCTGGTGACCCAGAGGATGGTGATGTGCTACTGACTTCCACTGAGGCATGCACACAATTTCACCATTTGTGTCAACTGAGGTGATGGGGGAGACAGTTACAAAATGTGTTACTGTTGTTAAAATTCCAGGGTCATTCTTGTTAAATTTGTTGGTAGATGAACATACATATGTATTTTCACTGTTTGTTGATGTAGGAATAGTGTCTAGGTCATCCAAGACAGGATTTTTATAGTCCTCTTATCTTGTTCTGTAATGTTGCTGTCTTTGGTAGCTTCATGTCTTTGTGCTGGATGAGATGTGGCTATAAAAGAACTAGTGTTTGAAATGTCGTTTGCAAGGTTCTTTTAGCATCTTTCTGAATCTCTTTCTAAATCAAACTAACAAATTCATTCCAAAATTTTTGTTTCTACTAACTTCTGTCAGAAAGGGACAGTGATAGTGGAGGTACCACAAGAAGACTGAGTTAAGCTGTACATTTATTGTGACCGACACGTGGCACTCTTAGCCAAAGTAGTGCGAGGAATGATGGTAGATGCTTGTGCGAGATTCAGCTGAGGAGGGCCTGTGGGAACCTGGGATTTGGTGCAGAAGACAGTCTTGACCTTTGTCAAGACAAAGAAAGTGATATGTTAATTTATGCACTTTAGTCAAAGATTTTTACACAGCATTTTTGTGTTTGTCTCAAATGTGGTTTGAAGTTTTCACTTTAGAATGTGTTGAGTAGCTGACCATGGTCTGTTAAACATTTCTCCAAGATGTTAAACATTATCTCTGCTTTAAGACAAAAGTAAAATTCAAGGCCTTTCAGTCCCATCCCAGCTAGTTGGGGTTTTGCCTCAGGCTTCTCATCACTACCCACAAAATGAAAAATTACTTCCTGGGGATTATTGTGAGCACTCCCTAAACTGCACATCAGGGAACATTAGATGTGTTTGGTGTACCACCCAGTTAACATTTTAAGCTAACTTGCTGGTTTTTTATGAGGTGGATTAGGGAAAGCTCCTGTGAAGCAGCTCTCCCAGCAGAACAGTGTGTGTTTGTGACACACCACCCATAGTTTTCCAGGATTGATTTCCAGTTGCAGGTAATAACAAGCAGGGAAGAAGAGATGTGTTTTTCAGTGTTGCTACTATTTGGTCAGGGTGACCAAATATCTGCAGTCCACAGGCCCCAACTTGGTTTGTGGGAGAAGGAGATAAGAGGTGCTGGGGGCAGACAGAGGTAGGATGTGTAGAAGAAAGGCAATGTGTTTAGATTTATTTGTGAGGGTTATTTTGCACGATCTCTATCTTGCACCCACGTAAGTGTTCTATTTTCCACACACCTCCATCTAGAAGCATGCATTCTTCCTCTTCATCTTACTGAGCCTTGCATCTGTAGCTAGCTGAAGATGCAGCTTTTCCTAGCTGATGCTCCCATGGTTGCTATCTTCTTTAAATCAGGCCCAGAAGGTGTTTAAGAGAATTTTGCTTCTGCTGTTGTTCCTCTCTCCACTATACATCACCCTCAACTATATCTGTGTTGGGAGTCTAATGAGCTAAAGCCAGATGTTTGAAACACAGATAAGAACACAGAAGGATGTTTATGCCTGGGGAAAATAGTGGTATATCTATTTTTAATTAATTTTTTAAAAATATTTTTCCTCTTGTATATCTCCTGCCACTTTAAAGTGGGAAGTATATTCACTTTTAAAGAGAAGAGCAGGTCTACCATCAGGTATGCCTGCAAAGGCCTGTTAGTCATTTATGTCACTTTTCATACTTTAACCATTCTATTGTTATTGTATTCTGAGATCAAAGGCTGTGCTGGGACAAAAAATTTTCACACTGGCAATTAAAAAAGGATCTGAGAAACACATCCATTCCCAGTTGTCACAGCATATTCCCCAGTTGTCTGAAAGTATGTGAGAGTGAGTTGAGATACAAAGAGAGGGGAAGAAAGTAAGCCTCCTACACCTGATTTTTACTTTCCTTGAGTCAGATAGATGAAAATCATCCCCGTGTCATGTCTGTATCTTATCTGACCTAGTTAAACTTTGAAGAGTGGATACTGTAGTGTTAACGTTAACCTGACTGACAGAATCTTTCCTAGAGTTGACATGAGCAAATATATATATAAAAAAAGATAAATTAATCACTCTGGTGAGCTTCATTAGTACCATCCTGGACAAAAATGAGATTGCATCTCCCATGCTAACCAGGAATCCATTATACTGCTCCTGTGGAGGGCTGTGCCCGAGGGAAGAACAGATAAGAACTACCAAAGCGGATTTTGGGAGTGAAAAACTCTTTATACTAAGTGAATTCAGAGGTGAATAATTAATGGGACAGATGACTGAATCCTCTATTCTAGAAATAAAAGTACATTTGCTCTGCTAATTCACCAAAAAGCATGACCTTAGATTCTTCTGATTCATATAACATTTCACCTAACAGATGAGGATAAACTTATGAGAACCTCTGGAAGCAATAGAAGCTCTTAGAGGAAGTTTGAGCCCTGACCTTTTTTCAAACTGTCTGTATAGATCTGGTCACTGCTGTATTTGCAGAGTACACAGAGCAAAACCACACTTTCCTGCAAGTCACCATGGACTGCTACCTCAGGGTTTATGTAGGTCTACAGTGTTTATGTAGACAAATGAGTTTGCACACCTGATTGTCAGAATCAAAAGGGAGGGCTCCCGATTAGTTGTATGGCTTCTAGACAAGACCTACCAATGTTTCCTACCCAAAGCACTTCACAAAGGTACTGCTCTACTTGCTTTACGAAAAAAGTGTGTGCTGAAACATACGAGCTGAGTGGCTTTGGGGCTGGAAAGCAAGTTAATGACAGACTGAAAAGAGAAAATCTCTTTTCCTGATACCCTGGATAGCTGCTGGTATGCTGTGCTTGGCACACCAACTTTCTCTTTCCTTAAGTCTTACAGCACAGTGGTCTGTAGTCTCCAGAAGGCAGCATTCCACAGTGGCGGGTGGAAACACAGGGTCCACTGCAGTGCAGGCTTTTTTCTCATGTGTTTCAAGATCCTGGTGAAATGCAATCCCATTATTTGGCTGTGTATCCACAGTTCCCTCATCTGCAGCATCTCTTGAATGTCCCTTATTCTGAGGGAAATGTTTTTATTAGAGCCACAAATAAAACACATGCTGGGTCACTAGGCACTTGAACGAAAAAGTGAAGAATAGCATATTATGCATAGGAGGGATGACAAACTAATACAGGCTATAGCACAGACAGCACTAGATGTATGGTTGGGGGAACTTGTTGGATGCAAAAGCAGTGAAAGATGATGACTCTAGAAAAGCAAAAGCAATCACGTAGGAACTATTTACCAAAAAGTAAGACGCGGGATTTGTGAATTGTCATGCTTTTTAGCCTTAACACCAGTTTTAGAGCCTTGCTGGGAGGGGAGGAAAAAGCAATAAATTGAAACAAATCTGATCCTCAGTCAAAATGTTTAAGTGAAGAAAAATATATGGAGGTCTGCCTGAATCATCAAGAAAATGTAATGGACTGGGTTTTCCTTTACAGCTAAGGAGTTGTAACTCATGACTGCCAAGTGAGAAAACAGACTATTGTTCTTTGTTGAAAACTGGAAACAAAAAGATAACCACATTTCTTAACTTCTTTATATTCTTGGGATATTAACACTTAATATAATTTATTATTACTTCAGCTGCCCAGGACTCTCAGGGCCTTTTAGCTTATAGAATGAGTTGATATAATTATCAGTATTGAAAAAGGCCTTATTCTAAACCACATAGAGGGTTCAGGGTAGAAGCACACACATAGCACACACAGCTGTACAATCCTGTCTGTCATTAGGTTAGCTGAAAAAACCCCATTTTGTTCCAGGTCTAGTGGGATCTCTGAATGTAGTGTCTCTGGAATAGTCAGCTCAAGTACTGAAATCTGAACTCTTCACTCTGTGAGTGTGTCTCTAGGTTGGGGATCTGCTTTTCAAATATGTTTCCCAAATTTTCATCTGCAGGTATTGCTAGCACCAGCAGGTCACACGCTGGTGAAGTAGGGGGTTTGGGTTAGGTTGCTCCATCTGAAAATTTTGCAAGCATCTACCTTCTAGTTGTAAATCGGTTATAAATGCCTTGTCTCACATGCACAGTCAAGTCACATCACCCCATGAAGAGTCTGAAGCAGTGTTTATTCATACAGTCTCTGAGGAGAAAGCTGCATTGCTATTTCACATTCTCTCTGCTAAACTGAGTTTTCCAGTCATGCCCATGTGGAAGCCTGTAGCCTTAACCCCAGCAATAAGGAGCTGTCTTCCACCATCTGTTGAAGTAGAGGGAAGAAAGATTATGTGTGATTTTTGGCTGAAATGGCACCTCCTATGCATTTCAGGTATATGGCTAAATAAACTGTGACTAATATTAATCGTGTTGTGTGGTAGCAGAGGTCACGTAATCGCACTGAGAGCATTGTGAGTGAAGATATGTTGCGTCAAGTTATCTCAGTTTTGTCTTGTAAAGCATCAAGGGTGAGCCACATGTAGTACTGATTATTAACTGTGGTGTTAACTTGTATACCAGGATTGTGACTGCTAACAAACCTTCCTGCTGGTCACAACAGAAATGACGTCTGATAGGAATCTGAATCAGGTTTTTTCTTTATCTGTGCTACACGAAGTTTTGGTCAGGAGAATGAAAATCTGCCTCTACTGGTGTTAAAAGCTAATGAGAAGTCCAGAAACATATCTAGAAAAGTTTACTGAAGGACTGTGTGAAGACATCATTCATGAGAATAGCAAGGTGAAAGAATTCAAAAGCGGAGAAATCCTGTCACCTACTAGAGAGAACTGAGTCTTATCTTCTAACTGATACGGCACAAGGCAAAAATGTCATGGAGTAATAAAGTATTCCAGAAATGCAGGACGAGACTTTCTGTGAGAGGCTGGGCATAGACCTATCTGACTTGATTGGATGTTGATAGTGTTTGCCATCAAATGGGGAAGTAGTTAACAAGTACAGTATACAGGGAAGGGGAACAGTAGCAAATGAAAAAGGTGTTTGCCTTTGTCAAGTGACCAAGGGTTGTGAGCAAACCAGACCTAGGGAATGCAGCCAGAAATACTTGAAAAGCAGGTATTTGGTGGTCATTGGTATTGACACATAAAACCAAAGATATTGGGTGGGTTTTTTTATATTTCAACATCAGGTAGTATTTCTTTTCCCTGCCTTCCCATTTTTTAAATATTAAAAAGATTTTTTTCTTTTATATCCACACTTACTCTTTCAAAAAGGAAAGTAGTATCTGCCTAAAGTGGTTAAGGAAGCTGTTTACATATTTCTACATGCCTGATGTTAGTTAATATTTAAAGGAGCCTTCTTGAGGCTACAGAGGAACCTATATTTGAACACTGAGCTTTCCGTCAAATATATCTGACAGAAAGGTTACCAATATATTTGGTTTTGAATGCAAGCACCTGCTCCAGGCTGCAATGTTGACATTTGGTGTCTTTGCATGTGGTGTCCTTGCAGCTCTGTAGTATATATAGTGCTTGCTTGTTGTCCTCGTAAATATGTCTTTATTCTCTATCCTGGAGACTTAAATTGTTTAGATATAGAACAGGGAGAATTAGCAATAGTAGTGCTCTCTTCTGTTCCAGCAGTGATAAACATTTCACTGCCATTATGTTCAGCTTGGACTATTTTGTAAATATTCTGAGCTCTCCATGTGCGGGCTGTCATCGCTCTAATAATCTAGCTTCATCTTGCAAACTTTCATCCATAAAATTAAACCAACAGGCCTCAGTGGGACAAAATGTGTGAGGAGAGGGTACTGACAGGCATAGCTGAAGAAATGGGCCCTTAGAGAATGCTGTAGTATTTAAAGTCTGAGATAATAATGTGGCACAAATGTCTCATTAATAGGTAGTAATGTGTTAGGAAAATTAAAGCACCATTCTTGGAGCACTGGGCTGTGTTATACAGAGTTGTTGGGACATAGAGTGGCAACAAACATATGCTTTTCAGATGGAATCAAGCTACATTTTGACAAACTTTAAGTATTTCAATCATCAAACTTTTTCTTTAAAATTATATGTCAGGCAATGAGTATGAAGCAGCTGTCATATTCCTGATGGAAAAAAAATCTCTACATTTGTATTCAAAGCTTACAGTGCCTACCCTGGTACTATGAGAAGATACAAACATATCAGTCAAAAACATCTGTTACTTGTGATGGATTAAAAAACACCTGGTCTAAATACACACCTTTTACAGGTTTGGATTTCAACCTAATTTGAAAGTTTTTAAAGCTTTCAAAGTTGAGGGTTTTACTGAGACTTAGGCTCATCCCTTACAAAATGTACATAATTGTGGTTCTGTTTTCATGGCTGAGCTTGAAAGCTTCAGGAAAACCTCCCAACAGCTTCATGAATGGAAGTAGATTTGTTGCCCGCTGAAACCAGCTGAGTGATAGACTCATCCACAAATGTGGCCCCAGACATTTTACATTTCAAGGATCAGAAGAAGAGTCTAAGTTGACTGGACCAGCTGTTTTACTACAAATAGTTCATCTGCCTGCATTAGAGACCAAGGACAGTAGATCTCTGTAGCGAGGCCTCACCTGCAGAGCGCTTACCGTTAAGGAAGCCTGTCAGATCCCACAGGAACTGTGTTTAGACTGATAAATTGCATCATCCTGGGCCTTCCCATTGTTACTCCTTGATCATTTAATCTGTCCTTCTGCACAGATGGGCAAGAGATTTACTGGGGGGCTGGGGGGGCAGAATGGGAATGGTGGTGCCCATGTGCTGGACATGGATCATTAAAGTCAGCATTAGCAGATGATGCAGGGCTCAGGTGTCTTCTTGGCGGGATGTACAAGTAAATTATTTATATAAATAAACAGTCATCCAAGACAATTAGCAGCCATAGAGCGAAGTGTGGTATATGCTGGGCCATCTCTCCCCCTAGGTTACAAAGCCAAGCTCTTGAAAACAAGGGTATAAGTGGGTCAATTGTTTATTGGCCCTGCCAAATCAGAAATTGTACTTTTGGCTCAGTAGGAAGGAACTGGTTGTGACTACAATCATCTTTCCCACCCCTACTCTAGTGTATTCCCTTGGATAATAATCCTTAGATGATGTAAATTAACACAGCTCCTCTAACAGCATCACTTATGCCTCTTTAGCTGTGTTGTTAGCATGGATATGCATGGATTACTGGCATCTGCATTCTCCTGCGTGGTTGTCATTGTAAATAGCAATGGGGAGCAAAGACATCCTGGATTATGGAACCTGTGATATTCTTGTTTTTGAATGAAGAGAGGCTCATGTAAACCAGCTCTGGTGTCTTTGTACTATTCAGTGTGCTCCCATCTGGAAAGGTTTACAGGCACAAATGCCTGGAGGCAGTTTGCATCTGTAGGCAGAATAGTTATGGAGAGACGGGACATCACTTATGGTAATCCACCCTGTGTGTGCTGAGGAGTGCTGGAGAGAGTTGTAGGAACAGCTGCATGGAGTCAGCTCAGGACCAGCTCTGAGCTGAGCTGGCTCAAGGCAGAGCAACATAGCAGGACTGCACTGCACTCCATGTGTTCACAGGTGTATTTTCACAGGGACATGACCATACTGTTTCCACATCTGCACCAGCTCTTCATGCAGTCAGGGCCACATAAACACAATTTGGTGCCTGAAATAATAAGCCATGTTGGACATTAACTGCCTCAGTGGGCTCTGCATCCTCCACACAGGCAGTATTTCCATACGCACAGGGGTCTGTTACATGCCTTTGGAGAACTGAGTCTGTGTCCGTGTTAGTGTGTGACTACATAAGCATAGTTTGTTCAGCTTTCAAATGTCGAACAGGGCTTTTAGATACATGTATTCAGTTTCATTTTTGCTGCTGTGCTTCCTGATGTCCTGGTCAAGACTTAGGCTAGAAGTAGTAGGCTCTCCTGTGTGAGAGAGGGGAGTGAACAAAGAACAGCTTCTTCCAAGAGCCACTTTTAGAATTCCAATTTAAAGCAAAACTTTTCCAAAGACTACTTCAGCCTTTTGTCTCTGTGAGAGGAGTGCTTTACCCCCTCCCTGTGCATCATACGTGAGCAAAATGGGCATATTTTTTCCTGGCAGAAAGGTAGTTGTTTTCTTTGAGTTTATTTTGTGCATTTAACTGCAGTGTGGGATTATGTGAAATGGGCTTTTTTTGAGTGTGTCTGTTGTCTCAGTCAAAGGTTTAGGCTGCCTGTATTATCTTAGCAGTGATTTTATGTCACTAAATAACAAGCTATTAGCACAACTTTGCCATTGGGGTTTGTCACACTTTGTGTGTCAGTGTGTATATGTGCTTTTTTTTGCTAAGTCTCATCTTTCCCAGCCTATAGTCTGGTCATTTAAAGCGAAGTTCGCAAACAGCATAATAATGCTGAAAAGCACAAAAGAGGGAGCTAATGGCTGCAGCTGCTATTGTAAACCTGATTTCCACAGGCTCAGCAGGGCTTGGCATATCAGAGACAAGTTCAGTAAAAAGGGCCTTGCTGCTGCAGCTGTGCCTGAGCAGTTGGATTTTTGTTGCCAGCCTCAAATGGAAGTTGGGCTGTGGAAGCTCGTGACTGCCTCCTGCAATAAACTGAGTGGCCTTGGTCCCAGTGGGAACCTTACATGCTATAGCTTCCCTGAATTCAATGGAACATGGCACTATGCAAGAGGCCAGTATGAGCTCAAGCTCCAGGTGAGCACTGAGGAAGGTTCAGGGGGAGCTACTCTGTGGTTCGACCCCTAAGAAAGGACATCACAGCCCCAAGGACAGTAGAGGAGAATGGAGGCATTAATTTGATGCCTAGCTCTGTTCTCCTGTGAGAAATTCACAGTGTACTCCTTAGGCTTCTTTCAAGCCTCTGATTTTCCTAATGAGAGAAGAACATAAGGCCTTATGCTCCATACGCCTTGTGAGTTTCTACTACTGGTGTCTACCTGGTAATTCTCCTTTTTGCGTGTCGTCTGCCTTGATACCTTCTATTTGCTGTCGTGGCCAGGGCTAGGTTCAGGCTCTCAGTAACTTCAAGACACAGACTGGACCGTGGAAGGACTAAGCAGTTTTCTTTTATCCTCTCTTGTCCCTCTTCTTCCATGTTATTGCTGTGTACTCCACGTCATGTGAGAGAGGAGAGTAGTCTCAGTGTATATCCATCTCCTCCCTAAATTAATGTTTAAGGTGTTTGGAATCACCTGTGCCATTAAGACTGAAAATGGAGGCTCGGTTCATCTCCAATATCTTGTGTTTCTCTGCACATACTGTGTTTTATTCTTGTATGTATACTGGCTGTGCTGTGACATTGTGCATGTTGAAGAGGCAGATTTTCCTGAGACTTTTTGGCATACATAAGACAACACTCCATGGGCTTCTGTTTATATGGACTAGGACAGGCTGGTGGTTTTCCGTTCCTCTCTTCTAGTCTGCATAGCTTTCAAAATGTAATGCAGTGCATCTTTGTATCAGACATACCAATGGGTGCCATCTAGTGCTCCTTGTTAGATGATTTAGGCCCACAGTGTTATAGTTTGGAGCCTTCTCTCCCCACTTCAGACAAATTTGGAATTGTCTCAAGGATAATTAAGTACTTACAAACTGGCATCAAGGAGGAGAAAATCTATCCAAATGCTGCCCAGACTGTGGGAAATGGAAGGAAAATTTGGCAACTTCATAATATCATTTAGCATATACACACTGCCCTGCCAATGTGCATTCCAATATCCACAGATAACCTACAGCATATGGCATTTCTTGCCTGGCAGGTATGATGTGGGCAACATCAGGTTATTGCAGTGGAAGAGAAGGAGCTCCAAATAGAAGGTACAAACCTGTAGGAAGTAGCTATGGTTGTTTACATACTAAAGAGATAACTTTTTTTGATGAAAATGTTATAGTTGTTCTATGGCAAGGACCTGAATTACAGAGCAGAACCTGTGTGTGGTTTCCATGGCCCATGTTGTGTGTTATTTGAACATCTCACAGTTTGTGTGCATTTGTCTTGGCCACACATTCTGCCCTTCCTTGCACTGCTGGTGTAAACACTATCCTTCTTAACACATTGATACCTACACACACAGTTGGTGTTATTTAAAAAGCATTAAAACTGAAAAAATTAAGTAAGCTTAAAACTCTGTCCGTATGTGACTTTCTCAAAGTCTCACAGGAAGTCTTCTGTAGTGGGAGTGAAGCTGATCCTGCTGATTTGCAGGGGAGCATTTACTTACGCCAAAGGCACGGGGTGTGTTTGCCAGCACCGAGCCAAAGAGACTGGCAGGGGTTTGATTTGGTTGGTGGCTGAGCCTGCCAGGTCAGTCTTACATAACAAAAACTACCCCATTGCCCAGTTCAAGTCAGAGACTCTTTAATGCTATTGTTCCTCATTCACAGAAAATGAACAGCAGTTGCCCAGTGCCGCTAGTGATAAATCCTCCTGTCTGCAGGTAGCAAGCTGGAATAAAGGCACTGCTCCACTCCACATCTTAAGGACTTACACTGTGAGGCATTGAGTCATTTCAACAGAGAACTGAGTGCTTTCAGCTCTCATTAAAGTCAAGTCAACCATCACTGAACCACACTCTTGGTCTTTGTAGTAGGAGGGCAATTTGAAGTAAAGCACAGTGTGATGGCGAGGAAGGGAGTGGACTTCCACTGAAAACATAGCTGGGGATTTTTGGAAGGAAGAGCATTTTTTTCTTCTTTTTAAAATCCTTTTTATTTTTTGGAAGTGAAAATTTGAAACCATTTGAAGGAAATCAAACAACTTTTAAAAAATATATCTATACTGAAAAGAATAAAAAAAGTTCTGATAAAAACTTCTACCAACTCCTACTTACTAATTGCCTTTAACAGTCATTCTTAATTTAAAAAAAACCAAGCACTTTTAAAAGTTTAAAAAATTTCTTTCTGATTTTTTTTTTTTTTGTCTGATGGTACTAATGTGGTCAAATCAGTTCAGCTCAGCTTCAGTTAAGAAGATGAATGTATTGAGACTCCCAGCAAGGCAGTCTGTCAGTAGCACGGGATTATATGACCCTGCCATTTGGCTCTGTGTTTGCTCTTGGTGAGGCTGATAATTTCATCGCCCTCCCTGAAGTTACATTTCATTCGCCATAAATTCTTTAGTGCCTCTTTAAGCCTCTCGTATTGGAGCACTTTGTCTTTTGAAATGTCCTAGTTTGATCTGTCGTTGTGGTGGCATGTCACATTCAGTTACTGTATGTGTCTCACTAGGTGCAGTGTAGTGCTGGCTGCCAACATAACTAATTGTGAGTGAGTCTTGCTCGTGAGGCAGTTTGCTGAAAAACACAGCTGAGAATATTGTTTTCAGAGTATCTGCTCTTTGAACTGTCTTGGCATCAGTGAAACGCTTCATTATAGAGGGGCATAATAGAACTGTGGGCTCTGTCCAGACTGGAAAACTTCTGCCCAAACTCCCCACTGTTGCTACCTTTAGTTCATCTCTGCTGGTGATAGCAACAAAGGGGATAAATGAATAGACTGCTGGTTCCCAAAGCTTTCAGAATGACACTCACAGTTGTGACTGTCTCAGCCTTCTGCTCTGCTGGCGTTTGTCCTCTTCAAGCTGGTGTCCCACTTCTGCTGTATGAAATGGCTACTGTTGCCTTCTTATCTTCCCTGGTCCTTCCCCTACTGCATGCCTTGCTCCGTGACTCCCATGATGCTACCAGTGCTTTTTTTATTCACTCTGCTGCCGGCCCTGGCCAGTGCTCCTGCGGGGACTAAGTGAGCAAGTCCAGCAGAGCATGTTCAGCTTGATTTAATGCCTTGCCCACAGCCCTAGTGTGCTTCATGAGTTAGGAACTGGTGATGTGAACACAGCTCCACTTGCGGCTTCTAGCACAGACATTTCATCCTGTGCCAAGCATGTCAGTGTGACACTCAAATTTAGCATGCCAGTCACTGTTTCTTCCCCTGATGCAGCTCAGCAGAGAGACTGGGAAATTGTGGCAAAAATACTCTATTATGTTGAAAGAGAGATTGATAGAGCCATTAATAAAGCTATTGCTAGCAAATAATACCTCTGTATAGAGACACTAGGATTGCCCTTTAAAACCATCTGTCCCTTCTTTGTGTCTTTTCTATGCTATCTCTGTACATTTTTCTGTAACATCTATTTGGAACACCTCTGTCCTATTGGTGTCCCAGGCTTATGAAAGTCGAGTTCCTCTCCAAAGAGAAGGAATTACACCTTGTTGTAACCCTACTGTATAGCATAAAAGGTTTGGAGTTTTAAATTTAAGCTTTTTGAGCTCACCTTTGGTAGTCTGAACCACCACAAATGATGTGCAGGTAGTTTGAATGATACAAACGGTGCCTGATGTAAATCTTGCTCATGTGATCAGTCCTCTCTTTTCCACCTGAGTGGCATCATAAACAGTGTTGCCACCTGAAGTATCATCCTTTGCACCTGAAACAGCAGTACATGAAATGAAGGTTGTTGTTTGCAGGTGGTCTTCAAAGTCAGGTCACGCCAGCAGCTCCAGCACTTCTCACAATATGAGTATTCCAATTTCCCCCTCCCCAGCCCCATACTGTGGAGTTATGTACAATAACACACTTTGGATTTCCTTCCTCCCCAGTTTCTCAACCTGTAGAGTGCTTTTGAAATACACTTGTGAGCGCTTTTTCCCTGCAACCACGGATGATAAAAAGAAACTGTTTCTAATGGAAATGGAAAATCTTGCCTTATCATTCCTCTAACCTCCCAGGATCTGCAACTTAAAGAGAAATATTAAATATGCAATGCTGTGAGAAAACTGGAAGAGCTACAGTTATGTAGTTCATTTAATATTTTAAGGATATTCTCTGCCTTATTAACAGCTAGATGTAAGGCTGTTAATAAACAAATAAAATCAAGGAGAAGCTGAGGTTTAGAGAAAAACAAGACCTATCATGAACTCTGGCTGAATGTAACCCTATGCTTCCTATGGATGCGTGTCTTCCTTTCCCTTCACTGTCTTCCTCCTGGAATGCAAGGTCATTTTTACTTGTTAAGATATAATTTTTTTAAATATTCTTTGCCCCCAAGCACAGAGAAATGGATCTGAAAGGGAAGCATGAAGCTTTGAAAAGGGCTTGTTTGAATTTCTGCTACACTAGCTACTAGTACCTATTCTCAGGAACTTATTACTGAGTACAGATCTGCCTGGGAAATGAAACTTCAATTTGTTTTAGAGCATATGCGAACCACCATGCTCAGTATAGTACATCTGGTTATGGGTTTATGCAATATCATTGTCATTTCTGAATCTTTTCTGTGGAAAAGAAAACCAGCAAAGTCACTAAGTACCTACAGGAGAGGAGAACCATTAGTTGTTAAGAATTTTTTGCAAGTACATTTTGACCCTGAAGCCATACAGGTTTAAAAATAGTGTTTTCCAGGAGATACAACAATAGCTGTGAGGAGCAGACTCTAATAGTTTAACTTCCTGAATGTGCCTACACACCAAGAAGAGACTTGTTATATCAGTAGTGATAATTCTCAAGGTCATGGGCATTTGCTACTCTAATCTTAGTCTGCTTTTCCTATTGAAGTGGGCTGACAGCTGTGTGCATGTGTGCCCTGAGTGCAAACTGAATTCAAAACACACTGTGCAACATCACCTGATTTTCAAGGGCAAAGCTGAAACTAGGTCCTCGCTCTGTGTTGCTTTTCACTTAGAAGGAAAAAAAAAAAAAAAAAGAGAAAGAAAAGTGGGGGTGTTGGTAATCAGACAGCTGAGTTTTGTTACTGCGTTATTTATTTTAATTAAAACCATAATACTAACTGCAAATAGCTTCAGAAATATTTAATTACCTCTTTCATCAAAGGCATTTGACACACAAATGAAGGAAGAACCAAAGTGATGTGAAATACGATGGACAACTGCTACATACAAACAGGCTTTGGGTTTGGGGGCCTTGAGTGACCTCGACTTTTAATGTCGGTATTCTATTAGATCTGTACAGGCCTGTTATGACATTACAGCCTTTAAAAATTTTAATAGATTAACTTGTTCTGTTTGTTTAGTTTTTATGATTTGTTTGAGGATTGTTCTTGTATGCATGGTTTGAGAATTATTAGGTGGAAAAGCCTTGGGAGTGACAGATGTGATGGAGATGCATGCAATAAGAGGAAGGTTTTGCTGTGACTATTTTTTTTCCTCTTTTAAGTGGAATGACTGTGATTAAAGGTGGGTGAGTATCACTTTAAAAAAAGAAGGTTTCCAAATATACATTCAGATACAACTGCCTTACAGAATGCCTGACCCCTTTTCTCTTACCACCACAGATTTATTTCGTAAAAAGCTTTAGTTCCCAGGAAGGAAAGTGTTATAGATACTCCTGCCAACATATATCCATCTGCGAATGCTGGTGTGAATATTTATATGTTTGAATCAGAACATGGGGAGGGCTGCCTGCGGCCTGGGAATCATTCGGTCAGGAAGCAGATGGCTTTGTGGCTGCAGTGAGCACACGATGTGAGTTACTGGGACCAGTCATGAATGCTTTCTGAGCAGTACTCATGATAAATACTGAACATGTTGTGCAGTCTGGAGGAGAAGTATGTTTATATAAATGAGTTTTTCAGTATCTCTGCATTTGTAAATTAGACCGTTTCATAACATCGGTTGCACCATTGGCATGTAAATGGAAAGACAACCATCCTGAATACCAAGCCAGGTGTCAGCTAGGTCTGATGCAGCAATATAGCAAACTCTATGTGTGTAATTTTTGTTGAGAACTAGGTGGTACATGTTTTTAATTTACAAGGAAAAAAAATTAGAATCATAGAATCAGATGGGTTAGAAAGGACCTCTGAGATCATCAAGTTCAACTCTTGATCCACTACCACCAGTTACTAGACTGTGGCACTAAGTGCCACATCCAGTCTCTTCTTAAAGAGTAGTTCCCCTCCAGGGACGGAGAATGCACCACCTCTCTGGGCAGCCCATTCCAATGCCCGATTACCCTCTCTGTAAAGAATTTCTTCCTAATATCCAACCTAAACCTCCCCTGGCAGAGCTTGAGACCATGTCCTC
>JAYRBT010000001.1:18605944-18620167 GCA_036023395.1 Myiotriccus ornatus
TGCAGGGGGTTGTTGTGGCCAAAGTGCAGGACTCGGCACTTGGCCTTGTTGAACTTCATTCCATTGGAGTCAGCCCAACTCTCCAGCCTGTCCAGGTCCCTCTGCAATTAGTTTGGTCTGTACTCAAGCACAATATTACTAGATTATTCTGGCCATTTCAGTGGTTGACTTGTCATGTGTTCAAGTCTCAGAGACCAGAAGTTCATTTTTCACTGAGAAATGCTGCCTCAAATTTGGAACCCCTTCTGTTCTGACATGTCTTTGTTACCAGTTATGGCAGACTTGACTTTGCTATTACGAAGGCTTCACTTGCTTTAAATGTTTTGCGTCAGTTGCCTATGTTGTATGATAAGTTTTAATCTCTTCAGGTTCAGACAGCCCCATAGATATTTCTAGGTTCCTTTTAGATCCATAATAATAAATAGATTAGTTACAATTAAAATATACTTGTATATGATCATGCTTCTGCTAGGGATTAAGCATAGTGTTTTTTAATCTAATATCAGGATAGTTCACTTCATATGAATACATTTACTGGACCAAGTAATTTCTATCTTCTGCTGTATCAGCATTGTGTTCCTGGATCTAAAAATGAAAGCATGCCCTTCAAAAAAAAAAAATTGTTTTCTTTGTAGGTGGACATGAAATTCATTGCATCTTTCTCAAATTGAAATTGCATAAACATAAAATTACTGTAAGGGAAGAATTGGGCTGAAGGTGGTATTTTTAGTGAGTATTTTGACTACCATGATTGTAATTTCTCATATAATAATAATGATGGTGATTGGAGCTTGCTTACCTTAAGCTGGTCTCCATCATTCATTCATCTATAAATTGAGTTTGAATGCAGATTGAGTTCTAGGTGGAGAATTATTTCACACAGCTTTTCCCCTTCTAATCTTTTATTCAGTTGAGCTAGTGAGATCCCCTGCTTCCATTTCCAAGGTTTTTCCTTCATCATTGTCTTTGAATAAAGAACTGAAGAATGCTTTGATAGTTTCTTTCAACCTAAAAATGTTTTTCTTAACCTTTATAATACCTGTGAGGAAACTTATGCTCCATTTGTCATATTATATACACGGGGAGTGAAATTTTTTCTCTGTTTCCTCCAGGCAGGCTTGGAGCCTGTATTGCTGGGGTGGAGGTAGATGAAAAGAACATGCTTGCCAGCTTGCAGGCAGCCTCACTCACTGAAGCAGCCTCCTCCTTCTCCAATCAATGTCATCATCACTCGTAGAAAAACAACTGGTCTTGTAGTTTTCCCAGTGTAAAAGATTGTGTTCGCTGGATCCACCCGGGATCCATGGCACTACACCTTCCCTTTTTCAGGTGCCTATTATATGTCAAGCATAGAGAAGATTTAAATGTTCTGCAAATGATTCTGGGCATACCTCAGTCCCCAAGACCTTCAGTAAATCTTACCCCAGAGTCAAGCAGAGCAATGAACTGCATTATAAAATGTTGTGTCAAGAGTAGCTGTGCTGATATTCTCCTTCTATCTCTAGCTCAAAAATTGCCACCATGAAGAAACTCACTCATGCTGGGGAGAAATGTCATCAAATACTTAAGGCTTTTGTACATTTCAAATGTTTTGCAGATTGCAAAATTCCCCATGATGATCTGGGAAGCGCTGTGTCACTTCAGGTTTGCTCTGAGATGATTTGGCCAAGATTGCTCTGTAAAACTGTAACAGATCTGAGATTAGAAACATGGGTACCTGCGTCCTCACCATGCAATGTAGGAGGGACCTCAGTATTTTCCCTCTGGGCAGCTGTGATGTTGCCTTTGTCTTCCTTGAGCAGGCTGCACTGGAAAAGAAAGGTTGTTTTTACCGTCAGATCTTTCCTGTCAGAAGGTCCTTTGTCTGTCATCTAGCAATGGTTTGTCTGTCAAGCTCAGTGTTATGGTGTCTGTTCTCAGATTCTCAGTCCTCTGATGACTTTAAGATATGCATCACACAGAAATTGTATCCCTCTTTGTGGAAATTTTGTATTTTTTCGGGTTCCACCTATAGCTGTTGTGATCTTGCACCATTGAGAAATCTATGGAACAGGAACTCCTTGTCTTCACTTTTAATTATCCTGCCTGATGAAACAGAATTCCATGATTTAACTACTCACACACACACATAAACACACACTTTGGTTAACTACAGCCATCAGTATTTTATGTGGCACCCTTCTTTCCCTTTAGGAGTCCTGGATTCCTGGTCTGAAGAGCTGTAATCCCACAACCGTAACTCCTGGATTTCAGCAGGCTTTATACTGGTGTTTCAAATAATTTGGTTAAGAAGTGACAGCCAGTATAAAGCACTGAAGATCAATTTTCATTGTACAGTGCTATGCAATTCATCATAGGAACAGCTATAAAGTGACTGCACTGACTGACAAGCAACACCATTTTGCCCCAAAAGAGATATAGTACAGAGGTCTGGATGCCAAACCAGACCTCCTGCATTCTAGGTATGGTATCTTACACAGCCATATATAAAAATGGCATTGGTTAGGAATACACCAACAGTCCTTAATTTTGTTCCAGGTAGAGTGAGGGATATTTTCTTGAGAGTACAGTTTCAAACTTCCTGAACTGGTTATATGCATCATACTCCTGCCTGGGCCCAAACTCAAGAATGATTTCTTAAAGCAATGAGGAAATTATGGATTAGCATTTTAATATGCTATGCCATTCTGATGAATTGTGTGGTAATATCATTCCCAAATTGCCCATTTGCTTGGAAAACAACTTTAATCACTGTGTTATCAAGGAAGACATTGATTTTCTTCCTTTTCTTTTATTCAAGCTAAAAGTTAAGAGGAGCGCTGGGGAATTTGTTTTGCCTACGTTGATGTATTAGGCCTGGCTGGGTAGAAGAAAACTTTCTTCGTATCAGCCTGTATGGTGCTGTGTTTGGAATTTGTGGCTAAAGCAGTATTGATAACCCACTAGTGTTTTGGCTATGGCTAAACAATGTTTGCACAGTGTCACGGCTTACTTTTTCCCTCTAACTCCTTTGTCAAAGAGTAGTCTGGTGGCTGGGAAGTGACACAGCAGGACAGGTGACCTGAATTGACCAAAGGGATATCCTATCCCATAAAACATCATGTTCAGCAATGAAAGCTGTGGTAGGGCAAGAAGGAGGTGAAATCTTTTTCTTCCAAGGTGGCCATTGCTCAGAAACTGGTTGGGCATCAGTCTGCTGGTGGGAGCCAGTGAGTGATTGCCTTCATATCTGCTGCTTCATATCTCCTTTCCTTCAGCTATTAAAGTGTCTTTGTCTTGACTTATGAGTTTCCTGGCTTTTGCTCCTCCTATTTTGTCCCCCATCCCAATGAACAGGGCGGGGGGAGTTAGAGGCTGTGTGGGTGCTTGCTTCTGGCCAGGGTCAATCCACCATATCTGAAAACTTTATATTTCTCCTCTGTGCGGGAAACTTCCAGCAACCTCTCCAAGATGCTCAGCCTGACTCTCTGGTCAGGCTTGTTCCTTATCCTCCTTTTCCCATTGCAGGTCAGCCCAGTACTTGTCCTATCCCTTACCTTTCTCATGGTGAAATCCCATTCTGCATCCAGTTTTGAGGAGACCTGAATCAGACCTTTATTTACTAGCTATGGTAAAATTAGATTTTTCCTAGCTGAATCAATTGTGGAGTCCTTGAAAAAAAGCTTTTAAGGGACAGAATGTGACTTGATAATACAAAGAATAAATTATTGTTGAGTACTGTGGGGATATGGTGGTTCCTGGTTGGCACATTATAAGGGCTATAGGCTAGAACTTGATAGCAGTACTACAGCTATATACCATCTGCATTACTTTTAATGACAAAAATAATCAAAAGTTTTCTGCACTGCTGTCAAAATGCTGAGCCAGCCTGCCAATCTGGGCGTGTGATCTGTAGTTCTGGTCTGGCTGCATCATCTGTGCTCTTCAGCCAATTCCATAAGCAGATTCTGTAATATTGGTGAGGTCTGGTCCAGGAAAAATGCAGATGTTGCAGTACATTGCAAGTACTTTGGCAGTTAGAAAGACTCAGTCCAGTCCTTGGGCCCTTTTCTATTTGTCTTACATGACACTTGTAGCACGGAGCAGAAGCAAAAGTAAGCAATCTGGTGGAAGCAGGAATTTTCCTGGTAAAAGTATCCATACTGTTGGTCAGAGCCCCTAAGAGCTCTTAATATTTACTCTTCTAACATTTTCAGTATCAAAGAAAAAAGATATTTGGCTGCAACGTGGATCCTTGAACTGGAAACAACTGGTTATAGCTGAGGTTAGGGTTCTTAGGTGTCAACAGAAATTTGTTAGCATCCTCTTTGCTCACTGTTTGCTCTCAAATGTACTGACAAGACACTTCTATTCCTCATTGACTCTGACATGACCTGGTCAGATTTGCTGTGATAGCCATAGCAATAGTAAACTTAGAATCCTATGTTGCTATTTTGGGGTGAGATTAACATAGAGAGTTTATCTTTTAAGGAGATCGGTCTATTGGAGATGATACCTCAGGTGGACTTGGGTAAATCTTATTCTACATTTGTGCTGTTTTTTATCAGAACTGCTCTAGCAGTGAGGCAAAGAAGCTGATAGAGTTGTTCCAACGTTTAACCAAACCAGTCAGATAACTTCATTCCACAAGCTTCACATTAGCACTGGAAAGTTCACTGCTGTGCTTTCTTAAGAGACCTGCATATGGAGGTTGTCAAAAATCCACCTGTTGCTCTAGTCTTAGTGGTATTAAACCATAGGGAAGGCATCAGTCTTTTCCCTTGCACTTTATTTGTTCTATGCCATGTTAGTATGTGACATAGTTTTACACAGTGTCTTGTGCAATATATCAGTTAATGAGATTGGCTACACGGAAATAATTTTTGGATCATTTAGGGACATAACAACTAAGTGAGATAAAGTGGTATTGAATTATGATGTTAATAAGACTATTCCATCATGAAAACAGCATGCAAAATTCTGCTGTAACAAACCTTTCCAGAGTTAGTGATAGAGAAAACACGTCTTGCCAAATGCAAGTGCTCCATTCAGACCTGATTTCCATCAGTTCCAGTGAGGTATGGTTCATAATTTCTGCTTGTGTTGCTCTCTGGAATTTGTGTATGTTGATTTTGACCTTGAATTTGCTGTTAAGCTTGAGAATAATTGAAATATTTAGTGCACTGAAATGGAAATCTCTTTTGGCAATGCCTTTCTTCAGATGTATACATGATTTAAAGAAATAAACTCATAAATTTAAGTTTACCTGTGTTACAGGCAGAAAGGTGATTCTTAGAAGTCTTTTGCAAAAAATTGAGATCCAACAGGAAATCATAGAATCAAAATCAGATGGGTTGGAAAGGACCTCTGAGATCATCAAGTCCAACTCTTGATGATTTACCTTACTTCTGTTCATCTGTAGCACTGCAATGAAACATGGGGAAGATGCTTTTATGAAAAACAACACTGTTTCAATTTTAGAAAATTAAATTTAAAAAATCACCCAGTTATGTCACTTGCATAAACCCATGACTATGCAACTTTCTGCATCAACACTGGTGCCAGCGATATCGTATCTCCAGCTCTGCTATTTCTTGGTCTCTAGTGAATCCTTAGTACTGTCCAGAACCTGGCCACCAAATGTTTGTACAGAAAAAAAAGGTCAGCTTTTCATAACCTAATGTGTGATTTCTAATTCACAAATTCTATAAAATCACACAATTTTGGGATCCACTATATCTTCTTCAGCTTGAGTCTGAAGTCTTCAATGCCTTAGGGAATAATTTCAATATTCTTCTGCCATTCTAACACACTATTCCTTCAATTTGTCTCAAGTATTCAAAATTTTTATTCAGTGCACTCTATAATAACTTGGATTTAACATTTTTTACATTATACAGAATAATGTGTCTCAGCTACAAGAGAGCTCTTTAATTACTTTCAAGATCAGTGAAGGATGGACAAGTATCTTGATACATGCACTGTGCTTCCTCTTCAGTAACAGGAGATTCAGAAAGATGTAGATAACAGCCTTCATGCTAAAAGCAACATTCAAACTCAATTGAAATAGTAGAATGTGACTTAAGACAGTAACATGCAGAGGTATCTACTGGACTTGAAATCCGTTGTACTGTTTTCCTGCATTTTCATCCAAATTTCTCAACTTGTGGTTTTATTGTACTCTATAATTTTGCTCTGTAAATTCCATGACAATTCTAGATCCTGACCTGTGCTACCTCCTTTCAGGTAAACTCCATGGAAGAGTCAGGTTCAGGAATACATGATACAGCTGCCAGAGGCAGAGAACGAAGTTCCTTTAAAACCGCCATAAGACTCAGCTGCTTATGCTTCATACACAAGGTGTATTTCTTAATGCTACCTTCATAAATAAATAACAGCATATACATTAAAACAACAACACTAAACACAGCTTTCTTTGTAGAGCACCTGGGGAAGAGCTAACCATTTATAAAACAAAATTAACACGTTATTTAGCTAAATATAATAACAGAAAGGCTTTCCTTCCTACTGTGCTGTGAACAGAGAAGAAGCACTTTTTGGCCCTCACTCATTTTGTCCTTGTTGGTATTGTACATTTTAGGTTAGAGAATCCAGCAGATTTATCATTGGGAAGCTTAGAAATTGCTGGCATGCTTGCTGTGTCTATACTGGTTTTTAGGGCAGCTCCAGGGTCTCAAGATTTGCTTCAGTGATACGAGAATGACTGGAGCACACCCAAGAGAGCAGATGTCTGAGTGTGCATTAGCTCATCTAGGCTTGCTTGCACAGGCTGTGCACATATGGGCAGGACATGGAGCATGCAATGCCCACAAGCTCTTGTGAACTTGCTCTTTCACTGTGCTAGAGGTGTATGCATGCTGCCTCTGCTTTTTTATCAAGGACGTGAGGAGAGGCTCAGCAGAAGAAAAGGTCCTGGAGTACTGTGAAGCAACCTTCCCAGCACAGAGAGTACAGGCTGGCCTGTTTTGTTTGCCCTGATTCTGGAAATACTGGTTTAACTTCTTCAAGATGTCATATCTCCTCTATGCCACTCTACCAAATCTTAAGAGTTCAAATAACAAGAATGTCCAGTAAGCTAAAGATTCCCTTGGGGTTTCTGCAATGATGGGGAGCAGACCAAAGTGAAGCCATTTCTAGGGTGGGGAAGTCATTAAGAGCTGCTTTTTGTTCTCCCAAATGGAGCTGAACCCAGAGCTTATTAACTGCAGCTGGAAAACTGGTTCAGAATAGTAACATGTCCTTTAGTAAAAGCATATATCATCTGTGTTAAAAACAGGTCTCATCCTTCTCTTTTAGTGTTCTCCAGGCTCTTGCAACTAGTTCAAAGTATTCCTGAGGCATTAATTTCCTGGATTTACATAAAGACACAGCTTTATAATAGTGCTAAGTGTCCTTACTACCCCTGGCATTGAACCCTGCAGGCCTTCTGTTAAACTCTGTTAAACTCTGTTAAAAGGTTGAACTGCTCAACCCCCCCAAACTCCACCTAGTTACACCCCTGGAGGACAACAGAATGGTACAGTAAGGAAAGAGGCTTAGCGAAATAAACACCCACAGGTTTAAAATGTAAAATATAAAAAAATCTATATTAAGCATCAGAGTTTTGAAAATTCAGTCTGATTCTGGTTGTGTCCCTGGGTTTGATTTAAATTCCCAGGAAAGACCAGGTCTCTCCATGTTGCCCTCTGGCAAGAAATGGACTCCTTTCAGCTGAAGAATTCCACTTTGTTAAACACTCCATCACTGCTTGCTTGAGTGGAGAACACTGCTGTTTTAATTGATACTATCTCAGCCTGAGTTTTTAAGCCCTCACTCTTAGTGTGCTTTTGCAGAGCATGTCCAAAGCCAAACATTCTGTTGACTGAAGGCCCATTGCTTCCTTCATCAGACCAGGTGAAAGATTCTTTGTTGCTTGATCTCACATTTCTGGGCAACCCTGCCAGTGTCTTTGTCTTCCTACCAAGTGGATTATTTAATCCCCCAAGAATACAGGGTACAGATACCATCCACAGAGACAGAGGAAATTCATAGTAACTGTACAAACACTTCTCTGCAAAGTACTGCAGTCTTCAGGTAGAATTCTGGTTAGTTGCTGAAAGCTCATTCAATTCACTCGTTGCTCTGCTGGCAGTGCAGAGTAGTTCTGCTTTAGTCATCTGATGTTATGGTGACAGAAATGAGGCTGCTTGTGCAGACTTCTGCCCCAGGACTCGGCCCTGCTGCCTTGTTCACGCTGCACACATCTGTATTCAGTCATGAGACTTCAGGGGTGCACCAGCCGCTTCCCCTGCTGTGAAACGCTGCTGTTTGCTGGAAGGTACAGAAAGAAATTGTTTAAATGTCCTGGGAATGAACCTTTGGGACGTTACTGCAACTCTGGTAGTATGCAACTGGGTGTTGCCTGCATTCCCTCCTGTAGGGTGTTTGGGTTGCTAAGAGAATGAGTTACACTTGAATTTTGACCCCTGGCTTCTTTGTTGCCACCAACTCAGCTTTAAACCGTTGTCAGGCTTTAAGAAAAGGACAGATTATTTGGATGGGATTCACTCCTGAGAGATCAGTTGTGTTGACTGTGCTATGGAGACAAGCCTGAGGTGGTGGATTCTTCCTGTTGCCCTTGAAGTCTTTTTATACAGATTCTGTCTGTCCTCTTCAGGAGGAAAACTAGAGAGAGAGTTAAGAAGCACTCATGCTAGAAATGAAAGGTGGAGAGGAGTCATCTCAACTTGAAAATGCAAGGGTCTGTGTGATACAGTTTGTGGTACGGAGAAGGTGATTGAGCATTGGCATTCTGACTGTGAAGATGCGGTTTCGCTGCAGATTTTATTGAATTGTCCATCTTTCTGTTGTGGTAGATGGATTTTGCAGAAAATTTCCACGTTACCTGGTTGGATAATGGATTGCTTTAAAACCACAATTTGCTTTTGAAACTTAAGCCTGACTTTACTGGTTTTTTTCTGCAGCTATTAAGAGCTTAAGACATTGATTTGTCTGCTCAGGCTGATTACCAGAACTGAAAGATAGCCTAAATTCTCTATGGCTCTCTCTAAACAAAAGTAGCCTGACCTAATAACATATTTCCTCATCTGTCTAGATGTTAACTCTAGAATTACATTGGTTTTCCGTGCTTAGCCCTAGGATGTAAAAATTGCCTCCCTTCTTTTATGTTTTGTTGAGCAAAGTACAACTCGACAGATATCTTCCTTGTTTAGAAATTCAAAGAACTGAAGTTTAGATATATTTCCCAATAGGATGATTTCTTGTGCCTTCCTTTCTGCTGTCTTTCTACCTGTCCCTTCCTTGTCCTGATGTTTAAAAGGAGCTTATGCATTTTAATATTTTCCAAGTTGCACAGAGCTAAAAAAGGGAGAGGAACATGCATCCATGGCGAATCTCAGAGCTGCTGAAGTTGTGTGGAAGGCAAACTGAAATGTAAAGCCCAGCCTCAGCACCAAAGACCCAAGGAAAGTTGGAGACCCATGTGGGGAGAGGGTTGTAGTGTTTGCTTCTGCTCTGCCTATCCAGAGCGGGTCAAGGTCTCTAGGAAGCAGAGGAAAGTGTTCATCTGTCTAATGTTCCCATGAGGTGGAGCAGTGCTATTTCTGTTTTACAGATGACAAATGGATGTCTACACAAAGGCTAACTGTAGTCACTGAACACAAAAAAATGGCTTCTTTGTCTGAAGGAGCCTCTCTGTTTCCACAAACTGTAGGAAAAACAAAGATTCACTTAACTATAGCCAACCTTTTTTAATCTCCCCCACTTTCACCCTCCCCCAAACAGTGAGTTTTTCTGGGTCATGCAGAAATGATTAAATAGTACCTTGGAGCAAGGAATGTCTCCCACTCCTTACAATTGCCAGGCTGGCATGCTGGCCACTCGACCGTCTTTCCTGGCTATTTTTCAGCTGCATGTAACCATTAAATAAAGTTTTCTTGTGGATATTTATGTAGAGTGCCTATGGTACTTCAACAGAACAACTGGCAGTAAAGTCTCTCTCAAATCACTCTGTTACCACTGACTCCAGACTTCTTTAGATAATAGTTGATAAAGTTCAAAACATTAATTTCCACCAATAAACAGGAACTGGAAGCCTAGGGAGTTAATAGGGCTTTTTCATCTCAGCCTAACTCTCTGATCTAATTTCAGATAGCAGGAAATATGCCAACTTTAGCCACTAATTAGAGTTACTCTTTGGAGATTATTTGTAGCAGACCTCCAAGCTTCTTATAACAAAAATCCACTGACAGTCCTGCCAGCATAAATATGTTAGCTGTTTGTAGTGTAGAGGCCATTTGAATTATGCAGTGAATTGTTACAAATAGCATTAAAATATATCAGACTTCACAAAAAGTAATTTTATCTGGAAACCATGGTTCTGTAATTCCCCAGAAAGAGTAAGTGTGGCAGTGTTGCCAGCTTTGTCTTGTTTCCTGCAGGTGCCAAAATTTTTTAAATAATAAAAGATGAGGTGATATTAGCGATTCCATTTTATTTTTCACTTGTTCTTTGATCCTGTTTTTGAGAACATTCTTGCTACCATATTCTGCTGAATTCTGGTATATTCACATGGGGTTATGCTTCTACTCCACCCTGGAATATCTCTTTCTTTCAGAGAAAACAAGGTACTCTTTCATCATGGCAATGAAGTCTGTTCTTAGGGGACTTGCTCTTGCTCCCCTCAGACTGATCTTCAGCTTTCTCAGGAAGTGATGTTTCCTACTGTAGCTATGTTTACCGTCCAGCAGAGATACAGAATCTGACCCTTTGAGAAAGACCCTGAGCTCTATAGCAGATATAAAATGATGAGTCAGTGAGAACAATGTTGAGAATAGAATCACATCCCCTCTTCAACTGCTGTCCATTGCTCATTCATGAAGATGGAAAAATATGCCATTATTGATCGTGCTCCTGCTTCCATGCTTTCTAAAGAGCACTGCTGAGGAACACACAGTGCTTCTGAGGCGGTGGGGGAAACAGTAACCCACAGGAGAAAGGGAATACACGTGTCCTAGACCTTTGTATTTTTCATGTGTTTTTTTTATTGATATTTGAAAAAGGTGTCAGAACACCTTGCGTGCTGTATTCCTGGGGACTTCCTTTTCCTTTGCCTTCTCTAAAACAGATTCCCTGGCCAGTCTACAGCTTCCAGGGTAATTTTCACATCACTGAAGCTGAGAATTGAAGTGCATTACAGTTAACTTGGAAAAATGAGGATATGAACTAACAACTACACTATGCATGATGTATTGGGAAGCATTTTCAAATAAATATTTTTTGATTTTCAGGCTTTTTACTGTGAAAATATTTAAGTTAGTTGAAAATCCACTTTTCTAACAAAGGCAGTTTGTGGAAAAATGCTGGCCAGCCCAGGCCTGTGCCCCCTTTATATTCCTTCTTTAAAGAAGTGGTTTGTTAGGTTTTTTTCTGCGTGTATTTTGCATGTAAAATTATATCTTGTTTAACCTGAAAGTCTATGGATGATTGGAGAACTGGAAGAATGACATAGAAATCATGCAAGCGAAACCAAATTAATGTGAGAGGTGAAATTCATTTTATTTTGATTCTACATTGCTACTCAACTCTATGGCCATTTAAACTTTCATGATATGCTACTACTGATATAAAATGAGAGAGCGGTTCTGAGAAGGTAGTGGTTTTATGCTCTGCCTTGTACATTTAGGGGCAGATTTAGAAGAAGTGGGTTGTGTCATTGTGGAGGAACAGTTTGAAGCATTGGTTCCTTTCCTCAGTGAAATGAATTTACAAGAGCTATGGATCCCAAAAGTTGAAATTCCCTGCTGAGCTCATATGCCCTCTTCCTCTGAGCTGTTTCAGTGATCAGGCTCCCTGCCAACACCTCTGTTTCAATCAGGTAAGTATAATGATCTTTAAGTATTTAAACACTGCTTCAGTAGTTGTCTTCTCCATCCTGCCCCACATATTTATACAGCCTAGTTGTCCATGCTGGAGGGTGTCTGAAGAGCTGTGAATCCCTGTGTGGGTTGTGAACGAATCCAGGTCTGCAAATGACTATGCAAAACAGAAGGCAGTAGAGTGTCTGGCCCTTTGTTCTTTTTAATTAACCTCTGTAGGAAAAAATACCTCTGAGAGAATTATTTCAACTCTGACCTTTAATGCAAGGATGGAGAAGCTGCCAATCAAAGGGGAACTACAAAAGCACGAGGAAGATGAATACTGGATTATCAAATAGAAAAATGGAGGTAAAACAACAAATAGAAGGTTGTAACTTTATTTTGTTTTAATTCTTATAAAGGTCATGGCATCCACTACTTTAGACCACTATAAGGCGCATATACAGATTTGTTGAAACAAAAAACTCAAGAATGGAAATATTTCCTTCTCTTCCATTTGCAGATATACATGTCAGGATGGCAGGAAATGTAGCTGTGGCCATGTGCAAGAAAGTGGTCCCAGCTTGCAGTGCTCAGGGCTGCACTGCCACCTGCCAAAGCTGTGTCCCAGCGTGACAGTTGCTCTGCACAGGAGAAAATGGGGAGAATCCATGGGGTGAATTACATCCTAGTGCAAAAGACAGCTATGTAGATGCCATGGTGCTCCCAAAGGAAACACAGTTAGGAAATTTAAATAAACACTTGCTTGGTCGCTTCAGAGAAGACATCAGTGCAAGCAATTTCTTCGAAAAAAGGGTATGTGGGTGGCTTGGCCAGAAGCAATATTTTGGTTTTGTCTACTGTAGGGAATTATTTTTTTCCCCAAACTCACCCAGCCAGCTTAATTTAGAACAGATTTAAGTTACACTAGGGGTAATGTTGGTATTAAATGAGTGCCAGGACTGTGGAGGTGAACTTCAGCAGCGCTGTGTACTGGGTATTGCTTAGAATTAGGATGCCAGAGTAATTCATTAGAAGTCTAATGTAAGGAGCCATAATTTTCATGGTGTGAAATGAAAAAGCAGGGTGAAGTGACAAGCAGTGAGCAGGACAGTGTAAAATAGTAGGTTGCATGTACATGAGTGACAGTTTTATCTTACTTCTTTTAGCTGTCAACTTTGATGTCCTTCCCTTTTTTGCATGTAAACTTGGACTTACCTATTTTTCTACTGTTTTATTCCATGGAACGTAGATCACTACATGTGATCTGTTTGACCTATTAAGTTGCCTCCCTGAACTGCTATAAGCAGAGGCATAGTGATGGGTAGATGCTCTGGGATCACTAAAAGGTGTTGCCTAATGTTAGAATTAATGTATTTTAATCAATAGCAGATATAAGATTTTTTTCAAGTGTCTGGACAGCCTGATATTTCACAAGCCAGCTTGTTTGCCACAGAATATTTGAAACTTCTTAGTGTTCAGAAAGTGCTGACCTCACTGAGTGGGATTCGAAAAGCTTAAAAAAGGAGATGGGAGGAGCTCAGTTTTGCAATCTTTAATTTTCAAGGCCAAGCTATGGGCATGGAGTGCCCAACTGCAGGTCAAGCCTTACTACCTCCAAAGATGTCCCCGGGGAGCAGCAAAATCCCCAGATCAGATCCAGAACTACCACCAGACTGGATCAAATAGTACTGGTATTTGGAAAGCCAGCTGGAGATAGACAGTGTACAGAAATGCAGGGTGTACTGAAGAGCTCCACAGTAACCTGTCACCTTTGACTCTGTGCTCCTATGTAAAAAGGAAATTACATGAAACAGTGACTATAAAACACAGGTCTGGATTTGGGCGAAAAACAGCTCTCAGGGTTCATTCGTGCTTGGCATTTTATCTAAAACCCACTTTCAGTGCCTCAGTTTCGTACACAATCCCTGAAAATTCAACCCTGCTTTCCTGTCTTGTTTGGGTATTGGAAAACACAGGTTTCTAAATGCACATCTGAAACTTGAATGGGTAAATGGATTGCTCTGCAGACCTGCCCAAGGTCTTGAATGGGGTGTGAGCTTAACTTTGCTCACCAAGCCCAGGTACAATGTCAGTAGTCCAGTCTGTGTTAGCACTCCGAGTCAATGAGGAGAGAAGGGCTTCTCCTTGGACGTTTAGCTCCTGCTCTAAGTAGCCTTCAGGAGCCTGCCTCTCTCCTCTCACTGCAAAGAAGGCCAGGGAGGATGGGTGCTTTACTTATAAGCCTAAGCTGGATCCCAGCATTCATTGCTGACCACTGTTTCACACAACCTGAAATGACTCTTACAAGGCCTCCTGGCAAGGCTAGATCCACTGAACTGGCCTCACAGATCTGCTTTGGGGGAGC
>JAYRBT010000001.1:18629355-18653903 GCA_036023395.1 Myiotriccus ornatus
ACTCAGTGACATCAGTATGTCTTCTGAATTTGGAACCTAACCAGCAGTACCTGAGGCACCTGCAGTAATGCCATGGGCTGACCTTCTTTACCAAGCATGTGGAATTGCCTGAGTGCAACTCGTAGTCACTTCTAGCACAAATGTGGGGGTCACCTTAGGCAGCAGAATTCAAGAAAGGCTCAGTCAAAGAAGCAGGATCCCTTATCTGATGATGAGGCAAGGAATGTCAAAGGAACAGGATCTGGCACGTATCTTTCCCCCTGTAATTGAATATCACTTTATATGACTCAGTGACATCAGTATGTCTTCTGAATTTGGAACCTAACCAGCAGTACCTGAGGCACCTGCAGTAATGCCATGGGAGCGGAGCAGCATTGCCTTGTAGGAAAGTCCGATGTCACTGACAAGATGAACTGCTTAGTAATCTGTCCTGACAATAACAGCCTCTCCTGTACCTGCCTCATATATTTTGTCAAAGTAGCTCAAGTGTGTTCTGATGTGCTCTCTGAGTGGAAATGAACTGATACAGAGAAGGCATAGGAGATAACAAACACCAACCTGTGAACTTGAAATTGAGCCTTAACTTTTTTTTATTCTCTAGGTCTGTGAGAAAACCCAAACCTTTTGTGAACTGCTAGCAATGTTACTTAAACCCCTGAAAGAAGATGGTGTGCTCTTTCACTGACCTCAGTGAAGCACTTGAGGGAAAGCTCGTATTACCAGTTCAAGAATTCTTCCCGTAGAGGTGCCTCTAAGCAATTTCTTTTTACCTGTTTTCTAGGTAATTTGAGGGTCTGTTTATTAATAGCCTATTATAATAGCCTATTACATTCAGGCAGAGTGGTCTATACAATTCTAGTCAGGAGCAGTCATACACGAGTGACTGTTTACATGCTGCTAGCAATGCTGGAGCAGCTTGGGAAATAACTTCAAAATTTTTAGCTTTCTGCTTAGACCTCTACCCCTCCAGATTCTCCTTAAAACTTCAACTAGGGAGGGTTTGTTTTGCAAAAAGAATTGTGTGTTCCAGTGCTGTGTAGCTGGGGAGAGAAAAAGTAATAAGAAAAGCATCTTTTCTTCAAGAGGTGCGTTATGCACATAAATCTCTTGCATTTTTACCTATCTCAGTAATTGCATCCTTATATTTATACAAACACATTTTATTTCAAGGAACAATTACAATTAACTCTGAAATTCAACTTTACCAGAATGAGAAGAGCAACTATATTTAGCATCTCACTAAGATATTGCAAGACAGCTTAGGATAGTGTAACATTTTCAGATGTTGAATTTCACTCTGTGTAAACCACATTTCTCAAATCTTCATTCGCGAAGCCTAGCCATGATGAAACCACGTTTCAAGAAATTCTACAATTTCTGTACATTCCTGCTGTCAAGAGGTAGCTTTGGTGATATTTCTTTGCTGTGGGCTCATTAGAACTAAGCATAAACTCTATGCTGATGTATTAACCAGTAATGCATATATTTTGTTGAATCACTGCGTTACTGTAAATCACAGAAAAATTCCATGTGAATGATCAGACCTTATAGGTTCTTGTCTGCTACCTCTATTTTATGCTCATGCCTGGCACCTCCAAAAGGGGTTCTAGAAGAAATATTTTCTTGCATGACATGAAAACAACTGGAAACTCTACAAAGATTTTTTTTTTTTAGATATTATAGCTTTAAGTAAATTGAGAATTCAGAAGTAGTATGGATACCTGTTAAAATATTTTTAGCACATTCTCCTGGTTTTAGTATAATAGATTCAAAAAGTTTGTATCTTCTTTGATTTAGTGATATATCCCTTGATTTATCCCGTGATTTGCCTTTGTTCAGCCTTTGATAATGTTTATGTGAGAAATAGATTTTTGGTATGGCGCAAAAGGAATGTTGTATTTATCTGAAACTAACTGGCTTTGCTATGGTTTTGCACTGACTTTTGGAAAACACTGTTTTCTTGGCTTCCTGTAAATTTCGTAAAATTCCACCTGTTCATATTTAGAAAGATGACTTAGTGTTGCACTTGTTTTTTTGTACACTTAGCTATTTCATTTGGGTTTGTGAGCCACCACTTGTATTAACTTCCTTACCTTAATTTCAGTGTTGTTCCATGCTGGCTATGTGGGTATTTGTGTGTGTGTAGTTGGAGATAACAGCAAAACACAAAATTAATGACAGAAAAAAGAAGTATTAGTACTTTGTTCATAATTAGAAAGCAGATTGTTTGTCCCCAGTAAGGGTTCAAGTGAATTCAGCGTAATATTCCTCCAAAGTTGCAACAGCCCTTGAAAATCTTCCACTTCAAATATTTAATACCAAGTAATAATTTAGACATGACGATTCAAGAGTACCAATTAACTTTGCATGAGTTCTCTTTAAGGATTTACAACATATTTTAAGGCTTTCACAGTCCCTGAAACTTTCAGGTGCAGCCAATGTATTCCTGACCCATTTAAAGAGAACCTGAGATGCTTCTTGTTGGAGGAAACAGCTAAATATATGTGACTTGCAAAGTGTTCTGCTATGTTTAGATTTCTCCTCTATTTCTCTTTTTATATAAAAATTTAACAGAATGATCATCTCTAGGAAGGAAGGTCATTAGGGAAAGATCCTCAGTGGTCTCCTGTGTTCTGAAACTATCTGTCATTTAAGTTTTGTGTACTTCTCCAGAGTATTAATTTTCATTCATCTGTTTAATTTATTTGCATTTAGATTTTTGGCAGTCGTGTTAAGCATTGTGTAAACACAGAACACAAGTTAATTCCTTCCCTCTGGTATTGGATACACGTGAATTATTTAATAAGGAAATTCCTGTTCTTTCTGAGCACCCAATGTGAAGATCAGGCTATTTATAGAGCACAACTAAACTGCTCTTTCATGCACTTTTTGATTATTAAATTGAGGAGGATGAACCCAGCTCAAATTCATATGCCAGCTGTGAGGCAGGCATCTTACGCCATCTTAGAGGCAGGGATCTCAGACCCATACAGACCATTGACTTACCCAGGGTTTCTTGAGGTGCTTCCTGCCACAGTGGCAGCCAGCACCATAACCTCTGGACTGACCAACCCTTATCTCACTGAATGAGTGGAGATTGCCATGTAAAATGTGATGGGGTTGCAGTTCTTGCTTTGCAGTGTTTGGCCACATTCTCTGAGTCTAGCAGAGATGCAGCACGTCTGAGGGAGGTGTTCAGAATGACACGATTTCTGATGTTGAGCTCAAAACCTGTGCCTAGACACCATATTCTTTTGGGCTACAATTTAACACTGTTCTTCATCCTGATGCCATTCATGGTTCAGAGTTTGAAGTCACACATTTCAGCTGCTACTGGCTCGGAGGTAGCGTTTAGATGTTGGAGTTTGGACTGAAGGAATATCCCAAGGTCTGCCTGTAAATGGAAGCCTGAAGCATTCAAATAGAGTAGGTTGGGTAGATAAAGCTTCAGATAAGGGGAAATGGGCTAATAGCCTGTGCATATTGGTAAGGCAATGGAGCTGAAAGGGAAACAAGGCTTTCTCCATGGTGGGGGAGGAGGTAGCGGGAGGATCTGTGCTTTGCCTTGTCCACCTGAGTCTCTGGAGAGAAGTGGAAGCAAAGGATCTGTGGATAAGGACACAGCTGACTGGTGTGATGCCTCTCTGAAGAAAAGAAAAAAACAACCTGACAGACTTTTAATTTGTTTCTGCTACTTTTCAGGAATCTGTCATATCTGTGCAGATTGAGAAAAAAGAAAGCTACACTTAGAAGATACTTGGAAAGGGAAGTCTTGTTTAACCAACAAGTTGTTAGGTAACTGTTGCAGTTTCAGCTCATGGTTTCAAGTACAAATCAGTTTTTGGACATTTTTGTCTTCACATGGTTTCTACTATAAGATCCACGAGTACTACAGGAAAAATGGTTTATGTGATACCAGTACAAATACTGCAGGAAATCTGTTTATTTCCTGGGAATAGTAAGGATGAAGTTATATGGAGTGTCGTATTAGCTGCTATCCAAATATATCAAAATGTCATTCTCTAAATGGTTTTCTAAGCAAATGGTCTTTCTTTTGACATTTTCCTGCCTCCTCTGAAATACAATATGTGAGGGTTCTCTGTTGTGCAGTTAAATTGAATTGGTCAGATCTAGGGAAACCGATGCAGAGAAGAGAAGCCAAGTCTTGCTGAAGTAAAAATTTACATGAAACATGGCATTTACATCTTGTGGATTGTTTCCCATATGACATTCAACAGTGTCTGCTCACAGAGTTCCTGATTAATGGGAGATCAGTGTGAATTGTCATAGGTAATAAATTGTGGAATTACTGAGGAGAACAGAAACAGATTGAAGATGTATTTGACTGCAATTTAGTGTATTCGTTTCATTAAGGCTTTCTCTTTTTCTTTCACTTCATTTCAAATTTGTTTAATTTGAAGTTTTCTACTGAGTTGTCTTCAACAAGGCCTTTTTCAAAAGTTCCCATGTGATTACTTGGCTGAAAAAGGCACTGCATGAAGCTGTAACAATGATGTTGTGTTGTGTTTTGTGCTGAGGAATTATGAGCCTTGATTCATGTGTTCTGACAGAGGCCGAGCAGTATGGTGTGCTTCCTTGAAAAACTACAGTTTGCAGGACAAACACAGCTTGCAAAACAAAGCCCCTTTGTATTTGATTTGTTTGCAAATATGCCTGGGTTACATGTGTAAAGAATGAGGAATCATGAGCACTTCAGGGATAATGATGGCATTCGAGGAAAAGATAATACCATTGTGTCGGCAGGTCAAGGATGCAAGAGAACGGAAGTGGTGGGTGATAATATGCTCTTACCACTGAGTTAGGTTTGGGGATTTACAGCAACTGTAGTCCTAAATCAGATTAGAAATTGATGATAAGAAATAATGTGGATGGCTCTGTAAACTAATCTTTGGGTTACCTGGTTCAAAGCTATATGAAAGAAAGCTCCTGTCACTTGGTGAAAGAAAGGATTACCATGTTTTTTGGAATTTGCTTAGTAATGCTTTTAGAGCATTTGCTTGTTTGGCATTGCAAAATATCTGGTAGGGTTATTGTAATGTGAGTGCACTGTCAGTAAGAGTCCCAAATGTATGCAGTATCCAAACTATTTTATCAGTGAGAGAGGGAATGGAGCCATCACAATTTCAGATTATAAACACTGTCCCCTCTGGACAGCAGCATTACTGTTTGTTGGGGAATTGAAGGTATCCCAGTAGTTTGTTTGGAAGAGAAAGGCAAGGCTGTTAGCGGAGATTGTCCAAGCTGAGAGCCAAGCTTGTGAACAGCCAGAGACCTAGAGCCGTAAGCTGCTGCCTTGCCATGAGAAGGCCTGGAGGCATGTCAGCATGGCACTTGCATGTCAGCAGCCAAATGTCTCTTGCTGAGCCTGTGCCCAGCTAGGTGTTCACATTCACAGCCTCCCACAATGTCTGTGAGCCTGCAGGATGTGGATGCTTCAACACTTTCTGAACCTTCTTCAGGCAGGCAGCCTGCATGTGGAGGACACAAGTTACAGATACAGGCAGCTGGTATTAATTCTGCTATTTATTTCTGTGAAAACATCAAAGAAAAATAATAGCTTACCAACTGACTGATTTCTAAGATAATTCTTCCTGGAGACATTTTTACAAGAAAAGAAAAGGGAATATTCCTATGAATCACAATGTAAAGAGTGTTCCCTCTATAGTGAGAACAGAGAAAAAGGTATATGAGATAAGACTGAGAGATAAAGGTAACTGAGTGGTCAAGGCTGGTGCTGACAGGCAGTTGGAGGGGGCAGGTTGAGAAATATAGGAGAAGAGAGGTGGGAAATCTAGACAGGGCAAAATCCTTCATTTTTACTGGAGCAAGATGTGTGGGCACTGTGCTGAAGGAAACTTCTCTTGTCTGCACATCTTGTTTCCCAGTAACTTAAATGAGAAATCATTTGAGAGGGATTTCTTGTAAGTTTATCAGTGCATTGTATACAGTGCTGTTCCTGCAGTCTGTGAAACCTGCTGTAACATATCTTATTACTTCCATATGGAACAAGAAGAGCAGTCATTTCCAGAAATGAGAGCACTCTGTATAATTATGTGGAATGAGTTATGCATAATATATACACCCTTCAAAAATAAAGATTATCTGCTCTGCAGATATACACATAGTATTAACTGACTGAATGCAGGAATCTGTCCAGTGGCAAGCAAACAGGAATTAAACATTGATAAAGATGAGGTTCTCGTGCCTTAACTACATCTCAGACACAAGATGATGCTCAAAGCGTTGTACGGAATGGCTGAACACTGTGGGGTTTGTTTTTGTTTTTTAATGATGTGTTCAAAGCCAGGCTGGGTCTCCTGGAGACTGACTGAAGTGATTATAAACTTGGCACCTCTTCACTCCCTTCTCAGGTCAGCAGTGTGTGAAACTTTACTTGAAGGTACCTTGGGTGGGGCTGGTTCTTGTTTGGAGTTCAGGTATTGTATGTGTTCTCAGTCCTAATTACTGTTATTCATTAGTCTCCCTGCTTCCTTTATGTAGAGCTGGTCTCTTCTGCTTTATGCTTTTTACCGTAAGTTAGTTGATACTGAACTTCTCTTAGTTACTTTGAAATTGTTCCTTTGTTTTCTTAAGTAGCTTTTGTATTTGGACACTTGGCTACAGCACTTGTAATGTGTGAATTCTGCCTTCTTCCCTTCTTTGCAAAACAGCAGATAGCAGTCTCTTCAAAAGCGTGAAAATTTGCAGCTAACTACAGTTCCATTTGCATCTGGGCATCGGAAGACTCATGAAAGTAAATTGGATTTTTTCTGTAAGTGTTTTGGTCACAGTAGCAAATGATGTCTCAGATGTTTGTCTGCTGTTTGGATGAGCTCTCACAGGTTTCACTGGCGATTGGATCTAGATAATTTAAGGATGTGCTTTAGTTTCAGACCCTCAACATTTTCCTTTGGTATGTTTTCCCTCTCACAGTACTACTGCAGAAATTTCTTTACGCTGTTGCTGGTAAATCCTGTTGGTGTCCTGGTCTCTCTGTGAAATAAGATACACACACACACCCTGGATGCCAGCTGCCTCTGGAACATTGCTGCTTTGAGACACCCTCCCAGCAAAAGTACTCTAAACACAGTGCAGAGTTCAAGTGAGGGCTTTCTATAAACTCTCCACTCTTCATGCTGGCCTAGCCGAGTGTCACTGAGCTCTCCTACTTTTTCTAAGACAATTGTGCCACCTCTTTAATAATCTTTTCCCTTTCTTACAGGTGCCTGCATCTCTTCACTGGTAATGACAGTGCTCAGCACAGGGCAGTTTTCCAGGTGTAATTGCATCAGCACTGTATTTTTGATTCAGTGATATAGTTAGTCATCACTGTTTGCAGTATAAAGGGCAAATAGAGTGAATTTTCCAGCTCAAACAGTTTTAGTCATGCATTGAGGCAAGCACATAGAAGCATGCACCCTGTAAAGGACCAGCTCGGGATTTCATTATCAAACCTACCTCATTCTTCTAGTCAAACACTCCTGGATAAATAGAATTCTGTGCTTTACCATTTTTCTGCTGCATGTTAATATAAGTAGATTCCTCAGTGGGTGCTGAGAAACTATATTCAGTGAACGTAGTTAAATGACTTTTTCCATGATTATAATGAGAAGGACCTGGTGAGATCACAGAAAAGCAAGCCACACATACCGTGCATTTTCTGCAGTTTATATTAAAATTTTAAATAACTGCAGAAAAATAGGATGTTTGGGAGATTGAAAGTGTGCATTATTTCCTATATGGCATTGCTTCTTCTGAACTGGCAGTAACACTGCGCTATTTATTCTCTGCAGGGCATTGAGCAGAGGTTGTTAAAGGGGATGTCTACTCCCTAAAGCAATATGTTTTAGCAATGCTGTTGAACCACAGCTCAAAATCATGTTTAATATGAATGAGAAGCTGGAACAACTTGAAAAGGTAGATGGAGGATTTTCCAGACCTATAAACCTGCCTCCTTCCATGTTTTTCTTGTGCATTCATCATGTTTCCTGCTCCTGGAAGGAAAGTCACACACAGGTTGTCAAGCCACACGTAGGTTTTTACCTGACCATGCCAGGAACGCTTGCCTCAGTATGAGGACTGATTTTGCTCTCCCTGTTGCATGAGTTTCAGTTCAGAATCCACAGGACTCTTTCTATCTCATCACTGACTGGCTTTTCATTTGCACAGGGCAGTGGCACCTGAATAGGGCTGAGTAGCAAGTTCGTTGTCCAAGACTGTATAGGAGACCACTAGACAGCCAGCAGTGATTACAGACACAAGCTGGTTCACAGTCTGTGTAGAACTTGTCTCTCAGTGTGAAAGGCTGTCTAGTTTCCATGGGACAGGCTACTTTCTTCCTGCCCAAGAAGCTAGCATGAGGTTACTCAGGAAAAAAAAAAAAAAGTATATTTCATTTGCTTTAAAGAAGGAAAACAATTCTGGTGATGTTTTCATAAAAATAATTAAGGCCTTCATTAATTTCTTGTTGGGACAGCAGCAGTGTTTCGTAGTTTTCTTTAGTTTAACATACCCCTTGCGTGTAGGTGAAAGTTAAGATGTGTGGCTAGGTTTTGTCTTGACTGCTAGTGAAGTGATCTACTACTTGTAAAAGGCAAAATACAGGAGAGGTAAACATGTAAGCATGTACTCTTGCAAATGTACTGAATTTCATACTGCTTGCAGTTAGAAAGTGCAGACAGTTTCTAACCCTCATGGCAGCAGAGAAATGGCTGGAAATGCAATAAAATGCATTCTTACCATACATACATTTCTTAAAATATCTGTCTTGTATATGCTGAATATTATGAAAATAGCATCATAAGAATCAATTTCTCAGTAGTCCTGATCCAGACAAGTCAGCTGCAAATTAAATTTGCCGTCCTACAGGATAAGCTGCCAGAATAGGACATCTGACAGAAAGTCAGGGCTTACCAATGTGGTCGTGGGGAGGTTAGTTGTCCCCACACTGGATGTCTGTATTCAAACTCTGGTACGGGATCTCCTGTTGGAATAGTAACTGTCAGGAATGGCGTAGGTATGTTTGTTCTTGTGAGAGAGCAGAGAGGTGTGTTAGGCAACCTACTGTACCCCTTAGCACATTTATAATCCTCCTTAGTGCTTGCCAGGCCCATGAGGGGCTGGAGCACTTTCTTCGGTCATCTGAGCAAAGCAAGCCCAAGTCCTCAAGAAAACGGTAGAAAGTCATGTCTGAGGAGCCTGTCGATGGCACAGGGGAACTCCAGTTGTACTGAATGGCACTATGTTTCTCCTTGTTGGCTCAGCCCTGCCTATCTTGTACTGACCACTACCTTTTCCCTTGTTTTTGATACCAGGAGATAGAATTCGTGGTTGCTGCTCTACAGGATGGCTCCCTTATATCTTGCATAGTGTGTTTCGATTTGCTCTCTCATGGCTGTCTGAGTTGGATGAGATACAGTCTGAAGCCTAATTCAAGCTGTAGAAAGATCCTTCCTGAGGATCAAAGGACCTGTTAAGTGTTGGTATGTGTGATGTGATGTCTATAGTTGCTGGTAATTAAATTTATTTTTGCTCAGATTTATATGTTTAAGAAGCCTAATTTACAAAGTGATAAAAATAGTCAATAGTCTTCAGTCAAGAGAGGCACAATTGTTTGTTATGTTCAGTATTTTGGTTTGCTTTGCTTATCATGTGTGAGAAGGTCTCAGATCTCACTCTACCATCCATTAAAACTACAGAGACCTGTAGCTTTGAAGATGGCTACAATATCCCTTGCCTTCTGTCCTAAAGCACTGGATGAATGCATATAAGAGGACATGAACATCAGCCAGATTTTCCTAGAAATGGGGAAGATATTAGAGGCTTTTACTTGGCACATCATTTGTGTTTAAAAAATTAGGTTTTTGTGAAAATAATCCTGATGAGCATGTTTGCTATGTCTCTTCAAATCACACAAAAGCTTTTATACCCTGTGGGCTTTCAAGCCTTTCTTCTTTAAATGCTGTGTAGCCTGTACTGAAGTAATCTCCAACATGAAGATTTTAAGTGTAGAGAAAATAATTGCTTCTTACATGATCCTGACTTGTAACTGAATATAAAGTTATACTGATGCTACTGTTTTGGTTTTTTTTTCCTTAGATTTTTATATCCCTCCTTCCATTTCACTGTCCAGTTATCTGCATTCACCTTGCAGTGCATGTCAGAGCTGCAGGTCTTAATTTAGACTGTGTATCACTCCTGATAATTAGGAATTCTAGCCTAGTGAACAGTGTCCATTTCTTTCTCTCTTTTTGTTGTGTTTAGACAGAACATCTGAGCTGAATTTTTAACTGCAAAGAGATAAGAAATAAAGGGATGGGGAACTGGTTAAATTATGAGTCTTGTAAAGCCTTGCTTTTCTTTATCATCTCCTTACGCTGTTCAAAGCAGAAATTGCATGAATAAGATTTGTGGTGGTTATATTAATAGATTACACTTTGCATCATTTGGTCCCTGGGAGCTGTACCTATGTTTGATGAATTAAAAGGATTAGTAACAGCACGCTGGAAAGACTCATCCTTTTAAGAGGAAGTGTACAACCACCGGTCTTCAAAACATTGCAGGCAGAGGACAATGCTGGTTTCTTCAACACAAACAAGAAGAGAAGCACAGCTCACTGGCTCAGTGACTGTCATCTACAAGTTTCCTCAAACAACAGAGGAAGGTGGCTGAGCAGCAGCTATACAAGAAAATGGCTGTCAATATTTCTGTGTTTGACTCCAATCCTTTCTGCTTTTTCTGATGGTGTGTTTACTGGCCCAGCACCTACAGAAGGTGTAAGGAGAATAAGGCATGCTGGGTCAGGTCTGGAGAAACTCCAGCCAATTTTTCCTGGCTTCTGATATCTCATTCCCATTTCTATTGATAGCCCGGGTTCCTGTCCCACCCCACTGTCAGTTATCTCTTGCTCCTGTGTGTTGGTAGAACTCCACCCTACCAGATCTTTCTCATTTATATTATTCACCCTGTTACTGCTGTTGCTTCCTAGCACATGCCTCCCTGAGGGTCTGAAAATCTTACCCTGTCATATTCACAGCAGCTGTTCTCATTCCAGGAGTCTGTGTGAGGGCAGCCAGCATTGCCTGCTTCAGAGAAAATAGCTTTAATCATCATGAGTGACAGGGAATAAAAGCCGTTTCTTCTTAACCTCCTCCTTGTGATGGGGAGGGTTACTCTGCAGTGTCTCTGACTTCATTTGTAGTCTAATATGATTATATAAATAACCTTTAATTTGCTGTTTTTCTGTCTCTTCCATACTCACATCCTATGAACTTGTAAATATAGATCCATGTGCATATGCATTCATATTAGCTCAAATGTTACTTCTAGTTATTTGTTAATCATTTATTAATAACAGTTCCAAATATCTCTTCAGCTGCTTGCCTATCTGTCAAAAATCAGTGGCATTCTGACACTCAAAAGCTACTCAGTCTTGATTTGTTGTCTTTCTGTAAATATGAAATAACAGAGGCTGGCTCAGAAAACCCACTGGGACAAAATTCCATCAAAAATGCAACTTCTAATAAAAATGAATCAATTTTCTGAGTTGGGTATATGTCACCATGGCACAGTGTTTTCATAACAAGGACTCTGCTTAGATTTTCCCCAGAAGCGTCTCTAAAATCTGTATTTTATTTCTGCATCATACTATAATATAATAATGTAGAAATTGACTCTGAATATTTTAGTCTTTGAACATTTTCCTTTGAGAATTTTGAAACACTTGATCTTCACTTCTGTCCTGAAAGCAGTGAGGTAGCAAAATCAAAATCCTTCATGAAACAAAACTCACAACCTCTTCATGTTAATAAATCCTGATCCTGCAGCTTTAGTTCAAGCTATACTCCCTTAATTTCAGTAAGCTCAAATGAAATCCAAGATATCATGTTCTCATTAAGTGCAAACAGATGGGTAAAATGCCACTGATTTGTAATATGAAACTTTATCCACCAACCATGTAGGAAAAATTAATTTTTGTGGTGTTTGGAACTGTTATGTATTCTTCTTTGTAAGTCACATTAGTTGAAAGGTATTGGACCCATTCACTAGTGTTTGAGCAGTCTTTTTTTCCCAGTGCTTACTTTATGTCAGGCTGCAACTGTTCTGGTTTTGTTTCTGTGATCACAATTTTTTTTTCTGAGGAATTTTGGATAATTGAAGAATGGAATTCCACGCATGAAGTTGTCCAAAACAGCTGAGTAACTGTCTAGCAGTTATTTACCTTGACTGACCCTTTCAGAGTCTGGCCCGGTCTTTACACTGTCTGGCCAAATTTACACTGTCCATTTAAAAAAATGGCAGCCCTGCTTTCACCATCAGACTAAAATCAATTACAGACTATTTTGAGCTAATGACTTTAACACAAAAGAAATGAATGTGATTTTTTTGTTCAAGTGCTTCTAATATTCTGTCAGTTGGGCATTATAATTAATCTTAATTCACATAAGAGGTAAAAAGGCATTTTTCAGTACTGGAGACTTTATACAAGCACTCTGCTTAAATAATTTTTTAGTGTTAACCTCTCCAGAACGAGTCTGTAGTGCTCAGTGCCATTTTAACTGCATGTCAGAGGGTGTAATTTATTTTCTGTTTGTCTTTTTTAGTATTTTTCCCCATATAAGGTTCTGACATTAAAATACACCAAACAAGTTGAGGCTACTTAGGGAAAAAAGAGGTAAGAAAATCAGATGCGGACAAATTTTTAGTCTCTCATGCTCTCTCTGCAATATTTGACACTATTGCTTGATCTGTTTCTTCTATCACCACTGGTTATAGTACAAATATTGGCAGTTTTAGATGGAGCTATTTCTTAATGGTGATTTCTCCTCTTGAAGGTTGCACCATGTACACAGGTGTCTCCTATGCCAGAACATGATAAATTCAACTGCATATCTCTAGGGTTATGAATGATGTTAAAGACTGATGAGGACAGTGTTCCTGAAACATCAGAAAAACCTAATGAATCAATTTTCAGTCCATACACCATCAATTTAAGAGTAGTGGGTTTTCCACATGGGCTGGATCATTGGGCTGTAACTTCAGTGTCCTACTTCCGACTCAGACACGTGACCCTGCCAAGTCAAAGCATCAGATATGACTTGTACCTAGGCATAGGGGGAATTTCTTTTCTCAAATTATAAGCTTTTTCTTTCAACTTTGTCTCTTTTTGCTCCATGTCCCTGGAATGAATATAGTAATAGTGGTTGTAATCACACAAATAAGAAGGTTTGTGTTGAGATTTCACACTATATCTCTTTGTTTTTGGGATGGTACAGCTATGTGCCAATGCTGCAGAAAAGCCAACAGATCACAGAAAAATTGTGCCTGCTTTCTGTAAAAACTTGCAAATTTGTAATTGGGATAGGATAGACAGATCTTGTGGGATTCATCAGTGCATAATTCCAGGCAAATTCAGGCTTAAATCTGATACAGAAAAATATAGTCTCATTGCCATGGGATACAGGAGCAAGGGGCACAGGCTGGATACCAGGAAATGTTTTGCCTGTTCTGGATTTCTAGCGTGGCTGACTCTGAATCTGGAGTCCCATGGTCATCAGTAGTTGAGGGCCCTCCATGTGGGGAAGAAGTTCAGTGCTTAGCTGTTCTTAGCTTGCTCCATGAAATTCAACACAAAAGAGTTGTGTTGGGATTTGTGGCTGCTCAGAACAATGTATCCAGGTTTTATGTTTTTCCATGACCTGAGCAGACATATAAAGCATACCTAAAATCCGTCCATCCTACAGAGGATGGCGAGTGTTAGAAAAGTATGGATATTCTCATTATTTTCTCCTGGACTTCATGAGTAAATAGATAGATTATTTGTGTAGTGGTAGCTTTCTAGCTTTTTGCTCTGTAATGCCATCTCCAGAATAGGCTGGGCTACCTCTGGAGATATTTTCAAGTTTATTCTCTCTGGTTATATCTAAACTGGACATACAGGAATGCTTTCGGACTCTGAGAAAACATCATTGTCCCAGCTTCATCCAAAATTTATGTCAAGATTTAAGAGCCAGGAAAATAATTCCTTTATTTTCCCCAACTGTCCATCAAACCCAACTGCAGAAGTTATAAAGAAGATACAGACCTTAAACATGAACAAAGAATTCATTCTTCCTTTTTTTTTAAGTTGTTTGGTTGCTCATTTGCAGTATGTTTGGCCTTCTACATAGGGACAGGTAAACATCAAGAGAAACACTACACAGTTTATTCATCCAGGATGGTACATTTGTTCGAGAAGTGATGTTCAGAAACGCTGTTGATCATATGTAGACCTGATGAATATGTGACACCTTATATTTCTGTTTCCATCAGAAATATGCTTGTCTGCTTAGATACAGTACCTTCCTTTCCTACTCAAAGTCTCATAAAATGAGGAGCAGGTCTTGGAATTCATTTTGCATTTTAGGCAGTTCATAAAAAGAAAGTAGACCTTACAATTCATTGCAAACTATTTGGCTGACAGCTGAAGAAGACCAGTTAAGCAAACAGAAAAGATGATGAAAAATTGAGTTCAGAGATGGTTATGTTCAAAATGGAAGGAGGGAAAGGGCCATTGGTTACTAAGGCAACTGTTTTTATAATGCTAAATCATTTCCTCGTTGAAGGGAGCAGATTCTGTTTCAAATTAATTCCCAAAGCTGTTGTTGCACTACTCACTCTTACCATGTTTCATGATAAGCACAGTCTCTTACCAGCATCTATTTTCCAGCTCCCCTCTAACTGTTGAACCATGTTGCTCCATACGAAGTCATAGTGCAGGTCTGAGGCAGAGATTATGTGATTCGTAGCCTTGGTTCTAATCCATCAGCAAGTGCACGATGTGAGCCTCCACCTAAGGCAGGAGTGACTGCCACTGACTTGTTGGAAAGCTGCATAAAGGTTCAGTTGCCATACGGAGGAAAAAGGGTTGGTCAGGGCTCATTCCCCTGATTATTTTTGAATCATAGATGGTTGCAGTGAGAAAAAGTAGGTTTCCTTAGACCTGACACGGTACCACTTCCTGAAGAAAATGTAATAGAAAATGTCATCGGTTACCATATTAATCTTTAGCCTAATCTACTTAGCATGCTTACCCATGTATTTTTCTTATTTTATTTATGCTATTTCCTCACCCATTTTATCATTTAAGGGCTTAATTCAGCTATCTATGTTGTAAGTAGTTCAGATATGCTCTGTTTCTGACATCTAGTTTGGAAACTTTGTTTCCTAAACTAATCATGCAATGCATGACTGAAAATCTTCATTGGAAGCAGTTGTGGGTTTTTTTGGTTGGGTTTTTTTCTTCAAGGTATGGTAACTGTACTTCTGAAAGTAGAATTTTAATTTTCAAGGGAAAAGGGCATTTGTATAATTTTTCATTCAAAATATTGTATTTCTTGATGTTTTAAGAATTTCTGACATTCTTATTTATTGATCAGCATATGTTTCTCAGTATCAAGTACCATGATTTCATAAATAGTAATGATCTGAATGTGTTAGTTTTATTTATGAAAATATTCATGACTTCTCTGCAGTTTTATAATTCAATCAGTTTTAGTGTTTATTAAGGAAGGAATTTAGATGAAGAGAGAAATTACCCATATGTAAGAGCACAGTGAGAACATATGTCAGAACTGGTGTTAAAACTGCATTTGAGAGGTCAGAAAGTGCAGGGGTAAAACAGTAACTGCCAAAAGTCAAGCTGAGACAGGAAATTTAAGCAAATTGTGAAATATTTTTCAACCATGCAAATAAAAAAGAACAAGAAAAAAATGGAAGCACTGTGCCCTGGGAATGGGAATAGAATTAAAGATGATCTCATTTCGCATTTTAAATATTTTTCTTCATCTTCTTTTAAGTTGAATTCAGGGGAAGGAGAAAGCCTGGTAGAGGAGATGGCTGAGGGAGGGAAGGGAATGGACATGTCCACAACTAAGATATGGAAAATAAACTCTGTGATCTCAGTTCACTTCAGATCACAAGGGCTTTTCATCTTAGATACCTGAAGGGACTGACATATGAAAAATAGATGTCCAGCACAAGGATTTGCTACAGTGAAATGAAGTCATATTGGGCTTTTATGAGCAGAGAGCAGCAAATGTATTGCTAATATTTATGCATTGAGTGGCAAGGAAAAAGCTATCCAAAAAGTTTCAGACCTGTCTAACTAAGTGCACTTGTGCATGTTGGCTTTGGACACATTTTAAAGGGTAAAATAAGTGTAGATACAAATAAAGGAAAACAGGATCAAATGCAACCTAAGTATATCAAAGGACAAACACAGGATAATAACATATGTGTTCATGATTTTGGGTTTGTTTGTTTTTTTCAGTGAGATACCTGCATTTTAGGCAAAGGAAATTCAGCAAGTGTTCCTTAGCCCACAGTAGAGCATTTGACAGGATACAGAACATGAAATTAAATATTCAACTGAGGAAGATGTGGATTGTTGTAAGAACTGTACAGGGGTAAAGTACCTGTTTTGGGGGGGAGGTGGCACAATTTATTAAGGGAAGGCTTTATGTTGGAAGGATGCTATTACCACTGACTTTTAAGGATAGGTTTCAAAAGCAAGCCTGTTTAGTATTTTCACAAATAATCTTGGCACAAAATGAAGAAAGAGCAAATACACTGCAGTGATGACACAGCCCAAGGAGGGGCCAACAACAAAGTGTGGGACTGGAGTGCTATCCACTGAGTATTGGATGAACCTTGAGGACAAGAGAAGAAATAGGATGAAGATTAGTACTCAGACCAGGGTGTTATTTAGGGTTAGACACATTTAGATTCAGAGCAAAACCTTCTGCTGTCAACAGGATTGCCATCAGCTGGGGAAAACCCAACATGATGAGAGAGAAACAGGCCTGTTTGATCACAGGATGACTATGTAGCACAAGCAAGAGGGAACGGAAAAAAAGGTGAAAGCGGGGGCAATTTCAGGCGAGATACTGTCAACAGAGAGGAAAAAGTAATTCAATTGTGCGAGACTCAACTGAGGTCTCATCTAGAATATTGTGTTCTTTGCAGTGCTCTGCAATAGCTGGGTAAGATTAAATAAACCTTGACGAAGTGGTAGCTACCTGAATAACATTGGGAATGTAAATCTATAGGTATTGACCTGGTTAATCTAATGAAGAATGAGAGGAGATTGATTACCCTAAGTAAATACAGTACTACATAAGAAGGGGAGAAGATACGTGTATAAATCACATGAAATTAGGTTAAAAGTGAGGAGGAGTTATATAACCATCAGAGAAGCAAGTCCTTAAACAGTCTTTCAATGCGAGTGGCAGAAGTAAAGTATCCACTTGGTCTCAAGATAGGTCTGAGGTGGCTTGTGGAAGGATTTGAGGTTATGATATCAGTACAGAGAGAGATTGAATTCTAAGACCCAGGACAGTGTGCCTCCACTTCCACCTACCAGTTGAACCCTCTATACCAACATGGATGATTCACAGAGGATCTGGCGAGCTCTAGGTTTGTTCTGCAGCACCTAAATTTCCTGTAAGGAGTTATCTTTGCTGGCAGAGAGAAGACTCTGCAGAATGAGTATTTATGCACCAGCATCTGGTTTCTTGAAAGTAATTTTTCACTGCATCTTTCTCTAGTATTGCCCTTCATTTCCTCTCTTCCTTCATTTTGCCCCTTTTGCTTGTACATTGATTCATTTTACTCCCAGCCTCCACAAAACGTTTCTTTTCTCTAGGGCTTCCAACAACATTTGCTATATTGAAAGTGAATAATAATATATATGGCCCTTTGCTTCTAAGCAGAATAGCCATATGTAAAGATATTGGCATTCTTTCCTTTTAAAATAAGTAAGAGTCTGTGTTAAATCAGCAGCTTAAAAAAGATGATGCCACTATGTGTATCATTTTCTCCAAAAAAAAAGCATCCATGCTTAACAAGCCATTGAGGAGAAGCAGTTCAGAGGCATGTCAGAGCCTTGGTTGTCTGAGTCCTTGTCAAGACACTTTTGTGCAGCTCCTTTTTCTGTCATCATCTCTCCAACACAGAAAATGATTTGAAGTAAGAGTCATGAAATAGGAAGGTTGTGGCTTTACTGCAGGGCTACCAGCTAGAGGCTTGAGCAGATGAAAGCAAATGAGTCCCTCAAAGACTGGCATTTAAGAGATGCCTTGGAGGTGAAACAAAACATTCACAATAAAATGGTATGTTACCTACTGTGCTGAATTTTATGAGCTGAGTGTTGAGTACCACCCAAAAGCAGATCCAAATGAGGGAACTCTGTGGGGAAATGTTCTCTTGAATCACAAACCTGGCATAACTAACTAAAATATCTGGTTTTGTTATGAGATTTCAGTTTGTGAAGCTTTCAGCCACACTTCACTCAAAGAAAGTAAATTGATTTTGGACTGTTAGATGGAAATTTATGTTTCGTTTGTGTGAATTGTAGATTGATTTGTTGCAACCTACAGGAGAATTAACAGTGTGCCCCAAAGGACTTTAAGTTTCCTTTCTTGTTAGCATTCTGCAGTATTTCATACATCAACTGATCTCCTCAGTGGCATTTAGGAATAAGAGCATGGATAATCTTAGATTTTAAATGGATTCCTATCTTTTATTGTTGTTGTTGTTAAGTGTTTGTGATTATATTATTAAAATGTCTAGTAAGAAACTCCGGTTACCTGATGTCAACTAAAATGCAGCTACACAAAAATAATTTGCTACCCCACGTAAAAGCCTAGCAGGTTGATTTATCAGTGTCTCCTGTTGACTTCATTTGGAAATATGCATCCAGGCTTCAGCTGAAATGTGTCCAGAATTGTATGAGCAGCAATCTATGTCTGGATACAAGAGCAATATAGGTTGTAAAAATGCATTTATTTTGTTCTTCCTGAGAGGTCATTCTTGGGGCTGATAGATGCAGTGAGAGCCACTGTTGTCACTGCATATTGCCCACAGCTGTTGAGTAAGTGGAAACAATGATGTTGCCTGGCCAAGCCAGCACCTGCCTGGTTCTGAGCTCCTTCTGCAAGCAGGTTAATTCTGCATCACGCCATTCAGTGACACTCAAACAGGTCATTTGTGAGCTAAGAAATGTATCATTTTATTGTGTGCATATACTTCCATCAAAAGTCTGTTGCAAAACAGCTTGTGTTTAGGGTTGGAATATTTATGGAGCATCTTGCAAACCATTTTCAAATTCTGCCGTTTCACGCCTTCTTCGTGCCATATGTTCTACTGTATCTTTCTTGTTTTTCTAACTGAGATGTCAGATCTTGGTATACTAAATCTCACAGCTCTGGGGAAAGTGCATTGGGGGGCAAATGAGGGTTTTTTTCTTTTGTTTTAATTTACAGTTAGTGAGCTAACATATTTAACGCTCCTCTTACCGCCACCCCCAAAATGAAATTTAGTTACACACTTCCAAGTTGTGTACGCTTTTAGACAAAGCGTATCTATTTATGGATAGCCTATTACCTTTTATGAGGCAGAAGGGGAGGTGTGGCTAGTGCATCTTACTGTGTACTCCCAAGTTTAAGCCTTGTGCTAGGCTAGCGTGGAAGCTGATGGAGCTGTGGGTCCCTGGAAGGACTGTGACTTAAATAAGCCCCGTTTTTATCTCTCCTGAAAGCTCTTCTTAAAGTTGAGCAGCTTTAAAGTAATGAGATCTTGTAGGACTGTTGTCAAGAAAGTTACTGCTAGTCTCTCTTTTAGTGAGGGGTAAGTTGCCTTGAAGAACCTTGCACTTGTCATTAAGCAAGAGTGCTACCTCAGTGCAACTTCCTTCTCAAGCTCAGTCCAGCATGCCATTGGAGTTTTCGTGCTGTACAGCTTTTCTTGCTGTAACTTTTTTATACACTCCAAATATATAATATTGGCCTTGTATTTGGTTAAAAAACACTCAGCTTTTCATACAGCTCTACCCCTCCATTTGCATCATATAGCACTAATAAACAGGATCCAATTAAGGGATTGAAATTAGGAACTGAAGAAGTCAGCAGATTTTTTGAAGTATATTAAAATTGAAATTTTTCAAATGTGATTTAGGCTCGCTTGGCCTATTTTTTGGAACATATTAAGGAGCTTATAAACTTGGAGCAAGTCTGTTAAGTCATCTCTCCCTGTATTTTTCCTGCACTGTTAACAATTTTGTACTATCATATTGGAAAGTATATGACCAAAACATAAAAAGAAAATGGTCAGGTTTTTTATATTAAAAAAAATGTGGTTCCTTAAGGGTAAAAATATTGACCTCTAGCTGTCAAATGTTTGTGTGATAATTACATTACCAGTCAATTTGTTGTAGGGTGTTGGGGCTTTCAGTGCTCCTGAATTCTAGCTTCTCATGTAGAAAACGTTGCCAACATTTCCAGCAGGTCTGTCTGTCTCCAGCCACTCCAAAGTGATAGCTTTATTCTAGATGATTGATAGAAGATGTTTTAGCTCTATATCCAAAGCATAACACTGTAAATCACTGGTTTTCATTTGTAAGGAGTAAAATTATATTCACCTTTTGCCACCAGTTATCATTCTGAGGCTAGGCTTGATCTGTGTTCTTGGCTAAGATCTGAGAGAACAGACCATGTACCTCATGAAAGTTGTACATGGTATCCTTTTATACTTGTATATATGTCAGTAGAGGAAACAGGCTTTCATTTCCTTGAATGCTTTCTGCATGTTAATGTGCTCCAGCATATGACTCCAGAAACCTGTTGTTCATAAGGTTACCAAGTAGAAATTTTTACAAGCAAAGTACAAACCTAGTCATCTGTGACTTCTTATCTCCTCAGAGATATGAAAACATCTGTTTATCTGAAACTTTTTCTTCTGAAAGCTAAAGAATGGACTTGCAACTCTATTTCTCTACACCAGGTTTTCCTGCGGGAAATTGTTCCACTGTATTTCCAAAGGTCTTAGTCTAAACCAACTCTCCAGAGGTATCTGAGTAGCAAAAACAGGTTATTAGAGATGTCCCTCTGGTTATAGATTTTCTCAAAACCTCTCATTTAATATGTTTTTATTCATATGATGTTTTCCACATGCAGTAGAGACTGCAAGCGTGATTTCTGTTCAGGTTGCTCTCTCAACTGAGTCTATGCGAAGTTTGAAGGAAATAGTATTAACCAACCCCTTTTCTTTTGACAAGTGAAAGGGTACAAAACAATCCCAGAGGAGATTCCATAACTCTGGTAAACTAAAGGGCTTACAGACTGCAGATTTGAAGTTACCATAGGCTGCAATATCATTTTTCTTAGAGGAAACAACCCTACCTCAGGAATGCTCCAGCAGTTTAGTTTTGTATGGATGCAGTACAGAAGAGCTGGGAACATTCCAGACTAGAAAATTAAGAAGGTATTTCAACTCCTTGTATCAGAAACTCCTTTTTTTATCAGGATAGTGCGAAGTCAAATCTGCAGCTTCCCAGAAAGATATTCCCAGTTCTGCAATATCATTCCAAAATGCATAATCAGAAGCAGCACAGAGAAAATTCCTGTTGTCATAAAATTAGTTAAGAGTGTGAGCAATTAAACTTGTGTTTCCTGTAGCTAGGATGAAAAGGATTTAAGCATGGCAAAGGGCTTTGCATTTGCTTTTTGCTCCGTGGCTACTTCTGTGGATTGTTGATGAACCTGAACTTGAATGCAGAAATAGGAGACACTTCTTACAACAAAAACACATAAAACAGCGGGGGAAACAAAATTGCCCTGTGAAATGAAAGATGCACAACTTTCAGTAAATCCAACATGAACTTCATTAAAATAGTGGAAACTCTTGCCACACTCTGCCTGCACATATGTATATCAGCACATAGGCCAACATCTACAAGTTGATTTGTCATGATGTGGATCAACAGATCACATCAGTGGTGTAGATCTGTCCCCACTCTATTTAATCTATGGTATTAGACCAGAATATACATTGTTTTAAAAATAGAAATCATGCTATGTATTTTTCTTCGTAGATTACTGATACAAATAAATGGAAAAGGGACCTCCAGACAAAATTAAGTCTCTATGGAGGCAAAGCCTCAAAGAAGTCTACTTTTTGCTTTAGAGTTTGTGGCTACGCTTTTTTATTATATTTTTTTTTCCCCCCCAATGTACTTATTTCTAAAAGAAATATACACACAAAATGGATGAAAATAAATAAATGCATGAACTAAACCATTTCATAGTGGTAGAAGAAGGAAAGTTAAGGAAAGATAAGAAAGTACAGACATGTCATAAACAGATCATGTATAAAGGTCAACAAGCTATCTAAATGACACCACCATGATGGGTTTTTTTCAAAGTATAAAGCTGATGCATTCAAGTTCACGAAAAGCAGGTCAAAGGGATGTCTCATTTAATTACATCCCATGTAACTGTACTTTGTGTTGCATGATGGGAGTGCTGAGCACAGGACTGGGCACCAGCTATTCTGCTTTTCTGGTTGGTTCCTCTGTTCTTTTGGCTTCTTACCCCTTGACTCACTCACAGTGGTTTAATTGATTAATTGATACTGGGAGCAGTATCAAACTTGGATTACTTATGGTTGTACAACTAAACTCTGTGTGTGCTTGTGTTTATATGGCTGAACTTTGTCTGGACTGACTGTTTTTCAATTAAGTGAAAAGTGTAAGAAGGATAAAGCATAATTTCACAGACTTTGTTTTAAATGAGCAGTTTGTTTTGTTGCTGAATTCCTCCTGTCCTTCAGCAGCCCTCCCTGAGGCTGTTCTCCACAACTGCCCTTGTACTGTGGCACTGGTGCATAAAAATGCTCTCTGTTTGATCAGGAACCAGGCAGTTGTCTGGTTCTTCAGGGGAAAATTATTTTCTTTGAATCTTCACTATCTTTGGGTGCTTGTGATACACGTGCTTCTTCTAACATCAGTGGCCACCCCATAGGTCATATCCGTGGGGGTACAAGGCCACATGTGGATATGGTCCCAATTATTCTGAATGGTGGAGGAGGCCAGACCCTGCAGCACTGTGCTTTGCTGTTGCAAGAAGGGGGGGCTGAGGGAGACCATAGAATAGTTTGAGTTGAAAGGGACCTTTAAGGGCTGTCTAGTCTAACCCCCCTGCAATGAGCAGGAACTTCTTCAACTAGACCAGGTTGCTCAGAGCCTTGTCCAACCTGACCTGGAATGTTTCCAAGGATGGGGCATCTGCCACCTCTCTGGGCAACCTGTTCCAGTATTTTACCACATTCATTGCAAAAAAACTTCTTCTTGTATCTAAACCAAATTGAAGCCATTATCCCTAGTCCTACCAAGGACCAGATATGCTGCCCAGTAAGCTGAGCAGGGCTTTGGCAGTGGTGAGAGGCCTCCCTGGTGTGCCATGGCCCAGCGTGCCCCAAGGCCAGCGGCAGATCCATAGGGCTGCCATGGCTGTCCTCAGGGACGGTAGTCCAGTGGCTCAGCCTCTCAGAGCTTCCTGTGCCAGCAAGATAATATTTCTTCCTCTTGGTAGGTGACAGAATGAAAATATATTTGTGCTTATGAGGGGTCATGTGTTGCCGTTGCATGGGATGTGATTACTGCAGCTATTAATTACAGTTATTAGTTTGGACGTTTTTCAGTGTGCTGAGGGAGATTGCCTTTCCATAGAGCAAGAAATATTGGCAGCATACTTTTAAATTCAGTCAGTGTATTTTCTCCCTTTCTTTAGTGTCATCTGAGTTTCACAAGAAGCAAGAAAAAAATGTGAAAGGGGCTGAATTTGTACAGGGCTTTGGTAAGAAACTTTTTAAAAAGCCTCCAACAAACTGAGGAAGTAGATAACATTTGACCTTTCCAGTCATGTATTTTCAGAGAGCACGAGGAGAGGATGAGAAAGGACAGGAAGGAGAGAACCTGGAGGGAAACCCAGAACAAACACAAGAGGAGCACGCATGGTATGTGTCTCTCTTGCCCTTCATTACTTACTATTTATTTTTGAGGTGAAGCTAGGACTAAGGAGGAATTTTCAGGCTCAGCTGAGGCTTATAAACTAGCTCTGCAGATGTCTCTAAGGTCATTCCACATGCAAACTCATCTTGGCAGAGATGGTGGACAAGTGCTTAAAAGTGTGGTGCTCAAATCTAAGTATAGACAAAGTTTTACAAGCATCAGGTACACATATCCCTAACTGCACAGTGCTGCAGTTCAACAGGTGGCTGAGAAGCACAATGAGCTGCTGGAGATGATTGTTATAATTGTGCTGCAGTCATTAAATCCGAATCTTCAGAAAGAATATGAGTCATTGCATGGATAAGGTAAAAATACACTCTGTGTGTTCTTAGAGAATACTTCTGCAATTTTCTTCGTAGCCAATACTATGTAGTTAATTTTTCTTGAAGTTAGGAGAGGTATAACTCAAATATTGGAGATAGTGGCAGGGAAGGGTATGAAAACTCTGGCAGAACTCTGTCTTTAATGTCGGGTGCCAATGGGACTCATTTAACGTTCATATCCAAATTTGCATATTTTTTCTGTAGAAAATTAACATTAGCATAAAATTTGCTAAGAGTCTGTCATGGTTTTGCCCTGGGCCAATTTGCTCTCACACCCCCCACACAATTACTCTAAGTTGAGAGAAGGTTTATGCAGACAA
>JAYRBT010000001.1:18654003-18703100 GCA_036023395.1 Myiotriccus ornatus
TGGCTTATGAGTCCACCCCTGTTTTCCCTGTAGAGGTCTTTCCCCATGGGAGAACAGTTTTTAATAGACCTCTCCGGTATGGGTCTAGCATGGATCCCTTACTCGGATCCCACACATCTCACTTGAGCCATTCTTGCTCCAGCGTGAGGTTCTCTCAGGGTCACAAATCTTTAACAGGACTCTGACTCTGCTTTATTTCAAGCTTTCTCATGAAGTTTCATCTTATGCATCAGCTTACTCCAGTGTAGGCTCTTTCACGACCAACATGGGGTCTCTTCACCCTAACAAACTTCTACAGGTAGCATGGATTATTTTTCAGTCTTTTCCCTGCTGAAGGGAGAGAGCGAAAGGGAGAAGAAGCAGCTCTCTCCCCTTCGAACCTTCTTCTCTCTCCTGCAGCAGCTTCAGCTGCCAGCTTCGACCTTGGACACTTTGTTATCTCTTTGCTGAAATTCATTTGCAGCGGTTTCTCGTCCAAACAGTCAGTCCTTTAAAGATTTTTTTCTCTTCACTTTTTTACAAGAGAAAAGGGGGCTTCAGTGCCACACCTGCCCCCGGCCCAGGCCGGGGGAGAAAAGGGCCTGGCCCTCCTTGGGCCCGCCGCTCCTACATGGCTGCTGCTCTTAATTTCAACTGCGCAATCCACCTGTTCTTCCGTTTTTCTTAAATATGTAATTACCAAAGGCGTCACTAAGAGTTTTGATTGGGTTTTTGTCCGGAAATTCACCTGGACAAAACCATCCACAGACCCAGGGGCTGGTGGGCTAAACCACAACAGAGTCAAATGCTTGTTAAATTGTACCTGCTTGTAGCATGTAGCTGTTTGCTGAATAGAAAAACTTTGTACTCAAGATCATTTAAAAAAACCCTCAAAGATTATTCTTCCAGTACAATTCCTTTTAGGACTCTCCCACATGGGTATGGATGGGCCTGTTCCCTTCTGCTTCCATGTAACTTTTTTATTACTTTCCACTTTCTCTGGAGATTCACCTTTCTGAAAATGAAAAAAACATTCATTTGACTTGGAGAATAGCCATACCTAAGAGGATAATAGTTTAACAATGTATTAAATGTAGAGGGATGAATCTGTTTTTATGAAGAAGAAGTTCTCTATAGTTTTGAAAGTAAACTAAGCATTTGTAGTGGTTAAACTGACTATTCCATTTATCCCAGCTTCTTGTTTTTATCTGGGTGTGAAAATGCTGTAATAGCATGAGTGAGCTGTTTTGCAACAAATCTATCAAAAACTTTGAGAGATGTAGTCCCAAAACTCCATTTTTGGCAATGCAAGAGGGGAATAATAACTTCATAAGAGCTAAAAGCAGTTCTTCAGTTTCCCCCTGCCTTCCGAGTTTCTGTCACTCTGTTTTCAGACCAGTTTTGTTTTCTTTCTATTAAAGAAGACATGCTCCCACAGGTCAGAAAACAAGCTCTACTTGTCAGCTACCTGGACACTGAAGTCAGGGTATATCATACGCATTTTCTTTCCCTGATTGCAGCAATACAGATTTTATTTCAGTTCAACAGAACCATTTAATGACTAAAATCAGTGTAGTGAAAGGTACTACAAAGGCATCTTCCATCACACACTCTACACAGGAACTGAATAATTTACCCAAAAAGGCACAGTGATAGCAGTATGCACTATTTCCAAGAGCAAAAATCCTCAGGTAATTCTCCAGTGATATATCAAATGCTATTATTTTCCTTTAATGGTACTAGCAGACTGGGAGGAAGAATAAAAGGATACTTAATTAAGAACAAAGAGATTCTGATTTCCACCTCTGCGTGCCGTTCCACTCCTACCTTCTTTAATATGACTCGGCTGAGATAATAATCCAAGCAGCTATGAAGCAAAGAGCAGCTGCCCCTCGTCTTTTGCTCTAAGAGCTAGACTGCACTCCTTGGCACTTGCTAATGTTTCTTACTGTTGCAGTAGAAGAATAATAGCATTCCTTCATTACCTCGAAGTGATGATCTGAGATAATCCCTTGGGCACCAACTGAACACCCTGTGTCCCAGCATGCAGTCTCAAAAGGGGATGAGATAAATGACTGACAAAAAGTCAGCTGTCCTCTCCATACATCTTCTGATCACCTCACTGCTTCTGTCAGTTGTTCAGTTGTTAAAAGTTGAATGAAGAATGGTTGGAGGGGGTTTTAGCCAAAATATTAATAACTTTCTATCCCTCTGCATGGCAGGAGCCCACTTAAATGACAATAAAACATTGCTGACACGGAAAAGCACGTCCCCTTAATGATCAAAGTCCCTAAATGAAAATGGCATAGGGCCCCATTCATAACTCTTGCTAAGTGTTTAATCTGTTCTGCTTCACACATCACTCAAACAATGTTTGGCCCTGCTGAGAATGCCTTTTTCACAATAAGGGATCTGTGAGGGGCTTTCTATTGAGAGAAAAGAGAGCAGTCAATACTGCTAATGGTGCTGCAGAGAGACATTGGGGTGTTTTTATCTAGAAGATGCTACTGAAAATGGTATAGCTACTGACACCTATTGTGATAAATGGAAAATAGTATTGGCTCAAGATGAAAAGTTATAATAGAGTGAAATGGAATTGCCTGAACACAGACTGATGGTACAATATCATTTAAGATACCCTGACATTTTTGACTGGAGGTGATTGATTAACTGCTATATGTATGTCTGTAAATTTATGTACATAACGCAACACAGCCAAAAAACATTGCTATCGTTTGTGCATTCTTCTAACTGTCCTGCTTCTGTGTAGAATGTTTTTCCTTTTAGTTTGGTTCAACAAAGCCCCAGAAGCTATAGTTTAGAGAACTGTTTACAAGGTTCTGCTGGAAGCCGTGTGAAGTTTTTGAGTATTTTGATTAGAGGTGGAACATTTATGCAGATTTTAATGGTAGATGTCCTTCTGCACCACTTGGAATCGTTGGTAAAACTGCCTGTTTTCAATGACACAGGCTCAAACTTCAGGGCAGCAAGCATTATAGTGAAAACATTCTCCTAGTTGTTGGCATCTGATGTAGTTGCAGACCCTGGGAAAATCATCCAGTCATTGAGCACCTAGAGATGTAACTAAATATTATAATTAAGATAAGCATATCTAGCACCAGGGCTAGAGTTGAATATGTATAGGGTACAATAACAAGAGACAAATGAATATTTTTACTAAGTTATTTACTAGATAAATTAGTTTAGCATTTTCTTTTTTGTGTGGAATACAGAGAAACTAATCAGTTTTCTCAAATTTACTTGATGAATCACATTTCCTTACCACATATTTTAAAGGCTTCCTTTTAAGCTCTCAGTGGTTTCTGATTCTGTGCATGTTGAGTCATCCAAGTTAGACTATGATTTCTTACGTAAAACCTGGAAATATTTTGGTTTACAGCAATTTTTTATTTAAGAAGTTGCTTGATTTTTTTTTTTTTATAGTCTTGAAGAGCTTGAAAAGCATCTGCTAGTCTGTAACCTTAGGGCAAAAAGAACATCTCCATTTGAATAAGGGAGGAAAATAAACATGATAAAGATATCAGATAAAATGTTTTGTGTTCCTCTTGTCTCTTGGCCAAAAGCCAATTTGAAAACATTTACACTGCAGGAACTAAAAAAAAAAAAAAATCATAGTGCACAATATGAAAGATATAGCCTGATTCCTACTATTGCTATTTCTTTTAAAGTATTTGGCATTTGTTCTGTATCAGTAGATCACTAAGTGAAGAATTGGATAACCCCTATTAATAATCCCTATGGAGAACAGATAACCCCTGTAACGGAACACATGTGAAGCACAAACCAAACAACACATATGGTTTGAGTAAAACTGATCCGAACTGCCGAGTCAGACATTATTAACCTTGGAAAACACAGAATCTCTTTTCTGTGGTACATTTTTTATGTCAAATTTTTTTTCTCTCACTGTCCCCATTTTTTTTTTTTTTCCCTCTATTAGTTCTTTCTGCTCAGGAACAGGCCCTGCTCTCACTTTCCCTTCCATCGGTGCTTTTACATCTCAACAGTTACTGTTTGTAATCTGCAATACCTGGAACATTCATACACTGAACTGGAAGCAGTCCTGCAAGCATTGGATGCTCTGACTCAAGCCCTCTCTGACAAGGTAAACGTTCTCCCCCAGCCTTATCCTCATATTTACAACAGTTAATCGGATGCCCAAACACATTCAGAGAACTTCCCTCTTCCACAGCAGGTGAGCAATAATCAAAATGCAACCCTGCCCGAGTTGGTTTGCTATGTGTAGTGCTGTTGAGATCCCTGCCTAGCAGAAGAGGCCTGTTAGCTACTAAGTTTGTTGAGCCTTGCAGGCAATCTCCACTGCTTCTCTCTCTGTAAACATCATCAAAGCTACTTGAGCTAATTAATTACAGGCTGAGGGATTTTAGTGCTGCAAGATATATGTACCCAACACAAAGAGTCTCCCAGTGAGGAAATGAAACTTTTGACTCCGTATTTGAGCTATATATTTGAAGAAACACAGTCACATTCAGGATGCCAGCATTTCTTTGATGTTACTGGAAACATTTTAGTTTTTCCCTAGAGATATTATTTAGCATCTTTTGACCGGATATCTTCACACCCAGAATGCCTCTGACCAGACCTGTTATCAGATAGTCCAGCTCATGCCACCTCTGCTGTCTTGAAAACTTGTAGGTGTGGGGCTGTTTTTGGCACAGTGAGGAGCAAGGACTGAAGGTGACAAGTTCCTTCAACACCCATCAACTTTGCAGCTGCTGAGGACAGGATGCGGCATTTAGTGTCACCATATGGAGTGCAGACTGAGAGATATCAAAAGAAACCATATTCCTCAGGGGAAATATAGCAAAACATATTCTTCAAAATTCAGAGGTGAGGAAATGTCCAGAAAAGTGTAAGGTTTGTATTCATCATCTGGGTTACATTAATATACTCAAAAATTCCTCTATGGCCTTATATTACATTTGCGTTCTCAGTGATTATTTTATCCACTTCACTTGCAAGTTTAGTCTACAAAGCAGGTTTATGAATTTTCCCCCTCACAGTTCCAACCTTAAACAAGCCCTAATAAGAGCAAAAAGGAAATTATCTCAGGTTAAAAAGTAAAAGAAAAACAACCCACCAAACAAACCACCATAAAAAATTCTCAAGGAGAAATTTCTTTAATGCTCCTCTCGCTAAGCTGGTCCCAGATTTCAGCATCATGTCACACAATGGACAGCAAATGTATGGAGGAGTCTCTTGCTCTGAAAAGGAACCTTACAGGGCTGTGGAGAGGAAATTCTTGAGACAAGACTGTCATCAAACAGGAAGCAGGATGCAAATACCATAGCAAAAAATAATATATGAGAGAACTTCAGAGTCTGGGATAATACTTCCAGTCCCTGTTAACAGGCTTCTTGTTACAAACATCTGAATGGTTTTAATGAGTGAATCAATACAGAACTACTCTATAGCCTCCCACTGTATTGACCTCCAGTCATGCTTGGACGCTCCAGATAAGATCAAGACCTGCTCTGTTGGAGAGTATGCATAATCAGCAAGATAAATTGTCCCTATCTCTACCTTTATATGTAAGTAAAACAGAGTTAATATTGTTTTACAGGCAGTGGTCTGAAACACAGAGGATTTAGCTCACTGGAACAGAATAGGATATCCAAATCCATATCTCCCAAGCTCCACTCCTTGCATTACCCATGAGTCTGTTTGCCTCTTCAGTGTCTCATTGAATAATAGATGGAGGCAGTTGATATCAATAATTTTTTAGCTTCATATAGATATAGATTTCACTGCTGTGAACTGGGCTGACAGAGAACGGGAACAGACCTCAATGTTTGATAATATACTTTCCAGTTATCATGCCAAAGAAACTAAACTGTGTTGCTGCTATAAGTTTAATTTGTAAAATTAAATCACAAATGTCACTCCATACAAATGATCGTGGACAGAAGAATGAGTCACATTACAACAGACAAGATCTATATGAAATCTGTGAATCTGCAAGCAGGCACATCAATTATGTCTGAATTATTGGCAAGCTTTGCCAACCTCCAATACTGCTACTCAAACGAAGAAGTATTATTAACCTTTAGTGCAGCACGTGCAAATAAAATATGATGATTCAATAGCAAATTCAAGTACCTAACCATCACAGTTTTACGATAAGTAAATTTATTTTCGACATCGGATGAGTGTATTAGCTTGGTATTGGAAATCAAGTATTTTTGGAAGTTGCGGTACTAGATGACTTCAAAAAAATGTCAATTATTATACTATCATTTGTATCTGAATGTTATGTGATGGAGGTGCTGAGCTGAAAAATGCATCAAAATGTTATATTTTATAAAAATATATACTGCCTCAAAGTTCCAAGGACCCAGTCAAGCACTGGTAAACACACAAACAGAAACTAGACTGTTACAAACCAAAAGTCAGATGAGAACTTGGTTTTCAGAATTATTTCATCAGGCCTGCTGTCTTTTAGCTGCATCCTTTGCCAAAGGATGGCTGTCAAAAATAATTGCACTAAGCCCTCCTCCTGTGCACTGCCAGGCACTTCCACAGGCACCTCCACAGCACTGCCACATCAGGGCCTGTGAAGGCACAGGGAAGGGTCCCAAAGTGGCTGCCAATCTTCAGCATGAAGATCTTGGATCACCCTGGATTTTGAAGAACCTCTTTTAGTACAACTCCCTGATTCAAAATTCTTTCTTCTTTGCCTGCTCTCTGTTGATTTCTTTGCTGATTATTCCCTTTCCTTCCCCCAAGTATCCTAAATATTTCCCATTTTGTTTTTTTATTGTGACCTTCTCTTTACTTTGTTGCTTTCTACACAATTTTTATGTCCAACTGGGAAAAAGGGAGCAAAAGTGAATGCTGCTGGCCTTCAGCCTCAGAAATGCTGAGTGTTCCTTGTTAGGAGGACTAACAGAAGGTATTTTTCCATCCTATTTCACCCCCAGTACAGGGTTAAACATTACCCCATACTGGAAAGTTCTGCTGAAGCTAGGAAGAAAGGGATTCCTTATTTTGCCTTTGTAGCAAGTAGTGTACTGGATTTTATTCCTGTAAAGCCTTGAATGTAAACTCTGACAGAGATAAAAGAATATTATTGTAGTGTAATTCAACTTTCATCAGAAATATCTGCTAAATTTGTCTGTCTTTAGTTTCTTATGTTGTACAGTCAAGAACTGGAGTAATATGTTACTTATGGCTCTGACATGCCAGTCCCGGAGGATTCTGTACGCACCGAACATTGCACAGTGAATGACAGTATATGACTTTTCCACTCTACCTTTCAGTTTCAATGCAGATTAGAGTGATGCTTCCATTAAATATTGGTGAGCCATATACTAATTGGTTTGATACTCTGCCTAGTGACATGACCTTGCACCTTTGGTTTGGTATTGTTAGCCTAGACATCTTTAGAAATGGTGATTTCTTATGTCCTCTTCTGGTATTTATTTGTATCTCTTTCCCTTCAGACTAATATGAAAGGAGTCAGCAGTGTGTAGAGTCTCTTATTCTTTCATATATATTTTCAGGCATTTTGAGTGGTCAGAAAAAAAAACGAACAACGAAAATGTGTATTGGGAAAGCAGGATTTTTTTCACCTGGTTTCATAGAGAGGTTTGGCTGGAAACCTGCAATGATGGCCTATTTTTGTGTAAACATATAATTTTATTTATCTCTAGCATTTTTTGCAAACCTGCAATTTTATTCTTCTCTGGTATTATAGGCAGTCATCTGAAAATGAACATTCTTTCACCTGCAATTCCAGGAGAGATACTATTAGAATCAGCAAGGGCTGTGGAAATGCTATTTACTTGTACTCAGTTCCCAGAAATGAATCAGAAGCAGAGAAGGTGCACATTCCTAATGTGTTAGATGAAACTGAGTCACCTTCTTTTGAGAAGGGCTGCTGCATATGTGGTATGTGCTGAGAATTCTCCTGCAGGAACTAAATTAATCCTTTAGCAGTAATGTACCCTTTCACAATTACCAAGCGGTTACAAATGAAGTAGCCAAGGGATTATGGTATTATTCATTTCAGGTGCCTAAGAGTACAAAGAAAGAAACCTCATCTCTCAGATAAGCACTTCCATCCTATGATTACCTAAAAGATCACAGATATTAGGATGGGTGTCCAAAAATCTGTTCTGAGGAAAAAGCCTATATAATATATAATAGCAAAAAAAACCCCTTATTTTTCCAGATAATTTTGCTAATCCCATTAGTGCTTTACCTGTTAGTGATGTAGTGTTAGGGACTCAACAAAAAGTCAGAAATAGTGATGGCTACATTGAACTTAAAAATTCAGTGTTGCTTCTCTTTTTGTGTTGTTGATAATGTGGTATTTTAGTTGTAAAATCATATTCTACCTTAGTTACAAGGGTATCAATCCGAAATAATTCTGTTAAGGAAGATTAATGATTTCATGTTCCTAAATGATCTTGATTATTATATAAAATGACTTAAAAAATAGACTCTTCTTCAAAAATTCCTTTAGTAAGCTGATGTTTTTTACTGGAAATGTAGCAAATAATCAGAAAGACGCCAGATTTGATTAAAGACTCCAAATGGTGGAGAAATGGCCACATTCCTGTGTAAATTATTGCAGTGCTTAAATATTCTCTATGTTAGATGTAGCCATGCAATTTGCTATGAAAAAAAATAACAAATGATATTTGGAATGGGCTAAGAAACAGAGTACCCAGGCTGGATCAGTAGTCTGTATCTTTTTTTGCAGTTACATCCTAAGAGATAATGTGTAAAACCTGTTTTATAGGCTCACGACTCCAGTCTTCTATGGCTGTGTTAAAACCTCAGCTTTTATTTCAAAATTGTTATTTGCATTCATACCAGCAAAGATCAGAAAGCAGAAAGAGAGTACGGCTACAGTGCTACCTTTTGGGTTTAATGACAACGTGAAACAGCAAAATGGAAACACTGAGATGGCATATTGAGAATTTCTATTAATTTTACCCTGTGGGCATTTGGGTCTCCATCTTTCCCTGGATATGAATCAGAACTCTCAAAGTGCCACTTTCTGGTAAGCTGAAAGGTAAAGCAAGAGTAAAATACGACCTGTGTGGGGTTTCTGTAGTAGTTGTTTATTATTCCCATCCTTCTTTCTCTAGGACCTCTTACACTGCTTTGCTTCTCATCTTCTATCATTTCCTCCTATAGAGCATTTTACCTCCTAAGTAATCTGCAGTGAAACAGTTCCTGCTGCCCTTTGAAGCGTCATACTGGGGACAGAGAGTGGCCAGGCAACCAAGGTGTTTGAATATTGGCCTGTCAGTTGCAATTTCAGACAAACTGCTGGAAAACTTACACAAGCGAAAGGGTGGGGGTGCAAAAAATAGTTGTGTAGTTGTAAAGGGTAGAAAGTAACAGAAAGTAACCTGCCTCTCAAGAGAACCTGAGGGTGTTCTGGCATAAATCCATCTAGCATACACCCTGTTTTTAAACCGCCACCCTGCTGGTTATCCTCGAGACCTGGCTGAAGCACTCTTCAGAATCATTTCAGTAGTACCAAAATGAAGCCATTTCTGGCGGGGAGCCTGGCCATCCTTCTGTACCAGGAACAATCGTTTTCTCTGTTTTGTCTATTTTGTCTGCTGACCTACACGCTTTTGCTTAAAACCGGCTGCTTCCATTTCCATTGACAGGAAAATACGAATTTATTTTTTTTTAAATCCATATACTAAAATTAGAAATTACACCGCAGTCAAGATGGCGTAATACATCACTGCTGATGTTTCAAGCTGGTGTTGCTTTCCATCCAAGTGTTACAGACGTTTCAGATCTCCGAACACTTTGGTATGTTACAGAATAAAACTCTGGTTTTCAATACTTGTATGTGTTAATGTATGTGATGAAAAGTGGTGCACTGATAGAACTCAGTGGACAAATGTATCTGAGACAGGAGCAAGGACGACCTGCCTTTTTTGCTAGCTGAAACATTGAAAGAGCTGCAAAAACATGTCTACAGTTCATGCTCTCCGCACAAGAGTAGGGTCTCCAACTCCGCGGAGAGCTAATGTCCTTCCCAAATGATACTAAACACTGGTCAGTCTTCAACTGTCAGAATAAATTTCAGGTGAAAGGCCTTTACTGTGCCAGCTTCAAAGATAGGTAAACTGAGGAACAGAAACATTTGCCCTGCTTTTTTTTTTTTTTTTTTTTTCTGGTTTTGCTGCTGCAAATTAAATTGCCACATGCTTGGATCACAGGCATTGTTAAAGAGGTATCCAAGAAAATGCTGTAGCAAGGATAGATATACACTGTGATAGTATAATAGCAGTAGTAATAGTAATAGCAGTTTTATTTTTATATGTTCTCAATTTTACCTTAATCAAACCAGAAAGGATCCCTTTAGAAAACTGGTGAGAGGATTTAGAAGGTATAGAGAAATTCATTCTAGCCTCACAGTTCTTAAACAGGGTACTGAAGTTTATCAACAAGACAGGAAATTAATGGTTTTGAGGCTGTGTCAGCCTTGTTTCACAACATGGTTCATACTGAAGGACATAGCTGTAGCTGTTCCTCGGTAGCACATATGTTCTCATTTAGCTGGCCTTCCAACAATGCAGCCACTGCCCTTCTCCCTGTTCTGGATTAGCTCCCTGACTAATTGTGGTAAAGTTTAGGGTGACGTGCAATGAGCTGCTCATCCGATAAGCCAAGGGGACACATCACCAACACTGAATGACACTGATTTCCAAAGAAATTCAGATTTTGGAATTTCTCATCCCCTCCCACAAATCCTCAGCTGAGAAGGCAAGATCAGGACATGTGCTTTAAGACCCAGGGGATGGTGTTATGTCAGACACAACAACGGATGCAGTGCCCAGAAGTGTAGGAGTTGGGAAGCTGATTTATGACTGTGCTAGGGGAGAGAGTATTCCAAAAGGCCTCTCGCCATTTCCTCCCAACGCAATGGATGTGCAGACTGGCCTTGCAGCAGGAGAGAGGTCAGCGGAACAGGATTACATAAGGCTGCTTGCTATGCAGAAAAACACAGATGGCCTAAAAGTGTTTCATTTTTTTAAGTGAAGTCACATGCCCTAGAGCTGCAGTTTGAGGAAGAAGAGGAGTCTCTGAAGAGCACGTACAGCAAAAGTTGTTTCATTCTTGTTTTAATTGAAAATAAGTCTGGAATCTCTCCAGGAAATAAGTTTTGAAGAAAAGAGTTGGCTCACTCACAGTCCAAGCAATTTAGAATCACCTCCCATTATTTGTATTTCATCTTCAAGCACTTTGGAGGCGTATTTGAATACTTGAACAGATAGTAATCTTAGAGAAACTAGTTCCAAGTTCATATGGGATCATCTGGTTGGATTGAATTTCACATGGTGCAGCAAAACAGAAGGTCAACAATTCTCTGCTTCTCAGTAGAGACACAGTCACAATTATTCAGTTTAAAATGCGCTGCTGCTTCTCCCTTATACCCCCCACTATTATTCTATCACATCTTTATCCAGAATTACATTTTGTGCATATTACATGGCTACAAAAGTACAAAACTCAATATCAAAATTATAACCTGTGATCTATAGATTTAAAAAAATTTATTTTAAGTCACATTGATCTTTGTTTCCTTTTTTATTACGTGTTTTAATTTTTTGATATTTGTTACAGTTTAACACTCTCACTTCTTTTCATCTCTTGTGGTTAAAGAATCACAATTTCCTGACTTAAAGTAACTTTCTTTTAATTCATTATTGCCTGTAAAATACCTTTTCTTTAAAAATACATGATAACAAAATCAAAAAAAGTTGAAAGAAAAGTTACTATAGATCTATAGTGGTATCTATGAAGTTGAAAATCAATTTCAAACACAGATGTAAAAGCAAAAGCGTTTTAACTAGTTAATTTATAAATTGAGGGAATTACTATGCTAGACATTATATATTTAAGCAAACCTAGTGTTCCTGATAAGTACTAAAATGTCAGTGATGTAAATTGAATTCTTCTTTTTAGCGTGACCATGGCACTGTTTACACACTTCTTCCCTTCCTTTTTGCCCAAGACATTTTCTTCCTTGCCTCTAAGTGGACACAGCACCCAGGGGCCTTGAAATTTTCCTAGGCATCATGTCAAGCCCAAGGCAAAGTGCAGGAACTCTCAGTCCTGACAGATCTTTTTTGTAGCCTGCTTTGAAATACATCAGAGGATGGATATTCCGTAGTCTCCTTAATTGAACTATTTTCCTGCTTTCTTATCCATAAATATTAGTAAGTTTTTCAGAATGTCTAACCTAAATCTGCATCCTTGCAATTTGTGTGGTTCTTCTTTGATTCACCAGGGACATGGAGAACAGGTTGTTTCTCTCCTCTTTGAAGCAAGCTGAACACAGGCTTAAAACTAAGTGGGAGAACAGATAGCATAATACACTAACAGTGTGGACAAGGAGAAAAACAGTGAATCATCTGCTGAACATCTGAAGTGTCTGTGTATTAATCTGGAGATAAGATGAAAAAAGTTTGGGAATAAGGTAGAGGATCAGGCAGTCCTCTGCATGATCAAGGTTATGCCTGATTCGTTTCTGAGAGGTGGCCTGAGTTGCTGCTCGGGAATTTTTGTCTAGAAAGATTTAGCCTATCAAGGATGATGTCCAGTTACAACTTTTCTCTTCATTTTCTCTTCTCTAGATCAAAACCACCCAATTCATCAAACATTTCATTTCAGGTCTTGTGTTTTGAAGGTTTTCTAGTTTCTTTGGAGCTTGTTTTTCTGTTCTCCGGAGGAGTCTCTTCAGGTGAGAAAAGATACTGGTCAGATAATTCAGTGATTGTCTAAGAAATTAGTCATAAAACTGATCTCTGAGCCCTAAATGGATGCTTTTTTATATCTGTCTTCATTTGCCACATGAAAATGCTGCAGCTGGACACCTAAAGTACAATCTGGCCAGGTCAGCCTGAGCATTTTTCCGTGTTTGTACCAAAAGTGCCCATTAGCACAGCTATGATGTGTACACCTGTACAACAAGAACAGAGTTGAGCTCACATCTCTGTTTTAATGAGTCATTCAAACAGATATTCAGTAGCCTGTAAGTATCCCCTTCTAATCAGAGGACTTTAAAGTGCATGCCTAAGGAAGCAAAAAAGGGTTCCCGAGGTAATAAGAATAGTTTGTAGTCCCTCAGTCATCCACAAACTAGTTATTCTATTAGTTTAAGCATGCAAGTGTCTAATGGTGTCTCAGAGAAATTTAACATGAGAATTCTATGCCTGGTTTGCGTGAAGGAAAGCATCAGCAAACCAGGAGCCCAGGCAGGGACGCAACATCAGGTGGTAGCAGAAGGATGTGTCACGCTTTGAGGCATGGGGCCTCTGCTAAATGTCATCTTCTCACCTGAAGTTTAGTGCCACAGCCTCCCCGATGTAGTGGGACCCCATATGCCCGAGCGAGCACAGCTAGTGAGGGAATAATAAATCATGGCAACCAGCTGTGCCTGCCTGGAAAGGTCAGGCAGCAGGACAGGGGCTGGGGGCAGGAAGGGGGGCAGTGATGCAGTTGCAGGCTTGGTTGCAAGGAAGGAGCCTGAGGTAGGAGTCATCTTTGTGAGTTGAGAGGGGCAGTGCAGGAGGCACGGAGGGTCTCTTCAAGGGCGAAGGTGGAGAAGAAAAGATGGTGTGCTCGTTCAGTATGAAGTGATTGAGGTGATGAGATCTGTGAGAGAGCCTGAGCTGTGTGGAACAGGAAATACTGTTTAACAAAAGAAAAAAAGGTGTTAAACAGTAAGAGATGCAGTCACTTAGCTAGAATCTGTGTGGTGTTTGTAGAGACACAACAGGAAATTGTCTACAACACCCAGCGAGCAGTATCTTCGACTTCTCACATTGTACAAAAAAAAAAAAATTAAGCTTGCTGAAAATAGAAGGACTTGTTTCTGGAGCCTCGTTGGATGTGTACACAAGTATTTCTTGGGGCTTTTTGGAGAGGAGGTGGAGAAAATAAGGGTTTGTTACAGGATTGAAGACTTAATAGCAGGCTGATAAATTCTCTAAATGTTTCATTTCTACAGCCAGGCAGCACTTGAAAACAAGCCAAGACGCCTCTGATCTCCAGTTGCTAATGAAATTATATCGTGCTATTGCTTTGCTAAAAAAAAAAAAAACAAAAAAACACCAAACCAAAACAAAACAAAAAAAACTCCCCCCTCCCCCCCAAAAAAAAAACCCAGCAATATTTGGGATGGATTTGTTAATTAGTGTTCCTTCCCGTATTTTTTCCCTAGGTTTCAGTCAGTTTGACCGAGGAGCTTATTATTACTGTTGAAAAAAAAAAAGGAGCTGTGGAGGAGAGGGACGATGCTGACCTTATTCTCCCCAAGTTCCCTCTTTCCCGCTGGACCCCCGTGCGGGCCCCGCCGGCGCGGGCGGCGTTCCCGGAGCGCCCCCCGCTGGCCGCTGCCGCCGCCGCACAGCCCGAGTGCGGGAGCCGGGGGGAGCCCCCCGCATCCCCTGCGGAGCCTCTGCACGGGGGGTGATGACTGCTGTCCTGGAGCCTGGCAGAAATCTGGGCGCCCCACAGGGCGGATTTCTCTATTGGACAGCAATAGGTTCTGGGCGAAAAATGAGTGTACGGGCAGGTTTTGTTGGTTCTTTTTCCTTTGAGATTCTTCCTTCCTGCAGGGCAGGTAAAAAAGGTGAATGTTGCGGGTTTCATTAACACCGAAAGTTTTTAGTGACTGAAGGGGCTTGATGATTTGCATTAAATTGTTCTGTGGCATCTCTGTCACTTACTGATCCCATCCCCACGTTACCCCATGGCCCATGGATTATCACCGAGGTGTTTTGGTGTGGTGGCAGCCCAGGTGACTGAACAGATTTGTCTGGTGTGTCACCATGCCAACAAAACTGACCCACTGATACAGCAGGGATATGGAGTTAGAGAGGATGGAAACCTCTTTACTTCTGACTTTTAAAGTTTGCTAATGGATTTTACCAGGCAGTGCAAACATGTTGAGTTTATTGCAGCAGCAGCTCTGCTCTCTGTATCCCTCAGACAGCTCTTACAGCAGCTGCATCTTTATGCAGAGAAGCCTTGCTGCCCGGGCTGACAGTTTGTTGGTATCAGCTCTACAGTAAAAGCCCCTCAGCGTCTGACATCTCCAGAGGCTTTGCTGTTTCACCTTTCACAGGGGCTCTGGTCTGTTTATCTCTATTTCTTCTGTTGAAGTTTTCCATTCTTCAGCCCAAGCAGTTTTGCAAAATTCATCCCTTATCTGCTAATTAACCCCTTTCCTCATCAGGCATCAGTAAGACTCTTAAAATATAATTTAATTTTCTTTCCCTGGAGTCCATTTATTTCCCTTCCTTTTGAGTCTTCTATTTTCTGCTACTAAATTGTTCTCCCCTATTTCCATTCTCCTCATGGTTTCACTCTTTTGATTAGTCCCACATTCTCAAAAAAACTCCTCACAATTACAGTATCAACTGGGAAAGGGGGAAAAAAAATATAGCCAAGAACTGAAAGTTGTCCTTTCTATCAACTTTGCCAGGAAACTGCCAAGCCTCCTCGTTTCATTCAGAGATTGCCATTTAATGACCTTTCCAAGGGTCAAGTACTAACAGGAATTGCTATTCATATACAGAATATTTTCAACTTTATCCTGAGATGGTATTTACAGTATTTTTTATTCCAAGATACAACTTCAAGATTTTTATTTGTCTAAGTATGACACCTCAGCTCACTTGAGGAAAAGTATTTTTTTCTGAGGAGGTACTTTATCAAAATGTCCTCCTCTGTGGGACAGCAAATTTCAGTGAAGTTGCCAAGAACTAAATGCTTTCCCCCACTCCATTTCATATTGTGTCTGATATTATCTTAGCTGTGGTTTCATTAGAAACCGTGAGCAAAACAGTGTGGTAGGGAGGTGAGTAGAAGACCTTCACAGGAAAATTAAATGACACAAGAGGTGGCATTAGAGATTTGTGATGAGGGGGGTGCCGAGAGAGCCCTGGCAGCATAAATGTCAGAGAACAAGTATGTTGTGAGGGGTGTGATTGCTCAAATGAGCGTTGAACGCTCATGGTTATGAAAGGCCCCCGTGCCATTTTCCATAAAAGTGGTGATGTCAAAATCCAATGATCCACCAAATTCTTTCACTCTTCTCATCACATAAACTTCCTTATCTAGTTGCAATTTTATATGCAATTCTTCCTTCTTTGTATTTTACACACAGAAGAGCTCTCATCTCAGCACTGCAGAAACAGCGAATTTGTTCCCGTGTGTTGTGAACAAAGCCTGATTAAATTTCCTAAAGAAAACATATTTTGAACAATAATGGTGACTTTAGGAGGAGTTCATTTTTCATATGCTTTCCAACATGCTAGTTTTAAAAAATTGAAAACGTGATTGTAGTCTAAATAACTCCAGTTGCTGAAAACTTGAATTTGATAATCCAAAGGAATTAGCTGTTGTCTCAGTGAGCTGGTTTTGAAAATGGGTGCATTTTCAGTACAGAAGAATTTGAGCAGTTTTGCAGCCTAACTCCTCAGGTGTACGTCATCTCTAAACTTAGGTACTAGAAACTCCCTTTCTGAATGAAAGGCCTGTTAAAAACATTGCTTTCTTATCATATACAGTGAATTCTGTACCCATGACAGCCTTCAGCAGGTTCTGCCATGAGCAACCACTTTAATGTATCCCACAAGTTGTGCACTGAAATTTTGCTTGACCTTTACAGGGCTTCTTTGTTAGGTGACTGATTGTACTGGTCCACAGAGCAGTTGGATAAGTGAAGTACTACTGGAAAGTAAAAATCCTTGTTTCATCTTCTCTAAGTGCAATACTGAAAGTTTCAGTTTGTGAGCTGCCTGCTCCCTGGCCAAAAGCCTCTGCCACGGGGGTACTTGTATGACCCTGTACAATCCCCCTCACTCTCTGTGTCCTGCAGAGGACAAGCCTGATGAAGGACTGGCAAGAGGCAAGCAAAACATTCATCTCTGTTCTCTCTGAATCTGAGGGATTTGCATGGGCAGATGAATGGAGGCTCAAGGTATAGCTCTGCCTCTGTTTTGTAGTGGAAAAAAATGGGTCCTGTTCCTTCCCTCTGTCCTCTTGTTCCCCCTCACCACAGAAAATCTGGCCCCAGAGGAACTCTGCAGCTGGCCTGGGAAGTGAGAGTGGGCCCCTGGGACCAAGCCCACCAGTCACCCTGGCAGGCTGGCAAAGGAAACTGGGCAGCACCTGCAGTAGAATCACACTCAGGTAATACTGAATGAATAATAAAGGGATTAGTTTGGTGCTGCACTGCTAAAACATCCTGGAGCTAACACATGAATCTGAGAAGAAAGGCAACTGGAGAGAAGAAAACTATAAATCACTTTGGTCCGAAAGGAAATATTTTGTTCATCTGCATCCTTCTTATTTTTGGTGCATAGATAAAGGGAATATGAATTTTGTTCAAGCATTTTCCTTCAGTTTATGTCAACTTTAAATCAAATTAATGTGAATATGAATAGGATTCCAACTAAAAAGCGAAAAGCCAAAGTGCCCCTTGGAATTGATAACAGTAATGAAAAAAAGTGTTTCCAAAACAAGGACTTTATGCTGCCAACCTCTAAACAAATTCCTTCAAGGCTTTTGAAATCCCTTAGTACACACATGCATCCACATTTCTTATGGGTGGAATGCTGAGTTTAATCATATTTCAAGGTCATCCCATCCTGTGTTTACTGTTTGTTAAGTACAGATACCAAACTGAATAGAGAAATTCTCAGAGCCTAGTGGATGTAGAATGATTCTGGGAGAAGAGAGAGTAAGCTTGGTCTTAAGACTGAAATATATGTAATTAATTGTTGTGTTAGTTGGACAAATCACAGGAAACATAAGAATTAATTATTATATGGGGGCTACCAAGGAAAAGAAAAAACTTAACATTGTCAGCTAAGCTGAATAGCTCCAACCCCAGGGGCTCAAATCATTTGGCTGTACAAGTCTAGGAGAGCTGGCAATGCTCCATCAGACACACACAGGAAGTAAAGCAAGAAGTAACATCCAAAAGCCAGACCAAAAGTTCAGTGCAATCTCTGTCCATAATACCATGAGGATTCTTTTTTGGGAGGATTAAAATGATTTTATTTTTGCTGCTCTCAGTAATTTTCTTTCACTAAGACACTGGTATTACCTAGAGTAAGGGACATAAATCAAGTGACTTAATTTTTGGCAGTTATAAGGGTCGTAAAAGAAAGCATTACCTTTATTTCACATCATTAGGTCAAATTAATTTAGTCAGCTGGAATTCATGCTGGTGACCAGTGGATGTGAAGAGCCCCTTCATGCTCCTTTTCTCATAAGACTGATTCTTGTTGCAGGGGTAATACCTTACTTAGGCTTTTCTGTGATATCTTTCTTGAATGGTCCATGGTATATGGAGGGCAATGAAGCAAAACTAAGCGAGCCTCTTGCTTACACTTTTTCCTCTCCTTTGTCAGGTTATTGCTCCCTTCTGCACCTAATTTTGTTTTCATGTTTTCTCTTTCAAATAGTCCCTTATGAATCCTCTTTCTCCTCACAAATCTTCTGTGGACTGCCTTGTTTTTCCCATGTCTGTAATAATAATTTCTATAAGATGCTTTGGTGGTAAAGAGGCAGTTACATGGTCTAAAGACCTCTATAATTAAGAGGTCAGAGCTTGCACCCTGAAATAAATGGATCTCTGTGAAAAATTGAAATTTTTACTAAATGACTTGGCTCTCAGTGATTGTTGAGCACTGATAGTACTGAGCTAAGGAACCACTGGTAGCAATTTACCTCTCTGGAAATGTGGATGATGATGGGAATGTGCTCAAATAGCACTAAGAGCTTTGGGAGCCAGTGGCAAGGAAAACAGACAGAATATAGCCTAATTTTTATGACAACAGATGACTCGTATTTATAGTATCTTACTGTTTCCTGAAGCAGGAAAATGAGTATACAGAAAAATGCGTGTCTCTTCCCAGGCTAAAGAGCTGATCTGTCAGTTTGCAAGGAGCTGCAAATCAGAGCTTAGGATGGGGTGCATGGGAAAATGTCAAGAGAGAAACTTTTGGAAAATCAGAATTAGCCTTCAAGGAAGTGTGGTGATTTGACAAGGAAAGGCAATCACATGAGCAGAACTGAGAGAAGAACAATGTTCTGACACTGGGGTCACTGCAGAAAGCCCAGGAAGGAGAACTGGGAGAAAAGGGAAGTAAAGCTCAAAGTCTTGACTTCACAAAAACAACATGCAGAGCTGTCTGGATTGGGACAAGCAACAAAAAGCCATGTACTCTGGAAAACATCCAAGCATTATGTTATGCTACATTGACTTCCTCAAATTTGCAAACACTAGCTGTCCATGAACAACTTGGGTGAGAGGATATCACCAGCACCATTTGTGAAAGGTAATCCTTCACAAGAGCAATGGGGAAGATTTCAGTAGAAGATAAATGAGTTCTTACCCTGCAAGTAAATGGAACATTCATTAATTTTAAGCTTTACATAGGTGTACAAGCCAGTGTTTTGTCAGAGACAATGATAGTAGCAAGGAAAGAAGAGCCCAGGTAAGACAAATGGATTGAATTCAGGGTTTGCAGTTGTGATCTTACTGCTATTAAGAGAGTGAGTGAACTAAATGTATGAATAAATAACATACTGCAAAGATACAATTTGTAATAACACCAGGGACAAAAATATCCTTTACTGATTTTAAAATATATCAAGTTCTTCATCTTATGCAGTGGTGCTTCACCTTAGAAGAAAAGGTGACAAAGTTTGAAGAAGAGGTTCGGTATGTTTTCCCAGTGGAGAAGAGAGCATTCAGCAGAATACAAAATACACCTGAAAGCCCAACTGTTCACTGCCCATGGAGAAGCAAAGAAAGGAGCTGGCTAAGATTATTACTGTAGGGAGAAAAAAGAAAACTAGGAGCAAAATAAACAGAGCAAGGCACTCACTTTCTGTGGAAAAAAACCCTAAGAATTTCTCTAAGCGGTACGATGAAGGAACCTCATAGGTTATGCTTCTTAGTTAGAAGTGTTTTTTGACTAAAATATGCAAAGGTATTCTGCTGTCTCTGCAAACACCGAGAACATTTTTCTCTGTTTTCCCTATTAGATCTCCTCTGCAGAGTATTGGCAAACTGTGGGTTACTGTGTTCAGCTGTAGAATTGCCTAAAAAGATAAAAATGCTGGTGGGGAGTGAACTTTCAGAATTACTAATCCCATTCTTCCTTCTTCTCTGCTCTGTCTTGTATGAAACCTGTAGGAACTAAATATCTTTAAGCCCTCTTCCTTATTCTATAATTTTGGTGGAATATGCCAAGGCACACACACTACCAGAGTGAAGCACTGGGGCTGCTTCTGTAGGAAATGAGGCTAATCCCTTCACTGTGTCTTGATTGAACAGCAACACAACTTCAACAACAAAGTAAAAATGGAACATAAGCAGGTCCTAGGTAGGTTTCTGTAGGTTGCCCATCTAAGTGGTTGTGGCAAATGTCTTTAGAGAAGGAAAGCACACATGGCATGTAAGCGTGGCCTTTGAGAGACACTGCTTCTCCAATTGATTTTTAGACTGTGTCTGATGCCAAGTGTTTTGGTGAAGTATATAAAATGGAATTTGATGTGATGAGTAGTTACAGAGTAGTTACTGTATTTCAGCCAGATGAAAAAATCTCACTGCCTGTTGTTTTATGTATGATTCAGATTTTATCCTTGGATATGTGATTGACTCCATTTGCTGTCTACTTGCTGACCTCTTTACCTAATTTACTGTATTTCCTAGATATATGAGTAGGTGTAAACTCTCAGCAGTTAAATGACAAAGTTTGAGTAACACAGAAAACAAGTCAGTATGAAATGCTGCATTTCACATATTAGTGGATAAAACCAATATCTTCTAATTTCACAGGCATCTAGTATTTTTTCTGCAGGTTTGCCAAGATTATTTCTGCAGTGTTTTTTTCTATGTTTTCTGGCTTAGGTAGTCACTTGGAATCATTTAGTTCAGCTCTACAAAACTGGGATTTCCAAGTGTCATTAATGTGATAAAAATGAGGAATCCTATTATTGTCCCTTTTCTTTTTTTGTCAAATTACTTTTTGAAAGGTAATTAGTTTGTTTTTAAATCAGTAGTATTCTGTGCCAAGGAGATTCCCATAATACATGTTTTGCACTAGACACCTGCTAGTCTTCTTTGACACCTATTTTTTTTTTTTTTTTTTGGAAGACAGGATGAATGGACCTTCCCTCTTCATCTTTACTTAGTTTCTGCTGGGTGAGCAACATTACCCTGCCTTACCTGCTTAATGTTCCTTGAGTATAGATTAAAGTGGGTAGAAAGGGGAGTTATGTGTCATGCAGTGGTGCTTTCTTAAAATAATGTGTGGGAAGAAGGGAAATAGCCTGGAGTTTTCTGGTCCTGCTAATTGCCTTCTTCACCAGCTGACTGCAAGTTGTTCCACACCCTGCAGTTTGTGTTCATGCTGCCATAGAAATGAGCTGGCAATATTTCAGTGTGAAAGGCCTTCTGCTGTGTGGTGAAGCTCTATTATTTGTCCTGCCTTTTTGGAAGATAAAAACTCCTAACTAGCTTACTTTATTTTATTCTGCAGCTGTGATAGCCTTAGCTGTCTTTCAAGCCCATTAATCAGTTTCCCAATTCAGAAGCAAGGCACAGATGTGGAGAATTTTCTGTCCTAAAGTCATAGATTTCCCAGCCTCAACAACCAAATTAAACCATCAGTTTCAAATTAGAAATGCAGATAAGCCTTCTTAAGTTTGGCTTTCTGATAATGGTCCTTTTATCTAGTGATGAGCCTGAGGCTCTGCTGTTCCTTTCTAGATCTGTCCTTGTGTATCTCTGCTGCCAGGTAACTTGTTCTTACATTTCTGTCATAGGCTAAACCTGCTTTTGTTATGTCCATGGGGTGTTGAATGATGTGGTGGCCTTTCTTTATATGGGTGCAGCTTCAGCAGCTTAACAAAGAGTAGGGGAGAGCACAGTCACAAACAGTTTTACACTTGAGACTTAGGATTTTTTCCATATAATTATTTAAATTAAAGCATTTTTTAAGAAAGGGGAATTGAAAAGTTACAATGTAGTCTTTTAGATTCTTAGAGAGTCTTTGATTAATAAGTGTAGAAAAAAGTGTGAAAAATTTAGACACATTATTTTTTTCCTGATTTGTTTTTGGATGGGTGTGTACTCAAGACACACTTTCCCTGAGAACCTTCTTCTGGCCTTCCCCCAAATCACGGTGAATCCCATGGAGAAACTGGAGTTTATCCTTCACTTTGTTCCAAATAGGTTTGCAAGCTGATGTGAGGTATCTTGGTGATTTCTTACACAGAGGGCAAAACTTCAGCTCTCAACTAGATTTTTTATTTCCCCACTTTGCTATAGTATCTTTCAGAATTAAGAAGTCTAAGTGCTGAATTCTATGGCTTTTTTTTTTTTCTAGTGTGACATAATCCTTCTCTCCCCGCATACAGAATATAAATATTTAATACTAATTCCAATTTTTATTATCATTCTTTCAGTTTAAAGGCAAATTTTTAAAAGTTATAGCTAGTACTATGACACATTACTTTATACTGCTTGACAAATTCCTTGGTAATTGCCAGATTCCAAACATTACCCTTCATCCTTACTTTATCCTCACCCTGCCCATGTGATTGGTATATATCAAGGGAAGCATGAGAAATTTGAGGTGGAAATGGAAGAATAAGTTATTCCTTCTTTAGGAAATGGAGTCTGTGCTTGTTACCATTGCACCTCCCACAGAGATGAAGGAAGAAGTAGACTCTCAAAGGGTATTGGCCTTAGAGTAAAATTTTGCAGTGAGAAAAGAGAATTGTAATATAGAGAGGTCTGTAAGTTGTGAGTGTACATAAAATGAAGCAGGCCAAATAAGGAGTACTGCTTGAAGTTTTGGCTGAAGCCAGCAGAGCTAAACCTGATATAAACATTAGGCAGTTGTCCAGTGCTAATTAGATTTCCCCAGAGTGATGCCCAGTGAGGAGGGGTTAAAACCATGTTATTCAGAAATACAAAAGCTTTCAAAAATATTTTACTAGAGCTATTGTTTTCTTTGACTTCCTGATTTTTGTTGCAGTAACATCCTAAAAGCTCCATTTTGATCAAATAGAATCAGTTGTTTTCTTTCTTTTAATTGCTTCACTTATATTATTTCTGGACAGAAGTTCTTTGTTGTCGAGCACTAGCAAGTATTGTGATCACACCATCTTTCCATGAATAAATTACTAAGTTTTTACATGGTCACTCATGCTGAGTGGTACCTCTAGATTTCACTGAACGTTATCAAACCCTGGCAGCCTAAGAGTGATGAGAAAGTACAAGCAGCAACCAACATTGGTAAGATGTTCAGAGACTATAATACTAACATCGTTTTTCTGTGGTGGTTAAAATCTATGGTTGCTTATACTTAATGTCCCCAGGGAAGGAGGCAAAGTGAGGACAATGAAGCAGAAAATGTGGTTTTTAAGTTATATGAATATTCTTTCTTCAGACTTTTTGCCTCCTTTACTGTCACAGAAGTGACAAAAGACACTCATTTCTGCAAGTGATTACAGTTTCATGACAGGATTGGTACTTCTGTTACAGAAGGCACAGCTGGAGTAGATCTGTAGTTCCCTTGCAGACTCTTATGCTAAGACTATAGGGAGAAATTTGGGAACAGAGTACAGTTCACAGGATGGTAGTAGGGTGCAGGATCAATTTTGTAAGTCTGCACTTTGATGAAAACTCAAGGTGCTCTTGTGCTACAGGCCTGTATAATGATGTCATTTGAGGCTGACTCTTTGAGTGGTAACTGTAGAAGAATTTAGACTGGAAAAGACCAACCATTAACCTACACTGTCAAGTTCATCACTAAACCGTATCCCTGAGCACCATGACTACAAATCTCTTGAATATCTCTGGGAATAGTGGCATGACCACTTCCCTGGGAACGCTGTTCCAATGCTTGACAAACCTTTCAGTGAAGAAACTTCTTCAAGTATCCACTCTAAACCTCACTGGCACAACTTGAGGCATGTCTTTCCTCTTGTCCCATCACTTCTTACCTGAGCAAAAAGACTGTCCACCACCTCACTAAAACCACCTCTCAGAGAGACATAAGGTCTCCATTGAGCCTCTTTTTCTCCAGGCTAGACAACCCCAGCTCTCTCAGCTGCTCCTCATCAGACTTGTGCTCCAGACCCTTCACCAGCTTTGTCACCCTTCTCTGGACGTGCTCCAGCACCTCAAAGTCTTTTTTGTAGTGAGGGCATCAAAACTGAACACAGGAATTGAGGAGCAGCCTCACTTCCCTAGTTCTGCCAGCCATACTATTTCTGATAAAAGCCAGGATGCCACTGGCCTTCTTGGCCACCTGGGCACATGCTGGCTCACGTTCGGCCGGCTGTCAGCCAGCACTTCCTGGTCCTTTTCCACTGGGATGCTTTCCGCTCTTCCCCAAGCCACTGTGTGGGGTTGTTGTGACCCAAGTGCAGGACCCAGCACTTCTTCACCTTTTTTAACCTCGTACCTCGGCCTGTCGATCCAGACTGTCCAGATCCCTGTGGGGAGAATTCCTACTCTTGTGCAGATCAAACCTGCTCAGCTTGTTGGTGGTTGCAGAATGGCTGAGGGTGTACTCAATCCCCTCAGTCCAGATCATTGATAAAGATATTAAACAAAGCAGTACATTCCAGGAGACTTGGTGTCTAAATGTTAAAAATAAAAAATATCAGAAATATTGTTGAAGTAGCTCCATAAGTAGTAGTTCTTATATTCAAACAGAAGGAAGAGGACCTTAATATCCCAACAACAAATGACTGATTTAGCTCTGCATATTATCCCTACTCATTTCAGCATCTCCTGTAGCATAGGAGAAGGCAGAGAAAGTTCTAAAAAAAATGCAAGTATAATCAGTGATAAGGAAAAAAGCCATAGTTAATAAAATGCTCAACTGAAATACTTTTATTTTCCCTTTTCAAACATCCAGCATCCTCTGCAAGCATCTCTGCAGCCACTCCCCTCTCTGTGAACACCGTATGTCTGATGTCTTTTTTACAAGCTGTATTTCGTACTGTATTTTTGTTAACTACAAAGGAAGATTAGGAAGTACAGAAACAAATAATCAAAACCTGAAGTTATTTTAAAAAATCAAGTCACTTTTGTCTTCTGTTTCTGTGAGAACAAGAAAGAGCCTAAAGACTTTGAATTATCTAAATTTCTTAAAGGCAATATGTTATTATTCATATCTTCCCCTAACTCTTGGTGTGGAGTTCATTCTAAGGAGAAAGAGGATTATATGTCTGTTTTGCAGCTGGTACTATTGGCAGTTGGGTGTGACTTTGAGCAACTCTAATGTGTGCTGGGGTTTAAACCTTCCTTAGCTGTCTTTATGAGAAAAAACTAGAGAGTCAAAAAAAAATAAAAATAGCTTAATCTTAGCTCCTTTACACAGAGTCATGCTAAGGACAGAGCGGGATGACTGAGTTAAAAGCTCAGGATGACTCAGTTAAAAGCTTAATTCATGAACACGAATGCCAGTATCTATGTGGTTTTTCATCCTTGTTGTATGAGATGTGGCATCCTTCCTAAGTTCTCAGCTTCCAGAGTTTGGATTCAGGAACAGAACAGTACTTGCACAGTGGTAAGACTAATCGCTTTATGTGGCAGAGAAAGGGCTCTTCTCTGGTGAGATTTTATTACTTGTGCAGGTTGCTAACACACCTGAAGAGAACTGGAAAAGTGGTTTCTTGGGGCAGTGGCAGTAATGAAGTCTGCTTCTCAGTGGCTTGGAGTTCTGTGGTAGCATTCTTTGTGTCACAGTTAATAAAAATATGACTGCAGATGGAAACTTTTCTCGTGTTGGGACACTCAGCAATTCTCTAGCCTCTGTAAATCCCCTAAGGCTTGGTATGAATTGAGGTCACACTGTAACATACCCAGTGCAGGCAAGGGATCGCCTTTCATCTCTACCTAACTACCTGTTTCCAGTAATTTTGTAGAAAATTTGACATCCAGAATGTTGAGACCTACTTCAAAGACCTTTACTCTCTGTTCAATATTGTTGAAATTGGCTTAAAAGTTAGTTGGATGAGAGAGGCAGATAAAAACACACACATACTCATATGCAGTAACTGAGTTTGACCAAACTAGGTTAAAAGCAAACACCAAACTTTGCTTTTGTGTATGTGTGTGTGTGTGTGTGAATATGTGCTTAGAATTTTGTGATCTCTTAAATTACAAAACATAACTTTCTAAGGTAAATCAGAGTTATTCTGTTTTGGAAAGTGATTCTATGAAGAGCTTCATGGAATACCTGTGTTTTTATGCTCCAGTGGTTATCAAAGTAATGTGAAAATATTAAAGCCTTCAGCAATAATAAAGATTATGCATCCTGAATCGGTAATTCCTGAAGGAAAACCTCAGAAAGTCAAGATTGCACTTGTACTGATACAAGATTGAACGGTTCTTACTGCGGTGTACATGGTTTGACACAGTTGCATTCAGTTAGATAAGATTTAGACTAAATTTCAAATACTCGCCCAGTATTTGCATTTCCCCTCTTTTAAAATTCTTTTCTTGATTTCATGGGTAGGAATATTTCTTCTTCCACTCTGCCCTCCCCTTTCCCCTTAATCTTTAAAGTACTTTCTGATGTTTTGCAAACTGTGGGTAGTTTTTACATCACAATCTGAGATCCTCTGGTTTACAGGTCAGCCTATTGTGTTGTTTATTAAGCATTGACAGGAAGATGTTGAAAACTCACTCTGTCACAGATGGTTTCCAATACTTCCTGAACAATTTCTGTACTGTAAGAGGGTTTCCTGATATGTTAAAAGCATAATTTAAAATGTGAAGAAAAAAGAACCATGTGGTTAACACATTAGTGTTAAAATCATTCTTAATAAGCTAATATATTATATACATAATGTTAAAGAAACTGTCATTCCTAAAGAATTGCTTTTTAGCAATTAAAAAAGAAAGTAGTATGTAGTAATCTCAAATGAGTTGATACTACAAATCACTCATAAAGATACACTAAGAAAACTATTTTCAAGTGTCATCATATGCACAGACATTCAGTTTTACTGTTTTTGTGAAGACTATTTGGAGTTTTGTCTTTCTGTTTGAAAAAAATCCAACAAAATAAAACAACCAAAACCAACCTTACTTTTATTCCCCTGATTATTTTTTCTTTTAATTTAGGCTATGGTCAGGAATCAGAAATTGGAAACAAATCTTGTTTTCAGCTTAAATCCAGCACAGGGCAGAAAGTGTCTGTAAATTATTTTGGATGTCTTCTGGTAAATGATTAGCCTAAAGAGACTGTAAGTGCCTTAGGCAGTCAGGTTCAATCCTGATGATCTATTTTGAGAAGATTTTTAGAAGAGAAGTTTGCCGAATCATTATTCGGTGTGGCTCCTTCATGGGCTCCTGTGGCAGTTAGAATCGAACCCTGGATACTTTGCCTGTTGATGCTGCAAAAAAATAAATAGGATTTTAAGAACGTGCAAATTACAAATTAGGCAATTATCTCAGTCCATTTTCACAGAATATGCTGAGTTGGAAGGGACCTATAAGGATCATTGAGTCCAACGCTTAGCCCTGCACAGGACCATCCCCAGGAGTCACACCATGTGCCTGAGAGTATCATCCAAATGCTTCTTGAACTCTGTCAGGCTTGGTGCTGTGACCATTTCCATGGGGAGCCTGTTCCAGAGCCCAACCACCCTCTGGGTGAAGAACCTTTTTCTAATACCCAACCTAAACCCCCCCGACACAACTTCAGACTATTCCTTTGGGTTCTGTCACTGGTCACTGCAGAGAAGAGATCAGTGCCTGCCCCTCCTCTTCCCCTCACGAAGAAGCTGTAACTGCAGTGAGATCTCCCTTCAGTCTCCTCCAGGCTGAACAGACCAAGTGACCTCAGACACTCCTTGTATGGCTTCCCCTCAAGGCACTTCACCATTTTAAAACCCACAAAATCATACACATTCTTGGGTGAAAATCTAAAAGGAAAGAATGTTCTTGTTAATTGGGATCTAGCCAAACCAGCTGAGACAAGGCTCATTTTGCAGTCAAACAAAATCTTTGTACCTTTCTGTACCTGTCTCTTTCACTGTACTCAGTGCCAGGTGTGTATGTACAATCTTTTCTAAAAAGTATGTCCTGCCTTTCAGGGAATAGCATATATAGAACCAAAGGAATTGATTAGTGCTCTCTGCTAATCTAACTGTTCCTGGTAACACAGGGTAAGGTAAGAGGTTTTCTGAAAGAGCAATTGTTACTCTGTGCCAGCAACTGGTCTTAGTTTCATTCTGGGGATGACAAACCCCCAAAAAATTGAGAGATGTTTTTCCAGATCTTCCCAATTCATATTTTTTATTTCTGGTGCTACAGATTCAGAGATGATAAAGAAAAGCAAGACTTGTGCTGGAAATATTCATGACAAATGAGGGGAAACTTCTGTAATGTCAGGTAGCATCAAGCACTTGAAAACCAAGCTCCAGCTCAGGTTACACTGTTTTTGAGGGTCTGGGAGCTATTGGAGTTGGGTTAAATTGCAGGCAGAGATGAATCAGCCTGTGCAGGTAGAGGGTCTCATGGGACCTTGTGAATCTCTCTACGAGCTTGGAGAATTACAGGCAACAGCAGCCAACTGTTTGAGCGGCGGATTTATTACTTCCAGTGCCAGTCTTGCTTGTGGGATTTCTTATAATCAGGATTCACAGCCTTACCCTCTGTATCTGCCCTGCCTTTCCACACCTCCTTAGTTTCATCTGAATGCTCCATAGGTCCCTCCAGTAAAGGGGAATGGGAACTGGAATAAGAGTACTGTGAGCCTCAGAGGAACAGTGTGGGAATTGTCCTTTAATCTCCTTCCGTATCTGTGTAGCAGTATTGTGCTGACCATGGTTCTCTGCATACAACTCTGTTTCTCTAGGGACCATAAATGTTCTCATGTGGCTCAGGTACAGCTGTCTGTAGGTAAAGTACCTTGTTCTGAAGAGAGTTTTGTCTGCTGTCAGATCAAATGATGTTGATGGCTGTGATCAAGAAATCCTCTGGGAGACAAATGAAATTTGTTTCTGTGTACTACAAGACTGTATTGTAGTCAAGAATGTCAGGTTCTTCTACACAGTGGCATCCAAGATAGTGCAGGCTTTTTCTTAACCTGTAAAGAGAATAACTCTGTGGAAAGCATTGGAAGATGTCAACTTTCTAATAATCATCACTGTGCATTGTAATTGGAGACATGAATAGTCTAGACTTCCTTGGTTCCACTCCCAACAGCACATTCCTGTTTTGAGGTAACAGGCTTTTGTGAAACCTTGGGCAAAGTTTGACAAAATTTCACTTGCAGAGCCCAGTTCTCTCTTCTCATAAGCCAGTGACTCTTTAGGAGAAGGATGTCTATGGTGAGTGCTCTGATATTCAAGCTAAAGATACATGGCTTAGGTTTGGTGGGGTGGTTGGAACAAAACAAGTAGTTCAACTAGGAAAAAAATGTTTCAGTGTAGTTTAATGCTGCGGGAGTTAATTCAATATTCGTTATCCACAGAGCATCTCCAGAGACTTTTGCCGCAATGTCACAGCAAACCTATTCAGCTCCTAAGAAAAAAGAGACTATACTCAGAGGTGAGCTAATTTATATTAATACTTAGCATAACAGAAGTTATTTCACAAGATCTTTAGGCATTATGTCTACAATTAGTTAAAAATATATACTTTATTACCTTATCTCATTTACTAAGGGTTTGTTCTCATCTATTTGCAAATTTTGCAGGCTTTCAAAGCTTCAAGGTCTATTTCCAAAACAACGCATCTTACTAAGCTGTGCCCCTACAAGAGATTAATTCTTTTAAGGGGTTTTTACCATACAAAACAGGAAAATTTCAGTACTGATAGGTTGGGGATTTTTGCTGCTTAAATTTACATATGTAAATTTCCCTAGGTAACAAAACTTTATTCCAGTTTTAAATTCTCAGTGCTAATGCTAACAATAGATACATTCACTACAGTGTGATTACACTAGATAGGCTTAACATCTAAAAAAACCTGCTTGGGTCTATTATACAATTTCATAAATACAAATTACTCGTGATGGAATTTGTCAGTGAATTGTAAAGTAAAAATAGCTTCAGTATTGGCATTGGGATTGCATTGCATTCCTGCCTTTGCACACTCCAAATACCACCATGCTGCAACTCAGAACCTCTTACTCAGTACTTATTTCCTTAAATAAGTACTTACTTCCTTAAATATCAAAGAACATTAAAACTTGCAAGGACATAGGAGTGGCTGTCCTATCTCCCTCGTTTGGCTTTAACCATGGAGTGTCTGCATGAGTTCTAGTTATACCTAATGTTACAACCTGCAGTGTTAGAAGACTTCAGGAGCTGTACATTGTTTGTCTTCAATTGTGTGACTTTGCACAACTAGAACAATGAAAAAATGTGTTCAGCTGCATTTATTGAAACTGTCCAAATGTTAGAGATATATGGGAAAGCAGCTTCCCAACACCCTTACATACCAAATTTTGCAATAGTTCGTTCTACTGTCCTTGAGATGAGATGCTGGACTTCATTTCACCCTCCAGGAACTGGCACAGCAGAGTAGTCTGTAGGAAGCTGGCCACATGGTAATGAAATACTGAGCAAGGAGAAACTGCATATAGAAAATGAACTCTATAACAATAAATACTAGGGTAAGGTTTTTTTTAGAGGAAGGTATAATTTCTATTTTTCTTAATGAATTTAGTTGTTGGCCTCTGGCTAGGTTGTTAACAAGTTATAGTAACAACAAATACTTTGCTATTTGACTATCAATTTTATTTAGTTGTTGTAGAAAGAACATCTGGTGAAGATACATTTACTGACAGTAAATGATGTTAGTATCAAAACTTATCAGAAGTGATTGCATTCCAGCAATTAAATTAGATTTCCCTGAAGCAGGATAATTGAATTACTATGCAGTGTTTCCCCAAGATTTATCCTTTTCGTAAATCTACTTGTGTCAGCTGAGTAGCCTTTCAGATGATTCTGAAAGACTTGGGAATCTCCAAAGATGCAAGTTTGTGTGTATTTTTAGCCTATCCCAGATAGATACGGTGGTGATACTTGGAAATTCCTTATAATAATTTCATTGTTATACACATTTGAATTGCTTGACTGCTTGAACCTGGATGCTTAGTTCAGAATTGATTTCCAGGTACTAATGTCCTGTTGAGGATATAGAGTCTCTGGTTTTTCAGCTGCCTTCTCTAAAGTTTTTGTATCTGTCAATAAGAGTAGTATTAGTCCTCTATCCTAAACTCCTCTGCCAACCAGTAAGGATAAAAATATTGTCAGATTTTTAAATATCTCGATGGGGACTACAAAAATAAGAATCTTTGTAGAGACCAGGGCTTTTCCAGGGAGTGTGGGCATTCTCAGCCTCCATGTGTATTTTTTTAATATCCACATGTTGGATGCTGCATCCATCATATGTAGCTCACAAGCCCTTCAAGTACACCTCCTGCGCTGGAGTTTACAGTGGTGCTCTGCTGATGCAGGGGTGATGGGGTGTTTGAACTGCTCTGTGCATTAAGAAGCGAGTCAGAGGGACTGCTGAGGCCAAGGCTGGAGGTGCAGTGATGTGCTGAGCCCAGCTCCACTCTGCAATGGAGACAGCAACCTTTCAGAGACCATCATTGTCTCCTCACTGAGACCCACTCACTCTTCAGTCATCGTAACCTTCAGTTCGTTTCGGTATGAGCTGAGTGTCTGATATTCCTCAGCCAAATGATCATTTTGGTTTGCTGTATGTGGGGTCAGGAAATTGGGGTACCTGAGCTGTATATTTTAACAGAGTCTTGTGATACAGCTCATCTGAGACAGTAATTAGTGATTCTGACTTCTGTTTTATACTCCAAAATATTAAATGAAATGTACTATATCTAGGAGCCAGTTTTTGTATTTGAGGACTCTAAAGAAAAATTCATATATTTGGTCAAAACCCAAGGTACTTGGTAGCATCGCCCTTTGCCAGGGCAGTGTGCCCTAATAGTTGCTTCTGGTCAGTGATGGCAAACATATTATGGCTGGGACAGCCTCTGTTGCATGATACATGCAGTCATCAAGAAAGCAGTCACCTAAGAGCACCTTTGCAGTTTTTAGTTTAACCCCAGCCACAAGCAGAGTCTCTAAGTGCAATAAAAAAGTGTAGTGAATCCACTTCACTAAGTTAACCTTAAGAAGAATATTAAAAGAGTTAAGAATGAAACAGTGCATGCGAAGGTGAACAGTTCAGAGAACAATCCCTGCTTGAGAAACAGCTTCTAAATAGCAGGCAGAGAATGAAGCACATAAATTACCTATGTGCCAAACTACCTGAAAATCATTTGGATACTCACTGAAGCAAAGTATTGTATCCAATGGTTCACTGCTAGGGCAGATCCATCTGCTTTCATTTCTCTCTTTCTATCCCCTGTAAGAAAATCAACATACTTTTGCTACCTTAGTCTACAGTCCATAAAATCAGAACTATCAAAATTCCTTCTGACTTGAACAGAGGTCTGAATGCTTTTTATTAGAAAGTACTTTATTTTTCATAGAATAATAGAATGGTTTGCACTGGAAAAGACCTTAAAGATCATCTAGTTTCCAATCCGCCTGCCATGGGCAGGATGCCTTCCACTAAACCGGATTGCTTCAAACCCCATCCAGCCTGGCCTTGAATACTTACTTGAATGGGGCATCCACATGTTTTCTGGGCAATCTGTGCCAGTGTCTCACCACTCTCATAATAAGGAATTTCTTTTGTATATATAATCTAAATCTGTTCTCTTTCAATTTGAAGTTATTCCCCCTTTTTCTGTCACTACATGCCATTGTAAAAAGCCCCTCTCCAGCTCTCTTGTAGGTTCCCTTCAGGTACTGGAAGGGGCTCTAAGGTCTCCCCAGAGCCTTCTCTCCTCTAGGCTGAACAACCCCAACTTTCTCAGCGTGTGTTCATAGGACACATGCTCCAGCCCTCTGTTCATCTTTGTAGCCCTCCTCTAGAACTGTTCCAACAGGTCCACATCTTTCTTATGCTGGAGGCACCAGATCTGGATGCAGCACTGCAGGTGGAGTCTTATGAGAGCAAAGTGGGAGATTCACCTCCTCCCACCTGCTGGCCACACTGCTTTTGATGCAGCCCAGGATACATTTGGCTTTCTGGGATGCAAATACACATTGACAGCTCATGTTGAGCTTCTAATCCGCCAGCACTCCCAGGGCCTTCTCCTCAGGGCTGCTCTCAACTGCATTCATCTGTGTTTACTTTCTGGCTAAGGAATGAGCTGCTTGGACTTAGGTTACAAGATCAGAACCACTGACTTATCAAACTGACATCAAAGGGTTGTCAGATGCCAGGTTGCATTGGTGGCATATAGTAGGTATTTAACTAAACTTTAAGTTTATGGGATGTATGTTGTTAGAGCAGGCACTGAGAGAGCGGTGAGATTTTTAACTCTACCTGGGGCCTTAGTTTAAACACAGATTTGAAAACTGCTGTAGTAAGTAACATATCTGAATTTTCAAGTGGTGACATGCAGACACCAAACAGAAATGGGAACTATTATGGGTTTGGGGGCAAGGGGTTTAGCAGGTGAGAAAAGAAAGAAAGGACAAAACAGGCTATGATGTGTCGAGACAAACAGTGGTTCATTAGATTTTTTTTTCTCACTATCGGTTCAATGTATAATGTATGATAAGATCAGCATCCTGTTTGCTTTTGGTAATTGCTGATCACATTGGCCTCTTTGCAAGAACAGGGTGCTATATAATGGATTTATGGCGATAATCCTGGGAATAGAGATGAGCTGGATGAACAAGAAACCTCTTTAAAATTTTACAATAAAACCAGAGGTGACAAAAAAATCACACCAAAATAGCTAAAATCCCTGAGCTCTCACTGCAAGGTGAGAACAGAAATTTATGGTTGGATCTGTTGTATAGAAGCTGAGAATTTCAAGTGCCAAGTTGGTGTGTTCTCTTTCTATTACCATGTATTCCGTGTATTATTGTAACATTTGTCATCAGCTGTCTTTGGTATAGTCTGTGAGCCGTAAAGATATTTCAAAGTAACCTAAGTAATTGAAGATTGTTTAAAAAAACATTATACTCTCTATTAATGAAATGAGGAATTTTTACACAAAAGTGAAAAATGTCTGATTGGCTGATTTCTACACCTCTGGAAGGCAATAGGAACTGAACATCTGCTTTCAGCAGGAGCAGAGAGAAAATGTCTTACAGTGAGTTTCTTAGATATGTAGATAGGTGCTGTGCATTGGCAGGTTGTTTAAAGCCAGGCTTCACGATTTATTGAAGGCAATTTTATTCATGGGATTTAGGCTTCAAGCTGCAATAGGCACAGCACATGAATCTGAAAATCCCTATCTGCATTGTTTGATGCCTAGATGCTTTGAAAATCTATCCTTGTAAGGCAAAGTGGAAAAAAATCATGACTACAACCAGAACAAAGCCATATCTTGATATGACCTGCACAGTCTTTTTAATATGACAGTGTCATGGTGGTAAATTTGAGTGTTTTGGTAATTTCTTGGTTAGGATTGAGGCACAAACACCTTAAATTCAGAATAAGTCCAGCAACCTCTTTTTTTCAACTTCATGAAACTTCTGGTTTTGGTCAACAGTAAATTGTAAAATCCTGAACTTAAAAGTATAATTTTTTTCTAGAGTAAATATTGTCAGGCTAAGATCTGCATAGTTATTTGAGGGTTGGAGATTCCAGATTTGGAAAAAAGGGGGAAGCACTTACCGGGCTGGCAGCTTTTTATACAGTTGATTGATGTCTGAATCACTGAGACACCAACAAGGTTACAGGTGATCTCTGCTGAGATGGATTATTGAGCATCACGTAGCTAAGATGACTGGATTCTCATCAGAATTGTAATTTGTCTCATAGCTATTGCGACCTCGTACATGGTAGTGGAGAAGAGAGTATTACGGTTGTCTCTAATTCAGTGAGAGTCACAATAGATAAACTGGAGGTCAAAAAGGCCTTTTGGGAGAGCTCTTGCTGAAAAGGGTTATATAAATGTAAAGTAGTATTATTATTATTTATGAGCAGTTTGAGTCAAATGTCATGTTGGATGCATTTCATCAATCTGAGATTAGATTTGGGCCTGTAGCTCAGCAACAGCTCAGTGATACAAACTGATAGGTGGATGTTTTACCAGGCTAAACAGAATCTCAAATAAAACAGCAAGTACTTCTTTACAGCAACCCTCCCATTCAGTGATATTTCTGAAGTTTGGCATTTGGAACAGCAGATGGGGTGGCACAGAGCTTTTCCACTGGGGCAAGGAATTGACGTGCAGTCTCCAACCCATTGCAGACATGTTTAATTTAGATCACGTAAAGATTTTTGCTGCACAATAGAAACACTATGGAAACAGATATCAATATTTTATTAAATCGATTGATTACATCTGTATAGAAATGTTAGGAACATTGACAAACTCATTACCAACATTGCAGCATATTCTGTAGCATATTCTTTCAGAAACCTTTATTATTTAGTGAGCTCTTCTCTCTCAGGAAAAGGGAAGTGTCCTCTAATCCCAATCTTCTCTTTGCTCACTATGAGTGTGTGTATGGGTAAGTTTAAATATCCTAGGAAAAAAAATAGTAAATAAACCTTTATTCCACCAAGACTAGGGAGACGCACTTCTAGCCTACAAATATACATATATATATATATACATATATGTGTGTGTGTAAAAATACTTGATTTGTGCAATCAAATCTGTTACCTTTCCCCTTTTGCATTTTCTCTTCACTGTCTTTAATTAAGTTTACTCCAAAAAGCTTGTGGGGCCAGATAACCTTGTTACATGAAAGAAAAAGATTACACACTATGGGGTGGTTCCTACTAGCTTGACCATCATTTATAAAGCCAGGATTTAATATCCTTTAAGCTTTTCGATTTGCAGACTCATTTTATTTAAACTGCATTTATATAAACTGCTCAGCAGATTAGAGAAGCAGCTCTATAGCCTTAATTTCAGTGTCATTTTCCAGCTGTTTTGGTCAGGCTTCATGCCTGGATTTAATGTATTTGTGCACTAAAATGAAAATACTTCTCAATGATAAATCCTCTCCAAAGCAGAGGGAAATAGCAGTAAATAACATCTGTTGAAACCAAATGAAAATAAAAACAAAAGCCCACGGGAAAACCAGATACAGTAGGAAGCTTGAAAGCAAACCAAATACAAAGTTCAGGCTTAAAATCCTTAAAACTATCCTTAGATGGGGATGGGGAATTTGTGACCTACCACTTGTGCAGGTTTGTCAGTTCCAGGTGTCCAGGGGATCAGTTATTAAAGGACATGTCGCGCTGTTGGGACTGATCCAAGGCTCCTTGAATTCATCCAAGGGATCTGTAAGTTCATTACAGATATTCATGACAGTCACTGATTATCCCAGGAATAAATTCATGCAATGATATGTTTTTGAAATTGAACCAACAGGGAAGGGCAAAGAGATCTTCTTTTCAGTCATCTCTTAAAAGAACAAATCCAGGTATCCCAGCTGTTCCGTTCTGGTCATATTTACTGGCCCAGAGCAAAGCACTTAAATATCTGCTCTCTCGTATTTATTTGTTTTATTTCATTTCCCCAGAGGTTCTGTTACACTTCCACCTAAGACTGAAGACAAACACAGTCTGAAATCAGCAATAAAATCAGATGTAAATCTTTTTATGCAGCTAGCCATTGCCATCTGCATTTGAATAATCTTGGTTTGGTTCACTGTGTTAAAAACACAAGTTCTGTTTAGGCTTGCATCTATGCTTTTATTCATCTAAAACTTCTGTTTTTCCTCAGCTAAACGCCGGACACTCCAAGCGTGTCAGTCCTGCAGTGCTCAGTGCACTGCAAAGTATTTGTAATGTAACAAAAAACCCCAGAGAAACAGTTCCAAAACAAAATAATCTGACAGGGAAGAGCTTGGCCCTACATCCTCCCAAGACAGGTTTTGATTTTTCTCTCCTATACATCAAACAGCGTAGATGAGAGATAGAGAAATACCATAGCCTCCATAAGTATCCACTTGCATTTAAATAGAATGTTACTCTGGCTTTACCTTCAAATTATGAATATGTGATTTATCATATTTTACCCAGGCAAATGAAAGAGACACAGACTGCCCTTTCCTGATATACTCTGGTCATCTAACATTACTTCTACACTTAAAGTAACATAAAAGTGACGTTCTTCAAGTTTGCAGGACATAATGAGTTAGTTATATGAAGAGGTATAAAGACATAGCATCCTCAGAGTTGAATTTGAGGACAGGTGCTTCAGCAAGTTCCATGGGATTGCATTAACTTGCAGTGTGGGTTTTGCTTGTGGAAACTTGAATCTAGAGTAGTTTGTGGATGGAGAAACAGTGACAAATAATAGCAAAGTCAGACAAGGAGCTAACCTTTACCACCTCAGAAGAAGAATATGTGTATTCGCAAAACTTGGGGAAATTACAAAAATGTGAAGCAAGTTGTAGATGTTAAAGAAGTGGTTTTCTGGGGAGTTTTGTTGTTTGGTTTTTGGTTTACCTGGTGGTGAGGATTTTTTTTTCTTTGTTTTTTTACATAAATAAGTTTATGCAGAGTTAGAGATGTGAAGGAAAAAAAACCAAAAAAATCAAAACTGCCTGCACTGACCTACCATGTCTGCTAAATCCCAGCTCAGTCCATGAAAAAAACCTCATTTGCTCTTTGCTCTATAATTTCTAGTGTTTGTTTCAGCAGTTCTATGTGTTGCAAGCAAAGTCATTTCCACCACATCCCCAGGAGATTATTCCACAGTCTAACGGACCTCATTCTAGGATGCTGAGATTTTTTTTCAAAATTGTATTTCAATTGATCTCTTAGAATACCAGGTACTATCTCAACTATACTGAAAAGAATTGCAGAAGTCTCTAAACAAAAGTCTGCTCAAAAAAACAAAGCAAGTCCTTGACTGGAGGTGTGTCCTACAGGCATACAGTATGCAGGGGAGACACAGGAATGAAAGTAGTAATCCCTTCACAAATATCCTTCACTGAGAGGAAAAAAAATAGCCTAGGAGAAATTTAAAGTTATTTCCTTTGATATGCTGCTCTTGCATACAGTGCTGGGTGCACTATCAGCTACCTGCAGAATTCTCATGTGACTCCCACTGGCCCAGGAAAGGTATCTGTGGCAAACCCCTCCAGCCCTGCCATGCCTGTTCGGGGAACCTCAAGCTGCAGCCAGCACTGCAAGCTTACAGTGTGCTCTGACACAAGGATCAGCATGGAGCCCATGCAGAAATGTTTGTGGCTCATATGCCAAATCCCTTAGAAATGAGTATGATTGATCTGAGATTGTCTTCTCTATCTTCCCCCTTCCGTCACTTTCTGCCCACAGAACAATTCACATATGAACGGCATAAAGGTGAAAAACTGCTGTTTTGGGGTGCAGTCACTGCTGGAGGGGCAAAGGTAAAATGAAGTGCACAGTTAATGGGGAAAAATTTCTTCTGAGATCAGTAACTCTTCTTCTTTAATAGTCTCTCAGCACAAACGAATATAAAAGCATCAGAAAAACAAGGAGCACTTTAAAGAGATTATAAAACTGTTACTCCACAGAGAAATTACTCAAACAAGTAATTTCAGCAGTCACTCACAGTAACTATACAAAATAACTGAAAGCCACAGGGCAAATACAACACCCAAATCCCAATAGCTCTGAAAGCAAGCTATAAAAATGCCTCTATGCCAGTGGTGAAAACTCTTGCTGAAGGACCAAGAAAAGAAATTATTTTAGCAAGGGCTAAACAGAGACAACAGCTAACACTAAAAGTAAATTCCCATTAATTTTTATGAATGATATATGTTAACTTACAGAAATCATGTTTTCTAATTTTGCTGAGTAAACTTAGTAAGGAACCTCACATTTTTAAGTTTGCAAGAATCTCACAGTTTCAAGAGGAGGGAAGTTGCAAGGAAAATTATGTTCTCAATGCCATTTTCTGTTTGATAGTAAGAAGAGAAACCTAAAGTCAGTCACTCTTCCAGACTTCTCTAAATGTATTGAATAATAATGGTATACAATCATTGTATAATATAATCCTCCTGGTTCTTCTGTTTGTGGTGAAGTCCTGATTGAGCACTTCTGTAATCTAAATGGTGAATCTGAAAATTTATCAGAAAAAGTAGGAGGTCAGAAAGTAGAAGTCCAGGGGAATACAGATGCTAAGCAGAAGCCTCCCATGCATTTAACTTGACCTTTCTTAACTGAAAGTGTAAAATTGTTTTTATTTTTCATGCCTTCTTTTTTTTTTTTTTCAAACAAAGTGTTTCTGTTGTGGTTACAATCTTTCAAAGTCTGACAGGGTCCATCTGTAGGTCTCATACCTTGCTGTGACAGAAAGTGCAGCTCTGATTGTCCCGGTCCTACTCAGGCCCTGGGCTACTTCACCTTGCACATTCAATGTGTTTATGCATTCAGAGCAGGGCCAGGTGGAAACCAAAATGTGTAAAGGAAAGAGGAGAGGGAAAAAGTATAAATAAAGATCTTACTGGAATTTAAGTGAACCAACCTTAGGCCAGATCCTAGGCATTGTATCAGCATGGAAACAGATCAATGTATTCCATATTTCTTAGTGGAGGAGGCTGCTCTTCACATGTTTGGTTGCTCTGATGTGTTTACGGATTGAAGAGGAAAGCTGGGAGGTGACTAGCTGTCAGTGCTGGAGTCTGTGCCACTTACTGTCTGACTTCTGTCTCTCTGGCAGAGAAACTAGATTAAACCCAAGTGACACAAGAACTTGTATGTATTCATCTGACTTCCTTGTGACCCCTAAAGAGGGTTACAAAGAGATATAGAGGCATGTAAGTCTCCCTTACTAGGGAGACACGGGACACAAATCTTTGTATACTGCTCCCTTCAAAGCTGCAGGCAGGAGACACCTGTTCAGAAGCAACTAATCCATACTGGTCCATAGGCTGCCAAGGTTGTTGAAACTCCCAGTGGATTGCTTATCAGGGCTCTGAAAGCCCAGAAACAATGAAGCAGCTGGCTTTCCTTTCAACTTCTGACAAACCCAGTGGCACAGTATAACTTCTTATTACCACATGGGAGAGATGGGAGCATCTTTCCAGCTGTGTAATGGAGCATGATGAAGGGATCTTGAGCGCAGTCTGAACAAGCTGGTATCTTTGTGCAGAGCAAAGCAGGTCAGAGACTGCTGGTTGGATGCAGGAGCATCACAGCTGGGTTAGCATGGAAATGTGCCAAGTGGATTAGTCCAACTCCTCAGCAGAGCTTCCTGCATTTTCCAGTTTCAGGAGTTAATTTGCTTGCTGTGAATTTGAAGATAGATCACCATACCAAATACATGCATTAGGAACTGTCCTTGATCAAAGATCAGAGGACGATATGTTTTTATTTCTTCTAAAATTCAAGTGTATTATGTTTAAACATTCTTTCAGCAAACAGGAAAATCCATATAGGGAATGCATTACTACGGGTACCTATTTAAAACAGATTAATAGTTTTCCAATATGAACTCCTATGTTTATACTACTTTCATTTTTCTATGTGTTCATTAAATATTTGTTTTTGAAGGGATGCGTTTAGACAAGCATTCTAATTCTGACTCATTTTGTCTTACTGAAGAAACTAATTTGCTAGGGGGGAAAAAAAAAAAGGAAAAAGTCAGATGATAAAAGCCAGAATTATGCAGAAAAGCAGTCTTGCTAAAAAAATAACATAAGGTGGGTTGGGAAATGTGTAATAGCTTCACGGATTGTTGCTCTTACCACAGAACAACTTTTTCTATACCACAGCTTAAAAAGCCATCTGCTTTGCCAGGGTCTCATCAAGGATTAATTGTTAAATTATGGAGAAAATTGTCCTTAAACCAAACTGCTGACATGTGCAGCACAGGTTAAAGGGTTCCAGAACCTCAAGTTCCCCTGTTTTCAGCTAAAGTTGGCTGCCAAACTTCTCATCATCTTTAACCTCTGTAACCCTATCACACATTCTGATTGCCCTTTCTGACTGCCTTCTCCAGCGCTTGCATTTTATATCTATCTTTTTTGTCTTCTCCATGGCTGCTTTGAAGAAATACAAGACCTTTGAAATGGGGTTGTTCATTTTATTCCCACATAGTATCCTTCTTAACCTCCTGTCCTTACCTACTGATTAGTGCTGCTGGGAACTATTAAACACTTGCAGCAGTCTGCCTCTGGGTTGGCTGAATTTCAGAACTGAGAGAACTTGCACTCTAATACCTCTCTGGAAGTGAGTCTCTGGGTAAAGAGAAAAAAAATTGATGGGAAGCTCTTCTGGTTTAGTGTCTCTTCATAGCACTTCCTTTGTCATTTGAGAGAATGTGGTATTGAATGATGGGATGCACACTAAGGAGAATGGGGACAAGAAGAGGTGGATCTGATAGGTATTCATAACTCCAAAGAATAAGAAATCATTGGTAGTGCTTTTAATGATGAGTCTTTTATGTAAGAACTGATACCTTTAACAAACAGCAGAGGAAAGAATAAGAGATGGAGAGAAGAGAAAGAGATGGAGATACAAAGGTGTTAATTGTTTTCTTAATTGCATTTATCTATTATTAGAAGAACTGGTTTAATAACACACAAGATGCCCCACTCAGCCAGACTTATGGTCCATCCTGCCCAGGGCTCTTTCTCCAACAGTGGCAATACAATGGTTATTTTGGGCGAGGTCAAGAGACTGGTCACTCCCTGTAGTGAGTTCCTTGGACTGGTATTGCTCCAGTCTTCAGGACTGTTTTGTGTATTAGAGGACACATCCATGCCTAGGCCTTTTTTATATCCGTTTCTGGACCTCTGGCCTGTAGTTTGTTTAAGCCTTGTCTTGAACCTGCTCCTGCAGGTTTGACAACAAGCACTCCCTGACACATAAGAAAGTACTTTTTAATCTGTTTTACACCAATCTTTGTCTTGCCTGGGTGCTGTCTATTCCTAGTATTGCAGGATCCATCTCCTGCATGATTTAATCAGCTTTAATTTTATTCCCTCTGTGTTCTTTTTTATTTTTTAATCCAGACTGAAGAGTTTCCAGCTTTTTAGTCTTCTCTCATAAAGCAGCTTCTCTGTCTTCTCAATTGTTTCAGTTGCTCTTCTTTGTACCTGGAAGAACATACTATCATCCAGAATCCAAAACATTTTGTGGTTTGTTTTGATTTTTGAATAAGCAAATGAATCTATAAAAAGTTTGGATATCTCTTCAGATATTTGCTGACAGTATCAGACTATTTTTTTTTTGCTGAACTTTGGCTCTATTTGAAAGCTCTAGACCAAATATTTGGTATCATCATATATTTCCCAAGTGTGTTTTCTAGTACTTAACCATTGAGCAGCACCTGAAAAAAATAGTTCACATAAACTACTTTTTTTTACAAGTATCACTAAAACTTTGTGATGTGTTTTCTGTACTTCTCTCAGATATCAAAGCATTTAATAATTTTGATGCCTCCAGATATAAATGAAAACTCTTTTTCTACTTGTGCTTATCAGTTATAGATAAGGTTCTGGGTGTATTTGACATGACCAATATACCTTAAAGTAAAAGTAGGGCCTGATAGGTTGCTTAAAGGCACTTCTTCAAAGTTCTCCCTGACTCTTTGATTATCCCTTGATCCACTGTTTGATATTTTTCTACTCCTTCAGATTACCATTATTTGTTTTCTGCATTGGCAGTTTCAGCAGCCAATATAGATACAGACTCTTCCACCCACCCTATTTACAATTCCCATAAATCATTGTATACTTCCTCTGCAGATGTAGATATACCAACCTGTAGGTCAAGGGATCTATCTGCATTCTTTCTTCAGTCCCTTTGAGGAAAACTGGGTTATTTCTTTAAATTTATATTTCTATCCAGAGACCTTTAAACTGCACATCAGGTTTTTGTGATCTCTCTCTGTTTTCTTCTATTTGTTCCAATCTTAAAATGTAATCTATATGAACTCTAACATCTTTGCTGTCATCAAAAATTTATTCTCTCTTGTTTTGAAATACTTCAGGCATAAGATGTGAGCCAAAAGATATTTTGGGTAAACAGACTCTTAGTAATGGCTGCTAAAGTCCACAGGCATCAATTACTTTTTGTGTAAAAATAACCTGCCACTTACCCTCTCCCCAGTGTAATGTGTCCAGCAAATGTTCCCTTTCAGCAATCTAGTTTCACTACTTGGGCCTTGAGTAGCCCCTATCCAGTGCTTTTGTAATACTTATGTGAGTCTTGGTGTATAAAGCACAGTTATGATGGTCCTGGCCTCTGCTTATCTAAACTCTTTACTTTTAGGGTTACCTTGGAATAGACAGTCTCAACTGTCATAACATGGCACAGTAGAAAAAAAATGTTTCATTTAAAGCACAAAGTGCAACTCTCAGTGTCTTGTAGAAGCCATAAAGATACTTAAAAACAATAAATGATACATGATTTATGTGTCACATAGGATAGCTCTTCTACTTCCTCTTATATCCTTTCAAGAGGAAAAAGAGACAGCAATGATAAATCTGTTCAAAATGGAGAGGAGGTGGGCTGGAGATGCCCAATAGCTGTAGCTTGTATTCCATCATCAGGCAGTGATGCCGTGCTGGTTGATGCCAGGAACAGTTACTCCAAAGTTTGTCTGGCAGACACAGCCTACCTGCTGTCCCAGTGCTGGCACCCACTGTAGTGTCTGCTCTAACCAGATCAGAGAGAACAGAGTCTAGGAATACCTTAGTAATAAGAGAGGTGTTGCCAATTGTGTTGCACACCAATATGGGCACACAGACCCTCGCAGGTGTTCGCGCATACAATTTGACCCTGCCTCATGTCTGAAGATGAAGGATGTGCTGCTACCACACCAGTGATATAATAATCAGAGCCAGTTTGTCTAAATTCTGAGCCCTATTTAAAAAAACAGAAAAAACTCAATGAAAAACAAAAACAAAAAAGTCCTCTCTATTTCTTGTGAAGGTAGTGTTGATTACTATTTTTTGATTGTTAGGGCTTTTTTTTAGATTCTCAACTAGCCCACATAACTCAGAGAACGCTTTGGAAAGATAGAGACAATGTTTTTAAGGTGTTTTTCAGGAGAACTCTTCTCTCCCCTCCCCCGACTTTTTTGCTGGCAGAGACCTTTTGCAGCACGGTGTAAGGAAAAGAGAACAAAATACACAGACTCATTAAAATGCCTAGTGGATAATCTAGTCTGGCTGATGTAGTGTGACATGCTGACCTGCAAAACAGAGGAGAATCTACCTCCTCCCTGAAGAGGCACACCCCTACAAGTACCTGGGCATGGAGAAAGGTGTTTAGGAGGGCTGAGGTTTAATATAAAAAAAGAAAAAAGAATCCTACATAAAATGAAGAAAGCTTCCATTTCTTTCTCTCCTCCTCCTATTTCTCAAGCAAAATTAATACTTTGGTTTTTTTTTCTTTTGGTAATTCTTCATGTGGCTGTTTTGTACCTCATAAACCTGGTCCCTGGCTGCTTTTATAGAAGCATTCAGAAAAATGTGGCCATTCTTGGTGGTGTAGATAATTGTTGAGCATTTGCTCCTTGCAGAGATAGTGTTATCAGCAGAGGTAGTATTCTCGGGTGTTCTTCCAGCTCTTGGAAAATAGTTTTACTGTAATCTGTAGGCAATTTTCCCTCTAATACCGTAGACATGTGCTGCTCCTTTTGTGGCTGTTTACCAATTCTCTAACAGATTAATAGGAAAATAGTTCACTAGGTGGCAATCTGAAACTTTAAAACACCCTCAAATGCCTCATTATGGACCAAATAAAATAGTTTGTTGTCTGTGAATGATTAGTCCCTCTCATATCTTCCTTGCTCCATTGCTTTCAAAATGCTAATCTCAGGGTGTGTTTATTTGCTTGTGCCGGCCTGTTTATAGCTACTGTATCCCTTTGGTGGAAGTTTACTATATCTTCCTCATTTGCAGTAATCGGTGAATTTTCATGATCTATAATCATAAATCAGCTGAGGCATGTTTTTCAGGAAACTAATTTCAGTTTCTAGGGCTGGGCTGTCATCTTAATTTCTATTGTGTTATGTTAAGATGAAGCAAAATGAATCATGATGCTGGACAGAGAAGCATTTGAAAGAGCGAGACTAAAGGGGGGAGAATCTTTCTCAATACGTTTCTGAAGAACAAAGCTACTCATCTGTCCTGCAGCACATCTTCATAGTGGTTTACATGGTTTTTATTAAATGATTGAAGCATCATTATTCTCAGGCCTTTTCAAGCCTTCTGGGTTGCAGCTTTAAACCATAATAGCTCACTGGAGTCACTTCGATGCACCCAGATACGAGATGTACACTGCGGTGCTTCCCTAACAGCCAAAGAAACAAAGGACAGCAGAGGGCGAGGTGGCAATGGGTCACAAGAGAGATGTATCCAGGAGTACACACTCCTTCAGCTTCTTGCCTGTGTCAGAGGACTTTCATAGGAATATCACCAGTAAAAGCATCATGGAGAGGGATTTCCCAATTTTTTGGTTTGGTTTACTTTGTTTTTTTCCCCCACGTTCAAGATCTAGATAAAAGATCAATGGGCTTTCCACTGTAGGGAAGAATGCTCTTGCATTCCCTCCCAACAGAGGGAAAGGGTAGGGTGGGAAGTGCATGCAATAACAATTGTGGTTAGTTTTGGCCAGGGCACCAGTAGTAAATAACTTCACTCAGAGAAGTCTTGAGGTGCTCTCTGGCAGTAAGACAGGCATAGGCAATATTTTTGGTGCCCCTTTGCACTGCATGGCTTGTTGCTGAAGAGGAAACATAAATACTGCATTAACCCTGAGGCAGTTTCCCAGCAGTTTGCAGTTCAGATATTGATTGATTCTCTTCCTATAACTGAGCATACCCTTAGGTAGCACAGATATAATTATTTTAGCCATTACTGAATGAAGTAGGAAGAGAATAGATCAAGTCAGTCAATTTTTTACTGATTTCATAAATAATCCTTAGTTAAGTACAACAAGATGTGGTAGACAAAGGTGTCTATGCAGATACAAAAGAATCACAAATTTAAAATATTTCTGCAACATATAACAATTTATATTAACAAGTGTGACATAAACGTAGAATCTTGAAATCATGGAAAAGTTTGGACTGCTGAGGACCTCCGAAGCTCATTCAGTCTCCAAACTCAAACTGCGCTCAGTTAGAACAGGACCTTTGTTCAATATCTTGACCAATTGAGTTTTGAGCATCTCCAGATTTGGAGATTCCTCAGCTTCTCTGGGCACCTGTCCCAGTGTTTGACCTCCCTTATGGTGAAAAACTAGAGTTTCACATGTCCCAACATGTGTTTTTTCACTACATGCCTCCAATAAAATCTAGTTCTATTTCCTGTACATTCTCCTGTTAAGTAGAGAGCTGAAGATAGAAACTTGAAGACAGGCAATACAGAATACTTGAAAAGAGATAGTGAACCTAGAAGTCACACAGAGTAGTATTTTCAAACTGACTAGCAGCATTTTTGGAGTTACTGAGTGTTGGCAGACAGATCTTGGAAAGACTTGGAAATAAGATGATCTTTTGCATGAAGAATCTTGGTTTGCAGATGTGCTAGAGAACTATAAAACAGTGTTTTTTGTTCATTTTCTGTTTATTTTGACTCAGATTATGGAAGATTAAAGTCTCTGATTCATGGTTTTTTGATATTATCTCTAGAAACTGAGCACTGGGTGGTTGGGGACTTTGCAGAAATGTGCAAAAGAAGAAAAGACAACTAAAAGGTTGAATATCAATTACCATTGCAGACCTGTGTGCTTTGAGAGACTGTATTTTGGGGAAATTTCCAGCTTGATCAGATCAGGAGGGGGCAGAGATGGACCTTCAGATGTGTCACTGGACAATCACTTTCCTTCAGCTTTCATGTTAAAGGAAATGAGCCATTCCAGTGATTTACAAAATATTCCAGGGATTTACAAAAGGTGCTTCAAGTTGTTTTCCTGCCTTGCACCTCTTCTACCTACACATGTAATCTCTCAAAAATGAGGTTAGGAAATGTTAGCACCAGGCTCTCAGCAGCAGGAGCAGGGACTGTGCTGGGGCTCTGTGGTCTCTGCAAGGGAGATGCAAAACAAAGCACCACATGGATGGGGTTTTGTGTGTCACTCAGAGATGAGCCCTGTGCTCAAATTGCCATTGCTAAGAAAGGTTTTACAGGCTGAAACCAGTACTGCTGTGCAAGTACTTTGACTGACAGGAAAGAGCATCTTTTAGCACATTTATAGTAAAGAAAACGTAATCACCTTATGTTCTTTAGATTAAGTAAACTCTCATCTTTCTCTGAATTACCCTATTTTGTGGTTTGTTTCTTTTTTTAACTAGAACTCAGAGCAAGAACGTAATCTAAAACCAGTGTGGTTGAGTGCTGACCTTCATTACAGAGCTTACTAATTTGGTGACAGTTCCTTGCACGTGTTTTGATTGTCTTGGTCACACTCAAATGATTTCTCTTGTACAGTTTTTGAGTTGTGCCTCAATTTGTTTTAAAGCATGATCTCCAAGAAAAGCCACTTCCTTTTCCTTATATTGCTACTTCAATCCATTTTTGTTTTCTTGAATTTGGGAGCGAGTAAACATAATGACGGGCAACCTTTAGGGGGTTTCTAAAGTCAGTTTAGAGGAGGATAATTTGTGATGCTGCTAACCCCTGCGTAGTGTTAACACTTTCAAATAAGTATAACTGCACTTTGAGGTAGGGGTATTGATGCCGTCGATCAGCACTGATAGCTCACCATCACAGAATCCAGCCCTTTGGCACTTCTCACACGTAATACAACAGCGTAATCAATGGTTATAAAGACACCATTATGTGCAACATAGTATTTCTATCAGTTAGCTTGTAATCATTAAATACCATGAAAGTGAGGTTAACAAGCTAAAGACCCAGTCAAACAGTGCTGAGAGAGAAAGGGAGGATCAGTCAGTCTTACTTTAGCCCCCAGTAATACAGAAACGGGAGGGCTTTTTTTTTAAATCTTTGGCTCAGAAACCATTGAGAAATACCTGTTTTCCACCACGTTCTTATTTGCTGAAAGTGGAAAGGTACCAGTGGATGCCTTTTCGAAATCGAAAGGCAGATGAAAACGTGTGTGAATGCCACCAGTGCCACCTAGTGCTGGTCGGCCGTGAGAAATGTAGTAATTCCACGTAAACTCTTCTGCCTTTCAGAACGAAGCAATCTCACCTCATTTTTCCACTCCAAACAGGGCAGGATAGTGCTGCTCCTGTATCGTCCTGTTTGCAGAAGCCTTAAGAAAGGAGGGTAATGGCACCTGAGAATCCTTAAGGTATCACATTACACACTTCTGTGCTGATTTTGCCAGTGGGTTATCAGGTTGGCAAATGTTTAGGCATCTGACCCTATTTTCATGGAAACGCTTGGGTTTGGGATAGTCAGTGATAGCAGGAAAATTGACTGCATTTAAAATGGTGACTAAAAACTCTTCCACTCCTCTCTGCTTTGTATGCCCTCACCCTAAATTGTTGGTTTTATCTACTACGACCTTGTGCATGTTCTCTGAATAAATTTGACTCTTATACTGACTTTGCAGCCTTGGGCTTGGTCCTTCCCTTTTATTCAAGAAAATAAACAAACAGAATATTTTCTGTCAAGTTTAGAGAGAAGGTCATGCATGCACAGTAAATCAGAAAGAGCAGAAGTATTCACTTGCTGAGAGCTTCACATATGGACTAATGTCAAGGAATAACAGTCTCTGCCTATAAGAATTATTTAAATTTAGTCACATACATGAGCACTGGGTTTATGAGCTGTCATAATGTTGCTTCACTTTAGTATTTCCTCTGTAGAGACGTGTTTCTTTCACACTGCTACATTTAGGCTTTAGTTACTGCTGGGATCTGGGTATTGCAGTGAGGGAAGAATGTGGCCACTAAAAGAACCCCATCCTGCTGTGACTTCTCTTGCCCTTGCAACTATGCCGTGCCTAAATGTTCATTTCTGAGTTCTCCCCACACGGCTGCAAGGAGTTGGGTAAAGGTTTCTATTTGATGCCCAGACATTCCCCTTGCCCATGCTGGAAGGTAGTG
>JAYRBT010000001.1:18703200-18752759 GCA_036023395.1 Myiotriccus ornatus
CACACGGCTGCAAGGAGTTGGGTAAAGGTTTCTATTTGATGCCCAGACATTCCCCTTGCCCATGCTGGAAGGTAGTGCAGCAGACAGAGGGACAAAGCTTTGGACTAAGGAAGCCTGATGTTCTTTTCTGACACAAGAAGGAATTACTATTAGTGCCCTCAGATCAAATGGGCAATGGCAATACCTTGCAGTGAAACAGAGCTTGGTATCCTGGATGCAAGACTGTTTTAGTGGCTTCAAACACTTGAACTAGCATTTCTGAGCAGCATCGTATTTATCTCATAGGTGTGCCAATGCATCTGATGCTAAATGCTGTTACCTCTAATTAGGTTCTTCAGAAAAGTAGTGAGCTTTCCTTTTTAAAAGAAACCTATTTGGTCATTGCAGTGCAAGGCTCAACAGAGGCTAATTTACCTGCCACTCAGCACTTCACTGAAATTCAAGTGAGGCATCTTCAGAATTCAGCTCTACTTGATTTAGCAAGATTTTTAACTCTGCTTAATCTCAGAATTCCTACATCACCATGTTGCTGCCTTTTCTCTTCAAGAGTCTTCAAGTAAATACCTGGAAATGTCAGGTTCAATCTGACTTCTTGGACTAGATGATCTTTAAAGGTCCTTTCCAACCCAAATCATTCTGTGATTCTTAGTTCAGTTATCATATTATCACAGAACAGGTAAAGGTTGGAAGAGACCCCATACAGGTTTGTAGCTTAAATGACTTTACCATTAATCCCTTCAGCCTTAGTTTCATGCAGTCTGCAAAAAGGAGCACACCTACCTTTAGAAATCTCTGAGATGGAGAAAAGCCTCATTTGAAAGTCTTTCTTCATAGCTTCCAGGTTCTGATCTAGAGTTCTAGAGAGCCCAACCAGCTCATGTTGTGCCTTCGTTATCTTGGCAGTTTTGTATGTGCCAACTTGTAGAAACTTGGACTGCCTTCAAAGTGTCACAAATCTTAGAGGAGTAGCTGGAGGGAAGATCTGAAACTGTCACCTAACTTGAAGCTCTAGTCGGCTGAAGGAAGTTTTGAGACTGACTGTGGCACAGAATCTGAAGGTCTAGAGCTTCAAAAACTACACACTGGAAGAGCTAGGTACTTTCTGCAGTTCCTTTGAACTTATAACTTTAGCTATCTCTGCCTCAGATGCTTCATCCTGGGAGTGTTGTGAGGATAAATGTTAGATATCAGTGCTCAGATCCTACAGTAAAGAGGGCTACATCTTTTTCTGCCTTAATGTACTCATTTTATCAGGGCTTTGATAAGTCCCATGTAGCCAAAAACAACCCTGTGTGGTGTGGCCAGGTCAGTGAAGCTCTCAGGGTTTGCAGAATGAGCACAGTAAGAGTCTTTTCATCACACGTGTCTCAGCACCACTGAATGCAGGAGATGAATTGCTCCATAGTCAATCACTTTTCTGATAGTTCTGCCCAAGGACAGTGTGTTTTTATTTGAAAGGAAAGGTCCTTACCTTGGATCTCCAGTGGTACCTATGCAGAGTTGAGAGTTTGTGGGAATTGTTTGCTAACCTGTACTCAACCCTCTAAGAAGTTTCTCGAGTGGTTTCCTGGGCAGCAACACTTTCTGTGTGCAAATTACTGATTGTTTCTCTAGTACTCAACACATGGAGACATCCCCACATGATGTTGTGATTGACAGTGTGTGCCGTAAGCCTCTTCCAACCAGCTCCTGTGTGGTCCCATAACTGTCATCTCATCCCATTTCCCAGTGCTACCACATTTTTGGGTATGGAACTGCTTATAACTTTTTTTGCTTTGACTTCATCTAGTTCATGCACTGCTAGCCTTCTCCTTAAGCCATGTGTCTCTGATCAGTAACACCAGGTGTGTGCATGAATGGATCTCTCAGCAGTACGATTTTTGATCCAGATTCAGTGTTGAATTTCTGTCACATCGCTGCCAAATTAGCAAGAGCTTATGTGGGCTTTAAGCTTTATGCCAGCTTTATGCTGGCTGTGGAAGGACAGACGATGCCTAATCTGAATAAAGTTAAGCAAGTGAGGACAACAGGTGACATTTGATCTGTCATAGAGCTTGTTGGTGCAAAATTAACTCACCAGCTCAATTTCTTAAAGAAATGTGAATAGGCACATTCATTTCTTGACAGATCAAAGTTACAGCCAAACAGTATTTCTGATGTGGTACAGGATACCTTAAAGCTGCATATCCTGCCTAAGTTATGCTCTTCTATGAGCATAATACCTTTCACAAAAAGCCTTGTTTCCATTGTCATCCTAGAAATTTGGTATTGAAATTAGATGCTTTTCCAACTGTTAAAGAAACAAAAAACCAAACAAAACAAAAGCAAAACCACACCAAAGTTTCCTAATCAATAAATCAGTATTCTTCTCTCAAGAGTGGACAGTGATTGTTGCTCTCCCTGATACAAGGTTTCATGATGGTGTCTTTGGATCTTTTACTTCATTCATCATATGAGGGTTTTTAACTTTCTACTGTTTGATATTTAGAATGAACCAAATGATACTTTGAAGCAGCAGACAAAAATCGGATTTTATTGTTCTTTTAAATCAATGTTTTTAAAGAGTAGTAGAATAAATTTTTTTTATGGCACTATTAGTCTTGCATGGCATTGCTGTTTTTAGTTGAGGCTCTAATTTATATGATAATAACAACAATGGAGCACATCCTTCAGCAAGATGAAATACAAATGATAATACATCTAACTGTCGCAGTTTGACATTTCTATCAAGAGTTGGAACCACAAAGGTCTGAAAATGAAAGATGCTAATGACCAGCACCTCAGAATAGACCCAGTTATGAGCTGGGGAAAGGATGATCAGAGTCAATTTTTACTGGCTAAGTAAATAAACTTACTTGGCAGAAAACTAAGCCTATAGGCGGGTGCTGATGAAAAGAAACATGACATTTCTGAGAAAGCATTTCCTGACACTTGTTGAGTATTGCTATGTCCTTTCGTCAAGAACATCTACGTTGCTTTGCTTGTGCTCACCTGGACCATCCCCTGGCTAACAGCAGGTATAGTTGCTTTTCCAAAAACAGACCCAAAATATTGTGGGCCCAGTCCTTCTTTCATTCTGCACACAGTTTTGGTTTACCAGAACAGGCAAGGCTGATGCTTTTGGCTGAAACCCTGACCTGCTGTAAGAGAAAACTCCCAAACTGTTGCCCAGATGACTATTTAACCAAGGCCTACATCACTGAAGTACTTTTAAATTTTATTGTTTTTTCAAAGGAGCCTAACTTCAGACAACTTGCCTTTTAAGGAAATTCTGGTGAAGGCCCTGTTGTCACATGAATCTAGAATCACAGACATAGAAAGCCTGAAAAGCTCCTGAGAAATAATCATCTCCATACTTCCACAGAGTGTCAGGATCCTGGTATGCCATGACCTTCCCTCCCAAGTCACTTGCTCAAAAGCATTCAGTAAAGACAGTTTTGCATCCTCTTCTGGTAACCAGTTCCTGCCTGTCACTTACCTTCCAAGTCTCTCACTCACCTTCCAGCTCTCTCACTCACCTCATATCTCACTTAACTCTTCTTTGGGAGAAGTTACATCACATTGTTTCAACCATTTAATATAGACAGCCACTTACACACTGAAATACACACCAACATTACAAATGGCTTTCTGCGTTCTAGGTACCCTGAATGTGTCAATATGAAATGTATAGTTTTATTTATTGACTGTTTTTTTGAAACAGCTTCACATGTTTAGTTTGGGGTCCATCACATTCAAGTTCCTTTTCAGCAGCATGATCACTTATTCCCTGGTTTTATTCATGCATTTGGTTTTTTATTCCTAAGTACAGTGCTCTCTTCTTGTCTCTACGGTGTTTATCTTGCTGATTTCAGGTATTTGTTCACTGTACGAAGATCACTTTGCATTCCACTCCTGTCATCCCTCTAATCTGATGCCTTCCACAAATACTGTTCCTTGGTCTATGCAGATAATGCATAAAGCCAAATTTAGGATATTATTTGCAAGAATCACCCTGGAGAGGTCACCCCTAGTTCTGCCCCCACTTTTATAATGTTAGAACAGTTCTTCTGTCTTTGTTTATAGTAATGGCAGAGAGGATGATGTCAGAAATCATGTTGACATTAAGATTCATATGTCATGGGTTTTTTCCTAATCTGTTTGGCCAGATGTTATGGTAAAGTAAAATAAAATAAAACAAGAAACAGGAAAAGTAAGGGTTTCACAAAATTTGCTTTGGACCACTCCATTGGAATGTTTCTCAGCCCTTTACAGTATTTAGTCTTTGAAAATTTTAGTCTTTGAAACAAGTGTTTACCCATTTGTTTCAGAATTCTTCTAAAAACCAAAAGCATTCTGACTATTCTGTAGTTTTCTGAGTCTCTTCTAAGCTTTCCTTTTTCTCCTTCAGTCCCTTGGGATCTCTCCACCCTTCATCACATTTTGACAGTAACTGCTTTAGGACTGTTCTTTAAATATTGGTGGATTTCATCCTACATCACTTATGCAAGTATAACTAATCCATCTGAAAGTACTTCACCTTTTACCTGAAGATGGAAAAAAAGGTAATATAAACCCAGTGTTCTTTACAGCAACTCTTGATTGCTCTCTTTTCCTGTCTGGTGTGGGTTTGTATTCGCCTTTACCTCCCTGGGCTTCTCGTATATTTTTCTTATTTAATTCTGCCTTTTGCTGGCACTCTCCTGTGCAGCACTCTTTTTTTTTTTTTCAATTGTATATTTTCATGCTTCTCCTGTTTCTTTATAGTCATCTTCAGCTATATATCTTGTTTCTGCTTTTTTGCAATGCCTTGCTTATATTCAGATCTGTAATTGTCTTCAGATACAGTTGTAATATTCTCTTTCAGTGGTTCTTATCTTTCATCTGGGACACTTCATTACTGTGTCTTTAATAAAGTCTCTCTCAGTAGTGCCAATTCTCAAACAATACGCTTTTATCCCTTGGATTATGTTCCTAACAAAATCTTCCTTACAGTTTTTAAATTTATTTTTCTTTAAGTCCATTGATCCCTACTTTCCTAATTTCACACCATCCTTTACTTAGCAGTAGTCTTTTGTGGTATTTTACAAATGTTCAGACTTTCCAGCTGGTTTTCCCCCATTTAAATGAGGGGGGAAATACACAGCTATTTCTCCTAGTATTATATTTCCCCAAAATGTGTTATTACCATCTTAACTTCTAGCTTGTGTGGATCCCAAAAATCATCTTGCCATTATGGTTAAGTTAATTTGGCATAAATGTTCTCTTTGGCAATTCTATATATGTTCGGTCTTGCAATAGGGAAATATGTTCAGAAAAGCTTCTACCCACTCAGTGTATGGCAGTGGCACCAGGGTCACTGCTGCTTTTCTGTGCAGAGCACTGCTCTGCACTCTACTGTTAGGTAGTTTGGGAACTGGGGCATCATCAAATGTTTGATGAACTACAGCTGGCTTTTGCAGAGGTGGATGGCATGAAATGCTCCTTTGGTTGGCAGAAAAAAAACTGACTAATTGGAGATATATGTATGCATATATAAACATTCATCCCAACAAAGTTATGGATTGTCCTTGCTTTACAGTACCATCCTAGAACATACCATGTGCTAACTTCTGGTCACCTCTTCTTACCAATGCTGTGCTTTGTATGTTTTAATCTGTTCCCACGTACAACTAAATTATTTCTGTGCTTCCAGCTAAAAATCTGTAATAGGCTGCTGCTGGAAAATCCCCCTCGCTTTTTCTATTCCTCCTTCAGAACTTCTTACAACTCTGACTCTTCCATCTAAAGTTAGAGCAAGCATCTACCATTTCCTCATAGGTTTTGCAGCCCTTTCTCCCTTTCCATTGCCTGTCCTGCCTGGTCATGCTCATACTAAGATATCAGTCCTACAAATTGCCCTATCATGTTCCTGTAGTACTGGTAGTTTCATCCATGTTCTAAGATTTCAAATTCTCCCTCTTTTATTAACCAAATTCCTCACATCTCGGAACAGACAGCTCAATGGACCACCTTATTGCTCTCCCCTGTTAGCCTTGTCCTGTCAGCATCAGCTTCCTACTTACAAGGGCAATGCTTTTCTCTTTTATATCAAGTCTTTCCATCACTCCCCTCCTTCAGGATGCTGGTCCATGTTCAGTTAGGCCAGTGCTCAACACCACCCAAGTATCCTTGTATCCTATATCCTCAGGATCCATGCTCTGGAAATCCACTCCACTCTGTTCACACAATGTTGTACTCCAATATGTAATAATAGATAAGATTAAGGCAGCCCTGCAAATATGACAGGGAAATGGGTTATCCCCAGCACTATTTATGCTTGTATGCCATTTATACTGATAATTAAAAACTAATGATAGTTGAATGGCTGCCAAGAAACAAACTCCCTTGGTTGAATGGGTGAGAAGAATTTTGCAAGGCAAGATTAAATCATGCTCCCTTCTCTGCTGGGATCCAAGTGTCAAGCTTTTGTTTGTGAACTGATAAATTAATTGCTCCACAATGGAATCAGACTTTAAATTAGAGAAAGATTGTGTTGTCACTTCACTTCCAGTGGCTCAGCTGGCAGAACTATGTCCTTGATTACCTAGACAACAATTACCATGCATCATTCCATCATTCCTCCTCAATTACATTTCCCATTCTCACAGAGCATCCTATTACCCCTATTTTAAAAAACTTGAATGATTTACATCTGTCATCAGAGAGAACTGAGTCTTCATCTCCAGACAGGCCTTGGGTGCCCTTGTGTGAACTCCAGTATTTTCTTGGGACTGTGATTTTCTGGACCATGGGCAACTCTTCACTTAAAACTTGACTGAGACCACTGAGTTGATGTTAAAGTGAACAATCTCAATTTTAGCTACTCTTCACTTGCACAGTATTTCAGACTTGCACAGTATTTCAGTCATCTTTGGAGGCTAGAGTTCATCTAAGCTGTCAATTCTATAGCATATAAAGCTGCAAAAATAGTACAATAAAATGTCCACTATATCCATTTATAAAATTATCTTTATTCTGTATATTGGTATCCTGTTTATTGGCATCCTGTTTGTTGCTCCAACACTACCAAAAGTTGCCACTCTTCTGAAAGAAATTCTGAATAACTTCTACCTTTTTGAACTAGTGGAATTAGAGTAAGTAATGAGTTTAAACAAGTACTATACAAATTTCTCCACACCCATTTGGACTTGTCTGTAGTCTGTATTTATCCTGAAATTGGCCTGAGTGTAACAGTTTTTGGTTTGTTTTGTTTTTGCCATGGCCCTGTTGCCTACATAGATAGTTCCTCTCTGACTACTTCTCCTCACTGCAACTCTCCCCACCCCTTCAGAGCTGAACAAATGTAATAGTGGCTGAAGAAAACGGGGAAAGAGGGAAGTGAAGCAGTTTCCATCCTTCTTCCCTTCTTCGAGGCTATTCATAGTTGTATGATCTCCATAGATCTTCCCTCCCTAGAAAGAAGCACATCACCATGGAAATTATCCAGCTTGTTCCATGCAGCACCCTGAGCTCATGGGAGGAGTGGTTCACCTCTAGTGACACATGGACTTTGCATGGATAGAGGAGAGATTCATATGAGTAATGACTCATATGACTTATGATTCTACTCAGAGGAACCACTGTGAGCAGAGCAATCTCACTGAGACATCTCTATGTTAGGGCATTTCTGGAAGCAAAAAAACCTTTCAATGTCCTTTATAACCTGGAAGATTTAACTGCAACCCATCTAACAGTCATCAGAAAGCAAACACCCTTTTATGTTTATAAGAATCTGGTAGCCAAAAGAACTCTCAATTACTTGCTTTAATTTTAAAAGATTTAAATTATGCTCCTATTCCTCAGGTGTTCCTTATCTGGTCACAAGTTTCAGGAGCTCAGAAGCACAAATCCTGAAGGTGCTAGGTAACCACATCTATAATCAGGTCTCTATCTTTGAAAGGATAAAAATTGTTTTGTCAGTCTTAAAGGAAAGGAGGAGAATCTTGCCCATCTGCCTAATGCTTTTAACCTTTACCAGGTAACTTTTGTCGTTTATGGCACAATCACAGGAAGGTGTTAATATTTACATAAATGAATAAGAATTATGGTCTTCCTTTTCATAGAATCAGCATATAAACCTGTTTCTCTATTCTGACAGTTAATATATTAAAACTGTTAAGTAAAACCAGGCCTACTACTCCATTTTGCTGGAGATCCCATCTCACTATTAAAAATTAGATTTACCACTATTTGCAAATGCCATTCAGTTCAGCAGTAAGCTTTATATGCAGATTATTGCTCTGACTTTTAGTCCAGAAACTAGGCCTGTTCTGCTTAACTTCCCATAAAAAATGCTGTCAAAAGACTTTCTGGATTATAGGTTATATTACATCAGACTGGCTTCTGTCCTGATGTCCTCATCAATACGCTCTGTCTTATTCTTCTGACAGTACTCCTTTTTAGTGAACCCATGCTGATAATTCCCCTTTTTAATGAGCCAATTTCTCCATCTCTTTATAAGAAGATTTCTGAATCTCTCTTTGGGAGAAGAAATAGGGTAACAAATCTCTCAAATGAGATACTTACCTCACCATTAAATTGTTTCTAAGTCATCCCATTGCCTCTGTTTTCACGATAGACCGTGGAGAGAGAGAGAAGTATGCATTGCAGTTACTAAATATTTAAGGAGAGGGGATAACTTCTCTCTGTCACCCTTTAACCCTCATGTCTGTGGGTGACTTTTATGTGGGCACCATTGGCAAGTCTTGGGGATTTGAAAGCAAGACGATACCCTACAGGGTATGCCATGGAAACATAGCAAATACCTACCTTTTCCTAATGCTCCCAGTACTGAGCTAAGATGAACGTGTTGTTAGGCTGAGCATTAATATATTTATCACTCTCAGGTCAGACACACAGAGTCTTGGCTGGTCAGGCACTTGTCGTGTAGGGAAGTGTCAGTCTTGAGAGCTTCTTGAAATGGGCTGGCCCTTGATCTTTTAGAGCTGCCATTTCCTCCTTTGCTTCTCTCATTAGCTTTTTTACCTTGACATGTCTCTAGGGTGATCCCCTTGAAATATACGCTCAGTTTGTCAAATTTATTAACCTAATCTGTGTGATAGGATGTAGTTGGTACCAATAGCTCGAATCGATATTATGAAAGAGGGAAGGAGGAAAGGAGAAACAGAACTCTGAAATTTTTAGATGGAAGCAGACTTTAAAAGGCAAATCCTTGTGAATATTTGATACTAAGACCAGAGTGCCCATTCTTCACTTCTTTCTGTATTGCAATTATATCTGTAAACCATAGTGTATGAAAATCTCTCAGCAGAGATATCAGAAAACTTACCTATGAGATTCTATTGCCTGTTTTCTACTCTGTTATTCTGGCCAGTTAAGACAGCCTTGCAGTGTCCTGAGGAGCAATGCAAGCAGACCTTGGGGCTCCCAAGCAGACCTTCCAGTGTCTAAGGTCTATCAGATTTCCTGTCGTCCAGCCTGCATGTATTATTATGCACTCAGTTTACAGAAACAATGTGGGCAAAACTGCATGTATTAAATGGTTTTCTACAGTGTATTCAGAAAACAATTACTTTGGACTGTATGTTGCAAACAAAATTTAGTAACAGCTGAACAGGATCTTAAATCTTTATTTTCTATTAAGGAATCACATATTTCATTGCTTTATTTAGCTTTCTAAATTGCACATTTGATTTTAGACTTAATGAAACTGGTATATTGCCTTTTAGTTATGAATCCAAGAACAGTCAGCACATTCTAAGTGAATATGCTGATTAAATAGGAAAGAATAGCTGGGTCCTCCTACACAGACCAGAATTTTTTTGCAGTGAAAGCCCATTCAGCTTCCCACAAACCATCTATGTGAATCCCCTGTGTAGATTAATATTATGGTTCTTAGCTCAAAAGAGGGTGTGTGGGGTGACCATAAAAACTTCAAGGTTTTAGAGCTGGAACCTTGCCTGCCACTGTCTCATTTTGGTCTATCTTTTCCACAGTTTTCATTCTATGCATGCCTTAAAAGAAAAAAAAGGGAAAAAAAACACCTCACAACCGAAACACCATTGATACCTCCCTTGATTTTCTTGCTTCACTTATCTTTTTCTGGAGATATATCAGGAGATTGGCAGCTTTCCATGAAAAACTATTCCTGCTTGTAATGCTGCAAAATTCTTGATTCTGATGCATTACAATTTTTTAAAAAGAAAACCTCAAAATACCATTTAAATGTACTAGTCAAGTATTTCCAACAATTTATAGAAACTCATACAGTTCCCAGTGGTGTTACAACCAATAAATGCATTCATACTAATTCCTTCCAAGGAAAGAAAAACCTGGGCTTATTTTAAAAATTGATGGAAGATGGATGCTTCAGCTCCATTGCAGATCAGTGGGAACAAAGTGTCCATTTCCCTTCAGCACCCTTGGCCTCCTTGAAAACCCCAGCCTGCACAGAAATCACCTCTAAGACAGTATTCAGGGATAACACTATTGGAGGTGAGGAGGCAGTCCTGTCTGAAATCCATCTCCATGTAAAGTAATGAAGGCCTGAAATCTGTCCCCCAGCTCTGCTAATCTTGCCAGGATCAATTTGTTTGGATGTAAATGGCTGCTACTCATTGGCTGTTTAATACTGAAGCCCTACAGTCCCTCTCATTATTAAGGACGCTCAAAGAATACATGCTGTGCTTTTATTTGTACATCTTCATCTTCTTACTCATTATAAGTAACAGTTTCACTGAGTGTTTCAATGCCTAATCATGTCGTTGTGTTTTTTTCCCTTCCAATCCATAGTTGTGGTTTAATACACCATTACAATTTAAAGCCCCTGTAAAGAAAAAGTGCTTCTTATCTTCTGCAGAAATTACTTTCATTAAGCACGTTCCAACAGTGTATGGGAGTGTGGAGGTACTCAAGGAAAAGCTGTAAATTGTGTTGCTGTTAACTTCAAGCACACGAGAAGGCACGGAAGCCTCAACAGCTTCAGGAGTAATGAATCAAAATTATGTTTTTTTGCATTAAAGCTGATTGCAAATAAAGGCAGCAGTGTTTTCAGATTGGCACTTGACTCCTGCTAAGCTTTGATCAGAGCTTTGATAGGCGTGCAGTCTCAGGGACAACAAGAAGAGCCAGAAAGACCCATGCACCGTGACACTGGAGGCCTAGCAGATTACAGTCTGATTTCCTAGGGATATTATGTAGTTTGTCACCTTCTGTTCCAAGCCAGTTGCTGTGGTGTGGAGATTTTGGCTGACTTATGCTCTTAGAGAAAAAAGTCAACAGATTTATGTTTACTCTCAGTTGTGATGTCCCCTTATCTAATTCAGCAGCAATCTGGTGATTGCAGAAGCAGTATCGGTTAGGAAGCTACTAGATGCTACAGTGAACAGCCAGTGTGGTTCCCATCCAACAGAAGAAAGCACGTGTCCTTGCTCTTTTATTCTCCTGGTTTTTTCTTTCTGCAGAATTGCCCTAAATAGGAGATCAGTTCCCTCTGCAAAAGATCCAACCGAGTTCACTGTCAGAAAATTGAAGTGATATTCAGCCTAAATGTCCTAAATTCTCTTCATTGCTTTCTTTTCTGCTTCCATCTTTGTGGAAATTACAGTAAGAGAATCACCATTTAGTTATCTTGATAATACACAATATGATACTTATAATCATATAATGCACAGGCACAGGAATATAAATCAAGGAAGAATACACCTTGTTAGACTCTTTGTAGCTTTAAGCTCATCTCGCAAGATTCAGTTGCACTCACTTAATTCCTGGGCCCCTCATGTGAAACAGTGACATCTGTGGTCTTGCCTTCCTAACCAGCCCAAGCAGCACCAAGTCTGTAAGGTGACCAGGAAAATGCATGACTCATTGGTAAGTTGGTCACTTGTGACAGGCAAATCCCTGCCAGGAGCAATAGTTAAACATCAAACAGAAGATCAAAATAAAGCCATGGACATGGTTAGAGAGGTGGTTAAATCAACTCATGTGGTGTGTCTCCAATACTCCATGACTAAACATCCTGTGTAGCACTGCACAAGATTTTCTCTAAATTGAGTGTAAAAGCAGTTCCCTAATTCCAAGAAGTGTTGGAGACTACATAATTACTAGCTAGTCCTTTGATTCATCTTTTTCAAGTGGAAGGTGGCATAGGAGTTTGAAGCACTCTTGCTGTTTAAGATGTAATCATCTGCAGTTTAAGGAGTGCATTCAGTGGCCTACAGAGAGAGTGGAATCTCACTGAGGAACCCATCAGGGAGTCTTCTGGTGCTAATAGGTAGTGACTGAGGGAGTGGCATATTCCCTGGTGATCTTTGGCTTTACCCCAGAGGAGGATGTGGACCATTACTTTCCAGATGTTAAGATGATTCAATTGAAAGAGGACAATTAAGTGACACATGTCCAGTGTCAGTGATTATTTACTAGTATTGAATAGGCTTAGGCATGACAGAGATAAGTGTTCATATAGTTTTTTATAAATATGTATGAATAGCTGTGTATGTACTTGTGGAGCAATTGATTTTTTTGAAAAAGTAGCAAAGGCATGAAATTATCGAATGATTTGAGTGAAATTCGCCAGCCACTGTCAGTCACAAATTAGAGGATGACCCCAGCTTTGACTAAATCCTCTGCTATGTGGTTTACCAATTGTAAGCACCACCTTCTACCTGACAGCACGGGGGTAATTTAACATAGTTTTGTCCCCATGATTCTACAAAAAAAACCAAAAAAACAAACAAAAAAAAAATAGTAATTAGAGTTATTTTCAAGAAAAAACTCAGAGGTTAATAAGCATGCAATTGTTTTATACCCATGGGCCTATTAATCTACCCTTTCTTTCAAGATTTATTCACAAAAATCAGTAGGAGTTTTCTGAGAAGATTTGCATGTCTAGTTCCCATTAGAGTTAATAGGAGGTGTGCATGTAAATGCTTTCTACACGATAGGGAATAACCTTTCTTTGAAGATGTTAATGAAAATTTCTCGTTCACTCTTACTCTAGTGTATTAAACCCAAAAGACAGTCCAGATATTTGTTCTATTCTTTATCTTTCTGACTAAAATCTTCAGCTCAGGAAACTGTCTTCCAATCCTTTTTCTCTTCTTCTTCTTCTCTTATTCTTCCCTTTTATATTCTTCCCTTCCCAGTTCTTTTCCTTCATTACTAGATGGATCTCTTAAGAATCTCTGCCAGTGTGATAAATACTATTGCTCTTTTCACCTCAACAGTGTTATAGTCTTTCAAGCAAAGGAAGGAAATAACTCTGTTCAGCTTAGTTCTTAGTGCAACAAGTGGTGCAATTCCTTCCCAAAGGAAGCTTTCTTTACAAGATGGGCGATACAGGATTTCAAGCGCAGAGTGAATGAGTAAAACCCACTGAGGGTCACTAGATAGACAAATGTCATGATGATCGTGAAATCCCTTAACTGAGCATAGCTGGTGGCTGGAATAATACTCTGGAGAAGTATATCAAATGATTGCCCCTTTCGTTCTTTTCTTTGGCTATTTATGGATGGCCACTACTGGAAAAAGGATACTCATCTGAAGCAATCTGCTTGTTTTATACGATGTTGGACATTCAAGTATCAATCCATGTCTTTATATCACCGTATGCTGGCCCTGCACTTCAGAAGTTTAATAGATTAAATCTTCAGGGCTGCAATACTAATGAGGAAGGGAAGGAATTACCTGACTGTTGCTGCACCCTGTGCTTGGGGGAAGGTGTGTCATATGAGAGGCTGTCAGTATGTTGTGCTGGAAGAGGACAGTTACATACACAGCTCTCAGTAGCTTTCCCAGGCTGACCCTAGGAAAGGAGGGGAGAGATAAATAGATTCCCTGGGGGATTTTGTAGACCAGGAGGGGCAGCAGAATAGGAGCTGACATGGTGAGAGCAACTGTGAAATCATGCTGTTAAAGTGCGTATGTGCTTTTACTAAGTGTCAGTAAGACTCAACCCTGCAAACTGCTTCTGAGGAAGGAATGCCCAAGGAAAATCAAAGACCAGGACATTGTTGTGGTCTTCCTCTGATGAGAGCTTCTCTTAGATCTCAAATACCATATCTTGTCCAGTATGTGGCTGGTAATTCCTTAAGCAGCAGGCACAGCTGGAATATACCAGTTTTAGATCCACTGGACTTCATCAAGAGAACTTTTCCTCAAGGGTTTGATGAAGTGATCAGTGCTAGGATTTCCATGATACCTTTTCGGGAAAGGCAGGACAAGACCTCCCTAGTAGTTCCAGGTATGGTGGTGAGATTTCTTCTGACTTGGTTCTTTCTGGGAATGGAGCTGCTGTTTTACTTCCTATTGTTGAACTGTGGTGTGAAGTTGCTTTGTGAAGCTGAACAGATGTTGTGTGGCATCCTAAATATACCATATGTTGCAAAGCAGGGGATGTTTATTCTTAAATGGATAATTTGCAGAGCAATTTGGAAACCTCTTGTGACAAATGATTCAACACTTCAGAGTTCTTGATCTGTGTATATTATCTAGCATATAGTACTTTAGTTCATATTTGGACTTTTTTTATGCAGTATGTTGCTCACGCTTTACTTATTTGATTTATTTAACTTTGCCACTTCACCGCATAGTGCATGAATCCTGAAGAAGGGGCTACATGTTATGTTGTTTAGAAATCCAGTGCAGCATAGAATATGAGAATGTTTCAGTATGCCTGTTTTATTTTATTAAGTGGTCAATTAAAATATCCCAAGTTGACTGTCGATCTTAGAGTGCATACCTGTATCTTCCTCTTCCCCCCTCAAAATTCTGTGTCTTCTTTTTCTTTAGAATAATATAAAAGAAGTAGGTGATTTAATTTTGCTGTTCCCCACAGTGTTGCAGAAGGAATGTGTGTCTCCTAAGGTAATGCATAAGGTTGTTCCAGCAACTGCAGCTTCTACAGGATTGATGCCTAAGAAGGAAATAGTTTTAAATAAATAAATAAATTAAAAAAAAATCCCAAACAAAAGAAACAAAAAAAACTCTTCCACCCAAACAACAGAAAAAAGGCCCAACGAAACAAAACAAACCCCACCTTCTTTTTATGTTCTTGTCTCCCGAAATGGATGTATAATTCATTGCACCTGTAGTCAATTATCCATTCGAAACAATTGCTGTTTCACAGTGATTAGCTGATTTGCCAATATGAGAGGCAGCTGGGTTTTCCATGGCCAAGTAGTAAAGCACAAAGTAATGAAATCTTCTGAGCCCAGATTCTTCTCTTTTTAAAGCACACAGAGAAATAATCTTTCTACTTCAAAATAAGACTTCCTTCTAAAATAAAAATAGCACTATTTCAGGTTTTAAGTGGAAAGTCAGTAGGTGGTTTTGAAGCTTTTTTATGTGGACAGATGTTCTCAGTGGAGACTAATTGCTTTACTCTTTCTAATGGACAATATTAAAACATTTAGGATACTGTGTGTCCTGATCTACTGTAGCACAGCCTATTGGTCTGTGGCTTCTGTAACTTTGTCACTGCTTTCATGACAAACTTTACCTGTCCTTGGTGTGCTTTTAAACTTTTGGTTTTTTTCTCCCAGCTACCAAGGCTGAATGTTTAGTTGTTGAAATACGAGGAACTGTTTGCCATCTCTTGTGTATAGAGTCATAGAATAGTTTGAGTTGGAAGGGGCCTTTTAAGGGCCATCAAGTAAAAAACCTCTGCAAAGAGCAGGGACATCTCTAGATCATCTAGACCAGGTTGCTGAGAGCCCCATCCAACCTGACCTTGAATGTTACCTCGGAAGAGGCATCTACCACCTCCCTGAGCAATGTCTGCCACCGTTTTACCACCCTCACTTCAAAAAAAATTCTTTCTTATATGTAATATACATCAACTCTCCTTCAGCTTAAAACCATTACCCCTTTTCTATCACAACAGGTCCTGCTCAAATGCTTGTCCCCATCTTTCTTACAGGCCCCCTTGAAGTACTGAATGGCTGTGATAAGGTCTCCCAGTAACTTTCTCTTCTCCAATCCCAATTCTTTCAGCCTTTCTTCATAGAAGAGGCGTTCCATCCCTCTAATGATCTTTGTGGACCTCCTCTGAACTTGCTCCAACATGTTCATGTCCTTCTTGGTCTGAGGACCACAAAGCTGGACACAGTACTCCAGGTGGAGTCTCACAAGAGTGAAGTAGACTCTGCAGTCACCTCCCTCAGCCTGCTGGCCACACTGGTTTTGATGCAGCCCAAAATGTGATTGGCTTTCTGGGCTGGTATTTTAGGCATCATATGACATTTTTGTTGAAAAATCTGCAAGTTTAAAGAAATAACCCAGTCCTATTTCCACCCTTAGCAATACTGATATGTAATGGGGTGAATTTCACTAAGTCAGTGATATTAGACAGAATTAAAACAGGTGAAAATTATTTAGAAAGGAGAAAATATAAAAGACAAGCTATAGCATTTAGATATTTTCTTTTTAAGAGGCATAGAGTAATTCACTACAGGTAAGATTTGATGGAGTTACAGCTCATAAAAGTGGTTCTCCTCCATCAACTTCTGGATTCTCTGCATGGGATCTGCTCTTATTAAAGCTGAGCAAAGAGGTTATAAAGGACAGTTAATGGAGAGAAAGCAACTCCTCCTCTGTTTGCTTTAACATGGTGGTGCAGTTGTAAGGGTGAATTGTACTTCTGAGAGAGATATCCAGGAATAGTCACTACCTTCCAGGCAAAAATGAAGCTTTAATATTTCCTGTTTTAAAAAGTTTTATGATCATCAAATCAGATTATCCTGTTGTGTGTAAGATGACAACTCAGTGGGAAGAAGCTTATGTGCTGTTGGAGCAGGTGAGGCCACAGCACTCTTTGGATGTTGGGCTTGTAAGAAAAATAATTGTTGTCTGATACCTTGGCTTCAGTTCATGAGCAGAGGCATTTTGGGCTGAGACACCACACGGTTTCAAAAAGATGCCTGGATAGGACTAGCGAGTTTGATTAAGAAACAAAACAAAACAAAACCAAACCAACCCGTTGGATACCCAGATCTTTCTGCAGCAGAAGCTAGAGATCAGTGGGCATAAGCAGTGTGCTCAATCAAGCCCATGATATTTTGAGATCTCTTAAATGCCTGAACAGTGAATTTGCTGTCAGATAGCTAAAGAAAGATTGCAGCTGACCAAGAAGGCAAAAACAAGAGCTAATTCGATGACAATTACATTAATTTCAGAAATCTTGTCAAGAGATATTAAAATAAAAAGCAAGATCTAGGCATCAATGAACTACGTAGATTTGTATCACATCAGCATAGTGACTGGCACTACATGAATACCTAAACATCATGGTATTTTTCAGAACTGTAATCAGTAGTGTATTTAGTTTTCTGTATTTCATTGATTTTTTTCCCTGAGAATTTCTCTTCTATTGCTTCTGAAATAGAATAGAATAGACCACATCACTACTAGCAATGGATTAACTTCAAAGGTTGCTAAAACTGAACTCAACTTGCAGGTGTTTTAGAAGCTTAATGGAGTTTTAAAATTAGTGTGGCAGTGTTGCAAGGATAAAATGACAAAAGATCCTTCAGGAAGAATTGATTTCCTTCTAGAAGAAAATATTTCAAGAGACCTTTTCTGTATGATAATTTTGGTTTTTAGTTTGGAGATATTAGAAGTATTGTGACATTAAAGCATAATAATGTAAAATGTAACTAACCCTTATTTTAAAAAATACCATAGACTGTTGTTCAAATTTGGCTTCCATTTAATGCAATATGACTACTGTTCTTAAAAAAAAATTCCCTCCCCATGTAAATCATGCAGTAAACCAGCTTTTAAGAAAGGCATTGCAAGTCCTTTTCTTAGTAAGAAAGATGTAGTCAACATTTGAATCTCAGCGTGGTTGGGTCAGTGGGAGGAAAATGCTCCCTGCCACAGCAAGCACAGGATCCTCAGTGCTCAACAGTTCAAACACCAAGAAGTTCTAAACATGATCTGAACAGCAGAAGTCTTTTATGAGTGCTGAGTCCTCACCATTAACAATGATGACAAACTCAAAAAGACATCTTGCTTTGTTTTTATTTTTTCCTCCTTGAACACCTACTCGCTTGTTTGTCTGATCTACATCTGAAAGAAGACCTTGTTCAAAATCACTTTAAGATACAATAAGGTAGCAGCAGGTCTATATTTGAAGCATTATATTCAGTGGATGCGTTTTCAGTCTCCTTAAAAAGCCAGCAAAGGAAAAATTGCACAAAAAGTTATGCAGTGATTATAGACAAAAAGTTTCCACCTTTCATGTTCTTTAGCAAAACTGACAAGAATAATTTTAGGAGCAGCAAAACCCCATGGTATAATAAATGCCACTTTCTTCCTTGAAATATCCTTTCTACCTTTCAACATAAAATTGGAACTGCTGAACTTCTGCCACAGGGTTCAGTGTGAGTACTGTCAGTCTCAAGGATTCATAAACACAAATCAAGCTCAAAAAGGGTGTTAAAATGTGCACACGTGTATGCACTCATACATACACTGACCACATTATAGGAGCACTAAGTAGTGGAGACATAGGAGGGATTTACCTGGCCCCCTGGTTTTAGAATTTCTAGAACCCCCTTATTTCGTAGGTTTAAAATTTCTGATTGACTATGGAGGGAAGAATTTTGCTTTAAAAGAAAATAAAATCCATATTCTTATGTGGCTTTAACCTTAAGACACAACCTCAATATAGTAAAAATGTCAAGAGCTGTGATAAAGACATGAAGGCTTGTAACATTTCTGAGCAAATCCGATGTCTTAATGTTGTGAACTCTAATAATTACTGATAATAATTCAGTAAATCTGCTTTACTAGAAAAATAGGAGATAATAAAGTGAACCATCTAGCAAGATATTTTGCTATTCAAGTGATGTTTGCAAACATATATATTGCATACAATCTATCTATATGTAGATAAGCATGATGAGACATACAGATATACATGAAATAGCAATAAGATGTCTTATATCGAAGAAGAAGAGAAGTGGGAGTTAGTGTGTATTTCCTGGAAGCAACAATTTAATGTATGGGTGTCATAATCAGGTCCCATAAGATACTGGTTGAAGAGGTTGAAGGACATCCTTTGTATGTGGCCATTTTGAAGTACAGGAGACATTACTGCATGGTACAACTCAGTTCTTGACTTGTGACTGCAGAGGTTCTTGGATTCTACCAAAATCCAGAGTGAAAAAAAAATCCTGCTTTGGAAAGAAAACTTGTTTGTTCCTTGAATCAAAACTTCTCCATCAATATCCGTGAGGGATTGGAAGTATTTAGTTCTGTGACTCCTAACATAGCTGTACCATTTTTGTTTATATTCCCTTTCCTGTACCTTTTAGGAAATACAAAAGGAGGTTTTGTCTGCACGAGAATCTCGGGAAGCTATTCTGTGGATGACTTTCTTCAATGGTAATCTGTGCTTCTCTGACCCTGATACTCAGAGCAATTACAGGACAAAATCCTGCCTCCAATCACCTTGTCTTCCTACTAGATTATATTTTCTTACTACAATAAGTGAACTTTGGCCTCCTTTCCATTTAAAATGTGGATGCTGAGTTTCCCTGTTGCTCTGATTCTCTGAGCATTTTCCTTTTTTTTTTCCCCCCCTTCCCCTTGCCATTTCACCCGCTGCTCTACCTTATCCCACTCCTCACTGCACAATCTGTTTTACCTTGAAGGTTGTTCACAGCATTCTCTCCCTCCCTCCTTGTCTAGTCAACTCTCCTATCTCGGAACATTAATTTAGCTTGACTACAGTGAGTGAAAGTAATAAAAAATAATTGGTTATTTGCAATACTTCTAATCAAGGTTGTATTCACTTGTCTTTCTCTTTAGAGCTATAAGGTAATAAAAAAAGTTGCTTTCTGTGAAATGTATTGAATCCATTGAATTCGCCACTAGATAAGTATTATACACAAATATATTTGCTTTTCTTGCACTGAAAGTGTAGAAATTACTTTAACTACTCCAGAAATATTAGGATGCCCACCTCCTAAAGACATTCCAATTTAGTTGCTTCTTTCACAGCATATTTTTCAGAGATTAGCATTTGTGAGTAAAATGAGCATTTAACAATATGAATAATAACATTTTGTTTAGATTGGTGGAGTCATGACTACTGTGAAACATCTACATTTTAATTTCCTGAATTTGTAACCACTTGAATTGTGATCAGGACACAGCAATAAAAATGATATTCTGTTTAGATGTTGTCTTTCTAGGCAAAGACTACTGTCCTTCCCAAGCTGCGTGCTCAAAGTTGCATCCAACTTTTACACTACGGTTTTTGGTCTTCTGCTGAATTATTCCAGATGGAGAAGAAACTGGGGAATCAACTAGTTGTCTACACAGCCAAGTTTGTGTTATCTTGGGGTATACTGTCTCCTTTTCTGTTTCTTTTTAAAGTCCACAAATCCATGTCTTAAATAGGAGGAATCCAAAAATCCCGAAGACATTTTTCCAATCCACAGAGACAACTCTCTTAGTCAGCAACCTGGTTTACATTTTCTGCTTAAGACTAGTATCATTAGAGTCTAGGTGTTGGTAGGCTTTTGCCTCGGTCTCTTCCTTTTTTTACTGTTGCTCAATTTTTAGCGCTTCTCATATCACTATTGTTCACATAAAATAATCCTCCGAAATGCTCTCCTCTATGTCAGTCCTTCATTTTTCCCAGCAGCCTTGCATTCACTTTTCAATTGAAAAATGTACCTAACTTCTTTCTCATCCCAAATAAATACACCAATTTCAATGAGATTTAAGGTACTTCATAACAAAAACCTAATACCAATGCTACACCATTCTTCTATGCCTAAAATATTTTGCAGTCCTAAAAATTTAAGTGTAAAATAATGTACATTTTCTATTGATCATAAACTCAATGTTACAACTGCAGACTCGTATAACTTTATCCTTTCCTTATCCTGCACCGCCCTTCAGTACCTTGGAGATTTTTTCTCAGTGCACAGTGGTTATATAGAAGAGATTACTTTGCAATTTTGGTTGTATTTGAGTAATCTTTGAGGGGGAAAAAAAAATCACTTTCTAAGCAATTGGGAACTATTTTACTCTCCTATAAATCAAAGTAGTTGGACAGATTTTAGTCTATCTCACTGAAAAAAAACAATCATTCTAGACTGAGACCAGGTATGGGGAATTCATCTGAAAAGGAGTGTTGTTTTTCGGAAAGGTAAAACAAAATGAAAAGTAGAAAGAAACCTTGAAATAACCTTATCTCAGAACAAAGCCCATTAACGTCTTCCTGAGTCCTCTTTGAGCTATAGTTCTGTTTATGAGGAATGGAGCAACTGGTAACATGTTACCTTTGGCCTTGTGTTGCTCTGTGTGCTGTTGTCGACTTCTCAGAAGCTTAATGTACATTCTTGTTCTGTGTTAGTATCAGCCTCCCACTGGTAGCAGCCAATCATCTTGGCTCTTTGATGAGGTGATTTCATGAGTTTTGTTATGCTGAGGAGGAGCCAGACTGTGTAAATCTCTCTTACTTGCATGTATAATTTTCTTGCTGAGTTCATTATTATGTGCTGTTGAATAAGTGAGAAGGTAATATCATTTGGTCCCACAGTTGAGGCAAAGCCATTCTCAAGATGACAACCGGTCAAGAAAATTTAATAGCACAGTGTGAAAATTTAGATTCTGAAATTAAGTTAAATGAATGGACTTCAGTGTAACATAGTTCGTTTTACAGACTGATTTTGTGCTGTGACCTAACCATGATAAGGTAATGAATCATCCTTATCCACTTAAGGATTAATTAATTCTTGAGGGTTACTCTGCCACCCTGAGAGTTACGAAGCCCATTTTGTTCGTTGCATCAAATACAGCCAGAAAGGAGAGACACATAGAGCTATGCCTAAGTAATCACAGGCACAGCAGGTGGATCTTGAACTGTCTTTTCTGCCATTGATCCATATGTAGAATCATGGAATCATTTAGGTTGGAAAAGACCCTTAAGATCATTGAATCCAACTATTAACCAAGCACTGCCAAGTTCACCATCAGATGATGTCCCCAGGCACCACACCTACACTTCTTTTAGACACCTCCAGGGATGGTGACCGAACCACTTCCCTAATCAGCCTGTTCCAGTGCTTGACAACCTCTTCAGTGAAAGAATTTTTCCTAATATCCAATCTAAACCTCCCCTGGCATAACTTGAAGCAGGAGAATTTCCTAATGCTTCCACTGTACTCCTATTTGCACAATGTAACATTTTCCTTTTGTTTTAGGCATAAAGAATATAAAACTCAAGGCAGTGAGAATAACATTTACAGGGTTGGTTGTTTTTTATAAACCCTAGGGAAAAAGGATATCAGAGTTAGGGTTCCTTTCTTTTTCTTTAAGCCATATTGTTAGTCATAAGAAAAATATGATGGCAACTTGTTATCTTTTGTAACTCTTGCTGTAACACCTACAGAGAACAATGTAAAGTAAAAATGCAGTGACATGCCTTAAATTAGATCTCACTTTAGCAAGATTCAAGAGGATATTTTATAGTAGCACAATATCAAAAAGCAATACATTCCTTGAACTTTTTTATAATAAATCTTGATTTCCATGGCTGGCAATTCCCAGTATCCCCTTTGGTATTATTTTAGTAGCAGTACAGCATTGAATAAAATATTTCCTCCCTGAGGGTGCCTCAGATTCTTCTTGCAGTCTGGTCACAACCCAGACTTGAAAGCGCAGGCCTCTGGATTACACCAGGAAACTGCATTGCAAGGGATTGTTCTCTGCTGTCAACACACATTCTGTTCATTTGTACTGAAGAGGTCTTTATACAGCAAATACAGAACAGACAAGTGTAAAGTTTTTTCCAGTATAGTTTTGATACTGATAGACACTTAGAGATGCTGACTTAAAGATGCAAGCAATATTCACAAACTGTTAGTGAGGCGAGGGGAAAAGAAAAGTAGCAGAGAGTCAAAATATATTGTTTTGTTAGTTATGGACTCTCCAGCTTCTGTTTAGTAAAGGGTAAAAAGGGTAATGCAGCAGCAGAAGCACCATATTTCCCAGTGTCAATCCTTCTGCTGAGTTACACACGAATGTTCAGGGCCCAAATGAGAGAAGGGTAACTTCTCTTTACTTGTTATTGGTGGATGCAAATGGCTTAGATTCAGCAAGTTATTTGAGCACACAATTGGCCATTGAATTAAATGGGACTTACCCACTTAGAGCTAAATGTGCCCTGCAGGATGAGCACTATAACACTGAGATATTAAAAATAAATTAGGGTACAGCAGTACAAAAGTTGAGGCCATCCACCATCTGAAGTGCAGAAAGAACCGAGAAGCAAAGGAACGAATCCAACGTACGATGTTTAATACCTTTAGGCATGATGAGATAGTAAGTAAGTTATCGTTTTCTGAGCCATTAAATGAATGCATTGGGTTTAGAGATGTTCTTATTTCTAGTGAAATTTTAGTTTTAACAGGAAATGCAGACAGACTCTTCCTATGGCTTGCAATGTGTTTGCTAGAAACAACCATCTGCTTCTCCTGCTTTCTCCTAAGGGGAATAAAATCCTTACATCTGGCCTGTATAATAGGACTTAGTGCCAGATCCGAGACCCAGTGAAGTTAAATGATGTCTTTCCCTTAGTCAGGAAAAAAGTCAGGATTGTATTGCTTTTATAGCTAGCATCTCCTGCTGCTTTTGCTGCTTTTTGTTTTGAGTCTTACACTATTCCAGATAATAGGCAGATGTTGCTGCCCGTATATCCTTATTTCTAGATTTATGCACAAGAATTCTCTTGCCTGGCTCAGCATAGATGCTCAGTACTATCTATTTTCCAAAGGGCTTTTAAAAACTTTTAATTGTCTTAGTCTTAGAGACAAAACTGCTTAGAAAATCCAAAAAATTGACAACTAGGAGCTTTCTAGTTTTTCCAGTTTTGCATTCTCATTTTTTATTCAGGTAGTTATTTCTAATTACTTTAAGCTTTAGGTATTTCTGCTACTTTTTTGTTTATACTTTTAATCCCACTTTCTGTGTGTTTTATCTGCTGAGGAGCTCTAGAATCAGAGTAACCTCAAACAGTCATTTATTCAACAAAGAACTTACATTTTCTCTGCTGAGGACTCAGATTTTGCAGACAATTTCAGACCACAGAACAGAAATAGTGCACAAAAAGAGGGGTCCTCAAGATTTTCCTCTCTCCTGTAACACCTTTGGTGGGCAAGACCGGGTATCCATTTTAGTGTGGCAGCAGATCTGAGGCATTGTTATCCTTCTCCTCACTAGTATTATAGCAGTTGGTAAAAGATAGAGATGCGTGTCTGACATAAAAAAAAATAAAATTAATTCTTATGTATCTAAGAAAACTTTATACCCAACCAGTACTGTTGAGTTGGTTGCTGAAGTAGGTGGGGTGGGGAAACAAAATCAACCAAAAAATTACAGAAGCACAGTGCAGTATAATGCTGTTGCCATGGAGAACACTCTGTGAGCTTCTATTATGTACCTACCTGTTTGTATTCAACAGTTAGTGAGTTTGGTTAAAACATTGCTGATTACAGATACGTTTTTTTTAAAAAGGATGGATAGTAGTAGATTATGGAACAGCTTGTACATGGGAAATAAATGAGGAAGCTGCCTAAAAACCCCAAAAAACTGAGAGGAGCTATGGCAAAGGCTTACAATTTTGTGGGTTGGCTGGAAAAGGAGAAGGAGAGAATGACCGCTTACTCAAGGGGGAGCAAACAGATCTGGCCTGAGGCAGGCTAAGGCAAACAGAGAAAGTCCTTCTCACAACACATTCAGCTATCTTTAGTCTGACCAGTTTCAGTTGGGTTTATGTTCTTGAATAAAGTCAATGCTGAAAGCGTTAGCAGCTGCCTAATTTGTGGTTTCGTTGATGCAGAATTGGTGCCCTTGCATGGGACCCTGGGAAGGAGCCATCTCAGCTTTAAGCCAGCTGATTTAATAAACCAGGTAGAAGATGATAATTCAAAGCATTATTGGGGATTTTAGAGGAGTCACAAATGATTTGTGAATTAGGAATGTGAAGGAAAGAAATTAGTCTGAAGAACTTCAAATCAGAAAAATATTTTTCTATTATAACTAGCCTATAAAATCAAGATCAGACTTCATAATTTAATGCAATGCAGTGTTTCTTGAGCAGTAAGGATCTTGAATCTGGTTTTAGGATTGCAAATGAATGCTGCCAGTGTATTGTATTGTTAGTACTTGTCACTATTTGTCTTTTTTTAGAACCTTCAGATAACTTAGTACATAATAAGTTCTCATTATCTAATGAAATCACCTGGAAATTCTTTATTGAATTCAGCAAATTCGTTCTTAAATGCTTTGGTCATTCTTTTCAAAGAGACAGTGGTAATTTGTTGCCAGTCTAGATCTAAAATAAATCTCTGAATGTCCCTTGAGATTATCATTCTGTTCCTTCAAGACAATCTTCACTGGCAGAGAATGTTATTAGCATTTAAATGGTAGTTTGTTTTGATTCAAGCAGTAACAAGCATCATCCACAAGAACATTCATTACTGCCTTTCTTTCTCAATTCACGAATGTAACCATAAAAGCTTCATACCACCTTTACTTGTGCATTCACTGCCTTTGCTTTTATCAAAAAAAAAACTTAAAAAAAATGTAGTGACTTACTACAGTTGTGATACATATTCAAGGAGTATACATCTTTAGGTTTGGGTTTCAAAACTAGTGTGTGGATATTAATGCTAAATATATATCTGTGTGTTGCTTCCTCCTACATGGGGATTTCTATGTCTGATTTTGGACAGTCAAACCAGTACTGCTAGAACTGACAGTGTGTCTATTTTTTTAAGAGATTGATATCAACTTTGGTGCTCTGGCTTAGAACATTTACATACTGCTATGGAATATGAAAGCACACATCAGGGTAGTATCTGATATGAAAGTGTTTTTCAGTACACTATGCTAGCAAACACATAGAATGTGTTCCAAAATTACTCCTCTCCTCCATTCAGCTCCCCTTCATACCTTCTTTAATGTATTCTTGAATTGAAACCAGTCATTCCATCCTCTGCATGAAAGCACTGCCCTCTGCTTATTCAAATCTTGTCTCAAGGGACATTGATTTTGAAGAGCTCTTAATAATCCTTAAGTAGGGAAAGTATGTGGAGAGTGAGACATTCTACATTTTGTGGAGAATGCCAACTTGTGAAAGAATTACCCAGTGTCATAGGCACATGATGTCTTGTAGTAACACTTATGCCTTGATCCATGTCTAGACTGTCATTTCTACTTCTATATTTGAGGATAAGTGGGATGCCTTTTCCTCTGACAGCATCAATGTAATAACAGTTTACAGAAAATCAGGCTTTTAGATTTTCTCATGTTCAACCAGAAGAGGTAATGGTTGTTATGGTAATCAGCAGTTCAGGGTACAGCCAGCACCAAATTCCTCCAGCTCTGTTACCTCCCTTAGTGATATCTAGTGTGTGTGTAGTGATCCAGGGTTATCCCATCCTGCCACCCTCCTCCTCACCATATGTGCCAAGGAACGGATTTCTGTCTTACTTGTTGTCACCCTGGAGAGTCCTTCTAAAAGGATGGCACAGGTGTATCACTCACTGCAAACGTTACTTAGATGTTTCACATTTCATGGTGTGAAACTTGTCTCTCAGGTATGAGGCTCTGCAGGATCTGGTATTCAAAGAAGCAAGTGGGAAGGGTGCCCTAGAGTTCCTTGTTAACCTGCTCAGGCCTCCCTTGAACATTCACTTGCCCCTCTGCCCTGATCAGCTGGTCTTGCTTTATATGTCTGAAACTGCTTAAAGTTAAGGTGGGAGACCCATAACTAACTTCATCAAGTAAATGCAGAAAAACATTAGTAGTTCAGTTCTTTGATCTTCTGTTGAGTACAAACATTTTACAGGCGTGCTTCCATGTCTTGCTGTCATTTCAGAAACACTTGCTTCTCCCTCTGCTCTAACATTTTTATTCCAAGCAGCTGCTTTTTTGAAATAGCTAAAAAAAAAGCCTAAACTTTACTTCCTACTGTTTGTTGGGGGCTTTTTTGCTTAAAATATTTATCTTACGTATTTCCCTCCATTCCAGCAAAACATTTGAGTCTTCCATCCGGAAAAGGTCTTATAAGAAAGTATTTTCATATAGAAAATATGTTGGTAACAATATTTTATGGAACTGAGTCAATTAATGTGAAAGAACAAGCCACAGTTTTTAAAAAACCCTTTTAAAATTTAAATTACAAGAACTGCATTTGGAAATAAACCAGGCCAAGAGATATGAAAGTGTGATGAAGACAGCGATCCTGGATAATATAAGAAAATAATACTTCTTAAGCTAAAATGGTATTTCTTTCTGTTTTCAGTAGTACATAATAGATTTTTGGGGCCATGGAATCACAGAATATACTGACTTGGAAGGGACCCACAAGGATCATCACGCCCTCAACTCCTGTCTCCATCCAGAGCAACCAAAAAATTAAACCTTTTATATAGGAGCATTGTACAAACACTTTTTGAATGCTGATAGGCTTGGGGCCTTCACCACTTCCCTGCAAAGCTTGTTACAGTGCTCGAACACTCTTCTCAGTGAAGAACTTTTTCCTAATATCCCATCTGAACTTCCCTTGATGCAACTCTAAGCCATTCCCTCATATCCTATCACCAGACACCAGAGAGAGGAGACAGGCACTCTGCTTGCCCTCACGAGGAATTTGTAGGTAACCTAGTGTAGCAAACCTAGTGTCCTCAGGATATTAGGGTAAGATTCATTTGTGCTGTAACTCTTGGTTTCAGAAGGTTTCAACAAGGATGTATTTGGTCCATCCTATATAGTGTTTTACTAACCAAAATATAATAAAAATCTTGGGTTCTTTTTTCAATTAAATGGATAAAAAATATTAATACCGTGAAAGAAATTTGCATTTATATAGTACTTGTCATTGACAAAGGATCTCAAAGCGATTTACCGATAGTCATACAAATTTCTAATTAAGAGTTCTCCTTCTGATCATTTCTGCTTAAGTGTGTGTCTTTTTAATCACCAGAACTTCAGGCTACAGTATATTAACTGTGTCATACTCCAATCTACAGCCTTACAAATTATGAGCTAGATTTTTAACCTCCTATTGTGCTAGCTGAGTTCTTACTCAAATGGGTAATCCCACTGAATTCAATGAAGCTCCTCATGTAATTGTTCAGTAGTGTATTAAAATACCATACAGCTTAGATCTATGCATGTCTGGGGCAATTCTGTCTTTTTAAATTTAGTAAACCACAATTTAATCCCAACATAATATTAGCTCATTTTTCATCTGCAATTTAGCAGAAAAGATAAATCCTGAAAAGGGGAATATCTTGCTCAGAAACACCTGTCAGTCCTCATGTCCTATTTGTTGTTACTGGGCAATGTTGAGGGTGACAGAAATGATGCTTCTGATTTGGTGTCCAGAAACATGATATATTTTGCAGACTCACTTGTCCTCACGTAGGGAACCTCAAGTCCCTTATTACAAAATAACATCAGGTGTTACAAATTTTTATGTGTGTATTTCTAGTTTGCAGAAGTGGATGGAGTTAGATACTCCTTTTTTTTCTGTGAAAAATTTTTTTAAAGGTTTCTGAACAGATCTAAAACATGAGAGAGGCAGTTCCACCAGGAATATATGGATGAATGGGACTCTTCCTTCCTTGCACTGCATCACCTAGAATAACTGCTTGTAGAAAAGAAGTGTTAAAACCTAAATGGGGTGGAAAAATTGTCACTAGCTCATTAAAATGGAAGCAAAAAATGATACTTCTGGCTTTCAATAAGTAATTTGAAATAAAAATTCAAATTTAACTTTGCATTTGAGCCATTCTGCATGTTTTAATCTCTGTAAAGTTCTTCAATGTGTTTAGAAATCAAATTAGTACCTCACCAAAAAGGCACTATGTCAGGGAAGAAGAAGAGCATTTATGGTCAGTACTGTCACCTTTCAGAGCTGCTAATCACTTTTCTTCTGTATCTGTCAGTTCTGCATTTTCAGATAGCATTTCCACTTTTACCTCCTCCCAAACATTAAAGAGCTGTTATGGAGCCCCTCATCCATAGGGTCACCTTTGCAAGCGGATTGCATTCTGACTTCAGACACCCTGATCTCCATGCACCTGCTCTATGTGCCATCCCTCCAAGAGCCCATTTAGTCTCTTACTCACATACCCCATGTTTGCTAAATTCAGCAAAATCGTTCCGGATTTGCAATCAGAGCAACATTCCATTCATTGGTTTTGCAAGATAAATTGCATGGAGTAGGAATAGGTTTTACACTGATGCTTTTCCATGTGCCCAAACCTAATCACTGTTAGGGATGTGCTTTGCTAATGACTACCAAAGGAACTGGCATTGTTGTGTGTAGGACTTTGTTTTGAATCAAAATCAGAAAAAATGTTTGAGTGAGGTGTCATCCTGTTCTAAACATGTGGAAATGAGAGACTCTGACTTATTTTGCAATGGAAAGACTCTCTTCCAAAGAAATAAAGGACAGTTGGGGTGAAAGAAAAACTGAAAGGTAATTAGTATATTAAGAATGTTTATGAACTGAAGCAGTGACTGCCAATTCTCCTTCTCCATTTGATTTTATTTAGCTCATCATCAAATTGAAACATTAGGTCCTACCTTCTCCAAGTCCCACTTAGAGATGGCAAACCCCTTCTTTTGTTCAGGTAAATTCCTCTTTTCTTCAAGTGCTACTTCTACACCACTTCTCTCTCCTGAGGCAGGCTGCAGAAATTAGAAACCCCTTTATGTCTTTAATATGCAGGTGAGGTGCTACATGGAGGCATCAAATTACTAATGCAGAGCTAAGAACAAGACATGATTCATTCATTCTTAGCCTTTCTAATCCTGCACAACTATCTGATCAAGGTGATATTCAAGGAGCATAGTTTTACAGTTTAACAATAACTTTTTATGTAATTTTTTTCAAACATTTCTTGTTTTTATGCTGATGATAATTTTTGCAGGTGAAAGTACATGTACTTTGAAAAATAAGGTGGTGAAGTGAATCATTCACCAAGACTCCTTCATCTCTCACAAGAATCAGAATAAGTGTTAAAGTGTCCAAGGTTGGAAACCAGTTTGATTCCTGATGTGCTGTACACTAAGGTATATATAAGGACAATAAATGGGACACTCTGCAGAGACCCCTGAGGTAATATCCAAAAAGCTGGCTCCAAAAGTGGGACCAGACCTCCCCTGATCGGTGTGTGCCTCCATTTGATGCTGCACCTGAGCTAAGTGCCTCCCCTGTGAGGCAGGGCTGCAAGGCAAAGGTGCCTGTAACGCTTATGGCTTTTATTTTAGCACACTGCCAGATTGTGCTTCACAGCTGCATTGGCTCTTCTGGAGGTAGCTGCAGATACTGGTATCTGATCCATCATGTCACTAAAGCACAAAAAGGTCTTTCTTCCATGGAAAACTAAAAGTTTTGCCACAGGGTTTATGGAAACCAAAATCAGACCGTTGAAGCTGAGAGGTACTTCTGGGGGAGCAGTATTTAGCTACCTTTTTGAGGTTGTAAGAATTTCTTACTGGAAAACACGTTTCATGAGAGTCCAGTTGGAAGGACATTGTCTTTCAAGGGAAAGGCAGAGACAAATGAGTCAAAACAAAATGATCGATTACACAGGCAAGGACAAGATGCATTCGCCTGGTGATCTACAGGAATCGCACTAGGGAGTTGTAAGCACTGGCATAAGACAAACTCAGCAGTTGGATTTTTAATTATTATAGGCATGAGTGGATGAAAAGAGTTAAGTAGACTTGTACAAAAATTGTAATAGGAGTGTCAGAAGTATACTGGGACATCTCAGTTCCCTGGTCTGTGCCTATCCCATTTCACTGTGTGGATTAAATCTACAGTTCAGTTTTTGGCAGTTGTAAACATTAATGGACATGCTGGTTTGGAGACCAGCTATACTGTTTTTATGATGTCCGGGAGAAGTTTATGATGGAATTAACTCTCATGCCAGTGAGCTGGGAAGAGATGCTGGGTTAAGTATGTCATTGCATGTGAGCTGTGCAGCTGCACAAAACCTATCCTGGTCAATTATAATAGTTTAAATGGACTTCCTTAAAGCAAAAGAAAGTAAGGAAGAAGTTAGTATTTTGAATTGGCAAAGTATCTTCATAAAGGCTTTTAAATTGTTTGCTTTGTTTGTTTTATATCTGTAGAAAACCAAACAAACAACCTGGGATTTTGGTAAATGCTTTTGTTTTTGTTGTTTGTACTTCTGATTAGGAAACATTCCTATTAACTGAATGAAGAGTGTACAGCAGGCTGGATTTTGATGTTTCCACAATGAAGAACAGCATAGGAATCATGAATCAATTGTAGAATTAAAGTGACTTTTGGCTCCAGGACATTCTCAATAGCACAAGCCTGTATACAAAATATTCAGAGGATTTTGAACCTGTAGCAGTAAACCAGATATATCTCTGGGCTATTGCTGACAGGGAATATGCATCTGATTTGGTACGAGTTAGTATAATTAAGGCCTGTTACAGGTCTTGAAGAATGTCACTGGAATAGTTATGGACCAGATCAAAGATATTCTACTGCATCTGAGTAGTGGTCAAATAACTTTTTAAAAATGTTTAGTTTGTCTCTAAAAATCCAAAAATGCTATCTATGATTTTAATTTTTATTAGTCTTTAGTGAAAGGCCTTGTTTCCTCCTTTTTTATTTTCCTTTTTTAAAATAGTTTTATCTTGTTATGCTTAATGGAATTACAATCCTTTTTATTCCATACATTTTTCAGAAGATGCATGCATTTTCATACTAATAGCCTGTGCACTGCTAAATAATCCATGCCAGCCATAGTACAGTTAATCTTTCCCTGTTTCTGACAGAATTAATGGTAAGAATCATTTTGCTACAGTTGAGCATGAGTATCTGGGGATATAATTACTGTCTGACAAGATATTAAGCAAATATTGAATATTGCATTGAGAATGAAGCCTTATAAACAGCTTCTAAATTTACATAAACCATATTAATTAATTAATTTTCTGCTAAAAATACAACATGCCTATCTGTGTTCAGCGTAAAGTTCTTCAGTCTGGTAGCATCTTGCAAAGAGCACAGTAGAAACTCCCAGAAAGCAACAAACAAATCCAAGACCCTCATCAGTCAACTGCAATAAACAGGGTTAGAGAGCAGGATCTCTCCCTGCCATCATGGTCATTCCTGTCAGGCATCTGACTTTTCAGCCTGAGACAGCAAGGAAGAGAAGCATGGAGGAACCTTAGAAATTATTTTAAAATCCCCAGGGATTTCTGAGTCTCTGCAACGGACTTGTAACACTTTGTATGGTGGCTCTCGTTTAACAGTGAACACAAGAGTAAGGTTTGCAAATATTTAGCATTCTTATTGTCAACCAGAGCTAGTATGAAAATTGTAAAAATGTTGGAGGCAAAAGTGTTCTTTCTAGTGTATCACTGAAATTTATTTGATAAGGTTTGATGAAACATTGAAGCATAGATGCAGCAAAACCATTTTTCTATTTTTAAACCTTTTCAGGGGCTTCTTTATTAGCCTTATAATGGTGTGGTCTTCACTTCCCCTGCTCTTCTTTCCTCATCTTGCCTCATAACATTGATGTATCTTTCCTCTTATGTCTGGTTAGACTCTGGTAGAAAGTTTGAAGATGAAAAATATGCCTGCTAGAAAGTTTTCTGGGGGAAAAAGATGAACTTCAGGATTTTCAGTTAGAAGAATGGAAAGAAGTAGTTCAGCAGAATCCCATCACTCCAGATGGTAGATCAGTGAAACCAATCAGGGAAAACCAAGGTGTGCTGGCATCTGCCTAGATCCTTGACAGGCTGCGAGGGGACTCTGGAAAAGGGAGTGGGGAAGGGAAGAGTATAAGGAATTTTTAACTACAGCTGCCATGAGGCCCATGGGAGCCTGCACTATCATGGAAAGCATTGAGGATCTAGCCCTAAATGTAACTTTACAGTGTTTTTCTTTCAGTTGACACAGTTCAAAACATTTTATTCTATCAAAGCATTGTTATTTGGACTTTCTACCTGATTCAGTATAGGAACTAATGATGAAATAGACTTTGTGAAGGCAAAAGCAGTTTTTCTGCAATCTTCAGTTCTGATGGTCTTCCATGATGCATTCTCACATTTACTTATTTATTTTCTGAGGTCTCCTGTATCATTTGGTGCAGAAGAGCAGCAGTAAATGAAACAAACTAGCCTTATGAATACCTGCCATTCTTTGAAATATGGAATTGAGAACCATTTGCAGAAATCAATATTATTTATGATCACCTGTAGAAACCCATATTATGTGTTCCTAATGAATTTGATCTGTTTTTGTCTATAATCGTTTCTTTACTAGTAGAACTGGCAGTTTTAAACAATTTAAAATTAACAGATCAAGAAATAGATAGAGTAAATAGAATGTCTTACATGCAAATGCTGATCCTGCTCCTTTTACTGAAGCAAAAGACCTTCATAATTCATTCATGCCTTTGCAGTCATGACTTATGGAGCTTTTATACTCATGGGAGAAACATAATACTCACCTTTCATGGGTGAAATATTCTATATGGACTTGGGATTTATTCTCTACTAGGCTCTCTCTTGAAATACTCATCTTAAAGGTCTAATGAAAAGTATTCTTCAAGGGTTAGATTTCCTTACAGAAATTAGAGTGGTTAATCTTCAGACCACTGACAAAATTTGACCAGTTGCACTATTCTGGATCATCCTGACTTCACAGCTTTATTCCAAATTTTTTCGTGCCAGTGTTTACTGGTAGACTTGAATTGCAGCAGATCTCTAGGCAACCTGAGGAGGAGACTCTTGCTAATAGTTTGGGCCAGCAAATGGGTGTCAGCACCTTGAGCCAGGTTCCACCGAGCTGAACGGTCTGCACTTGTGGCTGATGTGGAGAATTTCAGAATTTCAGAAAGGACTTTGAAAAGACTATTTCAGAATAGTAATTTTTCTATAATAAAATAAGTGAAGTAATCAGGAGTCTCATCTAGGACTTTATCGAAAATACCAGTAAAATACATTTTATGTAATTGTCATGGTTTAACTCCAGCAGCATCCAAGCCCCACACAGTCACTCACTCACTCACTGCCCCACCAGTGGGATTGAGCTGGCAACTGGAAGGGTAAAAACCAGAAAATTTGTGGGTTGAGATAAAGACAGCTTTATAGGAAAAGCAAATGGCACACATGCAAACAAAGCAAAACAAGGAATTAATTCACTGCCTCCCATGGACAGGCAGGTGTTCAGCCATCTCTGGGAGGGCAGCGCCCCTTCACACCTAGTGATTACTGGGGTAGACAAACACCATCACTCTAAACGTCACTTCCTTCCTCCTTCTTCCCCCCAGATTTTGTACTGAACATGATTTGATATGGGATGGAATATTCCTCTGGTCAGTTTGGGTCACCTGCCCTGGCTGTGTCCTCTCCCAGCCTCCCACGCACCGCCCATCTTCTCGCCAGCATAGCAGTCTGAAAAGCAGAAAAGGCCTTGGCTCTGTGCAAGCCCTGCTCAACAGTAACAAAAACATCTCTATGCTATCATCACTGGGTTCAGTGCAGATCCAAAACACAGCCCCCGACCAGCCACTGTGAAGAAACCTAACTCTACCCCAACTAAAAGCAGCACAGTAATGCAGTTCACTACTTTATTGCTGGATGGATGTGTCCGTACTGTGGGAGCAAGGTACCAGTATAGGTATGTGGTGTGGTTTACAGTACAGTCCAGTGCTCTCACTGAGACTCCAGTCCTGACATCACAGTCACAGCACACTGTGAAATTATGTTTATGCATTTTTAGTGATGCATATGAGTATTTTAAAGAATTCAGTCTAAGGCACAAATGCGCAGAATTGTGTTGGGACATGAAGATCCAAATACGTGAAATCTGAATGTAAAGTAAGAATATTGATTTTCTCCATATATTACTGAAAACTCTTCAGAAACTGAAGAATTTAGGCAAATTGTGACTCAGTTTACCCTTATTTACCCTAATGTATTAGTGGTATTTTCAGACAGGTATTTTGACGCTGACTTGTTGTTCATATAATTTTCAGAGAAGTTCAGATGAATTTGCATATACAAATCATGGGCAAGGACATTGTGGCTCTTATATAAAATGTTTTGAGTCTGAAAGAGTGACTAGGCATTGCTATTATTCTGATATTGCAGAGTTGAAACTTTTTATCGAGTTGGAGAAAGTTCATTTTATCTGTTTTAATTCTGTTTCTCAATTTACTGCTGAGAAAAATGTATTGTGTAGCACCTCATTAGATAATTACTTGATTACAATTTAATTTCTTCTGCAGAATCTTCCAGAAGTAATGCACTTACAGTGTAAAATTTAGTGTGGATGTTATTATTAAGTTATTGTATTTTAAACAGATTGCATGGATATGATTATTTAATTAAACTACCAATTGTTCTTATGTGTATGTGTGCTGGCAAGGAAATAATCAGATAATGGATACTAAGGCCACAATCTGAATTGCACACTACTCCTCAGCCATCTAACCTGTAATTTTAATGCAATGTTTTCCCCTTCACTAACACACACTGCAGTTATATTAAAATTATGACTAAATTGTGCAAAAGTCAGAAAATTATGAAATGAGGCGTTAGGTAAAACTGGCAGTTCTTTCCATGTGTATAATTAAAATAATTTTTTACTATTAGAGGAGTCCTCCAAAGAGGAAAGAGGTGAGAAAAGTGAGCTGAGCTCTTGATTTTTCTTATGCATCATCAGCAAGAAGACTTACAAATTTCTTTGTAGTAACACCTGTGTGGTGTCACCATTGACTGATAAGGTGCTACAAATGTCAAAAAGTCATAATTCTTAAGATCCAGAGTTTCACTGGTTAGAACAGTGGATTCAGTCTCTAGAGCCTTTGTTTTCAGAGGAGACTCGCTGGGTAAATCCTTGGTCCTTTTGTAGGGGTTTGTGGCTGATTTTGATCCACTCTTTTTAGGGCAGATTGAGTCCTGTACAAAGAAGAACTAGTGTTTTCATGCACAGCCTCATTATGTACTGCAGAAAGACTGTAGCTGTGATTCAGCATGTGGCTGCATGGCAGTGAGGAAGGGATGTGCCTTGGTGAGGACAGTCTGACTCTCTCTCTCTAACCCATAGGTTTACAATGTAGCAGAGTGCATGAAGACTGTTCTTGGTGTTCCAGGCACAACAGTTTATTCAGACAGGTGTAGGAGGAAGAAATTAAAAAGGGAAGATTAAAAAATAAAAGAAAAAAAAGGTGACAGGGTACAATATGGATCCTCAAAGTGTTAAAAACAACATCAGGATCCTTTTTCTTTGTTCCCTTTGCAGTTTTAAAATGCCTTTAAACTAAGATAGAAAAGAACCCCATGTAAAAATATGACATGGGGAAAGCATTCTAAATAAGGTACAGGGCAAATGTTGACAACAACTAAGGCTGACCTTCATCTAGGAAGTCACATGAGAAGGGAAAAAAGGGGGATAAATAATTGCTACTTATGTAGAAAGCATAGAACTGTCAACTGAAGATAAAATAAATTAATTTCCCCCGTCTCCTGCTTATCTACGAAACATATTTGTTTAGCATTCCAGCAGGGACAACTGAAGTTAGCATCAGATTTTATTTTTTTTTATAGTTAGGTGCTTTTGTTTAGCAAAGATATTTTGGCTCGAGGAAGCCAAGACTTAAGCAGAGGTAGAGACTGAGCAGCATTCCCACCATCCAGATGACAGGCAAAGCAAATTAGTGAGATGAAAGGAGTAGGGAGGAACTGGGACTGCCACTTCTGTTCCCTCTTTCTCTCTTATCTTTCTTTTATGCTTGTTTCTATATCAGCAGGGTCTAGATAAATTGAGCACATTGCAATACAGTGTATCATTTGACAATAGTCAAATACCATTTCTCAAAAACAGAAACAAGAGCAGCCTATGGAAATAATTACATCTGAGTTTTCTTTCAACCACTCTTTTTATTTTTTTTCCTTTAAAATTGAACTCAGTTATTGCTGAAGGCAGGGAACGAAGAAAACATTATCTGGTGACAGCTGGTTACACTTTGGTTCACATAAAGTGCTCTTAATCCTTGCAGCACCAGTGAGAAGTACACATTAAAGAAATGAACTGTATCATATGTAGGACTAGCAGGTAAGATTGTAGCTGAGATTGCTCGGTACTTCCTTTTATTATAATAATAACTTTAATTTCCCAAATTGCCTAAAACTTTGCTAAAATGTAATCCTGTTGTTGATTGACACTTGTCATGTTAAGCATATACCTCAGCTGGAGTTACTGACTTGAAATTTTCAGCAACAACAGTTTAGCCACTTCCAAGAATAAGATTAGGGGAGGAAATTTGTTCAGTCTCCTTTTCAAAATGAGCATATACATAGAAATGAATCCAACTGAGACTGACCTTGTAACCCTTATTTTGGCTTTTTACAGCTGCTGAGCATTTGACTTTCAACCTTGACATTGTTGTCTAGTACTTCATATTGGTGATACTATGTAATTTCACAGTGACTTCCTGCAAAAGCATAGATTTGAGCTGAATGTACCGAATACAAATTGCATAAAATAAAATTGTCCAGTGCTTTTAAAGGGAACCTAGGTTTCATTTCTGTAGTTCTGATATCCTTCTAATAAACATGAATCTCTCCTTTAATATATCTGTCTTTGCATTAAAATCTGTTTCTTTTTACTACAGTGTAGTGCCTGTGCAACTGTTCCTGCTGTTTCTTGTCCCAGTTTTGGCTGACATCTGTATATTAGATCATTGGGGAAACAGCAAAACAAATTGACTGCAGCTGCTTTTTAAAGTATTAGGTTATCTCTGAAAAGTGGTTTTCTCTTCTCTTATCACTCATGCCTGTCTCTTTCACGAGCTTACTAATAATTTTGTTTCTTTTTAAGAATGGAGTGTTTCCTCTGTCATCTTCTCTTGACAATGTAAATGATACAGAATCTAAGGATGAACCTTTCTGTGTTTTGTGCCAGGAATACTGGCAAACCTTTCCAGAACAACTTCCTGGAAATCAGACAAAATATCATATTAAACTACCAAATCTTCACTGGCCACAGAAGTTTTGGTCGTTCCAAGATTCTTTCTTGGCTTTGATTTCAAGCTGAAACATTCTTTCTCTGACTACAGGATGGAAAGTGTATATCTTTTAGCGGGGCAGACAGGTCAGTGTCTAATTGCTATGTATCCTGACCACTGGTACCACAATAAGTTTTTAAAAATACTGTGCAAATAGCATTAACTATATACCTAAATATAATCATTTAATACCCATATTAATTAAATATGTTCAGAGTTTGGCTGATCAGGCTTTTCCTAAGCTTTTTTGGAATGATTAGAAAATATTTGTTATTCCGCATTTGGGTCAAAAAGAGGCAGAACAGGTGGTTGAACACTTAGGAATATACAAATGCAGAATAAAAACCCCTCAGATCATCCAAGTTCTCTAACAATAGCTTTGACACACTCATTTGATGTACTTTTCCTATATAAAAGACTGACAGATTTTTTTGAAAGAGCCATATTTTACACTCTTCATGAGAAACTTTGGCAAAAATATTGCTTATAATCCCTTGATTTTTTTGCCTACTAATGTATTGAGAAACACAGAATCCTGAGCAAAGTATCAGAAGGATGTAAATCCTTGAAAAGATGAAATGCAAGAAAGACATTTTCCAGCACCTTTTCTAAACTCAGGTCTCCAAAATTCATGATTAACGAGAATGGTTTTTGAACAGAGCACATGTGTGTGTTGAGAGTAGGAGAAACAGTGGAGTTTTTCTAAAGAGTTTTTGCAGAAATTGTCAGGAAGAAAACAATCATCAAACCTCTTCCTAAAGTTTGTATGATCAGACTGTAAAGATAACACTAGACCTACTAAAATCAATGACAGCATTGCCCTTGGGATTTCATCATAAACATTTATTCCCCTCTTAAGATTTTCTTTTCAGGAAGGGAGCAGTAGTGTATTTTATGGAAGGAGATTGTGAAAACAGGGAGAGTTCCAAATATGGTGTCTACACAAGCTATAGCAATAAGGTACTAAAGTAACCACAGAAGGGAACAAAAGTCTAGAGGCAAAATGACATAAAAGCAGAACAACAACAATAAAAACAAAACAAAAAAACCAAACAAAAACAAACAAACAAAAAAGAGGTAATAAAATTAAGGGGTTGTAGTTCTAGTTTTGAGCATTTTTTTACTGTCCCTCTTGCTAAATGCATAATTACCAATCTTAAAGACTGAACTGTGTTAATCAAAAAGAGGTGGTGGTTAGCAGCAGCTCAGCAGTTGTGTGTAAATAGAGTTTTAGATATTAAATGACAATTAAAGGCTGTTAAAAAGTAAATTACTAAGCAATGAACTCAGCCTCATAAGGGCTGGAAGGAAAACAGTAAAACTGTATTAAGCCACAAACCACTAACTACAAGCAAACTACTGGCAGCATGTCTGATTCCTAAAATACCTTATTAACCCCTTGTCTTTAACTATTTTAAAAGTCATGGAAGAAACCCACAAAGAGCTACAACAAAATATTGAAACCTCTCTCTCAACTTCTGAAACCAGTAAATCTGGATAATGTCATATTTTAAAGGGAAAATAGCAATCTAAAACCTGGATTATTCAGTTAAATTTCATTGCTACCTTCTATGCTTAAGCTTAAACTTCATCCGAGCAGTCTTGACAATCTTTGGGTCATAATCTAGTAAAAATCCAGCCCAATGTGTAGCTGATGACAATGAGTGACCATTTTGATAAATATTCCACATTGTCTTTTTTTCTAAGGCCCTAATTACCATCAAGACTGGCTCTGCTACCCACTGCAGCTTCCAGTAGACCCAGAGTCACAGAGCATTACTCAAAAAAAGAACAAGAAAGCTATGCACTGTTGCTTAAAATTGAATGTCATTTTTACTTAGAAACACTAGCAGGTGTTGAGCAGGAAAAAAACCAATAATGCCTGAGGATAGTAAGTGTGGTAGAAAGTGGGATAGAAAATAAATGTGAGCAACAGTCATACTTCCCTACCCTTTTTCGTACCAAAGCTCAGACCCCACACAAGTTCTCTCATGCACTCTCATTTGATTCCCTATTTCTGTTTCTGGTTAACTTCCAACTGCACGCTCTTTCTGCAGGTAAAGCCCTGATTTCTTCCTATCCACCTTGTTGTAATATTTTCTGATTCTGATCTTATCAGAAAATGCTCTCAGTATAGCATAAGCTATTGTAGCTGTTTTTAAAGATTTAATAAACAGTGGTTGGTGAGGACAAAAATAGATGTACAAACTACAGAGGACAACATAATTCTGTATCTTTTCCACTTATATTATGGCCTCACTGATTTTTCTGTCACTGTAGATTATCCCAAAGTCTCATAATGCTCTTTCTTTATACAATTTAAGAAACATATTCACTTCTTATTTGGAAAGTGAGAAAAAGAGGCTTTTTTTTTTTTTTTTCAAATTGTCATTGGTATTATAAAGAGCTAATCACATGGCCCTAGAAATAGAAAACCTCTATCGCAGCATTGAATCAGGAAGGGGAAAAAGTACTTCAATGTACTGTCCCCTGCACACTTTGCAGAGGTGCTTTTTTCTCAGTTCTAGAGAAAGCCTATTAAAAGATGATGACTTGATATGAAGGAGAGCCTTTTCCTTTAGGGTATGGATTAAGATCACCAATTTATTTCTATGCTGGGCATTCAACAAATCTCAGAATCACAGTGTAACCATTTAGTCCTATCTGAACTTCCCTATGCCACCTGGTCACCTTCCCAATCCCTGCAGAATACACCTCATTTAAATTTTGTCCATTTTCTTCTTACTGCAGACTTTCATTAGTTTATTCTTTATCTGCCCTGAAGTGTGCAACGATAATAGTGTTGCTTACGTAGCTCCTTTCATTTTCAAAGAATTTTACAAACATTAACTAATTAATGGAGAAGGCAGAGCATCAAATAATGAATTTTTCAACCTTTTGGTGAACTGATATAGACAGATAATATGATTTGTTCAGAGGTGAACTTTAAATTATAGTGCTGGCAAATTTGACTGTCACTGATGATGACAGAGAGAAAAAAATCAGTTTATGTTTCTCCTATATGAGACAACTGTTTTTCAATTGAATTCATGCTTCAATCCTTCATCTAAAATTAGTTCCATTGAATAGAATGCCAGAAGGACAATATACTGATTTTCACAGAAATGAAGGAATTGAGATCCACACAATTATTTCCAAATCATAAAAATCTATGGATTTTATATTTCAGCTAAAAAAATAATTTCATACAATTTTGAAGGCTACTTTTATGCAATTTCATGCTCTACAAAAATCCATTTGGATACAGAACTGTGACGCTTTGTGCAAACATCTCACTTACTAGTTAATAAAAATGGTTAAGCTTGGGCTTTTTCATCTTCGCTTTCATTGACCACCTACCATCATTTTATGCTGAGAAGCAATAGAAACTGCCAATTTATAACCAAAGTTTGAGGCACAAGGTCAAAGTAAACTAAACTGGGGGGAAAAAAATTTGGTGCTGTGATGTGGCAGCAAAAGAGTGGTCTCTAAACTTCCCTTTCAAAATATTTATTTTCTAATTCATGACGTAGGAGGAGGAAGAATGAAAGATTATCAAGCTGTGTTTCTTGTGGTGGGCATATTTATACATTTTCAGGAAAAACTGAAGGACCTGAGAGACCAGTGCAGGAAAGTGCAATTTTTTGTTTCCCAGAGTTACAGCATGTCTGTGCTGGTTAACCGAGCTGAAGCCTTGAAAGGGCTGGTTAGTGGTAAAGTCTTGTTCTTAGACCAGAGGTAATTCTTTTTGGAATAGTTTTTCACCCCTTTCAAGTGTGTGTCCAGAACTGAAATTTGAATAGATCATGGAAAACAGATGAATCATTCTGATAGAATAAAAATAGTGGGAAGGAACCACTTCTAAGTCTTTTTTAAAAAACCCAAACCAACAACCACATTTGGTATGAATTAATGTGTGGGTTCCCATTATTCATGACTGATGGCACTGCTGGCAGAGTGTCTGAATAGCAAAAACATGGGGGAAGTTAGCACATATTATTTATTCAAATACTATTACTGGAAGAATAGTTTCGGTGAGTGGCACTAGGTTGGGTAAGACAGGCTTCTGCTTGGGGCAGGATATGGTCACAGCCACACCACCTGCTTTACCTAATACGTAACACTGGAAAGCCAAGATCAGGATTTGTGGGGAGCTTCTTCCAGAAGTAGTAGTTGCTGATCCTATTCCACCTGTTTCCTTCCTTAGCCATCCCAGCAAGTATGTCTTATCAGCATCCTCCCTTCCCTCTTTTCTTCTTAGTTCTATTCCCTCTCCCTTTTGTGCCCTTTCTGTGACCAGAGCACCATAGTCCTGGCCCCATCTTGCCAATAGGATCACAAAACCTTGAACCAGCCCTGGTTGTTCATTAGTTGCTCTCTGTTGCTCTGCTTTTAAAGGAATTCAGTCCTCCAGGCAAGGACCTGGAGCTGTAAGGTGTGGCTTGGATGACCAAATGCACAACAGTGAACAAAGGCACTCTGACTAACCAGAATTACTTAGCACATATTTGTGAATAGGGTATCTTTCAAACTCAGGTTCTTGTTAGCAATTCATTGGCAACAAAAGAAACCTGATTTATTATGACTCTTCCCTGTGGTAAGCAACTGAGTCACTCCGAGCTCTCTCCACAGTTACAGCCTTTTTGAAATAGTATGGGAGCTCCACGAACAGCAGTCCTTGTTTAGTCATATCCTAGACAGTAGATTTCATGGCAGTATATCTGCCATATTATCAGGAGACTCTAACTGCAGGCAAAAATCAGTTTTAGAAATAAAACCTTCTACTATCTCAGAATTACTATGATAGAGAAAAAAAGTTTGAAACAATTACAAGCTTAAGTCAAAGAGATTATGTCAAAAATTTACCCAGAAAAGTTCTCTAAATTCTATTTATCCAGACAGGGAAAGGGGCAGGGAGAGGGAAGAAGTATCTGCATTTAATTTAATTCTTGATTCATTTACAAATTGCTTGGCAAACAAGTTTATGCATATTAATTACATTTCTAATGAAAAATATTTGCAGTTGCACCTGTTTTCATGGCGAGGTATAAACTGGGCTTGCAAAGCTAATATACATCATTTGATAACTGTTGACTCAACCATTCTGATAGAATACATATTGCTGGAGGAGCAAATGATGTCACGTGGGGCTTTTGCTGGTATCAGTCTCTACAAGACACGGGGTGGCTGGGTCTGGTTGCACTTGGGGACCCAAAGACTAACACGGCCTCTGCAAGTGCAGGTGACAGTGGAAACTTCCCATAGTAACACAACAGAGTTGTTTTCTCTTAGAGTAAGGGACTAACCAAAAGAAAAGTGCTGATAAAAGTTCTGCCTAGTTTATGAATACAAAGACTTGTCAGGTGTGTTGGCTTGCTTGATGCACAGGGGCTTACCGTGAGAACGGAGTCTTTTGAAATATGTCGTCAGTGTTGATTCAGCTAGACCTGACTTCTTTTTTTCACTGGCAAAATAGCCCACGTGATACCAGACAGGAGCTGACAGTTTGAACCACATTGCTCAAAACCTGAGCCTTGCAAAATTCAGATGATGGAAAGTACATTGTTCAGATAGAGTTTGTTTCAATTGGTATCTCTGAACAATATATTTAATTTCTACTTGTATGGTGTGTTTTGAGTTTTGCAAATCTTGCTCAGTTTGGTTATTTAAAAGGAAATTTGAAATAAAATGCTTAAATTAACATTCAGTGTTTTTTTCTGCTTCATTATTTAAAGTGTTTATTCAGTGCAACAATTTAGAATTCACTGAGCTTGTAAAGCATCTTGTATAGAATTGCCGGAACCATAATATGACATTAGCAAATCTAATGCTAAATGGTGCTTGTCAATGGTTGAAATTATAGTTTAGATCCCGAGAGTATAAAAGCATCATGAGATCCTTTGCACTTGGATATGGGTTTTGGAATTCATATTAATGTTGATGAAATTTATGCTCAGGGATCTGGGAGAAAAATATATATTGTGAAAACCAAATGTCTCATGGCTGTGGTTTGCCACAATGCATAGTGCTCAAACGCTGCCTGCCTGTTGCAAGCTTCACTCAAGGCACTGTAATTATAGTAATTAATGACATTGTAAAGCACTACTTATTTTTAGTAGGTGTAATTGCCAAGGATGCTTCTTTTTAAAATTCTTTGAACTGCTTTCTCTGGCAGTAAAGCACAGAGGCTGACAGATATTTCTTTTCTAATTGAGAAAAACAAATCAGTCATCGAAGTTAAAATTCTTCAGAATAGTGGAGCCACAATTCATGCTGAGAAGGGACTTGCTCCCTCAGGACCGACACTGATTGATTTTTAATGTGTCTGCTCACAAAGTAAGATACTGTTTTAACACCTGAACAAGCGATTGTGACAAACGATTGTGACAAGCGATGTTCGAAGCTTGACCTTTCACCTGAGTTCAGCTCAGATTGCACTTACAGGGGTAGCCAGAGCTGTCTAGAGATCAGTCCCTGAAAGGGACGCATCCTGTTTTCTTTGCAGCAGCCTTGTTTGTTTCCTTCACTGCAAGAAATTCTTACCATTTTTCTGTAGCTTAATGAGTAAAGTTGAATAAATACAAGGAGAACAAAGGAAATATCTAGGCATGAGAATGACTTTTGGCTGAACAAATGGATTTTCACCTCTGCAAAATCTTAACAGAAGCATCATGATTTTCTGCAACATTTAGATGACTAATACACAGAGAAAAAAGTAAAACCAGCTAAGTGAAGAATACATGAAATTATTTACAGCAGATAACCCAAAACTCAGGAGGCTTATGAGGAGAGAAACAGTGAACAAATCTGAAAAGCTCAAAAAGCACTTTCGTACTGAGTTACAAACCAGCTCATTTTGAAAGACAGAACATAAGATCACGATGTAACAAAATACAATTTAGTAAAATAATATAGATTTTAATTAAAAGAAGTAGCTATTAGATAGAAATTTAAAATGGTAACAGTGGAATCTTAATGTTACCTACTTCTGGGGTCTAGATCCATTACAGTGCTATCTCCTTCAGTAGACTTGATGGGGCTAGTGGATGACAAGGTCAACACTGTTTCATTGCATCCAAATTCAGGGTCCAAATGCAGCCTACCATTTCTGGATATTTTGTTTGTCACCCATAGCAGAGTACCTATAGCATCAGTGCACATTTTTCCTCAGTCCCCAGCATGGAGTTAAAGCCCTTAAAGACTCACAAGAAGCTAGCCCTCTCCCAACTAGGTGAAAACTCAGCTTTAAGTAAAGAGGTTTAATTAAGAAATGGTTGGTTAAATTACCTATATAACATAAGGAAATTAACACTGGTTTTATACCAGAGTAATTCATCTGACTTCAGAAGAATGCCTCCTGGTTTTTCATGTAAATATATCTAGTCAAAAGAGGAACTGTTGTATGGTGGGGAAGAGACCAGGTTGCAGACAACAGGCAATGATACAGACTGTTTTGAATTGGGAAAGTTTAAGGGGGTGCATGGAAGTCTTTGAGAAAGAAACCACAAAAGTCACAACAAATAAACAGCAAGAGTTTTCTGGTGAATAGGCATTTACCAGCTCTGACTCCTGTGTGTTTCCTTTTTAAAAGGTTAAGCACAAAGAATGGGCAAGGCTGTCTAGAGAGGGTGGGTTGGGCTCCAGCATGGAGCAGATGAGTAATTTAGCTGCTTGCGGTATTAGAGAAGCCCGTCTTCACTAGCTGCAGGTCTGTGTGGAAGCAGTGATTTGGTATGTGGTGCTCTGCAGAGGACAGCTGTCAGATGAGAAGGGACTGCAAATGAAGCCATTAGATTTGTTCAATCCAGTCAATTCTGCCACTACTCTCTGCAAGTTCTACCAAGCATTCATTGACACAGTGGCATACATTTTCAGCTATGCTGGACAGAACCAGCAGTCAATGGAGAATTCAGGGCATTCAGTTTCAGTCTGCATTGAGTCTACAGTACTCCTTTTCATCACTTGTTCTGTGTTTTGGACTTTGGGGAATTTCTTTTTTTTTTTTTTTTTTTTTGGTAGTTGTTGTCCTCAGAGGGAAAAAAAATTATCTGTCAGCTAATGTGGGTGTTAATATGTGGAAAGAGTTAGCCTTCAAGTAGCCATGTAGGCTTACGGACTAGAATCCCCTTTGTTGTTGTGCTCTACATCTGATTTAATACCCATATCTCACGAGAAACTCAAGCACAAATAATGAGGAAGCAAACAGCAAACTCACTTGTGTCAATATTTCTGCTTTCTGATAATTTCTCAGGTAGGATTTTCCACGGCTGGGTTTGCAGTTCAAGTATAAAATTTTAGGAAATAATGCAAGTATACTAAGGTGCTAAAAGAAATGGTCAACAAGTAAGGGTTCAGCATGTGTGGATTTTAACAAGGTGTTAATTGAGAGTGGGGTGGGTGAAGGTAAACAGACAGCTCAGAGGGGGGCTTGTTGGATTTGTTGGAAACCAGAACCATCTAAATGCTGAGCTTTCTAATACAAACTGAGGACAAGTTCAATTCTAATTTCTCTTACTTCAGGCTGGGTTGTAGTTCTTTTGGTTGGAGCATTTGTAATAGATTTACTAAGAGCTATCATTCCAAGTTCAGAAAACCAGATGGGTAGTATTTAATTGCTGAAGCAGGACTGCTCACGTATTTACATATAGAAGATGAAGGAAGCAAAATATTCATTCTGACCATGTCCCATTCTTTAATCCTCCAGTTGAACTGAAAATTTGTCTGGTGCTCTGTTCCCAAATCACATCACAAAACACTAAAGTAATTTTATATCCTTCCCTTTTCCTCTTGAAAGAGTGTGGCAACACTACACTTCCATATTTCAAGTGTTTCAACTGAGGAGAAAGTCATATGAAAGGCTCTCAAAAGTGGTACTTTATCTCCATATTCACTATTTGTGCTTGAAAGCAAACCCTTTTTTGGCTGCCTCTCAGAATAAAATATTAAAGACATGCCTTTGATTTCCTACTTTAAATAGAAAACAAAAGCACTGTTCTTAGGAAGCTGAATCATTTTTTAGTCTGATACTTCATTAAGCTCACTAGAGGCTTGTGTCTGTCTCAATTTTCAAAGCACTGCAAGAGGTTTTAGTTTTGTAATTCCTCTTTGACTGAATCCCTTATTCCCTGCTTGGAAATGTAGTAAAGCTGAAATGTCAGTCCTATGATAACTGGGAATATTCTTGTGGGTTTTTTCCTGCAAAACTCGTGTGCATGTAGCTAATGGCATATTTTTGAAGTGCCATTAGTCTACATCTGTAACTTGAAGTAAAATATTGAAAATTTTTTTTCAGGGGGTTAGTTATTGTGGAACTCTCTTCCACATCTGTTCATATGGGTCAACTGACCCATAAACTGTGTAGCTGTCAAAGCCCTGCATGAAGGGGCACTTGCGTTATGGTTGGGTGAAGGGGAATCCCTGAGTGGCAGAAACCCACTATCAGTTTGTTGTACCTACATGATCTCCTGGGCAATAACATCCTGAAGAAGAAAATGTAGCAACCTTTTCACAGTTACTGCCACCCTGTACACAACTCAAAACTGTTGTGTTCTTAGGAGAGCTAAGAAGTCCTCCTGCTTGACCATTAGTTCGGGAGAGTGCAAGATGCTATGTGATGTTAGGACGAATTTTGTCCCTTCATTCTGTCCCAGGCATGAGCAGGTCAAAAAACAACTGCTTTCAGCCTGAACAAAAGTGCCACAATACCACTGGATGGGCTGTGTTCCATGCAAGCCCATCCCAGCTGGAAGACATCCAAGACCCAGAGCATTTATAGCCCAGGTAGCTACTGAGTGTGTCTTCGATCTCTGACACCACATCTCTCAAATGGGGCACCTGAATTTCCCTCAGGTCTGCTCAGAATTGTTCAGCTGTCATCCTGCTCAGGGGCAATGCTCCCACAAAGCACCACATACGCTGATGATCTAGCATCTTAATAACACCGGGTCTGGGGATATTTTTGTTCAAATTTTGTTCATTTCAAAATGAAATCCAGAGAAATTACAGAGAAATGTAATGTGGCACAATAAATACTACTCAAATCCCTGTGGAACTTAACAGAAAAAAAATTTCTCACTAATAATGATTTTTGACCTGCCTTTAGTATTTTCTTGCTAAAATGTTGTTCCCTGTTAAATTTCACCAGATACATTCAGGGAGTTATTTTGCAGTTGCTATTTTCTACAAGAACTGATAGCACTTATTAATAACCACAAAGGTAAGAATCAACAAGCAAGAGAATAAGGATAGATATGCCGGCAGGAAAAAAAAAAAGTCAGCTAAATGAGAAATGGTTCATATGTCTTCTCTCATACATTACTCCTACAGCTAAATCATGCAGACCTTGGCCTGTACTCTACCTCTGGTCACAGGTGCATTCAGATGTATTGTGCTGCAGTGTGGAAGCAAACAGTCCACTCCTCTCAACAGTCCATAGCTTACACTATTTAAACAGCTTTCTATGTAGTTTCTCTAGTTTCAATATTAAAAATTTGTGCAGCCTCAAGGTTCAACATGCCACAAGGCAGCTGTGGTTACTCTGAGCACTGGACTTTTGTCATTATACTCACCTTCAGCGTGCAAAAACCTGGTATGCCAGGATATGCTCTGGGTTGACCAACCATATATTTCACCTTTCAAAAATGGAAAAAAAAAATCACGAAATATGGTAAAGGAATAATTACAGAGAAGTGATGTGCAAATGATAATGTCTGATTGAATATCTCCTTTACTGGAGATTTGAATACTATGGTAACAGACAAAAAGCCTAATACATTCTGACTAATCAGGATTGATGTTAATTAAAGAAGAGTTCAAGATAATGACTTCTCATTAATATGTGATATCTAGAAAGAGATTGTTCCAGCTCTAGGTAAAATAAGCAATTAGATAACTTCTGGTTTTAAAGACTTCGTTTTTAAAAAGTCTTATCTCATTCTCTGTTCTTTTTCTGATGTCAAAATATTAATATGTACATGTCCGATTTTTATTGTTGCTCATCTAGATGGATGTTTTTTAGTGGTTCTCAGACTGCATTATTCTTTCATTTTAGTGGAATTATTATTTCCTGTTGCTGTAAGGAGAACACAGCTTATTGGTTAAAAATAATTAAAAATAGAGACACTAAGAATAAACCCCTGGGTTACCACTGGAAAATACATTGTATAACTGGATTCATGGTGTTCCATGATACAGCTGTGTGGAACTGAATAGCAAATATACTGCTCCCTAAAAGTAGAATTTGTTGCACCTGAAATAAAAATAAAATGTTCCCTAACTACTGTCAGCAGAAGGCCAATGGCACACAGCTGAGACACATCTGAATTCTCCAGCCACAGCTTTGTAACATTTCACAGAACTGGCCCATGTTAGGTAGGTATCCACAGCATTGTTTCAAACTAAAAGGGAGCCCCTGGTGGTCTAGTGGTTAAGACGCGGTGCTGTCACCGCCGAGACCCGGGTTCGATTCCTGGTCAGGGC
>JAYRBT010000001.1:18753966-18768179 GCA_036023395.1 Myiotriccus ornatus
AAATCCAATGCGCAGGCTGGAAGGTGTAAAGACCTTCCCCGGTTCTTCGTTCGCGAAGTCTGGCCATTATTATATTACTGTTACTTACTGTTTCAAACTAATTTCTGTGTAGCTTTTTAACAAGGGTATATGTGTAGACCATTCTAAATTGGACGATTTGATAGCTCTTTAAGTTTTGCAAATTTAACTCATTTAGAGAAAGTAAAAACTAGTGTGTGGGAGGCATTTGGTGACATATAGGGATTTTCAAAGCACTTGAGAAACTTGAAAATAATTTAATTATCCTGTATCACACTGGTTTCCCTCTTGAACTCCTGGGAACTCTACAGTTACCATCTGTGTTCATCTTAGAATATGTAAGGCCCCTGGCTGGGAAATGCTTGGTTTACTGTGAGATTTCTGTTTTATCACATAAATTATTGCCATAGATTGAAGACCTAATGAAAGTCTATTCAGCTTTCAACAATACTTAGTACCATGGAAAATTTATCAACTTTGATGAGAAGGGGGCAAGTGTAAATTTTAGGTTACAGTCATTAACTGACTGGGAGAAAAAATAATTAGTGCCATAGTCTGTGCTGAAAGCTTTAGAACAAACAAAAATAGTTGGCTTTAATAAAGAAGCTAAAGCAAGAGAAGGTGAATTAAGGTGCTGTTGGAAATCTCATTAGTGAAAAGCAGTCAGAGAATGAAATGGAAATAACAGTCCACTAATAACATCCTTAAGTTTCTTAGGTGAAAAAGAAGATTATTTTCAGTGTTTCTTTATGAAAGAACAGATTAAGCAATACATCCCAATTTCAACATTGTGTTTGGTTCATGGTATGCTTTTCTGATTCCAGATCAGGCTTTCCAGCAAAGAGCAGTAAGCATCCTGATGGTTCTGTCTTACCACTTCTCCCAAGACACGCAGTATCAATAAGGACACTCTGCCTCCTGAGTGCCATAGTGAGAGAGGAACTATGGCTGCTTCGTGTGAACTACACGGAGTTAGAAGTGGTTCATCCCAGTGGCTGGTGGCAACTCCAGCAACATGCTACTGGTAAGAAAATGAGAACCTGACTGAGCTGTGATTTCCAAGGAGTTACCTGCAGTTTGCTGTATGGGATTGTCCCTGGATAAATGTTCTGAATGATGGCTTCATACCGAGACATGTGATGTCATTATGTCCAACAATGGGTTTTAGGTTCTTTTTCCAAAGCTTAAGAGTTTAGATTTTATCTTTTTTTTTTTTTTTTTTTTGAGCACCTTTCCCTCTCTTTTTCCTGTCATTTTTGGGTACGAAGAATGATTTAACTTCCTTCTTCCTTGTTACTTTCCACCTCAGGTGAACCAAGTAGAAATAGAACCCCCATCTTTTAAACAGAAGGGTTTTGATAGAGATTTGTTTAGAAGGAAGCATATTCTTTACAGCATTTTCACAAACAAACCTTATAATTTCTCTTTTCACATTGTTGATTCCAAGAATTTCTTGAATACATCAAGATGTTGCTGAAAGCACTGAAGTCAATAGAAAGCTTGAGAAGTAGAGTAGACCACAGGTGAACACTTCTATAAAGAATTATAAATGAACTCTGATGCTGGACTTAAAAACCAAGAAATAGAGCACAACTGTAGCCCTCAAATCTGTTTTATCTTTCTATGTGACAAGAAAACTTAGTAGATCTGAAAGCATTTAATGAAAGCTGTATAAAAATACATCTAATGTAGCTTGTGGTCAGCCAAATATGCAGTAATATGCTTGTTAAAATCCACTTGGAACTGGCCAACACTGGAAGGACTTGAGGTTAATATGTAGTAAAGAAACTAGGCAAGATGTCTTATTACAGGGAAAATGTAACAGTGGAAGGAAAAGCAATAGGGTTTGGGCTATGACTTTTAGCTATGATTTTTTAATTTTTTTTTTAATGTAGTAATTAGAATGGGAGTCAGGAAATAACTCTGTAATCACTGACATGATCTCAGGCAAACCACTTTCCAGCTGCAGTTCTGGTGTTTCTACCTGTAAGATCTGAGAAACACCTGGATATTTACAAGGGAAGGGTGTTATATTTAACATCTAGATTATGCTGTTCAGAAGGGCTCTACTTATGGGCAACATGTGATTCTTCACTCATTGTCACAGCTCCTTCTAGGATTAAAGATTAAACCAAAACCAGCAGCTCAGATTTTACTCTCTCAGAAATGTGAGGGTCAGGAAGCTTTAAATTTGAACATGCAACTGCATTTAGAGCTGGAAGAAACCTAAAGAAAAAAAGAAATCCTTTGAATTAACAAGCAATATAGATGTCATATGGCTGTGATTTTGGCCTGCTGTTTAAGTTATGCAGAGTTCACAGAGTACTCTGCTAGGAATTAGTTGTCAAATTACGTTGAAGATCTTTTCCAACACTTTATGATGGAAAGGTTTGCCAGATATCTCTACATACTCCCCCTTAGTTTTGACCATCTACAACAACTTTCAGTTTTTAGAGGAGCAGGGAAGACATTCTGAAATGTCGATACCTGCATTTTTCTATCAAACCTTGCAGTGTTGAGCAGGAGCAGCATCACAGAGCTCTTCCCTTGTCCTCTCCTGTTTTACTTTCTGACTCTCAAGGCCCAAGGACAGGGGCTGACCAGCTGCTGCTATCAAGTGTCCACTGTTAAGGGGATGCACTACCATGCTGCAAAGATGAAGGAAATCAAGATATAGGATCTGGCAGCTGTCTGCATCAGGTTTCTGCATTATCCCTTGCTTTAATCCTATGCCAGCCACGCTGCACAGCTCATGACTGCAGGTTGTTGCAAGATGCTGGTAGTGTTTATCAGAAGCATCTCTTCCAAATCCATGTCATGCAGGACTGCTGAGTCCCACCGATGTGCTCCAGCAAGGCAAATTAGCTGCCTTTATTAACTCACTAAGCCTGAAAGAAAAGAAGGTGCCAGCCAGAGTCCAGTGTGGAAAAATCTCAGTGGCAAGTTTCTGAAGGATGGTGAGAAGAAAACTTAGGATGAGCTTATGGTTTTGCTGATGTTGCTGAAGTTATAAAAAGCCACAGTCTCAGTCTCTGCATGTACTTTGGGAATTCAGCAGTCCATTTACCCAGCTGAATTAAATTGGTGAAGCTCTGCTGATTTCAGGAAAATCAATGAAGATGTGACAATTTGCCTTGGCTGATGAGATGGTCTGGGATACCACTTGCAGTGCCAAGTGGGAACTTCATCTGCTGACAAAGAGCTGTCAGCATCTCATAGTATTGTAGGATGCATTGCATGTCACTTGAAGAGATGGCAAGGGAAAAAGAAGACACCAAAAAGTAGCAGCTATGGGCAGAAGGCCAGAAGCAGTCTTTTCAATGCCACATTCATTAAAACAAAAGGGGAAAAAACCATCTGTGGCAGCTAAATTGGTATAATAAAGTCAGCAGATGAAAGCAAAAAGATCAGAAGAAAAGAAACACAAAACATAGAGAAATGTAACCGGAGAAGTTTAAACGTGCTTTTTATTTCCGGAAGTTTGCAATGGAATTGGAGGTAGAGGAAAATATTTTATTAAAAAAAATATAAAGAACTGAGGCTGTTTCCTCCTCATGCAAGGAAATTGCTCACAGAAGGAAGCCAGGATTGTAGCACAGGGTTTTCCTCTGCACTCCCATCCGTGAGGGAGAGATCCGGTCACAAATGAGACCAGGGCATGGTTGATGCTGGAAAATCCCCAAGGTGGTTCCATGATTTCCAGTAGTTCTGTGTTTCTTTGTCTTTAGGGTGTCATTTTAAAGAAATGAGCTTCCAACTACCTTTTGCAAATGGTGGCATATTTCATAATCGTGTTGATCTTCGTGTCCTGGCAAAATTCCCGTTTGGGTAATTGCATCTGCACTGGGTAATTACATCTGCATAAGCTCAGCTAGAGGTATCATCCAGTGCACAGGAAGAATCCTGCACACAAGCTGCTGACCTCAACTTAAGAAACAACCCTGAAGTTTGTGTATTGTTAAATGGCATTGTAATTTTTAACCCAAGGGTGGTAAAATGAGGCTGACTGTGTTGTGGTGGGCTAATCACTAGAAGTTTTCAGAGCACTCTTACACTATTCAGGATAAACAGAGTCACAGAAATAGATGCTGCTTTATGATGAAAAGAGTAGTGTGCATGTAATAGTGAAAGTGAAGTAGGAAAGGTTAAAGCTGTGGAGAAAAGGGACTGAAAGAAAAATGAAATGACAAGGAAGAGAAATTCACTGCACACATTCAATGTCACATTCAAGCTACTACAAATAGTCTGTGATATTGTTATTGCAAAAAAATATATAAAAAATTGATTGAAGGCTCACATAAAATTTAGTTTTCCTATTTTATTTTAAGGCTTTTGATATACTACTATACATTGTACCTAAAATACAGAAGCAGAACTTTGCTTGCTATTATTCAAATACAAGTAATGCTTGATGGCTGTTGTGAAACTCCAGCATGTATCCTTATCAAACATGGAATTTGAATGCACAATGCCTCGCTAAAGTTCAACCCAGCTAGCACTGAAATTTTATCTGAATATTTGTAAATATACCAGGCTTTTGAACACATTTATTCATGTTATTGTAGAGGAAATGCACTTATTTATGAAACATTGGGAGTTTGCTTACAAAAGCTAATTGTATTTTCACCAACTGACATCATTAATACAAAAGATACATCCTGACCAGTAAACTAGTACTGCTCTGATCACTGTCAGTTTAATTCATGGATCACTGGCATGCCGAGGTACAATTGTGTTAACAAAGAGAGCTTAGGGAACACAGAAATAATAAAGTCTGAATGAAACTTCTTTAAAAAACAGTGTATATTGCGTAGGACACTTTTGTGGGTGGACTGCCTAAGAACAGGACTGTAAAAGAAGATAACTGGGTAAAATACAGTTCTGATGAGTGATTATTTGTCAGTTATTGCAATGTCAGAACCAGGCATCTCCTCTCGTAATGGAATAAACCCAAATAACAAAAGGCTCTGAATATAAATAGACTATTTGCGTTTAATTCATTTAAGTCTAGCCTACCTGGCTGCTTCTGGTTCCATAAAATAGAATCAGCCACGCAGAGTAGTCCTGTGCTTTCTCTATGGTAACTTCATCTACTAATCTATTCTTCAAAAGAAATGTGTCAGATCAACTCATATTTTTCCCCTTTTATTATTATGCTGTAAAATGTAAGTGATGGATATGTTTTGTTTTCCATTACTTCAGTTAGTCCTATCAGAGCATCCCAAACCTTATCAAATGCATAAAAATCTGGTTTGTGGATCTTGTTGTGCTGCACGGGCCAGAAGCAGCTCCTCAGTATTAGCATTGCCAAGACTGTGGAAGTCTTAGATGTGTGGAAGACCTTTGGAGAGACTGAATTGCTGTCAGACAGGATTGTATGCACCTGAGGACATCATGTATCTACATAGTTTTGAAGATTTAGCATCCATAATTTTTTTGATCCCAGCCTAATTAGCCAGCAGTCCATGCTATTGATCATAAATAGCAGAGATATAGAAAGGATACTACTTCAATAGGTTAAGCAACGCTTAATTAAGATCAAGACTTTGATATCCTATGCATAGTCATAGACCAAAATGCATTTTACTTAATTGTAAATAATTTAGGAGTGCAGAGTCTCTGTTCAATAACGAATCTTACGTAAGACACACTCAGAGATAATTCATGCCTTAATAGAGCTCAGTTATGCTCTGGTCTTGGACAAGAGAGGCTTCCTCTACATGTATATACTTAAATTACTTCACTTAGGTGAGGCTTTTAAGACACAATTCTAAAGTCAGAAGGAAGAATTATATTCAACCAGTGGACCTCCAGTGCAACTTTAGTCATAGAATTTCACCGAGCATCATTGCTTGTGTGCCAAGCCTTCCGCTTGAGCTGCAGCATATCTCTTAAAAAGATCAGCTGGAGAAACTGCCTGTTTAAAACCAGAATATTCAGTTTTATTATTATAGTTCCAGCATATTTCCTAAAATTGTTGGAATGCCAGATGCCAATTTGGTGAACTCCAGATGGCGGAACTTTAATCAGTAGTGAGATGTGATTTACTAGAAATGCTCCTTTACAGCAAAAGTAGATCTTGGGCTTCTTCTTTTTTGAATTACTTTGGGTTGTTTTTCAAACCATGTATTTAAAGTTTATTAACTGTACAGATTTATAAGTATCATTATTGTAAAAAACTACCACAGAAACACTGCTTGCAGTGCAATATGGTGAGAAGTACAAATCTTTATTGTAAGGGTTGCCCAATAATCCAGAACACCAGACTGTCTCTTTTTTATTTTTCAGTCTGAAAGCCTACTTTTGTTTAGTGTTCACAGTATGCCTCAAAGTACTTCCCTTCGCTTCTCAATGTCAGGGTATTGTTTCATATGGTAACAGCATGCATAGTTTTAAATATTTACACAAGGACCAGGTTCTCTGGTCTGCTTGGTTTTGTGCTGCCTGTAGCTTCCCAGCTGAGGTTCTTCCATTGATGAGAAAGCATAAAATCAAAGAGAGATCTCTACGTATTTCCCCTTTTTAGCCTACTCACAGGAGCAAAGCCATGGGCAGCAGCCAGAAAATGATACACTGCTATCCCCATCCACCCTGTTTTCTCTGTGATCACATCTATCATCCTTATTCAAGGAGACTGAGCTGCTGGAAGGAACCCAAAAGATTTGACTGCATCTTTCTATTGTGGAAGCCTTGTATACTGGTTCATTCAGCTAAAATTGCACCCTGATGATATGTTCTGTTTCTTCTGTGGGCCTCAGGAATAATGTGACTTCTGGGTCATATAGAAAGATAGAGTGGAAGGGTACAGAGAACTGGTGTGGGGTTCCCTGATTATGCTCCATAGAATCTATTTGTTTAACGACAAAGGCTCTTTTTTTTTTTTTTTTAACTTGTAACTCTGTGTGAGCGTGGTTCACAAGGCACAAGACATTAGTGGTGAGAATTTTAACTATTATAACCTGTGAAAATAGCTAGAAATAATTTGGGGCTGGAGGAGTCATTTACAGCAAAGAAATCATACTCTCCAGCTCAAAAAAGCATAAATATGCAAAGCCAAAGCCATCCTCAGAGCATGTATAATTTTGAGTGCCCTGCAGTTACTCTCACCATAAATTCCAGTGCTCATACTTCTGCTGCATCTGCTGTGTAGTGCTGGCTTTAATGTCACTCATGCAGCTTTCAAGTCCATTAAGCAGCAAACATGTGGGCTGATGCAAAGCCCAGGTGCCCAAATACCTCTCCCGTTTTTCAAATGGGTCCTGAGCTCTGTGCTGCAACACTTGCCCAGACTATAAGCAATAACAGCTTTAATGCAGGATTAGACAAGGCTATGGAACAACTCACTGTCAGAAGTGGCTGTAGTAACAGCTGCATATGTCTGACAGAGATTTTGGAGGGACTAGGTGCATTAAATCAGAGGCCTGCTGTCCTGCTAACCTCATTCTCCCCTGAAGCTGTGTCCCCACCTGATGGCATACCTCTAAAAAACCCACAGAAATACAGCTGAGGTCAAGTCATCATACTGATGAGTTAAAAGCAATTGATTCCCTCATTTCTTTCTGTCTTCATTTCTCTTGGATAAATAATAAGTCCTGTTACTGGGAGAAATTCAACATATTGATTTGGTCTTACCAGATTTTTGTTTTCATTCCCCTTCAGTTATAGGGGTCAATGAGCAGAGCACACATTGAAAGAAGAAGCAGCAGAGCACAGAATGGTCAGACCAAGCAATCACTATTTGGACTGAACTCTCTCAGTCTCTTCCTCTCTACCAACAGAATCATATAACATCTTTCATCCTCAAAGATCTCATTGCTGATTGTCTTGTAAAACTTGACCTGCCTGTGTAAGAATGACTTTATGCTGTGCCGAAACACAGCTCCTCTGGGACTGCAAAGTGATGCTTGCTAAGGGGCGTATTACAACGTGAATGAAGCTGAAAATAATACTGGATTATCCAATGTATTCCAGGAGGCACTTGGGTCAAAATTTTGGGACAGAACCCCATTCAAGTCAAAAGGTTGATGGGATAGTTAAGGACAAGATGAGATCGGTTTTAGACCTCATCTGCAGAGTGGTATCAGTCCCACCTCTTTTCAGTGTACAATGAAGTTGTTAGTTCAGTAGTCAATAACAGTTGCTGATAGCAAAATTCTAATAGGACCCTGCAACTTTATAAGTTTTTCTTAGCAGTTACTGAGTCTAACACTAGACCTTCTCCAGTTACCCTCTACACACTGATAGCATCTCAGCTTTCAATGCAGTAAAAGTGCACTTTCTTTGTGCTGCGTATCTTTTGCTGTGTATCTTACATCAGTAACCTGCCATTTATCATATAATCAGATCCTTACTGAACTCTATGCCATCTGTGATCAAATGAATGATGAATAAATTCAGAATGCAATTTTAGCTAGTCTACTTTTTGTTCGTATTTCGTTCCTAGTAGATTTGAGTCTTTTTGACCTTGTGAAAAACAGCTGCATTGGAACTGAAAATGTGGTTTGTTTCTAGATAATGGACTATGCCAACTTCTATTTCTTTTGGAATTCAATAGAAACTGTTTGGTATATCAGAACATTTCTTATATCCTTATTTACTTTTTCTTCCTTTCAGACTATACTCTTTGATATAGCTAAAACTCCCATCTTTACTCATATCTCCTGGCTCCAGCTACTCTTTTTTGATTTCCATTGTTTTCTGTGAGGAAGGAACTCTTGCTGTCAAGCATTACATTTAGTTTTCCACTCATGTAGCTTATGAACTAACAAATTACACCAATTTCTTGAGGCCTTCTGAGCTAAGTGAATTTGGCTCAATCTTTCTCAGCTATCAGCCCTTTCATTATTGTTAGGGAATGCTTCAGTGATATTTATTTGTCATTCTGGTAATGCAAGTTCTTTTGCTTTGATGCTGAGACTTTGAAACCTGAATTCCTGACAACATAGAACTTCCTTCAGAAAAAGTCTAATTAAAATGTGTTAATGCAGTGACCCTTGGGCACTTGCAACCCCTGAAGACATCTCTGATGGATATCTGGTTTTGTTGTATGTCAGCTCTCAGAAGAACAAGAAATTGTTGGATTTGCACACAATGTTGTGCAAGGGGCGGTGTGGAGCTTTACACAAGGCAACAACTATCCCTTCCAAAGCTTCTTGGCTACAGGGTGCTCTCTGTGGCCCCTGGGAAAAGTGCAGATGGCTCCTTCCCCATGGCATGGGCACTAAGCTTTGTGCAGCTGCTTATCAGACATTTTCTGCAGGTTCTTTAATGATCTGATTTGCATGTTTACCTATATTGTGTACACAGCCATAAACATTGGTTTTGCTAAATAGTGTTTTGGCAGAAGTGAACAGCATCAGATGGAGACTTGAAACGTTTGACAGAATTCCCCGGGGCAGAAACAACAGATGTGGGGAGGCAGAAATTGCAGCAAGGCACATAGGAAGACTGGGCAAGGACTTTTGGGAAGACAGAGGCAGTCTGAGCTAACCAGGAGAGCTAGAGATGGATGCAGTTGCTTAGCAGAGCGAAACCCTTCTGTGAGTTTCGTAAAGGTTGACATTAGATCAAATAACTCTTGGCTTTTCTGTTGGCTTCTGTCATCCCATTTTGTTCCCTCATTTAGCCCTCAACTGCACCTACTTTTCTCTAGCTCTTCTCATTTACTTCTCATCAATATTTTCATTTCTGTTTTTCCTCAGCATAGGATCTCACTACATTTCCTCTTTCTGTCTCTAATTCTCCCCATTTTCGCTGCTTCTCCTACTTTTTTTCTTGCACCATTACTCCTATCTCTTCTGCTCAATTCCTCATCACATTTTTTTCCCTGCTAACGTGTGGTAGTGACACAGTTCATGACTCTGCTGCTGTCTAAACCCTTTTACCTCAGATGGAAGCCAACAGAGCCCTTTGGTGCCTGTTTTGAGCTTCAGTACAAGTGCACACACTTACTGGAAACCCAGTCAGATACAAAGCATGTAGACAGTAGTTAAGAGCAGCCAGAGGGGGAGTAGCAGGAGTGAGCATCTGCTTGAGTGCCAAACAAGGTGCATAATGATTACCAGGTCTTCATTACACTTTGAAGATAGGACTCCAGGTAGCTATAGCTTCTGTCCCACTCTCAGTGAATATTCTTCACTGGTAAAGGTGGACAGACAGCTGCATCACACAAAAGCTGTATCACACGAAAGACGTAGAGATGACAGATCCTGTCATGTTGAAGCCATTCTTCTATGAACAAAATAGCAGAAGAGGTGCTAAACCACTCCCCTCCCTCTTGAGCACAGAGGAGAAAATCATATTTCTATGACTTAAGGTGCCAGGACACTTGTGGGGATTTAAAGAACTGGTTAGGGGAAACCATAAACTGTACTTCATAAAGGTGAGCCTCAGGCATAGGGTTTTGTAAGCATTAAATGTGACTCACTGACAACTTAGGCTGCCAGTACAAGCTGTGCAAAGGCAGAAGACCTGAACTCAAGCCAAAAGTCAAAGACATACGCTATCTGATCAGTCAATGTACCATACGTTGGTGAGAAGGTCTCGTGAGATGTTTCCCCACAGATTCTCCTTGAAAAGAGTGAGTTGCATTTCTACCATATCTTGCACTACACGTCTAAGTTATGACTTCTGAAATTTTCCCTTCTAATACTTCTTATATGGTACGTTACTGCCTGTAAACTACACCTTAGAGAAGATACATTCAGTGGTGTGAGCTCTCCAGCTTTACTCAAATATAACTACTTCATAGCAAAACATGTTCAACAGGCAAATTAGGAGAGTTACTTGGTGTAACACACATTGGCTGGCTAGGTATGGTGAAAGATGATGCCCTCTTCAACTGGCCTGCACCAGAAATGTTCTTAGTAGATCACTTGGTTATAATTCTGCTGCACCGTAGAAAAGTTTAGGAAAGAACAAAAGGCAGTCTAATCATCCTGTGACCATAAAGGAAGATGAACTGTATGTAACCAATCATATGGTTTGGGTTTTTTTTCCCCACTTTTATTCCGTAAGAGGTTAGAAATTATAATATTGGCTGGATAGCTGGTGTTTTAAAAAATATATGTGTGACTTTTCTGATAGAGTGTGGGTGCTAGTTTAGGATGATGTATTATTAAATCGTTTTACAAGAAACTATCTTAAAAGGTAAAAGTATATGGCAGCATCATAATATAAAAACTATTATCTGAAATTAAGGTAACTGCTTCACAGATTAGTTGCATTGAAGTTTATGGCATCTTACCAAATACTATGCTGCAAACTGTGTTCAAAAAACTTTGCTCTTTTTAATGTCAGTTTTTAACCATATTGATGTCTTCAAATTCAGGCACTGATAGACACTATTCATCCCATTAATTGTTCTATGAGAGGGTAAGGATTAAAAAAAATAAACACACATTTAAGAAGTGGTATCATTTGCAAAAATTTGTATGTTCTTTAGTATACACTAACAATAAAAGCAGACTTGAGTCTTGAGTCTTCCAGCCAAAATAAAGCTATTCCTATGACCTCTGGGACTGGATTGTGAGTTAAACCTTACTGATATACTCTGGTTTGCCTCATATGTCCAAAATTAAGAAAAGAAAGTTTACTTTTAAGTTTCTTCCTTCCTGTCTCTTAGAAATGGTGACAGGCAGTCTCTGTACATAGTAGATTACTGGATACTCGGATCCAGCAGAAGTACTCCTGGGTACAGCACTTTTAATTCAGCCTTGAAAGGAGTAGAAGATCTCTTTGTTTCCAGAGGAGTGGCTGCAGCAGAAAGCAGTGCTGCAGATCAAATAGACTGAACAATAAGTGAGATGATGTATTTTAAATTGCACAATGGTATAATAGTGGGGAAGTGCCAAGCACTCTTTGGAAAGTGATTTCAGATGTTTCCTACCCAGAACAATACAGATTTTGGAGACTTCATTTAAAAGCAATCACAAGGCAAAAGGTCACCATGCAAACTGACTAATTGGTCGCTGGCCAGATGGAAACCTGTACTTAGTTCATTTCAAGGACAGGTTGCTGCTGGATAATGTATGGCAGATGGGGATCCAAGGGAGTTTACTTTCATGAGTCACGCTGGTGTGAGGGCTCTGTAACTCTTTGTACTGGGGGTCAAGCCAGATCTTGTTTTTCTCATATGAAGGATTGTCTGTGCATGCCCCAGGTTAAAACAAGGAAGGAGATGGGTACGAATCAGACTCTATTTCCTGCGACCTCAAACTGAAGTATCATATGCTTACTGTCAAAGTACTGTATAGGCCTAACCCTTTTAATTCTCCTAGAAGATATGTGATATTCATCTTCATCTACCAGTTTGTCACTGTCTTCATAATACAGTACATAAATGGAAACATCTTTCCAGAACAAATCTAGAAGATGATTTCCCCTTCTACTAGGAAATTTTCAGAGCTTCATGCTAGCTCAATAAGGAGTAAACCCTAGGAGACTGTCATTTGTAAGAATGGTAGTTAGTACTGCTTGTAAATAATCTGAATAATACTTAAAAAAAAAAAAAAAAGTTTATTGTATCATCTGTCACTTTAATGAACTCATTTCCATCTTGGACATGGGCTCTTGTTACATTTCCTTCCACACTCATTGTGCATCTTTCAGATTAATCTACACCTTTAGTTGATAAGATCTTTAGAGTATCTCCTCTTTGTTTGTTTGGTTTTTTGTTTGTTTTGGTTTTGGGGGATTTTTTACTATGGAAGTAGATTCTGTAGCTTTAGGCAAAATGTGGTATATACTCAGATTTCAGAACTTTGTAAAGTTGCTTTTCAATTCTATTGTGGTTTCCAATATCCTAGGAACAAAAAGGCATTAATGTTTGAAACATCAAAACCTATTAGTTAGTCTTACTTAAAATGGAAAAATTAAGATTTTCCAGGTAAAGAACAACCAAAATTCCAAGTAAAGTTTCTGTAGGTTGTGTGGCCTTTATTTTGTATTATGCATAGAAATAATGGAGTTCAAATCCAGCTTACTAAAGTACAAGATTGTCCCACACACCTGTGTCCAGAAAGCTCTCACATAAGTTGCATTCACTTTTGGCAGCGCTTCTTCCTTAAATGAATTCTTATTTTACAGTTTTTTAACCCCTGTCTCTATTTATGCTAAAGGTTCACTAAAACTTTAGGTAGCTAAAGAGAATACACTATGCTATGAATGCTTTATACAGGTGACTGATCAGTGCTCTGGGCACAGCATATTACTTTGAACATGACTTTCTTAAATATTTTTCTCTGGTGGCTCAAGGTCATATATCAAATGTATTACTATAGAACTTGATGCCAAGCTGGGGAGCTAATGTGGGGAGACACCTGTCAGTATGGGTTGCTGTGGATGTAATGTTTGATCTGTGCCTTCGGAATAGACCACACCTAAAGGTAGCTGAGTGAGTTGACTAACTTCTGTAGTAATAAAGAAATTTACATAATGTTTAAACTTAGATACAATTATGACTAAATCAAGCGTGAAAGAAAAAGAAATAAAATTTAAAGGGAGAAGTAGGAAATACTCTGTTGCTCTGAAAATTAAAATCCTAAATTTTGAAAGATCTTGAATCCTTCTGCAAAAGAAAAAAAAATCTAGAAAAGCCTCGGTTCTTCTCTAGATTTTTTTCCCAACTAAAAAAAAAAATTTCTTGAATTTAAGATGTACATTTTTAAAAGTTGATTTTTTTTAATAGATTCTAGAATATTCCTCTGAAACCATAGCAGTGAATTAAAATTACAATGAATTCTAGCAGCAGTAAGGATCTCTACCTATAACTCTTAAACTCTAAAGAATTTATTTACTCTAAAAAGTAGGATTTTACCCAATAGGCACAAATAAGGTGTTTCATTCAGCAGCAGAGTTTGTTGTTTGGAGTTTCTTATTTATTATTTGCTTACTCAAAAAGGTATTGAAAAACATCCTTAAAAAATCAAGAATAAACAGCCTACAAAGTCTAGTACTGAGCTGGCCAGCCTGTAAATGCTAAGCTAAACCCAGGGGAAAAGAATTCAATGCTTAGCTAGTTAGAGGAAGGGTGATAACAAAAATAAAGTCAAACCAGGAAGAGATAAAAATAGATAGGAAAGTTAAAACAGAGGAAACCATTTTCACTCTGATCATTTCAATACTGTCTTGATCCCTGTGGTTATGAAATTGCCTTAAAAGTTGTGAGTAGAAGTTTTTTAAAAATATAGAATTAG
>JAYRBT010000001.1:18773165-18799969 GCA_036023395.1 Myiotriccus ornatus
GCTATTCTATTTTTTCCATGCTTTTCTTTACATATCTCATCTTTTGGCCTGCTCATTTCAGGCAAAGACTAAGTTATGGCATGTCTATATATTAAAATACTAAACGTTTAAGAGAACTGATCAGGTTACAACTCTCTGCGTACCATCACAATGAGCTGTTTGCTATTAATTATTAATTAAAGGCCGGTTATGAAAGTTTATCCTCAAAACATAAAACAGAATTTTTACATTATTCATTAATTTATTATTTATGTTAAATGTGCTCTATGAATCTAACAGTCATTCTTCAGACCAAGGTTTGGAACTTTCTGGGTAGCCATTAATCTAAAATATATTATAGCAGGTTTTCTACCCAGGCTGTTAACTTGTATAAGTCTCTGACAATCATCGACTTGGTATGGTACCAGATTTTCTTGCTTGCTCAAGCGAAAAAGGACATACGTGCAGTCTTGTTCTTTTTTTTCCCAACGCAGTTGTCTTACATAGTTGGGCTGAAGCAACTACAATCATAAGTGGTAAAATATGAGATTTTTGATCTTCTGAATGTTGAGCAAGACCAAGAAGCTGTCCTTGTACTTCTGCCATGGTCCTTGCACCTCTGCCATGGTCCTTGCAATTCAGAGCTGAGTTAGGTTAGAGTGGATTTGCAGAAAAGTGTTTTACTCCCTTTCAGCCATGTGCCAGAGCTGTCACTCTAACATCACTGAGTGATGTGTTACTCACTTCAGGGAGGTGAAGGGTATTGCTTTTTGCTTCCTGCAATGGCTTCACTGGCTCTGACTAGCACACTTGCTCACTTGATAGTGCAAACTGGGTAGCCAAGGGGACCAAAGTGACTAAAAGGGTCAGGAGACAGGATTAAGAAATGTATTTCCTCTATGAACGGATTGAGTGTAAAATTAGTACTCCAGCTAACCTATTGGAGCAGAACACTGGTGCAGCACACTTGGAGCTGGTCTTCTCTTTCTCGAAATTAAGTGCTTGCTACTGACCAGCCACAATTAAACTCTCTGGCCTTTGATGAAGAGAGACTGTGGTTTGTGCTAAAAATACTCTGTTTTGGCTGAAATGAGAGGATGAGACTAGATAATCACAGAATGCAACATTAACCAGCAAGACAAAAATGGATAGTCAATTTAGTCCAAAGCTTAGTGGTTCATTATTTCATATCACCAGGCTATTCAAAAGAAATTACAGCATTTACTCAGTGGAAACTGGAGCTTGCCTGGTTGCAACTGTCCTAAATATTTATTAGGTCAAGCGATGTGTTGATATGTGCATTTTGCTTTGACAAATGAGGCAAATTGAATGCTCTAAGGGATCAATAGATTTTTCTACTTTCCACATACTGTTGAAATACATTTAATAGCTAACAGAGAATCTGCAGGTGCCCCAAAACTTAGGGACTTGACTGAGCTGAATTAAAGGTATTTATTAAAAACATGACCCCATGTACCTAACATCCAAAGCTGAGTCAAGAAGGGAGAGTGTATAGAGCTCAGGGACAAGGACTATGTTTTGTCCCAGACTCTGCAGGACAGTCTTATCTAAAGGACAACTGTGGCTACAGACCTAAACTAAATTAGGACAGTCTGCAGCTCTGGCCACAGCCATTGATTAAGGGATGAATCAATACTTGGGAGACAGAGACCATGAATCTGTTTCTGTCTCTTAATTTGTTACTTTCTAGTAGTTAGAGTAAGGCTTAGTTGGTTATTTTCCTTATTACTGCAATAATACTCTGGCATTGCTGAAAAAAGCCTGGCTAAGCAGCTGCTCTTTCACTGAGGCATTTACAACTAAACCAGAAATGGAAGTGTAGTGAGAGAAGGAAGCAAGAAGGGAAGGACGATGGAGGGAAATGGAGGGATGATGGAGGGAAGGAAAAAAGGAAGGAAGGGAGGGTGAATGGGAGGGAGGAAGAGAGGAAGGGAGGGCAGGCTTGCCTCTGTCAATATGGCATGGCTTAGAGACAGGACTTGGTTCCAAATTTCAGCAGCTTTATTGTAATCCTGGGAAGGGATAATTTTTTTTCAGATGTGTCCAGAAGCACATGACTGGGGAGTTGCTTGCCCTATCTTTGGCTCACATTTCCCAGTGCCACACAGCTGGGACTATTGCTCTGACACATGGAGATTGCAATGAGCTCTGCTGGGAGGGAAAACAAGATCTCACTTGAGTGATGAAAGACACAACCAAGTTCAGTGTTTACTCAGTTAGTGCATATATGTTTAAAGAGGAGGAAACCTCACCCCACACCACTAATCCCATTTTGTCTGTCTGAACCTGCCCTGTGGCTCAGCCTGACTCCACATAGTCCTTGAAGTAGTTGGCATAGCCCCTGACAGCAAGCTGTTGTTCTGCTGAACTTCCCTCAGTGGCTGCCTATTTTTTTGGCACGGCTGTGCCGGCAGCACATCCAAAGGCTTCAATTAGAAAGCCCAAGTTCAAACCACCCATGCCTTGCTCGGTCTGTGCAGCATCTGCTCTGAGCAAATGGTGTGACGCCAGTGTCTGTGCCCAGACTGACACGTGCCCCAATGCAAGCAGGAGGGGGTCAGAGGGGAAAGCCTCTGCAGCAGCAAGGGAAGAGCAGAGCGGTGCCAGGAAGCACACAGCAAGGGACACTAGATGTGCCTGCCTTTGCCGACTCTGAAATCACTCTCTCTTGAGAGGGCCACGTGCTGCAGCATTTTACTCTGGCCTTAATTACAGGCTTTGCTTGATGCTACTGCTTACCTTCCAGTAATATTGACAAATGGCTCGTGCTTGTAAGTGAGCATGGCCATGCACTTTCCAAGACCTTAACAGTTCATTTTACCCTCCTCAACCTGCTGCTGAAATTTTTAGACATTTTTTATCCACTTGCAGGGCAACTTGAGCAGTTAGAGGTCTCCAGTGAGATGACAGTGTGTGTCACTGAGACAAGGAATTAGATGACATTTTTGTACCTTTTTCCTTCCACTTGCATTACTCTACCTTTTTTCTTTTCTACTCCTACAAATATTTCTATGCCACTGCTTGCAAAGCATCAGCATTTTTTTCTGTTTTTTTCTGACCTGTGGGTATTTCACAGTGTGTGATGAATTACTCCATATTCTTTGTGAACTTACTGGGATACATAACTCTTTACTATGCACAGCCCCTTTACACTTTTTTAGGCATATAAAAGAGGCATCAAACCTAGTAAAAAATGAGAAACAATTTGGTGTAAGGGAATAACTTGAGAGGCACCCTCAGAAATGTGAAAGGGACATGTGACATTCAGTTTATTAAAACCTGACTGAGTCCTGAAGCAGAGAAGTTGTTAAAGTAGGGTTGAGAATACCCTGGCTAACATGCACTTCTCAGCTCAGATAGAAACTCTCATCTATTCCACTCTTTTCACCCTCCCTACCCCTTTCCTGCATTAATGTTATTTGAAAAGATCCAACTCTTCCCTAGGAAATAAAATGAGAGGAGATAAATAAGGAAGGGAAATGGTATGGAAGGACACTTCTCCAGAAAATATATGTCGTCTGTATAATGACTACATAAGTGTACCATAAGGGTTTTGATTTCTTATTTCCACAAGTGTACAGAGTTAGAATTGTTAAGGCAACATGATACAGCTGGTTGTGCCTATGAATTAGTTTTTCCCCAGTCAATAGAAACTGAGCAGTAATAACCTTAATTAACATTTGCATAATTGTGATTAGTAACTTACAAAGGAACTGTTGTAGTAACATTACAAAAGATTATTTAACAGTTATTGAATTATGCTTTCTTTATTTAATTTTTTTTTTTAGGTCACAGTGAGCAGCATACAGGACGTGTTTAGTTGATTATGTAATTAAACATATTAAGTAGCTGTAAGCTGAAGTAATTAAGAGAAGTTTGAGCACTGCCTAGGTCAAGTAAGATCTACGAGAAGTCTGAGTGTTTCCTAAGGAGTACAGCTAAAGCATCAAGGTTGTCCAGCTTGAAACTCAATTCTGGGTTGTTCGTCACTGTTCACTGATAGTTTCATATGCTTATTCTCAAGAAGTGCTCCTTGAGCTCTAGTGCCTAATTCAATTAGATGGTACAGTTCATTATTTACTGCTCAGCTTCAGCAGTGCTATGAGAATTGGGGCCTAGGATAACTCTTTTTTCAATGTCAAATTACCTCAAGTGTCAGTTGTGATGGATCCAGGACTAACTTCAGACCGAGATTAAAGCTCCATGACTTTGCCCTGTGCATGCTTTGAATTTTAATGGGGATGCTCAAAACATAGACAGCAAAGGGGAAGTGGGTAGTGAAGCAGAAGGGAGATAACCCCTCCAGTTCCCTCTGGAAGACCAAAAGAAACTAGCTGTGATTAACAATCAGCAGCAGGTTATCAGAGACCAGAAACAAGGGCAATAAGTCTCCTGATAAGGCACTGTGGGAAGCATCAGCTCCAATTTTTATTTTGAAGTTTGAAAGCAGAGAGGTGATGGTGTTAGAAAATGCAGAAATTTTTAAAAAGAAAGAGGTCTGTACTTTGGTTTAGCAGAACCCAGAATATCTCATAATTTTAAAAGATCAGAAGGAAAAAGAAATACAGAAACTAAATGAAAAACAATGAGTGCCAAACATGATAAGGAAGTTCATTTCATTCCCTCAACCCAAGGGTTTGATATCAGAGAACCACTTATACCCATGGAGCACTGAACTGTTTCCCCACCATTTACCGACACTGCAGCAAGGAAATATTTCAGTGCTGTAGGAGTTATTAATGGACTGATATTACTGCTAATGGTGCTGAAGAACTTTCAGCAAATGAGACATTACAGAAAGAAAATCAAAAGATAATGATAAGACAGTTTCTCTTTAAGCTGTCCACCTTTGTATTTATTACAGTTTATCTGTACTTAAAATCTAATGCTTGTTCTTCACATTCAGCCTCTTTGTCTTTATTCTACCTTTATGTTTCCTGGGCTTATTTTCCTCATTCCCCTAAGCATCGCGTTGATTTATGGGATAGCACATTGCCAGAGAAGTCCTTGTAGTTGGCTGCACCCAACTTCTCTGCCATTCCAACAACCTTTACTCTCATTCCTCTGACTCTGTTTGTTCTCAGATATTTTTTGGTCACATTTGGAAAAGATTGATCTTTCCGGTCCCGGCATGCTAAATTATTCTGATTTTTGTAAGTTGGAAGTGACCAAAGGTGTATGTTTTCAATTAATTTTTAAGACTGGTTCCTTGTGAGATTGCACATCTCTAAACTTGAACTTCCCTTATGCTTTGGCAGCATTTGAAAATGCGACATCTTAGCTGAGAAGGAAGTGAATTATTAAACCTCTCAAACTAAGAGCATCAGCTAATGAAAATTAATAATAATAATAATAATAATCTGTATTTTAGGAATCTTTGAGAAGTATGGTATATAGTTCAGAGAAGTCACAAGGAAAGTGACTGAAATATGAACTAGAAACCCAGAATGTTTTTAAGTCACGTAACTAACTTCTAAGCTAAAAAAAATAAAAGTCTAGATTATGTGCCTTGTAAATGAATCATGAGGGTATAACAGATCACTATTTGCAATGATTACTACATGCTCCGATAGAGGACCCAAAAATATAGTTTTATTTTAACATATAGGAGATACACAGCTCTTTTTATTGCATGCTTTGGCTACACTTCTGTGTGCTCCCAGCTGTGAATTTTGACTGCATGTTAGGTATGGAATAATCCAATTTTGCACAGCAGAACTTGGCAGACTCTACTGAATTTCTCTGATTCAAAGACAAGATGTTTTGGTCTTGTACAGATTCCACATCGAACTTGAACATTCTTTTTAGAGCACAAAAGCTTCACCAAAGCCAGGCTGGATTTTTCTGAAGCTAGTCAACCATCCATTAAAATTGATGATCAGGAGAAAGTACAGTAAAAGCACAGTAAAAAGAGAAAAATGTACCACCTCCATTGGATCAAATGAGAGGACAACGGCTTCTATTGACAGCTGCTTTATTACTGGAAAAATCCCTTTTTTGGGGCCAAGGGATTGAATTGCACAGAGCCATCCTGTAAAGGCAAAGTCTAGCTGCTGTTAATCCTGGCCTTTGGCAGCTGAAAATCTGTGCTCCGGCTCTGTGCAGCCCCACTCCTTCTCGAGAGCACTGGCAAAGATGATAAATCTCTACTCTGCTGCATCCCCAGCTCACACTAAAAGCCTCCTGTAATCAGACACACTCCAGAGACTCCTCCCTCAGTAACACCACTTCAGTGTTCACCGAGCCAGAAATGCCAGGGAAACCGGGTGGAATAAGGCTTTTTGCCTTAAGCAAGTCCCACTTCTTGAGCTGAGCAAGTGGGTTCTATTCTTCTAAGAGGCAGGAGCTAAACTGGGCATCAACACACTGCGTCCAGTGCTGCGGGTTTGGCAATATCGCTGACTCCAAACCGCGGCGATGTGGGAGCTGCTTCTTGTGCTGTTCAGCGACTCCCTTAGGAGTCTGGGAGACTGATGGGCAGGAAAAGGAGGTGGCTGGCATAGCTCCCCCAGCTCTACCCGCCTGTGCTCACAAGTCCCTCTCATAAATCTATCTCAGTCTATTTAGTGGAGCCGTGAAGCCTGCTAGTGCCGGTGATTGCTCATTAGCTTATATTCATGACAATTATCCCCAAGGAAGGGGGGACTATAGCCTCTGCTTTCAGCATGCAAATTAAGCAAAGTTTGGAGTTACTGCTACACAAAATCACTGAATGCCAGGCTGTCATTACTGCAGTTGGTTTTCAGAATACAGTTTTAATTGAACTAATTATCACAGGCTTGCACAGGTATTTTGAGGTTTTAATGAACACTTTATAAGAATTTTAATCATGTTGCCGTTGAAGGCAATGACAAAAGTGCTTCAATGGCTTTGCATCAGAGTACAGACAGTGAAGAATATTTATTTTTCTTGTATAACTAAATAATGACATATATCTGCAGCTGGTACAATGGAAAGCATTAAACTCAGGTGCTCATGACTCATTCTATTTGGAATATTTAGACAAATAGAGCCTCAAATCAAAAACAGATAAACCAAATTAATAGCTAATCTAGGTTGTTACCAAGAATAACATCACGAAGACACAGAAGATGGAAGCACCACATTTCATACTCATACCAAATGAGCCAGCCTGCGAGCAGCGGCCCTACAACTGCAAAATCCTTCTGACAGAGACCTGTGCAAAGGCAGAGAGAAACTCTGTCCTGCACTCACTAAAGTGAGTGTGTCTAACTCAGTCATGGTAATTGGAACTCCAAATGAATTAATTCTAATAATCTTACTGATTTCAGCAGGATTACTTATCAGATCAGCAGCTAATATGTGCAAACAAGGGTATGTGCTGCCCAGAGGAGTGAGTCTGAATAGCAAAAATGTTTAGATCTGGTTTCCTACAGCATTTTTTTTTTTTTGGAGTCTTTTACACCTACACAGACAAGCATGCAGCCTGCTCTTTTTTTGACTGGCCAGGTGGTCACTTCTGCCTGCTCTGCACACTCCTTGCATGACTGTGCACTCTGCTGAACCAGGGCTGTCTCACCAATCAATGTCAGAACATGTGTAGGAGAGTAGTTGCTGCTCTAGAGGAACAGGTTTTTTAACAGGAACTTGTAGCTACCAAAAAGTTAAGTGTGGAATTCAGGTGCTGAGGCATACGGTGCCCTGGAGTGCCTGGGATGCTGGTGCAGGACACACAGGTATGACCTGTGTCCTTCTGGAGTGGCAGCTGGAGCCCAGGCAGTGTGCTCTACAAAAAGATCCCTGGTGTAAAATGGGACTAATCCCCCTGGTTTCACCAGCTGAAAATCTCCTCAAATATCTGTCCATGCTCCCCATTTTCTGACAACACTAAAAGAGGCTGTGGGCACAACCAGCTCTCCCCAGCACAAAAATGTATGAACAAAAGGTAGTGGCAGGCTCCACCATATGTTACTCTAGCTAGAGCATCTAGAGAAAAGAAAGAGTAAGCTAACAGCCAAGCTTTCACTGAATGTGTAGTGGGTAATCTAATGAAGAATATAATGCGCAAGGGCAATAAAGATGTAATAAAGGGCAATAAACAAGAGGTAAAAGCAGTCATCTGGCCCTTATCACAGCCTCACCAGGATCAAATTTTTATCAGATGCTGGCAACACTTGTCTTTCATAAACAGTTTTTACACAGAATCCTCATTTTTCCCAGGCAAGTCATTCAAGTGTCTCTCTATCCTTAGCATTCAAATGCTCTCTTTTCTGTTTAACCTCCCTTGCTGTAGTTTAAACCCATTATTTCCTAAGTCCCACTGGCAGTAGATTTTTACATATTTGAAGACTTGCTGTGACATCTTCCCATTGTTATAATCAACTGTGCCACTTCCTTTCTTTGGATCTTTTCTTTTTTGCCTGTTAGACCACGTATTCTAGACTGCTGATAATCCTTAGTGCTTTCATCTGGCTGCTCTTCAACTGCAGAAGCTCTTTCTCTTCTCAGTCTCATCTCGTACTCCATACTGAATTCTTTGCAATGTATATGAGGCGGGTCCTAGCCCTCAGTGCCTCTATCAATTGTATGAGTGGCATCAGAACAGCGAGGTATTAGTTTTGTGCTTATGCTAGCTGTCCCAAGGGTTTCACATCATAATTGCCATCAAGAAAAATGTAAAAAAAAAAAAATCAAATTATGAAAGCCAGGCAGAAATTATAGATAAATCTGAGTAATGGACATTCTTTTTTACTCATTGTGTCTCACAGATGATATTAAAGTTCAGAGTTGATTCTTGACATTGTTTGAACTTCAAAAGGTGTAAACTTTTTTCAGTAAGAAAGGAGGGTTTCCAAGGTGTTATGTAGTTCTGCTCAAAGAAACCCTCTGCTTTTTCATTCCTCTGTTCAATATTTAACTCTTTTTGACCTTGTGTTTAGTTCTTAGTGAAACATTACAGCAGTGTGGAGCTATAAAATTGTTGCATGGTTACTTCTCTCTCTGCTGGAACTATGACATTACTGTCAAATCAGTTCTAGTGGACTCAACCTTTAGAAGGCCACTGGTTTCTGACAACATTAATTTTTCATACTCTAAAAATGAAGCTTTTAATTGCAAAGGAAACCTCTCTGAACCAGGGCAGCACCATCTTGCTGCAGCCCAGCAAAGCAGACATACACAGTAGCTCAGAGAAGTGTGAACTACCCTCATTTTAATTTTTAATTAAAATGCACCACTGCAATAGAAAGTCAAAATTCAAGATAAGACTGTGCAAATATTCTCTTGGTAGGGGAGAGGGAGGGCAGGAGGAAGGAGTATTGCAGTTCCAGACAAATCTGGGCTAATAACATCATTATTTTGTCCATGATGTCTCGTAACAGACATCAAAGATCAAAGCTGTCCATCTCCCTGGACATCAGCTTCCAAACTGAGTGAGTAGGAAAATTCTCTGAATGGAGTACTTTAGTACTGTGTGATTTCAAGGATTTGTTTCTCTGGTACAGGTAGTAATATTTGCATGAATGGTGTGTCGGAGCTGCAATAAATGGTGAGAATTAAACATTTTCTTCCACATCCCAGCATGATTAAATCGAGAATAGATTGACATAATATATATATTTATCTATGTATGGTTCATACTTTTAAAAATATCTTTGTAGAGAGCTATCACCAAAGAGACAAAGGTTCATATTAACTTCTGGTATACCACCTATTCAGACCAACTGGAGTGACATTTGCATCTCTTCCAGATGAGATCTTAAAGCTGAAAAATTGTGATAGGTAAAAGAGTGTTGTAGAAATAGCTAAATTCTGTACTAGGCACTTTAAAAGCATCCAAATTGCTTATTTTTCAGCTGTGAAATAGAAGTCTTTTCCACAGTTCTGGAAACATGGGATTCAAGGTGACTTCACGGGGCGTTAATGGACGAATGATCTGCACCCTGCTAACAATATTTCATGAGCAATGATGTAGCAAATAATATAGTCTATTACGCTGTACCACCAGATGCCATCTGAAAAACACATTGCTGGTTTTAACATCCCAGACTTAATCAACTTTCCACAGAAATGACACTGATGCCTACTGTAAAAGACAGTGTATCCTCAGCCTTGACTTGCAGATCCTTAGATGAGGCAGTAATGACATCCCATTTCCAGTATCTCTCCCACCAGTTGAATCTCTGATGGCTAATAAATGGTGATGGCATTAGTCAATGTGTTCAATATGTGCTGGTACCTGGATGTATGGGGCACTTGTTTCTATATGGGGCACATTTTTTGGTCCATGCAGATTTAAGAAAGTTAATTCCTTTGAACACTCATGGTAAAATAGAGTTGTTTTTAAACGAAGTCCTTAAGCATTACCATGGGCAGGGCACCCTAAAAGGCAGAGACCCGTGGAGAACATGGGTTAGCCTGTTGTTTAGGAGGCAAAAGCCAGCTAATTAAAAAATAGGAGAATGCAAACAGTCAGTGGGACTGCAGTATATCAGAAGTGTTAGAGATGCTCTAGGTGTCTTGTGCCCTTCAAGCAACTCCCCTTCTAACCATCACCAGCCTCCACACCTCCACATCTGCACTTTGGACTCCCTCAGCACCATTTGGACTCATCTCCCTTTGGGGTCCAAGGGATAGGCAAGGGAAAAGAATGAAGCTGAGGACGCATACTGCTTCCTTCAAAATCCACTGTCTTCAGAAATGCTTCCTTCTGCTCTTTCAGTTCCTAGATGCCATCATAAGCCTTTCATTGCAAATCACTTCTCCTGGAGTACCATTAGAGTGATCAACCTTTTAAATGGAGTCATCCTATTCTGAAGAAAAATAGTTTTAATGACACGCTTGCTTTCAAGTGAAATCCTGTTTAAGGTTCTTCCCAAGGGCTTATAAACTATTATTAAGGGGACAGATGCACTAGGACATGAAAAGAATTTTCTCTAAGTAAACTGATGAGTGATTTGTTTGAAGATTGAAATATGTTTTCAAAAGTCAAGGCCTTGCTGTTTATCAATTTTTTTTATCAATTACTGCTGTTGTTAACTTCCACCAAAATAAATTTGCCAGCCAGCATGAGCAAAAGTATCTCCTGTAATACCTATTCTACTGACTAAGGGGAAAACTCTTAAATAAAAATCCAGGCTCTCTGCTTAGACCTTGCCTATGGGGAGTGTTACATAGAAAATAACGAACTTTAATGACATTTTAATGGAAGAAAATGAAAATTTGTCTCTGATCTTCTGCAGTTCAGCCATTGGTAACTGTTGTAATTGTATTCTTTTGAAGTTGTATTACATCAGGATGAGTAAAAATAGACGGATGTTGCCCTGAGCTATCTGGAAGTAGCTAATGAAAATAACCATGCCAACAGTAGTCGCTGGGAATGGGCAGAAATTAGTAGAAATTCAGAAAGAAAGAGGTGAGGAGAATAGCTGAGGAGGAAGTAACTATAAGCAATTTATAAATTCTGAATCGGATCTTATAGAACACAGTGTTTCTATGGGAGTATTTTCTGTTAAATTTATTTTTACACTGTCTGTCTACTTTTCTTTGTCTTCCTTTTACCTGTATATATAATTAAAACAATATATATTTTTAAACATATATATATAATTAATGCATATATATAGATATATAGGTTTCCATTTTAAAAGAAGGTTTTGAACAGAAAGAGGAAAAAGCAATAAAGAAAATAGTAACTCCAGCTCCTTTTTTCCAAAACCGCTGTCTCAGAATTTTTAGGAGTATGAAACACCAGTGTGAAGATTTCCTGGAAGACTGACAAATACAGGGACTGGCATGAAACCCCCTCAACAAACTCCATTGCTGCTCCTACCTTCTCTCCCACTTAGGTGGCAGTAGGCTTTACTTCTCTAAGACAGCCAGTAGCACAGTGCCATAACCTTTCTGTTCATTTTAATGCATATATATTACCAGCAAAAGAGATTTTATTTCAGAGTAACCTATCCCTTTGTCTCAATCTTCTTTCAACTTGTAGCAGGAAGCTTGGTGGCCACTCAGTTTTTGCGTACATTTTTTTCCAGTCCCCTGCAAACTTTCACACTCACACAGTTAACTTTTTCTCTTCAGCAATAAAATAGAGCAGGAAGACTTTTAGAAGCAGCCAGGAAGCCAATATTTTCCCCACTCAAGTAAATTTCCCTTGGCATTTTCTCTCTTGGTGCCCATGCAACCTATTCCCCTGCAGGGCTCAGCATGAGCAGCCACTTGCCGATGCAGAATAACTGCATTTAGTCTGCAGCAGGAGCTCTCAGTACTTGGTACTTTTCCTAACACTTGACTGGGAAAATTGGCTGGGGAACCAGAGACCTGAGGCAAGGAGTGAATAAAAGATATGAGCAGAAACCTCCTTCTTTTAACACCTGGAGACGAAGCACACACAAAGGGAGAATGGGTTATTGAAAGACTTCTCCAGAGGTGTTCTGCCCTATCCTGACCTTTCCTCCTGCATTACTCTTTAGTTTATATATTGTCATTTGGTATCCTGTGAAATGACAGTGACTTGTCATGTAGTGAAAACACCAGCGTCCCTGTGGGAAAAGAGGAGGACCGAATCCAGGCAGCAGGTCCTGCCTGCCAGGAGATCACTTCCATCCACAGCTGGGTAGGATCACCAATCACTGCTAGTCCATCTTCTGTCTCTCAAGTTGATATCTTGACAGACATTCAGCAAATAACTCCCATACCTGAGTTTCCTTTACTATGAAAAGAGGAAAGATTGTTATCCTCTCCCCTGAGAAGTGTGGTATAAAGAATAATTAGCCCCTGTTTGTAAAGCAGTTTGCAAAGAAGAAAATGTCTGTGGGAGGACCAAGCACAATACAATAACATTACTAAATTGGTTTTTAAGCTAATATCTCTTTGATAACTATAGCTTTGCTGAGGAAATAAAAGAGACAAGGCTACAATCCATCACTTTGAATCCAAAGCTAGTTCACTGCTCCATTACCTGCTGGATGAGTTCTGAGCTATTTCCCATTATTCTTCAAAGTTTCCCAAAGGCCGTGTTTGCAGTGTGAGCTGCAGGGAGTGCAAGCTGGTATTGCTTAGAGTCACATCAGGTTGCACCAAAGCAAGTCCTGTCCTGGAGCTTGCTCAGTCCTGGGCCAGCTGCAGGCAGCTCTGGGGTGGCCAGGATCTGTGCACGAGACCAGACTTATACCCTGGTCCAACCTTTCTCTGAACTCAGTCTCAGCACACATGAACAAGTGGTATGTTTTCTTTTAGCTCTGAGACACTTGAAATTCATCCAGATCTCCTAATTCTGCACTGCCCCATGTCTCACAGTAGGTCTTTTTAACTCCTGTCTTTAAATGAGGCAGAACTTCCCAGCCACAGGCAGTTCATTTAAATATAAATGTAAAAGCTTTGCTGAAGGAAATGGTTTCTGCTCAGCTATTTGGTTATGAAATCAAATCATTTCTCTGCTCTTTTCAAACTGGTGGCTAACAGACGATAACAGTGAAAAAGGGGGACTGCAGGGCTGGATTTACCTGAGTTAAAGACATTCATTCCTCTGTGTGCTTAAATCTATATTGAAAGTAGTATGTTTTCAATTAAGACCTGAGCTTATGGGATGATTTTTTTTTTTTTTTAATCTCTAAAGCACCAGAGAGAAAAGCCTTTAACTCTCAGGAAATTGTTACATGTAGAATTATACACCAATGTCATCAATTATTCTTTCTTATGTTCACAAATGATAACAAAGAGATGACTTGATGGGTAAGATCACCAGGCAACAGGAAACCTCTGGTTACAAATAAAATAAAGGCAAGGATAAAGAAATGGCTAGCTGAGCTTCCCTGAAACACAGGAAAAAAGTGCTGAAGGCACAGGAATCCATCAGTGATGTCTGATCTCTGATGTCACAGAAAATAACTCAAGGAGTTGTCTTCTGAGTGAATGAATTGCTCCTGTTCTTTTTCAGAGGAAGTCAAAGGCTAACCAAAACATCGGCATTTTCTTTGACGTCCAAATGTGTTTGTGCTTTCAAACTTAAACTACAACAGTGAGCTCTTCCATCACTATCATTTGGCTTTGTGGAAGAGGCAATGCAACTTTAGAACCAAAAGAAGTGTGAGTTAGAGTCCCCTAGTTCCTTGTCCTCTTATCTTGAATTGTCTTGTCACAAACTTCCTCACCTTCTCTCATGTACAAGTCACTTTTCCCTACTAGGTGTCTGAAACTCTTTCACCTTGTGAGAAATAATTAATTCCCCCAAATACATTCTCTTTTATCTAAATGTCGATACGCTGCAGGGACTGACAGAAGCACATATGTTACATTCTCCCTGCAGCTGAGCATTTTGCAACCTTGCAAACCTTTTTTCTTTACCTACCTGAAGCCTGTGTTAGAGCATGTAGGTGACCTATGCAAAACTCTTTGGTCCTGGGATGCTGGCTTCTTTTATTCAGCTGCTGGAGTGGTTTGCAGGAAGATAAATGTTAAGGATTTTTCTCATATTATTTTTTCTATATAAACTTCACTGAAATTGCTGCAGGCATGATAGTCATTTGCTATTGGGAATTAAAGGTGAGCAGAAAGGTGTCTAAAAAAGCTCTATGTTATATAACATCCTGAGGACCTATGACCCAAATAACTTAAATATCCTATGTAAAGCCAAGTGAATAGAAAGGTTGTCAATAAATGTATTACACAGTACATGATTAGAGATGTGGGTATTCTCTTGCTCCTGAAACTTCCATTTGTGAGCTATAAGACAACTTTTCATGAATTTACAGTGCAAAAATTTTTTTAGCAACAAGAATTGTTTTCATTTTTGTAAACGCTTTTGCAGCTCAGATCTATGAGCACTGAACAAATCAAGGCTGGATAGGAAAGTTGAAACTTGGCAGTGCTCACTTTCCTTTTCCCTCCACAGCCTGTGGCATTAGCACTGGCTGTGATCAAGACTTTGGCCCATTATGAAAAATCATGTATCTTTATTCCTTATGATTCCTTGGACATATCAGTACTGTTTCTATTCACTTAGCATGTCTGTAGTTCCTATTTATATAATTGTCCTCATACTCTTTGCTCCATCTTCTGCACTCTTCCCCAAACAGATGGCTTTAAGTCTACCTTATGTCTGCCCCTTTTTTCTGTACTAAGGGAAGAGTAGTTTTTGTTACAAATCAGTGGTTCAAGGTTACGTTCCTAGAACATCAGCAGAAAAAGTATTAAAAGTCAATGGAAGTAAAAAGAGGAAAAGGCCATTTATGCTTACCTATAAACCATGTGCCAATACCACAGTTATTATGAAACAGGGTATATTCCTACTCTGCTTTATAGCTGTCTCTTTCCTTATATTGTGCTATAATTTGTTTGGCTTCAGTCTGCTCAAGTGTGTGTCTGTGTCTGTGTGTGTACCTCTGTATTTTAGGATCTGTGATTATGCAATCCTTTGGGAAAAGTTAAGGTATGCAACCTGTTTGTAATAAACAAACCCTTAGTTTAATTTGCTAATTCTGTCTTCTTCCTTTAAAGATCTAAACAGAGCCTCACATGCAGTAATGTTCTGTTTCACTCACTGCCTCTTACAGGAGGTAAATGTACTCAGAGGAGGGTTCAGACTTCATTTAGACCCTGCTTCATGGTCGGTGGTTGTAATTGTCTGAAAAGGCAGCAGTGGGTATTAACCAAAGTCATACTGATACAGCAAGTGGCCAAGTATATTCTTTCTTCAGGTTTGTCACTGTACTCAAACACACTGTATAGCAACAATATTTAGTTTAACTGCATCTAGTTGTAATTATACCTTGTTCAAGGAAATGTCTCTTTTCATTTCTTCCGTGCAGGGTTTCCTCAGTATTTCAGATTTCATTTCCCCTTCACCACTTAGTAAAAAAGTCTCTATGAGATAAGCTCTAGTTCAAAGCTACAGAGTTTATGTATTTTATTTATATGTTTTCTATTTCTTACTCCATTTTGGTTCCAGACATCCAAGACATTTTAACTGTGGAATGGAAAAAACATCTGGACTGGAACAGCATTGTAAGAGATAATCAAATGCTGCTAAAGGTAATAACAGAACAGCTGATACTCATCAAATGTAGATTTACTAAAGGTAATTAAGAGGAGAACATTGAACTGAAAGAGGAGAGGCTTATCACAGGATAATCACATGAAATAATTTTAAATGGTCTGTTTTCCTCCAGGTTTGAGGAATTTGCATTGCAAAGGTTCATGTCTGTCTTAAATGTTCTGCTGTAACTTGCACTTCATTGCATACTACATATTCTAATCTCTCAATCTGCAAAATATTTGTATGAGTGCTTCATACAACAGGACTATAGCCACATTTTTAACAGAATGTAGCATGTAGTCTATCTTATTACCTAAAAATGTAGTGAAGTGCTTTGTGAGACTGACCCAGAAAACCTCTGCCTGTACTTCCCAATGAGAAAAATTATACCCCTCCAAAATAATATAAAAAACCCAAAACAATGACAACAACAACAAAAGACAACCCCGGGCTATTCCAAACAGCTGTATATGTGTCTAAAGATGCACATATTGAATATTTTCAAGCTTCTAACCTATGGGTCCTCAAGGATATAAATACCTGAAGGGAAGATGCAAAGAGGACTGAGCCAGGCTACTTTTGGTGGTGCCCAGTGACAGAACAAGAGGTGAAGAGCACAAGAGGTGATGAAACACTGGCAGTTCCCTCTGAACATCAGGAAACACTTTTTGCCTGTGAGGATGACCGAGCATGGGCACAGGTTGCCCAGGGAGCCTCTGGAGCTTCCCTCCTTGGAGATATTTAAAAGCTGTCTGGACATGGTCCTGGGCAGCTGGATCCAGGTGACCCTGCTTGAGCAGGATAGTTGGAGGTCCCTCACAACTTCAACCCTACTGTGATTCTATGAAATTCAAATTTTAGAAATGTATACTTTTGGTTCTGGTTGTTCCTGTTTCAATTTCAAGCCACACTCAAGGTTAGTGAGTGAACCAAAGTGAACAGCTTGGAAGGAAACCTACCAGTGCTCTTCCACCCAGTTCTACAACTGCATCACCAACTCCTGTAGGGTCCAGGACAGGTTAACTCCCAGAAAAACAAGAAATTAATTTTCTACCTACTTGTACAGATGCTTCACCAAATATTAGCAGAAAAACTCTTTTGCCAAGTAACTTTCCAGAATAAATGTATTCTTTTATTCTTCTAATTGTTTGCTTGTGTGTGTCAGCCCAATATACCATGGACAGGAATTTTTCACTCCCACTTATCTTTTCTTCCTCAAAAAGAAAGCCAGGCTCTTGATCTCTGACACAGGTTCTGCAATATCTCTGTTCAGTTCTTTACCAAAGGCTTCCTGTGTGACATAGGTTATGTTGCTTTATTCAAGCAATAATCCACGAAGCTCCCACTGGTTTCAATGTACCTGAGGAGTTTTAGGCTTTAACATTTTTGTCTCATTTCCTTGTTTGTGAAATATAGCTAAAAATACTTTCCTTTGGCTGCCTTTTATGCAGGTTCTTCATCTAGAAAATAATCTCTCTGTGGTAGATACAGTCTCCTGCTATATGTTTGATGATGTCTGTCACAGTAGGTCATTCATCTTGGCTGGGAAGCCTGAGAACTATTGCTTCTATACAGAGGAACTAGGGAGGAACTCCATCTGCACCTCTGGGCTTTCTTACATGAAAGTTGAAATACTTCACCCAAAACTAAAGGTGATCAAAACTTAAATACTGTATTTCTTTTGAGAGAAGAAAAATCTGCACATGTTTCATCCTGAGGTTTGTGGGTCTAGGCAAGAGAAATCTGAAATATTTTTTAAAAATAAAAGCTTAGGAAAAAGTGGGTTAGCCTCAACAAATAACAGTAATACTAGAAAGTGTAATAATTAATGGGAATGACAGCTGAAATGGCTCATCCTATTTTTGCAATATAGGCCTGCAATATTACAAACTATTTCCAAAAACAGATCTTGCACATAACAGTGGAATCTAACACTGCTACACAGCACTTTGTCACAAATTCCAGGAGAATTCTGTCTGCATGTGCCCTAATATTTTGCACTGCTTGGTGAAAGCAATTCTCTCAAAGAGCAAAGGAAAAAGAAAATGAGCGGTGGGTCCCACAACTCATCTCAAGTTCTGTCTGACTCTGTCTCAAGTTCTGTCAAGTGACTGTCTTACATTTTTTTTTCATGAGGTCTTTGAGAAGCAGCAGCAGTTATAAGATTTTCATTTCCTGGAACATTTCTTGCCAGGGTAAGAGCTAAGTGTTCTTTTTTTGTCCTTCTGTTTCTTTTTTTTTTTTTTTCTTTCCTCTTTTTTAGTTTTTAAGATAGGTGTGCAGCATGTCTGGAGGATAGATTCATGGCCTACTTTTCCTAAACTGAATACTGAGATTTGTGTACTTTCTGATATTTGGTAGGGAGTTCCTCCTTGGGCCAGTGTGTGTTAGCCTTCCCATGGCAGAACAGCAATGGAAGGTGTAACTCAAGTTGAGAAGGAAAGCCCATCATCATCATCTCTGTGGAGTAAGAGATTGTTGAGTGCCAGTGAACAGGTTTCCGTACCTTCAGTAAATAAATAAAATCCAAATTGAAACAAAGGGACAGTATCCTTTGTCATTCATTTGCTGAAGGGAGTCCATGTGCATTGCTCAATCAGGGCTAAAAAAGCAAGGTGTAGGCAGTAGAATGTATCAAAAACTGGGAGCTGTGGGAAAAGGTCATGAGAAACTACTCCATATTAGAGATGGCAAGGGCAATTAGACACTGAGACTGATCATTTATGTAAGACTCACTAACCCTCCTTGCCTTCAGTAGCATTTCATCACTCGTGAACCAAGGGGACATCTAATGGAGACCACAGCATCCCAACAATTTGTCTGTGCTGTTTAAGAACATCCCCCAGCCAGAGCCGTCCATCAGATCACTGGGCAGCAGCAGTGACATTTCGGTAGACGTGTTTAATTATATCAATACATCAATAGTGCTGACATTTCGAGGAGCTATCACCTCAGGATAAGCTAGCTCTAAAACTAATCTCTTTTCTGTCCTTCTCCATCTGCCCTGAAAAATAAAGCTGCATGAATCAGATTTTTAAACAGAGGTAGTACTTGGAGAGAGGTGCAGAGCTCAGAGAAGTCCATTTGAGAGCCATAAGCACCCAATTCCCACTGCAGCCCTTAGTGGCCTAAGAATTCCTTTCAGAGACTGACTTCAACTGTAGTTCCCCAAATACCTTCAGAAATCACAAGGCAGAAAGAGAAACAGTGGTCCCACAGTGCAAAATGCTTGAGACTGCTTTGATTATCTGGCATTCAAAAGTCACCCCAAATAAACAGAGTTAGCACTGGCCAGGAAGAGGTGCCAAGGAAGACAGGTTTGTCTCAGCATCCCATGCATGCCCTGGCTGGTAATCCCAGACAGTCAGCAGCCCCACGTAGCGCCACTGCAAAGCACTGAGACTCACTCTCTGACTTTTCACTGCTGCCAGTCCAAACTAGTGCCAGCAGCCAAGGCAAGAGGTGAAATCTCTGTGCTCTGAAGAATCAAAAATGTGCTGTTAGAAACAAAAATCAGAAGGTGTCTTAAGGAAATAATGCAAAAGCAAAAAGGAGTCAAAGCAGCCTGCTAGGGATTTGCAGATGCTTTGCTCCAAACACACAGAAACTCAGCTAACCTCATTACACAGGATGTAAATGGGACTCTGTCACTTCTCACTGGCTAACAGAAGGCCTTTAGTTCTCTTTTAACATTTTTACTCTTCTTTACAGTTTTTTTTGACGGCATAAAATATCTCAGAAAGGAAAGGGATTTCTTTGTCTCTCCTACTTGAAAGCAGGAGCTCGAGGAAATTTGGGAGAGTCCATTTACCCACAGGATCACAGGACCAGCAGGGTTCTGCTAAAAGCTGTATCAGTAACGAAAAGAGAGACATGGAAAAAGGAGCACCAAAAAAGTTGTTTCTCAGCCGCAGTGCAAACAGGAGCAGGACAGAGATGCTGCAGCCTGTGCCAGGGAGTGCATCTCCTCTCTGAGGTCCATAAATGACTGAGGATCTCCACGTTATAGCAGGACACTGACCACTCACTGCAATGTCTTACAGCCTGCTGACTGAAGGACACAAGCGCTGCAAGTAATGTTGCTTCACAGTTTTTTGTTCTTGCTGCTACTTGGTTGCTCATCTTGAGTACCAGTGATGAGCACAAATGCGGCAGCAGACAGAGCTCAAGAGCCCAGTTTTGTCCTCCACTGCTACCCCCACCAGACCTTTTGCTCACTGCTGAACTTTCATGTTGTGCCTTGCAAAACTTCACTTAGACATTTGAACCAATATTTTTAAAGATGAAAATCATAACATTTCAAGTGAAATATATTGAAGTATAACTGTTCATTGTTTTGAAAAACAAACACAAAGCTTCTTACATCATCTTCTGCCAAATGCTGTTCAAGGCAGTGGGTAATTCTTTAATAACTAAAATAACTCTTTAATAATTAAAGCAATCAGGCAAAAGCTATGTTTTTTGGTTTATAAACCCCTCTATATTATATTTATATGATTCACTGTGGCAAACAGTCCCATTTAAGGGAACTGGTTTTCTCTGTTTAAGTTGATATATTTATATATAAATATATATATATATTTACCAGAGGGTAAATGTTTTCAAGGCTACTCCCTGAAAGCTGAGGCCATATTTCCTGTTTCTGGCCACACAAAACAAAAGAGGCTCTTCTGTGGTGCTCTGAGGGCAATTCACCCAAGCTGAGCCATTGCTAGTGTGTTTCCCAAACAATTCAACCATACCAATAAGCTACAACCTAGAAATGGATTTTGTTTTTATTTATTTTTTGAGGGGGGGATGAAGAAAGTTATTATGTTTAACCACTGGACCTGACTCATGCTCACCTAAATATCTGCTCAGCCCCTGCCGCTGACTCAGTGATCCCTGCAGGGCTGGCTGAGGCTGCCACAGCCAGACTGTGTGGAAACACACTTTGACAATGAGAGTGCACTGCAGGCTTATGCAAGCACTCATATATCTACTTAAGCATAATGAAAATGCTCTGAGGATAACTTTTCCTACAGCCATTTGTTGTTTTTATGTTGTTTCTGTCCACGCTGGCTTCATGCCAAGTTCAACCAACAGTTTTCGATTGTTTTGAAGTGTTCCTTATGAATCTAAATAGTTGGGGGGAAATAGCTACTAATTTTCATTCTTATAGCATCCAGATCCATGTTATAAGTACATTTGTAAATATGTTTTGTATCACCGTTGTGGGATTTCATTTATTCTCTTTGGATTTTTTTTTTTCAGAATCACAACTGACTGGCTGGAATATGAAAATTGCTAAAGGGTATTTTCCATCACCCTTTAGGCAGCTGCACCCAAAATTGATTGAAAATTAACTTTCCAAGGAGAGTTCAGTTTAATTCCTAATTTGCTGAAGAGAAGGAAATATTGAAGACACTTTGGCCTTGAAGAACTTGGAAGGATCTTGTAAGATGACAAGAAATTTTCTCACAAACCTCATAGTAACCAACTTTTCTACAGCTTGTTCAGTCTGTGGACTTCTTTTTTTTTTAATCCTCTTTGAAAAGTGAACAGAAATATATGAAAATTAACACTTTAAAATTGCAATTTAACCAGAATTTTACTGGTGAGGACTTTTTATACAGAACAATTTTGGTACTTTGTGTTTTGGTTAGGTGAGATGTGCCCCAAGAAGTACTGTGATTTGCTTGGTTGGTGTTGACAGTGAGAAGCTTAGTTAGAAAGGAGGAAAGGAAATTTGGGAATTAAGTCCAAGGGAATAGGAAGAAATATTGGACAGACTGACTATAGTATAGCTTGGCCATTAGGTCTCTCAAAATGAGGATACTTCTTCACTTCTCTGTTCTTACCCTGCTCTCCCAGCTCCTGATGTGATGTCCTACAGAAGGACCTGCTTGTATCTTGTGTGCTAAGATGTAGACCTAACTGCTTTCTTTTCCCAGTGACTCTTCTCTTCAAGCCTGTAGAGACAACTTCTGAATTTGTATCTGTCTCCAGAGAGACATCATAGCATTTCTTTTTAACATTTTTTATTGCCTTATTGCTAATTTCCCTGATCATTCTCTGATCAATTCTCTTATTCTCCTTCAGCCAATATGAGTGGCATCTTCTGCCTCCCCTCATTCTCTTGCGTGTCTTCCTACCTTGATATAAAGTACCGAAGTTTAGGATGGAAGTCTGATTTTTTTTTCCCCTTATCTTGTTTTCTAATTTATCACAGGCTACATCTAACAGATTGATCATTGCTGTCAGGCAAGCATCAAACATCTTGTCTGTACTTTATATTGTTTTACTTGATAAATGCAGTGATGACTTCTTCAGGTATGAAGGTAGGTACTACATTTACACAGGACATCTGTCTTTATCTCATGGGCTCATGAGATACCATGAGCATTTATCTCGTGGATATTATGACTTCACCATTAGTTCCTCTCATTCAGTCTTATATTCTGTGTCACGATGCGTTTTGCAAACCCAAAGTGTTTGCCACTGACTTTTTTTTTATTCTGGAAGACTTATGCTCTCAATGCATCTCTTAAATTTTAGGGCAACACAGTGTTTATCATAGTGACTAAATGATTTAAATCACTGTTGACACTGCCACTTTTACATCATTATAAATACTTTGGCTCCAAAGGATTCAGGCTGTGTGATGAACTCCAATGAATCTCTTCCTTAATATTGGCAGGGCTTGAAATGGAAATGTCTGCACTAAGGAGAAGACAGAATTGTTAAGGTGTCATACTTATCTATTTGAAATAAATGGTGAGTTTTTTAATCTTTGCCATCAGGAATGATAAACGATTCTGCAGTTTCTTATTATAGTGCTGCACTGAAGCCCTCCTGGAATACCTCTTCAGCTGTGCAGAATTATTAGGGTAGGCCAATGAGGATATTTTGATGTAGAGAGTTAAAATCCATGGTAAATAAATCTGTGTTTGCCCTGTCCTGAGTGTCCTGAGTCTCTGCAAGAGCAGAGGAAGGTTCACACTGAAACCAAGACCACTTCATATTATATTGACAGGGAAAAGTGTTTAAAATAGGATTGAATTATACCTAAACTCCCTATGAGTGGTTCTTTTTTTATATATATTTTCTGAAACAGCTTAAGGTGATCAGATTCGAGAAAATACAATGTCAATAAAAATAAATATCATTTTTCATTTTTGCTGTGGATGTTTGTATCTTTCCATATAGTATTTTAGCATTTGTGAAGGATTTTTAGTAGAAATCAATGAGCATTAGTAATGACAAAGTAACATAAGTAATATAAGAAGCTACATTTCATAGCATCATTTTTATGGGCAAAATATGAATGTGTTGGCTTAAAGGACTCACAGCACAGGGAGGCACCAGGGAGGAAAAGAGCTATAAACCATTCGACCTCACTCATCTCATGTAATCTACACAGAAGTCTAAACACAGGCCACTGACAGCTTTAAAATAGAGCAAAATACCTTCAGCAGTCTCACACAAACAAGGAAAATGTCACACCTAAACCATAAAAAAAAAAAAAAAAAAAAAGGAACTAAAGCACAAAAGAAGCTGGGGACCTGGTGGGTATTTTAATAGCAGTATAGGAAAGATGAGAGCCAGGCAGTATTTTACTTCAGCCGTAAGAGGCAGGGACACATGAAATGGCAGTGGCCCCCAGCCCCCTACCGTGGGGGAGGGAGCTCCAGGGACCCCCAGCACCACGAGCATCAGACCTTTGGGCATCTCCCCATTGCACGAAGAGTGGCCTTGGCTCCTTCAGCCCTGCAGGCAGGCCTTCTCTGGTGTTTCTTGTCTTACCAAAGCATCCCTCTGTAAGGGAATTTGAGACTCAGGGCTCCCAGGGGCAAACATTAAGTCTACCATCTGCCTTTTTGCCTAAGACAAGATATATTTGCCAGTGCTTGCTAAACTGTGCATGTAAACACCAGCTAGGACTAAGAGAAAGTATGGGTCTCATAGCTGTTGTGTGTTGCTTGGGACTCTAAAATGCTCATTTTTGCCTCCTGGTCTCCCTAACGTGAGAGATACTTTTTAGTCAAAAATACCACCATGGCAACAACCTGATCTGACCTTCTAAAGAACACGTTCCTGAGAGACTAATTAAGAGAGATGACTGAATTACTATTTCTTGCAGGAGTGCAGTGCAAATCCTACACCACAAAACCTGAAAATTCATTTTCTAAATGAGTTAAGAGTCAGAACTTTAACTGGAATTTAAATATCTCAGTTTTACCATTTATCTGCCAATGAACCCAACACTGAAAGCTGACCCAGGCATTGAACCTTGTACAAGAAATGTTTCTGTATATGAAGTCAGGTAATGGATGAAACAGCGAAAAGGTGTATTCAGGGATATATAATCCTAGAGACTTTTGTACCAACAAAACATGCTACAAAAGACTTCTTCTATAGAAGTTCACCAAGCCCTTGACACCGCAGGCAGCTTCCAATTAATTCTTCCTTCGTTCAAGCAGTTCCCAGGTGCCATCTGGGAAAATTCAGGCTTCCACTTTGACTCACTGCTTCCTCCTGTGGTATTTCCACAGCAGCTAGTTCAGACAGGTACTGTACTGCTTAGCATCAAAAAGATACATTAGCACCTTGCTATACTGTGAGAAAATATTTCATTACAAGCACATAAAATATTCTGCTAAATTGTTTCATTATGTAAAACCTTTCAAGAAAAATATCCCGAATCTCAAAACAAGACTTTTAAATAAATATGAAACGTAGCTTAAAAAAAGAAAAAAAGAGGAGGAGAGGTCAAATTAAATTTTACTAACTTTATTGAATGTCTCTATTCAAATATCTTGCATAAGCAGACGTGTCACTTTAATCAGATAAAACCCACCAGGGAAGGTGGTAATTATTTGTATTACTTCTTGACAGCTATAAAAAGCTAAAATGTTACTGTGCAAATTCTGTCTGAACTATTTAAACAATTGAAAAATGTGATTTAACAGCTAAAACAAACTTAATTCAGGCTGATCTCTCATCAACGTGTAAGATGAACTAAGCTGGCTCTTTGTACAGGGAATAGAAATTAACTGCACAATGTCCTCACCTTGCATGGTTAAAACCTGGCAACAAATAAACCCCTCAGAAGACCTTGTTTTACCACAATGTAAGCAGGAAACAATGGCCATTTCTATACTGAGACCTGCTGCCCTTAAATTTCGGCTGACAGCAGACAGGGCGGGCTTTTGCCTTGGAAATTCCCAGAGAGTTTTAGCAGCTAGGCAGCCGCATCAGGACCAGTGGATGAGGCTGCCTTGCTCAGGCAGAAGATATGAGAGAAATGAGGAATGAGGTTTGGCAACATTGTTAGCATTGCCAGGTCCACTCCAGGAAAATTACGTGCCAAGGAGCAAGGCGTGAAGGATGTAAAACTCCCCACTAGGACTGGTGGTAGACCCTGGGCTGGGGGCTCTCAGGAGAGCTGTGGAGCCAGCTTGCTGGTGCACCTATAAAGCCACCATAACAGAGGCTTTGCAAATGCAGCTCCAGATGTTCAAACACCAAGTCAGCTTCTGAGGCAGGGGAGTGGGAAGATTTAATTCAGTCAAGCCCCAGGGAAAGCCCTAGGCTGTCACTCAGAGGAAACCCTTGCCTTGAGGCACTAGCCTTCCTTTGATGCCCAAGTTGAGAATTACACCAAAGCCAGCAAGCGCAGTGATTTCCAACAACAAAACAGATGTAGCTGGCTTGGAAATAGCACAATTCCTATTATCAGAAATCTGGTTGTGTTGAGGGGTTGCAGTGTTAGTAAACCACCATCACATAGATTCTTCTTTCCCTCTTCCTTCCTCTTTCTACATGTTCATGTGTGCAGTCTCTGCTACACACTGCCCTGCTCTGTCTTTATAACATTACCACAGAGAGCTGTTTTCCACCTTTGCTACTCGTAGATAGCCCAAACTTGCCTCAAAACCAACAAAAACTAGGGATTGTCCAAAAAATCTAAATGCTTGAAAATGAGCCATTCTGCAGGCAGTGGGATTATTAAAACTGACTCTCTAAAGATTTATCTAATTTCCTTTTAAGCTCTTTGCTTCCATCAATAATTCAGGTTCCCATATGTCCCTTACATGATCATCTTGGCTCAAGGGAAAGCCTGAAAATGCTGGCTCTTGGGACAGACAAGAGAAGGAGCTTTACTACCTGGAGCAGGAGCTCCATTTCAATTTCTATGCCAGACAGCCCATATCTCTGTTTTCAGCCATTCTTGCATCCTCTCCAGGGCAGGAAAGATATTTTTAACAAACATCAGGATTGTGATTCCTGTACTCCTAATGACTTCCTACTAGCTTCCACTTACTTCTAATGACTGCAGTATCAAAGGGTCAGGAAATAACTGAAAACTTAGAAAACCTGCATCTGATCTCTTATTTTTCAAGCAGAAGGGTTAGTCAGACATGACACTTCAAGCACTCTCTCTTTCTTTCATGTCTTTGCTGTCCTGTTTTGGAAGTTTGTCTCCATCTGCAAACAGCTTTGCCACTGCTGAATTGAGGACCTAAAACTCAGTCCCTATAAACTAAACTCGGCATCACCAAGACAGAGTAGTTATTGAAGGCAAGGGTATTGTCCTCCCCATTGTCTGGGGAAACCCCTGAAGCTCGCCTTGCTAAGGCTACCTACGTGCTCAATTTTGTTAACATTGCAGAGGGCCAGCAGGATCCACCCATGGTCCGGCATTTTGGCTCCCTACAAAAGTCCACACCTGTCTCCCGTGGGGTGAAAGTTAAAGATTTGCAAACAGGGCAGTGGTCTCAGCCTTGCAACCTATTAACTTGGGGAAGAGGGTATGCTTGTG
>JAYRBT010000001.1:18800069-18812085 GCA_036023395.1 Myiotriccus ornatus
CTGAGTCACAGTTGCTGGACATGCGCAGTAAGCAGAGTTATATAACGTTATTAATGACCAATAGAAGATTATTTATGCAACTTGTAGACCAATAAAGAGTTAACATGTGTAGCCTCAAAAGTGTATAAGAATAGCAGCTTCGTGCAATAAAGGGTTCCAGTTCTTGGATCCATAAGGGTTCGTGTCGTTTCTCCCGCCCCGACTGACGACACCCCATGGCCCCATGTTAGGTGAAACATTGAAGTTCATTCACCTTTCTCACTACCTTGTCATCTAATGTAATTCACTGTAATTGTTTAGTCCTGAAAGATGCTCACCAAAGACAGGGAAGGAACCATAGAAAAGAAAAGAAGAAATGGAAGGCTATTTCAAACTGATGTAAGCAGGCTCACAAAGAGAAAAAGGGCCTTGGAGTAAGCCTTATGCTTCAGGCACTTACCAGAATAGAGAAAAACCCACTAAACACTAAATTTCCCCTTGACAAATGGAGGCTTAGTGCTGTTGGAAGACCAGCAGCTTGACTCAGAGGTGCATCTGCTAGTAAATGCTCCTGCCTGCCCGGAGAAGCCCCATGAGTGTCTGGCAGGGTTCGAGGTTAGGACTACTTGGGCTGATTGGCCTATCTGTGGAAAACTGAAGTGTTGGATTTTTTCTCTCTGCTGGCAAATGTTATCTTTAAATATCTTGAAATTTCTGCTGACAGTCAGTCTGGTGCAACGGGGACAGATTCTGCGTCAAGTTCCATCAGTGCAGTGAAATGAGCCTGGCCTATTTTGGAAGTTTTCTTTTCATCACTTTTTCATTTTGCAGCCTCCAGCCACATGCTTGCAACTCTGACGTCTTCCTACCAACCCTCCACCACCTTCATGTGTATTAGATCTGTGCTTTTTGATGTGCTATATATTTCCTGTAAATGTTCCAGGACGTTTGCTCCTTCTAATGACTTGCTTTTCTCCTTTGAACAACTTCTTCCTCGTGCTGATTTCCTGGAGCACTTATCATTTATTGATGGATAGTTAATTATCATCAGGCAATAGATCTTGCTCAATTCCCTAAAAGCAACAGCTGACATTTTGTGTGCTGCACTACCAATGATCTTTCACAGTCACAGATATTTTTTACAGCAGATAATACAAGAACCTGCATTTAATCACACAGAATGAGTCAAGGATTCTTCCTCGTCTTTGGTTAAATCTCTGCCTATCTGCAAAAAGTCCTGATAAGTTTCCAGGCTTGTCTCTGTTTAAGGAGTGATTGATTGCAGGCACCAGCTCTCCTCTACCTGCAAAACATTTTACCATACCATCAAATTACTGATCACAGTTTAGTTTTGCTGGGTGGTTACAAACACTCATCAGAATTATCTATTGCCCCTGCCTGGAGGCATAAGTATCAAATTCTCTTGCTCTTCTCCTCTGTGTTCTCACTTACAATATATTGCACTTCTGCCTCTTCTACACATGCAAATCCGTGCCCTGTGTCAATTCCAGACTGTGCACAGCCCAGGCAAAATGTGCTGTAGCAATTGCAGGCTGGGGAGGCAGTGAGTGAACTCAGAGGCTTTTTAGGACTGCTGATGCAGCCCTGCAACCATGGGGCATTTCTCTCGCCTCTGCTCCCTGCCTGCAAAACCCAGGCCACTCACTCCAGGCTTGTGTGGTGTTTTCCAGTAGATTGGCATTTACTGGATTTCCTCACTGTGCAGCATTTCCCCAAAAATCTGGGGAGCTCTGACACTCAACCATTGAAACTGAGCCCTCTGACTCAGTGAGAGAATGCTGGTTCTCTGCAGCCTGGATATCTCCTGTGCACAAAAGCACAGGAAAAATTAAGCTACCACACACAGAGCTGAGGTTGGTGAGGTAGAGTTTGCTTTTAGCTGAGACAAATACACGCAGACAACAATATAACCTCCCAGCCCAGTCCCACTACCCATGCCTCACAGGCACATAAATCATCTACCAACAAAGCTATCTTTGCTGCTGTTAAGACTTACTGAATCGATTGTCTTTCTTTCCTTTAGCAGAGGACCTTGCTCTCCTATCAAAATGCAGGATAAGATGTCTAAGTGATAGATTCCAAAATGGTAGAAGTTGAACATCTTCCAAAGGTGTACACAAGCTACTGTTACAATGTATGGTACAGTTAAAGGAATTACCATTATTTTATGGATTATACTGTGATCATAAGAAAGAAGAGAATACTGACACTGATGCTTGCTTTTTCATAAACCTTAGTTCAGGTTTGGCTGCCATTCCGCAGTCACTGCATGGGATGGAAGAACTTATCACACTAAATCTGAAGTCATCAGGAGAAATGCCATTGCTCTGATACTGGCTGGGACAGTCATCATGGTTTTAAAACACGTTGAAAATTCCCTGAGTGAATCAACTGATAACAGATAGGACATTACTCATGGTTTTACACTAGGCAATTGAACTGGTACTTCGTACACTGCATGTTTGATTCATTCTTCTTTGCTGGTATCCTGACTAAATTCAGAGCACAGGACATTTTTTTAGATAAGAATTTCTCCTGTGACTTTGCAGCACTGTTTCCTTCCTATGCAAGATTGATTTTTCCAGGTGAAGTATACACATTGCTGCAGATTGATGACTGTAGGCATAGGGCACTGAGAAAGCAGTGGCAGACCTATAAAAATCCTGGGATATACTGAATGGGAAAAACCTGGTTAATCTGAAGAAGGAGTTATTTAGGTTTAGTGATTTACATTCCCTCTAGTTCTTTCTTTGTTTGGCATTGATATGGCACACAAGCTACTTTGCTTGTCATTAGAGGTCTCTCATCTGGACTCTCCACAGCTCAGCCTTTTGTGTGTGCATTTGTACTTGGCAGCAGCTGGGTGCGAAATGATACCATATGAGACTAGTCCTGTATTTTCCTCTTACTACAGGTGATTGTGACTATCAAGTCACACATTAAGTTCATCTCCCTCAACACATGGCCTCAACCTGCTCCCACTGAACTTGGGAAAAGATTTTCCTTCAGCTGGATCAAAAAACTTTGCTTAGAATAATAGCACCAGGGTTGGCCTCTAGCTTGTGAAACCTCCATCCAACTCCAGTAAAGTACCTCATTCAGATTTGGGCATGTCCTTCACTTCTTTGTTGCCAGCTCTCCCCCCTCTCTCAATGGAAGTGTTCATTCTATGTCACATCTTAGATTTCATGCACTAGCAGATGTTAAGGAGATTGATTCAAGTTTTTACTCTCTGTTTCATCTTTAACCCAGCTCTCTCCTTTGATCTGTGTATCTACCTGGACTCTGGATCTTTCTGGTTCTCTCTGTTCACCTCTGTACCTAGCCTATCCCCTCTTTCTCACTCTGACAATGCTTTTTTTCAAACATTTTCAGCCCTTCACTTTATCACAGTCACCTTCTCCTCTGACTTCTACAGCAGCAATCCAGATTCCCTGATGTTCACTTAACATACTGTTAAGACTGTCCTAGGACTTTCTCCTGTGATGATGTTGTCCATGCTTTGGTTCCTACTCTTCAAAGACAGTCATTGAGGAGGAGTCTTAAAAGGCTGCCCATCTTTCTGCCACATTTGGTTGTGTCAGTCAACACCTGCTGTGAAGCCACATTGCTCTGCCACTCTCAGTGTCTCACTTTTCTGTTTCCAGCATGGGAATTTAACATTTTATTTCCTACCTCCCCTACTGTTCTCAGTCATAACCTACCATTGCCACCTTATGTCCTTTGGCTCCCTCTTAAAAACATTCATGAACCTTAATGGACAGGGAAAAATATTATTATCTACCAGGAAGCTACTCTGAAGGGACCTCAAGCTGTAGACAGAGCACATTGACCTCACCTTGCCAGACCAAGTCATACTCTGGATTCTGCCACAGCCAGTGGGGAGGGAAGCAAGTTGAATTCTCCTTGAAAAAGTCTGGTTTAGGTACCTTTCAGAGAATGCTTTTATGAATTATCCTCCATAGCACTGCCTGTTGATTGGGAGGGTTACAAGTAGCTACTCCTAGAGGTGTGAAACCATAGCTTGTCTTCAAGCTCCTGCCCTGCCCATGTGCTCTACAGACCTATAATGCTATTTAGAGACCCTCCCTGGAGGGAGCAGCACCACTCACCTTTCTTTTCATGCTTGCTGGGGTCAGGGGTGATATCAGGAGGAGAGCCACAGGCTGTTTCCCTCTGTCTGTATGCCTGTGAATAGTGAATGAGGTCCTGGACCAGATCCTGTCTGTGAGCTTGATGAAAGCAGGACCCTTGGCACCTGGCAATCACCACTGGATAAATAAGCAGCGTGACTTCACCCTTTGCTCAAAACCCCCTGCCCTGAATCACACAGCAGGGACGGGAAATTCGTATATATAAGACAGGAGAGCTTTCCTTTCCCACGGACACAAGGATAGCTGCAGAAGTAAGGGGGGCAGAGGCAGGACTGTGACTTTGAGAAACGCAGCTGTTCCTCTGGGTCACTCCACCTGACCCAGAATAGCTAAATGGAGCCTACTGCACAACACAGTGTGACCTACAGGGTACATACATTTGACTCCACATCACTGCATCTTGTCAATGGTGCATATAAAGTAAGGGCAATTTACTGATTTTCCCTTGAGATTGAAAGGTGATGACCTTTGGTCAAGGAAGGGAAGCAAAATTAGTTCATGCCATAGTTCCAGATGAAGGGATAAAAATAACTTGAGAGGGGCTTTTCATTAAGTCCACTACAACATTTTATACACATTATGCCTTCTTTCTCTTTTTTTTTCCCCACAAACCAAGGATAATTCAGTCAGAGACAGAAAACTCTTGCAAAAAAAAGATCACTCCTGAAAAAGAGTTCTGAGTCTTTAGAAGAAACTAACTTCATGTCCTGTCTTTTAGTGAGCAATAGAGAGACCACAAAGTTAGAGCCTCTCTTGCAAAAGAGGATTACTTCCATCATGCATTTCACCAGTCAGAGCCCACATACTATCACATGTGATTGAAAGATTTCTGGACAAAACAAAAAATTTGTGTTTGACTAGTTTTTTTTAATGGACAAGTAACAAGGTTTCGTAATAAGTGTATTTATGCAGAGACATATGCAAACCAGGTCTATAAAAATGTATACATATTTATCTCTAAAATCCACACTGAGTCCCAACTGAAGGTTTGTAATTTATTTTACAGGGAAAAAGAATCACAAAAAGTAAGCTCATGCATATAATATGATATTTGCAAAGAACACAAAAGCTGCAGTCCTTATCTTGCTAAACAGTTAAAGATGAACTTAAATGCCACATGGAATGGGGACCTCTGCAAGGATCAGCAGGAAAGTTCTTTTGCCCATTTTTAAAATTTTTGATAGAGCTTTTTCATGAGAAAATTTTTAACTTTAAAAAAAGCCTTTTCAGCACCATGTGCAGATGCTGCACAAGTTTGCTGTGTGGCCTGCAGGAGGTAGACTCACTACAGTAACCTTTATGGCAGAACAGGGCTTTTGTCCTCCAGGTCATTTGACCAGTGTCATTTTCATTTTTCTTTGAGTCACTAAAATAGATTTTACTCAAAAAATAAGGCTGTGCAAACTGGAGGTGTTTCACAGCATACTGAACTAACAACTTCCCTCCACTGAAAGATCACAATTTCTGAGTTTGTTCACTCAAAGTCCTTCCAGCTATTCTGCGTGTGTATACTTTTACCCTTGGACTGTCACCTACTAAAAAATGGTCTTTGCTAAAAGAGGCAAGTGTGTATAAGCAACATAACAATGAACGAATGACTGCAAACTCCAGTTCCAATTTTCCATCTGCTTTGATGTAAAGCATCTGTCAGTCTTAAGCATTTCCTATTTCCACAAATAATGTTAGTGCTGAACTCAGTAAATAGTAAAATAGTAGTAGAATAATAGCAAAACTCTCACTGGGTTTCAGAGAGCCCCGTTCTTCTCATTCACAGATGTAACCGAGTTCTCTTTAACTGATCCATTACTAATCAGTTTGTGGGATCCTGTTTCAGGAATTTCGGAACGGTTTGACTTGCCAGGCCATACATGCCCACCTTCACTTCTCCATTTTCTTCATGGATATCACAGTCACCACTTTTTTCACTGTCCAAAGCACTTGTGTGGGTGCCTCTATGTACATGGCTGTCTGAGTAATTTGTAGGTTAAATCCCATCTTCTTGGGTAGACAATGCTTTTCAATGATGTGCACCACTCTCAGTAACGTGAAATGGAAGTTTGAGAAATGGGGAAAAGTTGCTAAGGATGTGTCCTTGTTAGGCTTTAAAGTTTAGAAAAAATGTTTGGGTTTAGGCTATTTCTCACTTCGTGCAATTGTGCCACGCCAAGGTGGGCACCACGCACATTTTCACCTCATAATCACCATCGTGAAGAACTGCAGACACACATATTGCAAGACAGGGGTATGATCTATCCAACAAACCATAATTGTGACTGATAACCTGATCTTGCCTGCCCATTTTTTTCATTCTGCTTTTATCACACTTTCTGCTACAGGAAAAGATCTGTTTAAGTAATAACTCAGAACAAATGAAACTCTTCAGCCATGAAAACCAGGCTGGACCCTTGTGCTAAAATTTACTAGGAATGATTTAGGTATAACAAAATTCAGTCTTGTACTGACGCAGGAGGCATGGGTAAGACAATTCAGTATAGATCCCTTCAAACAAACTGGGACCAAGATTTATATGTCAAGTTTTGAGGGCTCCTGTCTTGAGATATTAAAGGATGATCCCCACCACAGTTTAGCAATTACTTCTTTACATGACAGCAAGAGCTGTCTCTGAAATTTCAATCTTCATTCCAAAAATTGCCCTTTCCAAATATATACAGCACACTGGAGAAAGTTATGAATTTATTTGACATCCAACTTGCAGATGAAAAAAACAAGATCCTGTCTGCTCAGAGATATTAAAGAGAACATGATACACTTTTTCAAAGGTAGACAGTTATCCTCGATGTCCTAGTAATTACATTCTGTCCACCTGTCTTCCCTGTGGGGCTTTGAATTAAAACAATACTTAATCTCTTCCAAGGTGTAAGGCAGTGTGCCTGAGTTCTAGCCAGGAGACTTTACACTTCTGCTGTAGATGAACTAATTACTATTATCCCACATGCCTGCATAATCTGAATTAAAAATATCTCTGCTTCTCCTGTATCTGCACCTTCTGGGACTCCAGAAGGAAACAGTATTTCTCAAAAAAAAGAAAAAAAAAAAGTCTTTCAAGTCCTATCACACTGATGCTCTTCTCTTTCATTTTTCCCTCACTCCTAGTGAGCAGAGCTTTCTAACTGTTTTATTATTTATTTGAAAAAGAAAGAGATTTTAAAAGCCTGAGTGCTGGCAGAATGACTTTCTGTATGATCCCTTGATTGCCTCCTACAGCAGCTGTGCCAGTGGGCTGCAGTCTGCCTTCTACCCTCTCCAGAGCTCTCCGTGGGGAGCTGTGGGGAGAAGGTGCCTGGGGCTGCCGATTTCGCAGCAAGCCTGTGACCTTCTCCAGCAACACAGACGTGAGTTGAAGGTTGGTGTTAGCTCAGTGCAACTGTGGACCAAATGTTCTTGTTTTAAAAGGGCTACTTGCTTACAAAAATCAGGCACAGTCAGAAGAAGAGGTGTTTTTTATGTTCCAGGATGACATGGAGAGAGTCAGATCACCAGAAGTGTGTCTTCTTCCTTAGAGGAATTAATGTCCCTCCATATCACAGCTGTAGGATTAGTTACCCTTTTTTCTGGTCTCTGCATGTAGATTTTCAGGAACAGCCTTACATTTATGCTATCCATGCCTAATTGCATAATTCCTCTCCTCTTTAATGAGAATCCAATTACAGCTTTCCATGTATGCCAACTGCTCTTACTCCTTGGCAAGTTTGGTGGTTCCCCCTTGAGAATCAGAAACCAGCAGTATGCAGTGGCCAGCCAGAATTATTGAAACAACAGTATTTATTATTCATACAGCAGCAGGAACACAATTTTAAAATAAAAAATGGTTTAAAGTAGGAGCAGTTTACATGCAAGTCTAACTCAGCCATAGCCATCAGTGACAGCCACTGAGGAAGTCCCATCTTAACCAGCTACCCCAGGACTCCTCTGACTCTGTCTCTGATGTTCAGAAGCATGGGAGTGCCCAAGCATCCAGGTAACTCTTGAAAATGGGATTGACATATCTGTATCACCAAGAAATATTCTAACTGACTGCAAGATAGACTAATGATTTTTGCCTTTAATGAAGGCACAGAGTGTGTACACATGTGCACCACTTGTTGAAGGGCCATTTGTCCTGCCTGTTCAAAGTTAACATAAGGTAAAAATAACTTCGTCCTCTTTTAATTTGTGATTTCATAAATGATTGGGTGGTTCCAGACTGAAGTTTCCTCTTTCAAAACAGACTAACCTACAGAGCTCTGATTCAGTTGTCCTTGGTTCTTCCGTATTAACAGAAAAGTGATTTTTTGTCCCTATAAATAATGTAGTTTTGTCCCAGAAGACACTGCATTGACACTGTGTTGAGAGACTCTTCCCTATGTAGTCTGGAGACTGTTAGCAACCACTGACTGTGGCACTGCACTGCCAGGAAAAGAGCTGTCTTTCTGTCAGTTACTTTTCTTCTATCCTCATGCCTCAGTGTTAACACAGTTTTTTCCGTGGTATTTCAAATTGTTGAACCTTTCAAAAAATTAATTGCATAAACACTAGTGATCCCTTCCATAGATGGGGCCTAAGGCAAAACACAGAGATGAAATACTATGCATCTTCTTCTGACATTTTCTGGCAAATGCTATTCATGAAATTGCAAATAAAATCACCAGGACCAGCTGCTCATTTTATCTGTGCCCTTCCAATCAGATCAGCTATTAAAGTGTCCTTACTCAAAAGTCTTCACAGGTCAGACAGATTTTCTGCAGAGCAGAGTTATCCAGATAATAATAGCAATTTATTTCATGACTGTAATATAAAATATATTATATACCTCACTTGCATGGATATTATATAGTATATTCATCATTTATATACATCATCTAATATAAAATAAATATATAATATTATATATAATAATTATTATATTAAGGTACATATTTTGTATACAGATATATAGTACACATAGTATATGTATTATATACCTGTATATAATTTATATGTGGGTAAGTTGCTTTTTTTTTCCCCTTTTTACTGCTCATTTACTGCTACATTTTTGTTCACTGGGGTTCATTTTTCATGCACCCACCCTTAGAAGATTATGTAGAAACATCAAAAATGTGATAGAGGTTCAAGCAGTACCTCTGTGTGCTACAGAGGTTCTCTCAGCCCACAGACTCAAATATAGGATGGGTGCAGCTCTGGGTGCACCTTCTGTTGCCATTGGAAAGGAAAGGAAAGAACCACGGGCATCAGGAGAGCAACTTTTATCTCCAGCAGACCTTAGTGTCTGAAACTTCTGCTCATTCATAATGAAATGGTTCTCCTGAAGAATAATCCAAACTACCAGTGTGAAAACCTAGGTCTGCTATCTGACCTGTCAGAAGCAAACAAGAATTGATGCTTAGCAAAGCAGGTAAATTGTCTCAGGTAGACCAATACAGAGTAGGGTAAAATCTTAAATTAAACATTCTACCCTGCCCAGGGCTAGCCTTATACTCCAAAATGCAAGATTTAATTCATCACATTACATAATACTGGACCCATAATAACTTTTAGATATTATTTTTTTTCCTAAATTCATTTATTATTCATCAATATTGCTAGTATGAAGGTTCATTGGAAGGGATGGAAGAGATATGAAGGTGAAATGTCGGATTCTTTCTGTAGCACTGAGCTGCATTCATATATCACTGTTCTCCAACTAAAATAATATTCACTGAAAATATGAGTGTAAAAGTTGAAATGTTTATTGAGAAAGAACACATTCTACCTCTAATTTCTAAAGCAAAATGAATAGGCTGGTTTAAAGCATTTTGAAAATAAGTATGAAAAGTTAACCTCACATGCCACATGTGAGCCATTCCTGTGTTATTTCAGATGAGATAATTGACAGAACAAGTACTTGCAAAGGGAAACTGCAGCGTGATATGAACCCATGTGAATGCATTATAATAGTCAACCATTTAATCACTTTTCAATTCTTGTAAAACAAAGACCATTTTCCAGCATTGTCTGAACTGAGCTTGCTGTAGTCAATGGGTGTTCAACTCCTTTACAGGAGAGAATTGAGTTCACCACCCTGGATAATGAAGACCTACTGTTTTTTAGACTATAACTCAGCAGGTGATTGAATATTATCTGCTTCACAGAAAAATACAAGTAAAATGAGCTCTTCAGCTGTAAATAATTTGGTCAAAAAAGAGAAAGCAAATGTATTTCTTAGGCAACAGTCTCAGCTCTGCTTCACGGTGCACTGATTCTCCACTGACTCTCCCCAGCCAGTTCAGGATTTCTTATCATTGGCCACCCCAAAAAGGGAATGTTAGTGAGGATTTTTAGGAAAAGTCTGATTACTGAAATGAGGATGGAAATTCATATGAAGAGTTTGGTGCAGAACATGGCCTGACTATATTTTCTTCTCCTCAGAACAATAGGAAGAAAAGGAATACTGGAATAACCTTCTTTGTCATCTAGAAGTAGCTTTTCCTTTTTTCTTTCCCCTACTGCCTAAAGTTAATCCATACGGTGTGACACCCCTGCAAATGCTGTCACAGGCTGTAGCAGACTTTAGTTTATATTTGTAATGCAAACTGAAGGGTTTAGATTATATTTTGTTTTCAGAATACCCGTAATATAAAAAAACCACTGTCATCAACTAATAACAAAAAGTAATCAACTAATCTCTTTATTCAGAGCCATGCAGATCAGTCATTAAAACACTACAAGGTTCTGACAGATGCCACTATGACAGATTTCTTTCCCCTCCATGTTGTTTTCATTGATACAGATTTTTTGATTTGGATCGTAATTGCATTTGGGCTTTCAATGGCATGTAGTCAAACTGCTTCATTTTGAATGGTAATTTCCTGAAAATATTTGAAAACCAATCCATATATTTAGTTTGTGTCAGGTGCTTGGCTATGATGGCCTCCTTTTGTTGTTGTTGCCATTGATATACAGTATGTGATCCAGGAAAATGTCTGGTTTCCATGGCTATCTGCTCAGCACTGGCTTTGTGAAATAAGTGGTTTCACCTAGCCAGGTTGTTTGCAGTTATTTACTTGTAATGCCACTTGTTGCCTGGCACCACTTCATGAGCAGCCCTTTGGCATTTTCAGCCTCCTGATGTAAGCCCACCCACTCCGTGGTCTGTTGTATCCTGATGAGGCTTTCCCAAAACCTTCCATAAAGCCTGTTGTAACCTCTGTGCTGCCATGTGTCCAAAGCACACTGACTGTAACAAAGCTTATGCTTGAATTGTCATAGCAGTAGTAGCAGTAGTGGCAAAATACACCAGATGAGGACACGGCATTTTGGTCAGTAGAACTGTATCAAATTCATTCATTCATGAAAATATCATATCTTTCTAATATATAAAATACTTGGATACTTATGTTCGTTTTATTTCCTCTTTTGCAGTTCAAGTTATTCCCATATTACACTAGGTGAGGCAAGGCTTGTGGGAAGAAGTAATGTTTTTTATGAAACCAATAGAGTTTCTAGGAAAAAACAGACAGGACCTTCTTCAGGTCTGAAGCTGACATGTTCATGCAAAGTGATTTTCAAGTATGGCCACAAGAACTTAGCCTTCACAGGTGACACATAATATTTAACTCCAGCTAACCAGAAAAAACATGGGGGCCCTTCTTATGAAATATCAAAATATAAAATAGAATAAATCTGCATAGAAAACACTGTGCATGTATGTCTACACACACAGAGGCATCCCAGGCAGAGGTAATGGTTCTGGTTTAGAAAACAGAGTTATCTTTACCATAGTACACTGACAACTTTTCTGCAGAAAGCTTGATTCTCCACACCACTGAGTTGTACAAATGTGCCCCACAGAGTCCGATGTGGCCTCATCCTAGCTTAAAATTATG
>JAYRBT010000001.1:18822318-18837190 GCA_036023395.1 Myiotriccus ornatus
ATCAAGCAGTAGCAGTCTTTCCTATGCCTCTCCTGACTTGTCCTGTTCGGAAAAGTGTATCTGGGATACGCTTTGCCAGGGATGGACTCCTGGGGTAGGTTGTACTGGAAAATGCCATGGTAAATAGCAGTGGGTAGCTACCTTCATGCTTTAGGAAACACTGTGCAAGTCTTCAGGACGGGGCTTCCTTCTAAAGCATCTGATTGTGACATAGGTTTGGTGCTTCCTGATGAGCCCTAGGGCTGAGAGAAAAATGGGTAGTTTCCTCAGCAACTTTCGGGCCTTGAGGCTATCCCTGCCAGCTGAATGCTACATGGCAAGGGAAGGTGTCCCTAGAGAGCAGGGGATCTCCTTCTGCCAGGCAGGTGACTCGCCCAGCTGTGGCTGAGCACCTGCAGCCCTGGCTGGGCAGTTTGTGGTCCCTGATTTATAGCTCATGGTGCCTCACAGTGCCTTGTTAACCCTGCAAGGACTGCCAAGGGCACTGCCGCACTGTCATGTGTCCTTCTCCCTCCGCCTCAGCTAGCCCAAACAGTTGGCTTCACATGGATTTTGGGATTATGGGACTGTGGACTCCTTAGGATAGGTGATAAAATGCGCAGAAGAAACATCCACTTGCTACCACATGCAAGGCCCAATTATTGCTGCTGGAAGGGCCTCCCCAGGCCCCCTTTTCTCCTCTCAGCCCATTCAATAACTAAGGCTGCTGTTTCTTTTCCATATTCTCTTTGCTTGCAGTTTGGCTTCTCCTTCCATTAAAGAGTGGGTAGGGATGCATGGAAAATTAAAATGTGTTATTACTTACTCCTCTTTTGAACCGCTTGCTTCCCTGAGGGTTATCTGCTTCTTACTCTACCTAGTGACAAGGCTGCATTGTGCCTGGCTTTCATTAATCTCCATCCCACACAAACCTTGCTGCTCAGGAAGGTTATCAAAATTAAAATACCAGACTTTTGTCTGAAAATGTTTCCTTAGCCATTATCAAACCAAGGATTATGAGAGCTGAAAGAAAGGGGGAGATTGGTGAGGGGTGGGAAAGGGAGGAATAGGAACTTTTCCACAGGAAGGGGGAAAAGATTTTTTTTTGTAATTGGAAAATGTGGTGATAAAATCATAAAATTAATGAAGGGAAAGAGCTCAAGGTCAGTGCAGTACCTGAAGATACTTTAAGCACATTTTCTAACTTGGTTTCTTACAAAAACAAGCCAGTCTGTGCATGTCTGTTTGCTTTACCACTCCACTTTCCACGACTTGCAAACAGTCAAGTCTGAGAGAGGAGCAGTGGCTTCCTAAGTAAATTAATTTCTCCCCTTTTCATTAAACAGCCACTGATTGGGACCAGACTTAGGCAATTGTGTTGTTTCCCAATACACTTCCAGTGCTCATAAATCTAACTTTGAAATGGTAAACAGAACCCCTACCACCAAATTCACTGAGAAAGGAGGGCTGTGAGGGAGAATGGGGCTCGTTTTATAAAGGCTGTGATTAGTTATACCTAAATGAGCAACTAAAGCTGAAGGAGAACTGCTTCCTAGTAGTTTAGTTAAAAAAAAAAAAAAATCAAAGAACAGAAACAAAACCACTGAAAAGTCATACAGTCAAATAATGGTTTGGGTTGGAAGGGACTTTAAAGATCATCTAGTTCCAAACCCCCATGCCATGGACAGGGACACCTTGCACTAGATCAGGTTGCTCACAGCCCCACCCATCCTGGTCTTGTCAGTTGGTTTTGTTCCTTCTGCAGCTCACGGTGCTCTTTGGCTTTTTTAACATCACAATACACCAAGCAAATGACGGCCTCGTGAATGGCATTGGAAATGGGGAGCTCCTGCCCTATGAATGCCTCTGGGAAAATGAAATCTCCTCCTCTACATGTTTGGTCTGTGTTTTCACTGGCAGATGGATTGGCACTGGAGAGCAGATGTGCTGGGGTGGAACCTCAGAGGGTCTGGAGGGAGGCACGTCGGGCATGCTGTGTGCTGCCCTTGCTCCGTGCTGCCCTGCTCCCCTCCTAGGGACTCTGGGAGCTGGATCCCCAGGCTACTGCAAGTGCAACGACAAAGGCACACTCTCTCCAAGGGGGAAATGATTAGACTTCCAAACAGTGACTGTGCTTAGCAAAAGAAAGCACGTGTGTGACAGATTATGAATAATTGATTCTGGTGACAGTGATTCACAGATGTGACATCACTTTCGTGGGCATTAGGATGCTGAGCATCCTTTGGGGGATATTAGGAGCTAGATGACCCAGGGAACTCAAGGATGTTAATGCATAATTTATTTTACGGGGGGGGGGGAAAAGAGACTAGAAGCAGTCCATAAAATTCTGATCATATCCCATTTCTTTTGTTGTGTCTCCCTCAAAAGGGTGTTTCAGCAGAGGCATTATATTCTCATATAAAAATATCCACTTTCCACAGGGAACATTTTTGTCTGTGAGCAAGATCCAAATTCACTGCACCTTTAATTAGAGGCTCAGTCTTCTTTAATTATTATAGCTCACTGAAGCAGGAGTCCACAAATAACAGGTCAATCAAAAAAGAGAAACCCAAAAGGCAAAACAGGCTATTGAGCTCCTTTCAGTAACTGGAAAACAGCTTGAAACTTGGTGCTCAAAGAATCCTTCTGAAGTTCAGATCTGTAAAAATCACTTTCTCTCCTAACCCTTACACCAGTAGCATTTCCTGCAAGAGTATCTCTCTCTGCAGAGGGGATTTGTTGGTGATATCACCTCCAGTGCCTGGCTGCTGGCTTTTCTCTGAGGCTGAAAACCCCTTTTGATGACAGCCTTTCTCTCATTTTTAGTGGATATTCTTTGCTCTCCTTTTTCTGAGTGAGTTTCTTTTGTTCCACCTCTCTTCCCCTCTGGTTTCGTTCTTCTCCTTTCTCCCTTAAATTGCACAGCTTTCTAGTAGCTTTTATCCTCCATTCCTTTTTTTCTTACAGATTTTGAGTGAAAATGAAGAAAGCACCTCTTAAGGGAGTAGGTTGCTTGAAAAGTTTTCGTTTTTCAATTGGATTAACCCTTTGAATGTCAGGTATCCCTCTATATAGCATTTGGGGTTATAGGAATCATAGTTTCCTTTACTTAGGACTATCTGCTTTGGTAGATACGCTTCAAAGTTTCTTCTTGCTTTCATTGCTGATAGAGTATTTTCCCAACGACATATCTATGGAAGTATTGCATGAAGCCTTTATGTATGGATCGTATTCTTCAAGTAGAAGAGTCAAGAACTGAAGCTACTTTCTGGTAACAGCCCCTTAGGACTGCCCTTTTTTTTCATTTGGCAAACTGTGTAAGACTGCCACTCAAGCCTCCATTCAAAGCAAACTTCTGCTAGATCAGAAACACTGCATACAGAAACACTTCTGCAGTGCTGTTCAACGTGGACCTTCATATCGTGTGCAGTACATGGAGATCTCCTCCAACCTCTGCCCAGAGGATGTCAAATAGCATGGATGGCAGCTTCATCGGGCAGGCAAGGCTGGTGCTGAGGCCAGTTGTGCAATCTGAATTCAGCCTTCCATCCATTACTCTCCAGTCACTGAGCCCGTGGTCACCCATGGGTTGCAGGAATAAGCAGGGACTGGAGGGGTAACTGGGTTATCATGTATGTGCAGCAGAAGCTACAGAAGCCCCAAAGATTGGGACTGCACCCAACAGGATGAGGAAGGACAGCAAGGCTGTTTACATCACCGTCATGGACTTGTGCTCTGGTAGCAGATACACAATTTCAGACAATAATCTGGTCTTATAGGGGAGCATTAGCTGCCACATAACAAGAAAGATAGGATGCCTATATTTCTTAGCCCTGAGAGCATGCTTGTTTGGCTTGCAGACGTTTTTTATTTCCTGATGCAAATCACAAAGGCTGAGTGAATACAGAAGCTCAATCCATAGGGATATAGCTGTGTACACATTATTAAGCATCAAAGGTAAAGTTAGTTTAGAAATAACCCAAATAAAATGCATTGTGATTGAATAATTAATTGTAGTAATAATAATACAATAATTCTCATTCCTTTTCTCGTTTCACAAAGATCTTATTATTCAGTGTGAGAATGATCAGAGAACTAGAACACATAACCTACAACGAAAGATTGAACTAATTGGTACTGTGCAATCTATGGAAGAGAAAATGAAGCAGAGACGTGATAATGGTTTTCAAATACAGAAAAGGCTGCTGCAGAGAAGGAAGCCTTATGTTTTCTGCATACATGATGGATAAGAAAGAAACTAGCAGGCTTTATCTACAGAAAAAAAACATTCTGACAAGACATTAGGAAACACGTTGACTCAGTTAAGGCTCATAAGGAGAGGGTGAAAGTCCATCTCAGTGAAGGTCCATCTGTGAAGTTATTAAAAAGGAAGTTAGAGAAATGTCCATCAGGCTGTCTGGCCTGCTCTGGGTGACATTTTAAGGTCCTTTCTAGCTCTTTTTTTTATGATTCTATATTTTACATGTATTTATGAAGACTGTTTATATGACAGAAATCCACATTGCACTTAACTGAAAGTTCTGCCATTGGCATTTGTCAGAAGAGGATCGAGCTGATTGGGCCTTTCAAGAACAGAGTACAGTTCAGGGCTTAACACTGCTGAATGTTTTTTGATTCTTCAAATGTGTCAGGACTTGCTTCAGCATAAACTCATAGGATAATATTGTGGGTGAGTGACGTGTAATACACACACTGTGTATAGTAGCCTCATAAACCAGAGCCTGGAATAAGAAAGCGTATTAATAAAGTGTCAGGCACCTCAGGAGTACGCAACAATTCAGGCACCTCTGACAGAGGCATTTTATATAAACCCGGGACCAAATCTTTATCTGGGAACATCAAGGATCAAATGGGCAAACATTTTATAAATACCCTATTACATGCATTAGTAGAGTTGCCCTGCCAGCAAAGGGTGACCTAAGGGGGACCAGGCACAAGCAGCCTCCCATACTGTGGGGTGTAATAGAGTTCTGTCAGCCTTCTGCAAGGTCACACAACAGCTTTATAGGAGGAGGTTGTGAGAAATGTCATGACCAGATACAGTGCAAGGGGAGCTACAAACCATGAAAAGTAGTGTTCACATCAACTATTTTAAACTCTCCTAGATAGTTAATTTTGAAGCTTTGAATTCTCCCTTGAGGGAGTCAGTGTTTCTTTGCAGACTCTCTAAGTGACTTGGGTATCTAAATTAGCTCCTAAGTTGTATGATATGAGAACCTCTCTGTGTAATTATCCTGGTATTTGTCTGCAACGCTATGTTTAACATCCTAACTGATGAGCAATAATTTACTGAATTCAGAACTGATGATCCTTGAACTTCAAACAAAGTTGCACTGGTAGCTGGATTTAGGTGACGTGGCTCACAGCCAGTTTCTGGTCAGATCAGTGAGGCTTCTAGCTGAAATATCTAGAGTAGTGATCTTAATCTCTTGCAGTCCAGTGACAGATTGCTCATGGGCAAATCTTGCAAAAGTTCTGTTTATCACTTACAAAACCTGACTCTTTCCTCCCAGTGTTGATTCACTTGCATTGGCTACATATATATATATATTTGATATGCAAGGCATTTGAACTACCTGCCATGTAGCATGCACCTGGTTTGTGACAGACAGGTACTCTCCATAACTGCAAGTTGATCGTGGACCTACAAATGGGCAACAGACTCGCAGGCTACATGGCTGTAAACACTGGTTTCTCAAAATAAGGTAATCAAAGAAGGAACAGGTGTTTCTGAGTTTCACACAGCTCCTACTTAGAAAAACCATGTGTAAGCTTGATAAACTGCACAGTGAGCTCTTGCAGTCACTCATCTCTCTTTTAACATGATGGCTAATGAAATGCCATGGTGGGACAACAGTCCAAGAGCCTGTTTGGAGCAAACTCATTTGGCGGTGATTCTTTGCAAGTCAACACCGTGTAAGAGCCCAACAGGCAGAAATGAGTGCATGAGTTCTGCATGTTATCCTCTCATCTCTTGCTGATTTACAGCACTTCACAGTCATTCTAGCAGAGACACCCACAGCTTCAATTTCTTATATATTTATGCAGAAAAACTTCCCAGGCAGAAATTTCCACCCTGAGGTTTAAAGCACATCATAAGCCCGTGTCTGCTCTGCATGGATGCGAGAGTGAGGTTCCCTCAGACAAAGGTTTTTGGAAGCTATTAAAAGAGTCCCAGCTTTTAGACAGAAAATAAGCTGATGTTCAAAGTACTTAAGCACATAAGTCAAAGGCATTAGTATATGGTTAAAGTTAACCCCTTGCTTGTCCTTAATTGGTACCTTTTCCTTCTTAATTTTTTTTTAATAGCTACATCAAGGCTCTACAGTCCTGCAGTATAAATGGAAGATTTGTACTAATTTCAATGGCAGACCCACTCGCTTTATCTTTATTCATGGCAATATTAGCTTTAATATCTTTGAATAGAGTGTGTGCCAACACTTTCATTTTCTACCACCTCTCTGATTGATCTGCATGGGGATTTGCTGTCATCTGTGGGTAACTGATGGACCTTGCAACAAAATTACATTCCTTGGCTCTTAACTGTCAAGAAGCTTTATTTCTCCTCCTCATTATTTTAAGGGTTTCCAATTCAGGCAACAAAGTAATTAAGGGCACTGGATTTAACGTTGACTGTAACAGGACTATCCATCCAAATTTGACTTACATTACCCAATTTTGTTTTTTCCCTGCAGAACATTTACAAGGCCAGGCAGGTATATCATCTCTGCATACCATTCATTATCAAGCATGACTGGAACAGGTGGCAACATACTGATGTGTGTTTAATGGAACAGACGTTTGAATGCATATTTCAAAACTGAGCAAATGATTTCCTTTGTAATGCTGTCAAATCATAAGCAGTGACAATTTCAGGAATGTGCTACCTCATCCCAAACTGTGCCTCACTTTCATGTCTTGCAGCTGCTGACTGAGATTTTATTTTTCAAATGTTTGTGGTCTTCGCTGATGCCTGCTGTCTGCGCTTGGAAAACTGACACGAGTAGTTTTAGTTTGTAACTTACTTGTTTTGATCTAACTGCATGTGGCCCTGCCTGGACTGGATGACCCCTCTGTGACTGTTGCCTTTCAATCCACCAGCATTTGAAGTCAGTGGCAGCTGTATTTATCTCCTAAGCTCAGCCCCTGAACTGGGAGTTAGTCTTATGCCAACATGCTTCTGCCTGTCTGATGAGACTCCCCGGTTTCAGGGGCAGTCCAGGCACTGCAGTTGTGGGCAGGAGTATCACTGTGCCACTTCTAACTGGGGACCCACTCAGTTCATGTATCTCTTCAGAAAGGTGTCATTCTCCCAGCTGTCTTCCTTCTCCTAGGACAGACATGGAAAAGACCAGAGGTTTGCACAAGAAGTGGAGTCTTACTGTTGACATTAGGTGTGTTTAGATATTTAACCCAAGTGCTGGTGGCTTTACATAATTGCAGGGAAAAGGTGTGCACTTCCAATGTGGAATGTGGAGGTGAAATGCCCAAAGTGCTCTTTAGTATATGATTTCCACACTTACAGCTTTTTAGCTTTCACTCAGCACTAGTGATGCTTGAGCCTCTAATCCTTCAGACCCAGATCCAATTTTGAGTTACTTCAGCTGCAGCAAGCTAAAACCCTCAGAGAGACTTGTTGGTTTCAGCAGAATTATTCAAGCCTGTGTAATGTATAGGTTGAGTCTGCTCTTAAAGAAAGCACAACTAAGTTTAGTCTGAGTCCTTCATGGGCCTGAGAGTCATAGGAGACCACTTTCACAGAGAGGGATACACAACAGCCTGATGGAAATCCTACTGAAGTCAATGACCATCTGTCTGCCTTACTGTTAGAGCAAATTGCAAGTCTCTGGCAGACTTGAAACAACAAATAAGGTTATCTATTTTATTATCACCATTTGAAAAGCACAATAATTTTTTTTATTTAACTGAAAACCAAAAATAGGCGAAATTATAAATATTGTATAAGTAAGTTTTCATAATGGCAATATTCAGAACTGTTTAAATGAGCCGAGGTATTTGCAGTAACTGACCTAGTTCGGGAAACCAGGGGATATTTTTAAAAAGAAATTTAATTAAATGTAGATAAAAGATGTATATTTAACTAATATGAGATATTTCAGAAATTGAGTTATTTTTAATTCTACACTTTAAGTACTTCTTGATTCCTTTGAACTTTATTGTCAAATATGTAGAAAGTTAATTAAGAAATTTCCTTCAGAATCAGGTCACGGAGTGAGTTAAAACAACAAAACTTATAAAACAATATCCATTGACATAAACTCCTCACAGCTCTGAAATCTTAATTGCACAGAATATTGACACTATTTTTAACTACTTAATTCTTCCCTTGTGACTTTGTTTTTGCCTAATCATGCTCCTACCCCACCAGCACAGTCACTAGATGTATTCACAAGCTGGCAGGTGTCAAAACAAGTGTCAAAACTTGGTACAGATTGATTTTAGCCCACCTGAAACTGATGGAGGGTGTGGGAATATTAGGCATTTTGAGGAAATGGACCAATAAAAAAGTCTTGAGAAGAATCAGAAGAATTCGTGACAAGGGCAAGCAGTTTAACATTTGGACCAAACTCCTTGGGCAAGGAGTTTAACTTTTGGACCAAACACTCCAAATACATAAAAGAAAAGGTTTCAACTGAGATTTTATTAAATGGTAAATGGTGGCACCTCTTTTGTTGTTGTTGTTTTGTTGTTTTCAGGGGGTTGGGGGTGGTTTTTTGCTTTGGGAAGCTGGAAATGTGTAAAGACAAAAAAAACATTTTTTGTTCAGTGCAAACATTTAACAACTCTTTTATATGGATGTGCTACTGTTTCCAGCTAGCTGTCTACCTGAAGGAGCCTAATCTGGGCAGGCTGACGGCGTTTAGCACCTATTTCCTCTACAGCTGTCACACATCAAAATTTCTGATCTTTAACATCATGTCTAAACACAAGTGTTCTCAGCTGGTTTAAGACATTCAGGTCTCAGTGAGAGTGAGCCAAAGTGACATTCAAATGCCTTGCTTCTGAGTACTTTCAAAAATCGTCATAGATAGGTAAAGAATCAAAGAAATGCAGCAGAATGGTAACTTAGAAAATGAAATGCTTGGTCAGATAGCCTTTTTTTTTTTTTTTCACACTACATGCCAAGCATAATGTCAGCTGCTTCCTTGAATTTCTTCTGGAATCAGCAATGGTGCAAAAATGATACCAAGAGAAGTAAATAGTTAAGACGGATTGGAAGCATGTGAGAAAAAAAAAAAAAAACACAAGTTTTTATAATTGTTTATACCTGCTTCAAAGTTAATTAAAAAATTGACCTGTTAATAAATGCCAATTAAATTTACTCATCTAACCAGTGACTTAAGTGATCTTATTATTGATAGATATGAAAAAGAAAAAAAATAGATTGAGAGTTAATGAGCTACTTCTGTGTGACTTCTCGATAATCTTTGGAAACTCAGAAGCAACTGGGAGAAAAACCTCTTAGTTTATTCCTTTCTCTTTACAGTTACTTAGTGATGCTCTGGATACACTCCATGTTTGGGTGATGTCATCACCTCCAGCTTCATACAGACCATAGAGCCCCTTCTTAGAAAATCCTCTGTCTTTTGGACATTTGTCTTTCTGCTAGCTTTCATGGGCTTCACCCAAGGAAAAGTCTCCATTTTGCCTGACAAAGGCTGGACTGATTACCACCATTTACTGGTAATTTATTCAGCAACCAAATTGTGTCAGCAAACACCCATGCAATAATTCTTTTGATCCTGACTCAGTCATTTTATTCCTGAGGTAGGTCATGATTATCAACTGTTAAGTGTAATTTGTGTGCTTTATTTTCTCCATGGCTAATTCATTAGCTAAAATGTCCACGTTTATTTACTACACTTCAAACAAAGTGGGGATTGGTTGGTTCCTGGGAAGCACAGGTCTGACCCCATGTGCTGAACATGAGGCTCACACAGATGATTTGTTGCAGTGTTGTCTGCCCAAATGTTGCTGGCAGCTTTGGTACTGCAAGTTGCTTGTCTCAGGTACTTGATCATAATGTACTTGATCATAAGGTACCAGGTGATAAACTGATGTAAATGGGCACATTGCATGAGTACACAATATCCACAAGAGTCTCTTCAGAAAAACAAAACAAAACAAACCAAAAAGGAAACAACAAAAAAAAACCCAAACCAAAACAAAACACACAAAAAAACACCCAAAACCAACCAACCAAACAAAAAACCATTGCACACCACCTCTTACCCTCAAGACAAAGACCCACACAGACCCAAAAGACCCAAAAAGACAAAAGACGAAGTCAACCATGAAGGACCCAGCCATAAAAAGTATAAGATAAGAGCTTTTAAAGTGCCTCAGATTGGATGTCCCAAGTCAAGGATGTATCACACTGCCGCAAATTTCACTGTCCATATGGCAGAGCAAAGAAACTTCATGCTTGCCCTCCCTTATTTTTAACCAAATAGGTATACATGAGCACTCAAATGGTTCTGTAAAACATGTAACTTATAAAGTGGGGTAGAAGTGGGCATCAATCAAGCAAAACTGACTTATGCACAATGTGGAGGGGAGTCTGGACTGTGTGGTCTGGAAAGTCATATAAAGCAAAAAATCTGGCTCTCCACGGCAGTGTAAAGGCCTGTGAAGTATTGTCTCTTAGCCTCAGAGATCCTTCTCGGGTTCATTCAGAAACACTGTCTCCACAAGGGTCATGTTTGGTGCGAGGTACAGGGAGGTGTAAGTAGGGAAGGGCAGCAGTGCAATGCTGAATGGTGGCCGTACCATCCCCTGTCCTGCCTTGCCTTCACCCAAAGCCTGCATTCTCCAGCTGGAGCCCCTGTTAACAGGGCTGCTTCTCCCCGGCTTTGCTGCTTCCCTTACAAAGAGGGGCCATAAATACTAAGAGCATTCAGCTCACATAGATAAAACCTAAATTCAAAGAGCAAAGTCTGTCTGACTGAATAAAACCGGAGGCTGTCTCAGCGCATAAGTGCAGCTGTACCTTTGCCCAATTTACAGTACATTTTGAAATGTACTTAAATAACAGCCTTTTTCACTGCAGTCAGTTATAATGGTCATTAGAGTACTCTGCATCAGCTTTCCTTGATGCGCTCATGAGCCTGAATAGTAGCAATTTATTACCCACAGGGCCATGCAGCTTCAATCTCCAGTGGCACAATGAGTTTTCTTTCATTACTGTAGAGACATTTCGGTACGTTCATTCACCTTCCCCGAAGACACCGAGACTGCCCCAGTGAGAATTAAGTACACAGATTTTCCACACTGTATGATACACCTACCAAATTTTCCCCTGCTATTCTACAGGATTGGGAAACCATTTTCTGGGGGGAAAAAAGAAAAGAAAAAAAAAAAAAAAAAAAGGCAAAATTTCTGAAACCTGACAGGTTTTGCAAGGGCTGATTTGTACCTTCACTACACTTTTGTGTCACCAAAAAGCTGAGTAACCCGAAGGATCCAGTTCGGTCTTTCCTAGTGGAAGCAAACCCAAAAAGGACGCTCTGGAAAGCAAACATCTGTTACATTCTGTGAGTGAGATAAGGGTCACTGATGCAGAGGAGCAGTTTCTTACCCGAGTGATACATGTCTTTTGACATTGTTGGTGACTCAGGGCTCCCTAAAAGCAATTCTAAATGGTCTCTGCAGTCTCATAGGCGATACCAGCATACCAAGTGCTGGTATGACATGTTTTTCTAAGTCATCCACTTTTTTTTGAAAACTCTACCTATATTTGAACTATTTATTTAAGATGTATTGACCTTAGAGCGAATGTAAAGTGATTTATTTTTCTTTAGTCAGTGTGTTCCATAATCAAAATTATATCGCTCCATTTTGAAACCATTCAAGCAAACAGATAGAATTTATGAGATTCACCAGTAGTATTCCCAAAGACTCCCAGATTCTTCCAACAAATAGTGAATATCTGAGTGATTTATGAAAATGGAAAACACTGTTATTACACCATTGCAACTAATAGGAGTTTTATTCTTTAGGACTGAGAGTCGACCAAATAATCGGTCAGTCATAAAGTTTGTGGCCTGTGCTAAAATCAGACAGGGATGAGCTGCCTGTTCTAATGTGCTCATTAGGGACAGAGTAAGTACATCCTGGTATGCTTGAATAGAACAATTATTTTCTGCTGCAATTGAAATGAATTATCAAATGCCAAGTGAAAAAGCTCTGTTCTGAGTCATCATTCATCAGGCAAGATTTGTTCTCAGCATTATAAAGGCTTGGAAGATCAAACGTTTATATGAGAATGCATTACTTGTGCCAGCAATCAGCACTTGCAGCTCTTTCACACACCTGAATAAAGTTTGCTTTCATCTTTCCTACCAGCACTTGGAAAATGCTTCAAATTATTGTTATCAAGATACAAGTACAGTACTGTTGCATTCAATGGTATTTACTTCACATTCTTCGAATTTTCCTGGGTGGCAACATTACAAAAAAACAGTGGACTTGGCAGTGTGTACCCACTGAGAACCTCAGCCAGTGTATCCTGAGGAACCCAGATGAGAACCCATGGGCAAGACACCATCCACAGACAGCTGCAAACATCTTTTGAGGAGGCTATGAAATCCCAAGGGACTAAAACCCATCTATTTCTCTTCAAAGGTTAAAGTGACCTTGCCCAGACAAATGGCAGTGAGATCTCTGCTCCTCCGTTAAAGGTCTCAGTGCAAGCTGTAGTATGTGTGGTGTTGAAAAACAAAATTAACTTATGCTACTACAGGGCCCTTATTTTCAAAGGACAAAAAGAAACAGCAAAAGCAGGCTAAAAATGAATCATATCAAATTTTTCATAGTTCTACTGGATTCCTTCTCATTTAGCTGAAGAAAAAGTTGATATTACTGCTGAACTTATAAGCTTTATTAAGTAAATTACACTGAAAGATAAAAAGCTGTGGTAAGTAATTTAAAAAAAAAAAAAGAGGGTTACATGATACTAATAGAATTAAATCTTGGTATTTAACATGCATAGTTTAAAATTTTATCAAGTACAAATAATCAAACTTGTTAATTCATTTCTTGTAGGCACAAGACTATCTCCTTGGTACACAGAGAATGCACTACCAGGGCTAAAATGATGGATCACTTTGCACCATTTCTTGCATGTGAGGCATGCACACGTGGTTTGCACTACCTGGAAAACAGCTTTGACTGGGAGATCTTTCAATGCCTTGTAAATAAACCTGATATTAAAAGCATGTGCACATCCTAAGTAGGATCAGGTTTCCCTCCTTGTTTTGTAATGGTTTTCCTGACTCCCTATTTCTCATTCTAGTAAAGACAAGCTCTTATCAGAAAAGTCTGAATCTTTCGAAAGTAAATACATAAAAATGGTAAAGGTGAGAAGGCAGTTTCAGAAATTTTGGAGACAAAATGAAGGTGAGCAAGGGGGTAAGGGACTAAGGAAGCACTTCCCCCCAAACCACTTTCCTTTCCTATGTCTGCCTCTGGTTGATGTTTGTGGGAATGGAAATCACACATGGCTTATAATGATCGTGATCCTGACATAATGCTAGACTTTTTGGCTGAAAACTAAAGCTGTAATTCCCACTGGGGCATTAATACCTCAGCAATTGATAAACTTATAAATTACACACTCAGAAGAAAGCTGCTCTACGCAGGTTGCAGGCAATCCTGACCGGATCCGAGGCACTTACGCGGTCCCAAAAGCTGGAATAATTTCCTGGATGTTCTCCGTTCCCTCGGAGCAGGACGGCGGGCGGCGCTTGGAGATGGGCGATCCCTGCGTTCTCCCGGGCTCCGGGAGATGAGTCGATCCCATGCGTGGAGGAATGCTGCCACCTGCTGGGATCGGCCGGGATTGCAGCGGAGCAGGGAGAGCTTCACCGGCCGCTCCAGGAGCAGGAACAGGCGGACACGAGCTGGGACCGCGGGGCCCAGCCGGAGGGTGGGAGACCTTTCGGATGCTGGGACTGAGTCCCGCCCCTGACGGCCAGGAGACATTTGCTGGGGGGCTGCTTGAAAGCACAGACTTCAGCCACCCAGGTGGGAATCCCTGCTGGGAGCATCCCTGAGAGGGAAGAGAGTTAAGTCCACATTCCACACAGTCCCATTTTGTCCTTATCCCCAAAGGGGTTGTCACTGTAGAACCATATAGTCGTTCGGGTTGGAACGACCTTAAAAATCAGAACTAGTTCCAACCCCCTGCCATGGGCAGGGACATCTTCCACTAGATCAGGATGCTGAAAGCCCCATCCCACCCAGCCTTGGAACACCTCCAGGGATGTCACAGCCACAGCTTCTCTGGGCAACCTCTTCCGGCACCTCACCACACTCACAGTAAAGAATTTCTTCCTCATATCTAATCTAAACCTCCTCTCTTGCAGTTTGAAGTCTTTCCCCTCTCGTGCTATTGCTACGTGCCCTTGTAAAGGTCCCTCTCTGCCTGTCGTGTAGCTCCCATTCACGTCCCAGAAAGCTGCCCAGCTACACTCTTTTTTATGAGCAAAGGAAATGCTATAAAACCACATCAATAAAAATCAAACTGCAAACCAGTAATCTGGTAACTGCTTTATCCATCCCTAAGCCCTTGGCTTCATTTCTGGCCACCTGTATAAGGAAGGGATCACGGACAGCTGGGTCACTGAGTGCCCACAGCCCATCCATCCCACCTCAACATGTGCCAGCACACTCGTGGTGCCCAAAAATGCTGTGCTGCTCCCTGTAGTGTCCAGAGCAGGTGCTGGATTTTTGCTTGGGATCTTCTAGACTTCAGAAAAACTGAGATGAACATTTAAAACATTTCATAGAATCATAGAATCATAGAATAGATTGGGTTGGAAAAGACCTCCAAGATCATCAAGTCCAACCC
>JAYRBT010000001.1:18837526-18925375 GCA_036023395.1 Myiotriccus ornatus
GGCCACGTCCAATCTCTTTTTAAAAACCTCCAGGGATGGTGAATCCACCACCTCTCTGGGCAGGCCGTTCCAGTGCCAGATTTCCTCTTCCCATTCAGAATTTTAAAAATGACAGAGAGTAATTGCTAGCTGGAACAAATAATTTTGTAATCTCTCCCAGTTGTTGGAGGAGGGAAAGCAATACAGTGCTGCTCAACATTACAGCTGAAAGAAGAAATAAAAAGGTACTCCAGGCTAGTAAAAAGAGTACTGGAAATTGTTACATTTCAGTTGTCTGGCTTATACCACCATACACCAAAATTACTTCAACAAACAATGCTTCTTAGGAACTTACTGCAACATATCTCACCTCATCAAAATCACTAGCACATCTATTGGTACTTTTCAGAACAAGTATCAAAGCTCAAGAGCTGTATATTATGTTAAGCAGCTTAATATTGGATATAAAACAGTAGCAGTGGTGCTGGGGAAAAAATGCAGCTTATTTGAAGAGTAATACCAGCTGAGGGAGGTCATGGGCAATCAAGTGCGAGAGAATTTAATATTTAACTTTCTCTCTCATCTGCAGTATTTAATCACTTGATATAATACATAAGTCCTTGATCTTTGATATTTGGAGTACCTCGGGAGTTGTCAGACTTTCTGAAGCATCCTTTCCCATCCAAAGGAATGTTAGGTAGAAAGGATCAGTCAGTAATTCTCTGGCTGGCTGAAATGCTAGAGAAAAACCTCAAACAAAATAATGTAGCTACACTACACAATACAGTTGCTGTCCCATATTTGGACTCCAGGCACTCACATGTGCTTATACCGCTGTAGGTAGTCCATTCAAGGTGAATCTGCAGAATGAAGGGACAATACTCAAAATTGGCATCTTCTGTGCATTTGCTATGAATGCTAAAATGGATAGTGATCTTCAGAGCCACTATCTAACCTAAGCCCTGCAAGGCTGGTGTTTTCCTCAATTTGTTGGCTTAGCATGAGATGTGTTTTCATGTCGGATACAGACTTGTTTAGAGGAAATGGACACCTGAATTGTCAGGCTATTTATATGCTTTGCTCTTTTCCAAGTGCTATTCAGCTTACATTTTTCTTCCCCAGAGCATTTCTTACACTAAGCAAGCCTCTTTATTCCCTCAATTCTGCCTCGGGCTGAGATACAGACAGATCACAAACACTCATCCTCAGCAGTTACATACATCTGTGAACCAAAGGGTGTTAAAAATACGCAAGGGGGTGTTTGGAAGACTCAAGAATTGTTCTCCATCCTGTTCCAGAACATACCCACAGAGAGGAACAAGTGACACTAATGCAAAAGTGGGGGAGGTGGCAAGAGCTGGGTTCTCTCCTTCCTCCATATGACCCAGCTATCGCAGGGAGCGTGAGGCTGTAATTCCTGCCTGTCCTGAGACAGGGAGCTGTCTGCCCCAAGAAGGATGTTATGGATACTCTTTAACCTAAGCACTGGAAAGGCAGAACTACTTCTCATTCAACCTAAAGTCTAAGATGATCAGATAAATGGTGGAAAGGAGTCTTTCACATCCCAGTTCCTACTCTGGATCACATCCAAGGGTTGCATCCAAGCTGATTAGCGTTGCTGCTCCTGGGGTCTGGCAGTATGTAGGGAGAGGAGAGTGTCTGTGGTTGGAGTTATAAAGAACAAATGGTCACAGTTCAAAATCTCTGAACATGGTGCAGGCCAGAGGGCTAAAAATGCTGTAAAGCAGCAGCAGGACAGACAGAACAAGCAGGGCTCAGCTCAGGCCATCCTCCTGCCTCAAGATAAGTGCCTGATTAATCCTCTTGCAATTGTTTTAGGCATGAGGGAATCCTCCGTCCCCTTACCACTACTCTGACACTTTTTCCCCTGTACACTTTTAGGTTCTCTGGTTGTCTTTGACTGCGCAACTCTCCAAAATTTTGTACGTAGCTTTTCCACAGTCACTCGTCCAGACTCACTGCTCAGCACTGGGATCAGCAGAGGACAAATGAAAGTTACTGCATATCTTCTGGACATTGCCAATAGAGAGCTGACCCTGGCCAAGGGTAGGAGAATGAACTCTGTGCACCTCCTTTATGCTCCACATGTCTTTGCACATTTCTTTCAGATACAGAACACTAAGCCATTTCCACAGAAATATGTAAGACAAACTGCAGCTCGTAGGGATTCTGGGTCCCTGGTAGGGGTTCTTCCAGAACCTTCCAGAGGAAGGAGAAATCCTTAAAACCAACTGAGGAATTGCAATAAATCCTTCACTCATGACATTTCTCAGTCTTTTCACCTAAGGCTTAATTTCTTTCAGCTTAGTCAAACATGAGGTATGTACATCTGAACACCTTTTCCAAGAAGATAATGAAATGTGCAAACTCATAACTGCAATAATAGGAATGCCTAGCTCAACTATTATGCAGATAAGAAAGCAGGCATCAGTGAAAGTGCATTTCATTCAGCTAATTAGATCCTGCTGACATTTTCTGTGGGAGTAAGTTGAGGAGAGCCAGTGATTCTAGCTGTTGTTCCAGTACTGAGGAGGAATATGAAGTAATTGCAGCTTACCATAAATAAAGCTGACATGGAGCAATGCCTACTCTAGTGATGAATTTGTTTTCCAAAAGACCGTGAAGATTAACTTTATCACAGGGAAAAAAATTACTCTTCTTTAGGTTAACCTAATGATTTTTGGGGGGTCATATTTTACTAGCTAATCAAGCCACATGATATACCAAGGCCAGGTCCTAACAAAGTTTGGCAAGCAAGAGGAGATGAGGAGCTCTGGTGGAACACCTCAGTGCTCACAAAGACCAAGTCAGGAAGGCTGGAAGAGTGGTAGGTTCCCAGGGGAGTGCTGGGTGTGTTTGCCAGTGGGCCACGCCTTCATGAGACATGGAATTCCCCTGCAAACTTTGCAGAGACCTGCCTGTAACAGGAGGTTTGCTGCAGCTTTCAGTCAGTGTAGCCTACAGCGATGCATCTCCAGGGACAAAATGACACTGGGAAAATTGCTCTTACAGTATGAGTTTTCCATGTGACTGGCATAGACGCTGGCGGTGACTGCATACAACAGATTGCCAGGACTCCTGGACCCCCAGCTGGTTCTTCACTTGCCAAACAGCTTTCCCACTTCTCTTTCTAAAAGGAAAAGTTCTGAAATTTGTTATTTGTAAGATACTATAAATCCATGTGCAAAGACCCTTCACAGAGGCAGGGTTTTCGTTGTTCGAAACCTTAAAGATATTGTGCAGGACTTTTTTTTTTTTTTTTTTTAATTAAGCTATCAAAACATGTACTGTGCACACTGCAGTGTCCCTTCTAACACCTCAGTCACATGATGTAAAGCTGGTTCATGTTTAAAGTGTCTGGAGTAGGAGCTTTCAGCAGAAAGAATCTGCTGGGAGTCTTTGCAAACCTGTGTAAGCACAATGCAGAGATAGTGGCTGGTAAATTAGGAAATAGCTGGGTTTTTTTCATCTAGACACTAACAAAAGTGTGCCTTGTGTCTCCTAGATGCAACACGATTTGTCTTTGTAACTGTATTCCAACAGCACAATTGTGGCACTAATCTTTTTCTCTTTTCTGTCTACAGATTAGAGAGCTGGCAAGAAACAACGGCGTTGAGATGGTGATATGTAGCTTCTCACAAAGAACCAGGAAACATTCAGGAGAGAGGAAGAAGATACCAAAAAAGATACTATTGGACTTTTCCATGCCAGAGCAACAGAGATGCTACTGGCCAACCTGAAGCCCATGCATGGCTGGGCTGGAAGGCCTCCAGAGCTCAGGAACAGACACTGGTCAATCCAGAATGATCCTGGACCCTCCCAAAATAACTACATTTCAGCACCAAAACTGCTCCAAGGTGCTGGAAAAACAAGTTTGTGCTTTACTATTATTATAATTTCTTTATTTTATTCATTGTAATGCTGCTAGGTAAAGAACAACTGTGATTTAAAAACTCCATCCCTTCCCAATAAGAGTAAAACAAAAATTATCCAGTGCAATTTGAAAACAAGTTTAAAATGCACCAATCCATTTTTAAGTCCCAAGTAATGAGTTTGACACATTTCCCAGCTGTCTTAGATGAAGCACATGCAAATGGAAGAACTTCTTGAAAATTTAACTCAGTATTCTTGCTGTTTAATTCCTGGGAGAGATCACTTCGTTATAGGGCTGGTTCTTTTACATGAGAACACTGACTATGTTTGCAAAAAATCTTTACCTGGTTTTATTTGCAATGTTAAATCAGTGAAGAAAAGGAAGAAAAATCTGTGTGCACAGCATTCTAAGGCATGTCTGCAATGGATAACCTCTGCATTTTTTTCAGGTTCAGACATCTGCACATTTTTTAAGGTATAATATTACTCTTGGGCCTCTGAAAAAAATGTATGTTTCAATATTTTACTTTCACAGATGCAAAAAATTGTCTCTAGAAGATTCACCATCACACACACCTTAACTTGTCACCTTGAATAATAAAGTTCACAAACGTATTTTCATCTTTTCCATGCTAAGTTGCCTGAGTAAAATAAGGGTACACCACATTCCTTTGTTTTGTAGCTTGAATATTTTGTAAACAGCTTTGCCACGAAAAAATCTGACAACACTGAGGTAACAGGACGTTCTTTTTGAAGTTCCTAGGCTTACGGCCCTTGTTATTATTTACACGTATCAGCTCTGAAATACTGCAATTAGTGGGATGAAGTTTGGAGGAATGCGTCCAGAGGAACAATCAAGGCTGATTGTCTTGAAAGATGCAGAAGCTACTAGTGATCCCATAAAGTATTAGGAATGTTGATCCTGCTTCACTAAACAGCTTGGCATTTCAGCTCTTGCTTTTTACTGACAAGGCTATCAGAAATGGCACACTTGCCACACATAATTGAAAAATGGCTATCTGCCTTCTCAGAACTTCTTTTCATTTAGGTTTGGTGCAAGATATGCAAAGCATATTTATGCTTGGCATATTGGAACATTAAATTCAATTTTTCTAAGGTCTGCCACTAGCTTGGGGGAAAATAGCACACAGGTTCTTTCATATACCCTGGGGACCACCAAGGAAAAACAACAGTCCCAGAAATCACTGGTGTTGCTGTGTTCTGAGGGCACTGAGGCTAAGAAGAATCTGTGCCCCAAAAAACCCAATTACAATCACACTTTGAGACAGTTAACTCCTGTAAGTGCTTCTAAAGACAGTTGCATGAATTTTCAAAGGTAGATTTATGAAGATATTTTACATGCCTATCCTGTGTTTACCTCAGATGTGAGTCACAGCTACACAGTTCAGCTTTTTGGCTAAGCTTCTGATGTGTCAGATCAGTACATGCAAATATAGGCATCTGCAAGAGATGTTAAAATTGTGACACTCTCCCTGTAGTCAGAATGGACCCAAACCCCTATCCCAAGCTGGCACAAGACACTTGAGGGAAGAAACAGCTTTATTTCCACTGCTCACCACTTCACCCTACCACATCAGTGGCACTGGTTGCAAAGTCAGGACAGAAAGATAAGAGGACTGGAGCCTCATGGAAATAACCTCATTTGTGATCCAAGCTGATTCATCACCTCAAACAGATGCTCAGTTTGGGATTGTTTTTTACAACATGCTCTTGAAGGTAACTTTGACTTGTTTGTGACAGAGCCCAATGGCACTGAGCCACAGATTCCAGACACTGCCCTTCATCATCCCCTCATCTCTCTTTTGCTTCTCTCCAGGTAAAGATGAGCTTTCCATCTCCAAGCACAACATCTTCCCTAAACAATCAGGCAGAGGAGTCAGCATCCGCAGTTGTGTTTGAGAGATGGTGATTCACCACAGGGAGAAGGCAGGAGATGCTGCCAGTTCAACACTGCAGGCTTGTGGAAGGACATGGGAAGAAAGTGAAAAGTGAGATGAGAAAGGGAAAAGTAAGACAATTTTCCTGTATGTGGAGATGAATTCACCCCCTCTGTCCAAATCTACTGTCACAATGTAAACCCATCGGAGACTCATTGCCATCCTTTCCACCACACAGTAGTGTGAGGCAGGACATGAAGACCCCAGAGCAGTTTCAGCAGTGTGTATATGAGCCAGCTGCAAGTGTCCCTGTGTTCTGAGGACCCCTGGGGAGACTGCTCTTGCCTTTGGTCCTCACCTCCTTGTCTCTCCCCTTCTAGCCCATGCCTCAGTGGTATTTAGCAGCTCCAAAATAGTACTGGAGGGTGATAGAAGCTGGTAATTGTGACAGAACTCTTTAAAATGAGAATATTTAGAAGAAAATATTCTGCTGCTTTCTGGAAACCTTTTTCCAGCTGCCAGAACCTATTTTCAATGTATTTGGCAGTCTTTGAGGATGAAAAATTTAAGAAATCAGCTGCTTCCTACTGGTATAAATGACAGTAAATCTCGGGTGAAAACTATCTGGGACCAACTCATCAAACACAAGCTTTCTGAGGACATTTTCTTCTCTGAGCCGTCCTGCTTTAATGAATGCCATGACACCATCTCAGACATACCTGTCTCCTTTTCTCCTCTTTTTCCTCATTTCTTGCTGTGTTCCCTCATTTCTGCATGCATTCAAAACCATTCATGTACATAAATCCAAAGAGATCTGTAGGAGCTGCATGCCCTGCCCATTAGGCACCATGGTCAGCATGATAATCCGACCCAGCTGTGCAACAGCCTCCCAGGAGCCTTGAAGGGCATGCCTTCAAGGCCAGACCCATTATCTGCAAGTACAAACACAAACATAGCCATGTCACTGGTTCCTACAAGCAAGACACCACTCTGCACATACAGATGGCATGGCTCTGGGCCAAAAAAATTGTACAGCCTCTCAAATGCAACTTGCACCTAGCCCTTAGCTTTTCCACTGCACCCTTTTTTCCCCGTATTGGGCTGTACATACTGCAGGAGAAGCAATCACGGTATGAAAAAATGTAGCTAAGTGGAGTGCAGATCTGATGATCTGCATCATCAGACACTGAGATGCATTTTTATTTTTTTTTTTATTTTAAATCATGCTTTTAAGGTTCTTTAGAGCTCACAGTAGTCTTTTTCTGGTTATTATGCTGATGCAAAAATGATGTGAAATAGGTTGTTGCTTCACTGTGATGTTTAATAGGATCCCGAATGTAACCCAGAGCATCTTAGAAAAAAACAGCACAAAGGGAAATGTGACTTTCCAACATAGCAGGTAGGGTATTCAGCTGAGCAAGGAGAGGACTGCTTGCTTGGTTTTGCTCCCAACACAGTGTCTGTAGTTTACACAAGTACTGAATAAATGAAAAATCCATTTCTTGAGCCTGGATGATACAACTTGTCAAGAGAGTTGGACCCATACGTTCTCCTGCCATTGTCCTCACAGCTGCCACCTTAAAATTCCATGTTATCCCAGCTGCCTGTGACTTGATAGTCCCAAACTCGCATGCTGACCTTATATACAGACTTATTTATTTTACTTTAACAGTCTGATTTATCAAGGAAGAGGTTCGAGGGGAGGGTCTCATCTACCAGGCTTGGTTAACCCTGCTTTTGTCCCAGTCGAGGCAGAAGCCAAACTGGGTTGCCCCAGGCAACAGTGATAAAAGGGAAGCTATTACAAAAGGTGCAATGATGATTAGGAGTGCTTCCTAGGATGGATAAAATCTGGCTAAAGATACATTAAAATGTAGCTAAAAAGAATTTAGGTTCTCCTTTCTCTATTCCTTAAATGCTTTCAGGTAGTTAAAGCAACGTGTTTGAGGGAACTAGAGATTGTGTAATAGGTTAGTTTTTAGGGAATATAACTTGACTGCAGAAGTAATGAAGTGGGGGAAGGGATCTTTAAACAGAGAAGTAGTTTATTAGCAAAGAGTATAGTGACACACAGGACTAGCTTGGGGGTGGGAAGGAGCTGTCTGATTGCAGTCATTGTTGTGCACTTGAGGTCATCTCTGCTGCTTCAAAAATGGGCCACATGGGAGCACCAACACTGGGTTTCCAAGTCTAGAGATTTCCTCTCTTCCTTTAATTTAAGTGACCACTCCACCTGTCGAATTGAAACCTCCAGTTCATCCAACATCTTCTTTTTAAGAAATACAAAACTGTTTACGGATGGTGCTTTACACTCGAAATCCAGCAATGAAACAAAGTAGCACGTGCTTCCCTTCCTTCAGCACCCAAATCTGCTGGCCGGGCCTAAAGCTACATGAGGGATGGGAGATGTATCTTCCCTCAGGAGATCCAACCTCCCATGTACTGAAAGAGAGCTCTCCCTTTTGCAGGGAAGGGTGTCATTTAACGACATGGGAGGAGAACAGAGCCTTAGCAGGCCACGTAACCTTCAGCAATTATATCAGCCACCTGACACTGACCTCTCACACTAGTACATTAAAGCTGTTGAAGGATATAAAGGAAATTGCTTGCCTATACCAATGGCTTTTGCTGTACCAAGATAACCTGCCGGGCCGCTGCAAACCTTGATGCCATCAGAAAAGTCTCGTCTATGTGCTGAACTGCCTTAATGGCTTCAGCTGGTTCAATAATCCCTCAGAAAAGGAAGGCCTTTAGCTAATAGAGGTGAAGGGAAAAAAAAAAAAAAAAAAAAGACTTTGAAGGCATTGAAGAAGAAGAAAGTAGAGGGAGTTGCTCTTTACCGGTCCTGTCTCCAGTGAGAGAAATACAGTCTTTATCAAAATCTCTGAGTAAAGGATTTCTTCCAGAAATCATGAGAACATGCAAGTTTCTACTTAAGATTTTACACCTAGAAATGTAAGTATTTTCGTGAAAGTAGATGTGATATATGACCTATCCCAATAACATGAAAGTATTGCTCAGCTTAATAAAAAAGCAAGCATGAAAGATACTATAAAAGAATGAACTGCTCACTTGCAGTTCCTTGCCCTAGAGAGGCCATGGCTGCAGACTCTTTCCCTGCTGTCTATTGCATATTTTAAAGGGGGGAATTTGCAACCTAGAAACAGATGTTTTGAGTGAAGAGACAAGACACTGAAAAGCTGAGGCTGGACTTTTCTTTCTTTGGTCGTGCGGCTTATGAAATGGGCTCTTTCTGCTTTGTAGAATTTTACCCATTTTTCAGGTTGAAGAGCTTTTGTGCCAAGTTATGAAAGAGGGAAAATGTTTCCTATTAAAAATAAGGAAGAATATAAGGTACCTTGTATGAATCATACAAATTAAGTATATTGCATGAATTATCAGTAGTGCTGTCAAACCAAGGCCACAGAGATAGCTGGTGTTATGGCTATTTACCTATGCCACAGCTGAGGGGGGAACTCGTTTCCAAGCACAAGAGCACTCTTCCATCCCTTTCCTATGTTTCTTCTTCCCCTTTCTGCTCTAAAAAGGCATAGCATCATGAACAGGCAGTTGTGATATTCCAGGTGAAATTGTGTTCTGAAAGGGTGGGGTAGGAGAGGAACACTCAGGTATAAGGGAACTGTAAGTTTACAAGGTCTAAGACCTGAATCAGTGGTTTCTGTTTTGCTCATGTCTGCTAAGACTTCATTCAGTAACCATGAGTAAAATCTCTCAATATGGTCCAGAGAAGCTGCAGATCTCCCATTCCTGAAAGTGTTCAAGGGCAGGTTGGATGGGACTTTGAGCAACCTGGTCTAACAAAAGGTGTCCCTGGACATGATACAGGCTTTGGAAATAGATGATCTTTAAGCTCCCTTCCAACCCAAACCTTTTTCATTTTTAGGATTTTGGAGGAGGAATATTTTTGCTTGTTTGTTTACAAGACAGGGATGTCGGAAGATAAACTTTTTTTTTTTTTTTAATTAAGGATTTTGCATACTACCCATCAATCTGCTAAAAAACTTTTTGATTTTGGGCTGAGGTTTTCTCTGACACTTATTTCACTCTGTCTTTGCTAACAGTAGTTTGATGTGATCAGTCTTTGTCATGTTTCTGGACAGGCTGATTCAACTTCCACAGTGGAAATAAGCAATTTAAGCAAGAAGGGAAGGAAGACCATCTACTCTGTCTCTGTCTGTGCAGCTGAAGATCCAGAACAGACTCTGCAATTATTTGCTGATGCCAGTTTCTGATGCTGCAGAGCATGTTTCCAATGGACTGATTATAAATTCTGTAGCCAGGTTCCATTTCTTAGAAATAGAAGTCCTATCCTCTCAGCAGAAGGTTTATTCTCACTTTTAGCTGATGTTCACCACCATGAGAAACAGTATGCAAGATGAAAAGGATTGTCATTTAAATCCAGAAGACTATTTGTTACACTGAAGCAGGAAAAATAAATCAAGAACAACTAATCCTTACACCTCAACAACATTATTTTCTATGCAGAGTTTTTATTTATCCAGCGATGTTTGCAAAGAGAGATTTGCATTTCACTTTTCAACCCTGCCATTATCTACTAGTCCCATGAAACCATCACTCTCCACACCCCTGGTTTCCTGTGCATGCTGACTGCTGAGCCTGTGAGGAGGCTGAGCTGCTGTGTCCTGCTCTCTCTGCTTTATTCCGAGGTTTGGTGATCATGCTTTTGATAGGAAAGCATCTGATGCATCTGAGATGCAGCCTTTGCTCATCCATTCGTCTCTGGCGGTTTCAGCATCATTTGGATTCCTGGGTCCATGTTTCCAATTTACCTTAGTTTCCAGAGCAACCAAGTCTCATTCTTAGTGCTTCTTGTCAGCTGATTTGGTTATGCCTCTGCTTTTTGCATATTCTGTGCCTGAGTTTTTTTTTTCCTTTTTTTTTTTTAATAGATATTACCTTTTGACTTTTCTTCATTCGGTGTTTGCCTCAGTTAATGGTGTATTGAATGACTACAGCTTCATTTTTCCAATTAGATCTCCCCTTTGATAGGGTCCCTCTAATTGCATTGCCCTCTTCAGTGGAACAACCTCTTTGCTGTCATTTGGGGATCATATTGATGAAAACATTTTGTTATCCGATGTGGCACTGCATGCATCTCTTCATTTCCTGACACCAACACTTCTGTTGCTACCATTTTCCTTTCTTGTGTATGTAAAAACCTTGTAGGATTTTTTTCTGAAATGTTAATTTTATGGCTACCTCGTTCTCCCATGCATCTCCCTGTGAAACTAATCACACTGGGTAGGCAACCACTCCCCTGCTCCATGTGCACTTGTCCCTCCCTTCACTTGATCATCTCTGCACTAGTTTCTTCATGCATTTTGCACTACAAAGCCCCCAGAAACCTGAAGTTACCCACACAATATGAGGATCCCAGAAGTGATAAGGTGTGTATCCAGGCCACATGGTCTGCATCCAGCATTAGGGACTCAGCTTCAGGAAAACACAACACGACCTGCTTGCTCAGAGGTGACTCAGCACAGTTTTGAGCTCACCCTCTTCATGCTTGTACACTCATTTTCTGAAAGCTCAGACTAGACTGTGGTCTTTAAACCAGATTTGAACTCCCAACCCTTTTTCAGTGTTTAACATGTTCTGCTCTCAGTGTCCGTACAGACCAACTGGGAAATGGCCAAAGAGTCTGTAAAACATCTACAGTTATAAAAAAAAAAAAAATCATAAAGCCAGAGTGATTCAGAACAATTTTTCTTCGGCCTTACAATAAAGCTGCAGTAAAGTCTGTCAACAAAAAAAAAATGTTCATTTTATTTGTTTTTACACTAAATTCATTCTTTATAAACAGCTAAAGTTCTTCACAGTATTTCCTGGAGTCTAAAGCTCTCCCCTCTCCTCTCCTCCCCATGTCCCTTAAAAAAAAAATCTACAACTCTAAAAATCAAATGGCAAATGTATGGATAGCAGAGAGGGTACCTGCCCACTTTGCTGCTGCCCTCTTTCAGCTTCCACTGAGGCAGGTAGCACACTCTCATACTTCTCCAAGGTCCTTTTCTCCCACATTTGCTCTAATTCAGGCAACCAATAAGAGTGCATGTCTTCTCTTTCATTTTTTTTTTCAATCTAGTCATTCCATACAGAAGCAACATCATTTTATAGTCAGGGGGAAATTAACACAGGGTAATTAGGTGAGTTGCACAGGATCACGTGGTTGAGCTAGCCCAAACTTGGGACTGCTGCCACACAGCATATCCCACATACCAACCCAACCATGCATGAATCACCTCATTGCTTTTCAACACCTTCTGTCCATCAGGTAGCAGCTTCCCACTTCCTTTCTGGGTCACTCCATGTTTCCTGGTTTTGACATTTGTTTATTTTTCAACAGCTCCAATCCCCACGATTGTTCCAGGCACCCACTGTGACCCTGACCAGCAAAACCTCTTTCTGCATGCTGGGGGCAGTTGTGGGTTAAGTTCATTTTGGGTCACGGGTCCCAGAAGGCAGGGAGTGCTGCACCCCATGGCCATTCCTCCTCATTTCCAGGGCAGTCTCAGGAAGGCCCTTGCCTGGAAAGAGCTGGTTTGATGTCAGGTGAGTAGTGGGTAAATTCTGCTGTGCTTTGGAAGGGAAGGACAAATTCCCTGTGAATCAGTCCCTGCCAAGGCCAATGAGGGGATGTTTGTAGGGGAGCAAACGCATACCAAGAGGTGGCCCATTAGCAAGGCAAGACTGTACAAAGCACAAAGACTTTATGCAAAAGAGGCAAAGTTTGCAAGAGCGGGCTGATTCAATAGGGCAGCCCAAACCATCTGAGTAGAAGGATGAAACAACTCTAAAATTTGGGGTGATAATTTGTGAACAATGTGATGATGCCTAGAAAGCTGACTGGAAAAGAGACAAGGAGCTTCTTAAATCTCTTAAAGATCAGATGTTTTTTTCCAATAGTGTGGGACAAAACTTTTCCCAGTCAAGGTCATGCAGAAATACAAGGCTTGAAAGAGCACTGAGAAATCTGGTGAGCAATCTGGAGAAACCATAGTTTTCTTTTTGGAGAGCCTCATAAGGAAAAACATGTCAACTAGACACATCACTTTAAAATAAAAAATAAAATTCAACTAGAAATGCAAAGCTTGTCCCCTGTTATATTCTGAGAAAATCGCTAGAGTAATTGGACCTTCATGTTGTCTTAATGTTTTGCAACATCACGGGTGCTGGTTCCAGTGTGAGCTCTTTGTGCCCTTGGCTGTGACACCTGAAGTGGCTGGCAGAACGTGGGCAAACACCATCAAAGCCAGTCTTTTAGCAAAGGCAAAGGTGAAGGAAGCAATAAATTAAGTTCTGAACATCTGTTATCCAATATATAAATAAGTGTCTGTGAAAAAATAAGAATGAAATTAAGATAGCAGGTTTTTTATTTATTTTTCGTGACTTTTTTTTTTTTTTTTTTTGGCAGATGAGATGGGTCTAATTATCCCCTTTACAAGGTGTTTGCAAAGTTATACATCTTCCTCTTAATACTAAGTCATAATAGCAATGCCACCTATTCCTGACAAATACTTCCATCTGGAAAACTCATGTTGGTTGGTTGGTTGTTTTTTTTTAATGTTGCAGATTTCTGCCATGAAAACATCAGCTCACCAAGGACATCGTATTACACTTCATCCATAGAGGGAAGCGGCACCCTGCATCCGTTTTGGTCCTGCCGCTCGCTGTCAGCGAATCCCACGGTTAAAGGTTTGGACTGGGGACACCCAGCACCGGCTCTGGGGCTGCTGCTGTTGCGCGGCTGCAGTTCGGGCGAGGAGCTCGGTGTTTTCGGCGCTGACAGCAGGGGGCAAGAGCGCTCCAGAAATGCTCGCCGGGCTCCGGGGGGCCGGGGATCGGCGGGGCCAGCGGAGCATCCCCCGCCGCTGCCACCCCCGACCCCCGGCCCCGCTTTTCCCCCGGCCCGCCCGGCGGCTTGAGCATCCCCGCGCTGGTGTGAGGAGAAGGGAGCGCCGATCCTGCCAGATCGGGGAGGGAAGGGAAGGAGGGCTGGTGGAACAACGGCAGGGAGGATTTGGGGCGAGGTGTTTTCCTCTTTTATTTTGTACCTTCTTTTCTGTAGCAACTTGCCTCTCAGCCTCCTTGTTCTCTCCGTTTCAATGCTGCCGTTCAGGCTTTACGGAGCTGTGCTTGAAAAAGGAAGTCGCTGTTGGAAATGTTTATAATTCCAGGTGTCTTGAGCTGTTACATCCCTGCCATGTACAGGAAAACCCTTCTGCATCTGAATAATTTTAAGACTATACATAGTCCTGTTCTCTTCAGAAGGCAGAAAAATCAACCCTTAACTGGAGTATCCATCCTCAGGTTGTTTGCTGGTACAATCAGCTGGGCGGTAGAGATCACATTAATAAAATCTCCAAATGTTCATTTTAAAGCAGGTTTGTTTTTTTGGTTTTTTTTTTTAAATTAGTGCAGTTCACCTTACATGAAAGCATAGCCCTTCTCTCTACTGGGGAGACTTTTCTTCTCATTCTGTGCTATACTGGAATGCTGCCTTCTTTTTTTCCTGGTTACCTGTTTGTGTTCGTTTTGAAAAGCCTCTAATATTCTTTCCCAGCATGATTTTTCAGCGGCAAATTCTCTTGTAATTTTTTTTTTTACCTTTGAAACATAACCTTAATTGAGGAAATTTGGGAAGGGAAACGGAAGAAAAAATTTGTTTTGTCAGAGGCAAGGGAGAATCTTGCTCTTCTTTGGGGTTTGTAAACTGGAATTTTCACAGACATGCCGCATTTTCTCATGCATCTTCCTTTAGGAAATGAATACAGAGGGAATTTGAGGAAAAGTTTAGGAAAATAACAGCAAGAGGGAAGGCACTACCCTGGCCCTCTCTAGATTTCGGTATTGATGGAGCGAGAATAATTCCCATTTCTTAGACATTTAGAAATTGTTCACTTCTAGGACATGGAATTTATCATGTACATCACTTGTTATTGTACTTACTTCCTGACTGGATAACTGAAAAAGGAAATTCAGCTGTGCTGAATGGCACGTGTTACTGATAGCACAGAAAAAGAACAAACTTCACAGAAAAACCCTAAACTATTACTGGCTTATGTTGCTTAAAGGTAACAAATTATTGCTGGTAGAGGTGTTAATTTAGCAGTGATAAAAGTCTGAGGATACAAAAAAAGGCAAGGTTGGTAGGATATTAGATTATCTCTTACGACGGGATAACTTCTGGGGCTCACAGGTACTTTGACTCCAGGCAGAGAGTCTGTAAGCATATCTTTACTCTTACTGTGGGAGCTGTCTCGTGTGGACCACATCCTCTGGAAAGGAGTTAGCTTTCTGTGCCATTAATGCACAGCTGCTGTTTGTTGGTGTAAGGTGTGGAGTCCCACTGCAGCAGAAAGTGGGAGCTCCCAGGTTGCTGCAGCTCACTGGAGGCATTTCTGCAGCTGCGTTTAGCCAGCTGTGTGCTCCCCCACCTCGGCCTGGACACGTACACCTCCTGGTACTGACAACTAGACACCAAGCTCTTCCCCTTCAACCAGTATTGCTCATAGCAAGGCCTGAAGGCAATTCACACTCCAGTACCTGCATCCAGCTTGGGTTTCCCTGCTGAAGGACTGAGAGCTGAAATTATGCCTTCCCTTTTTGGCATTTTTATAAATATTGTCTGTTACATTTTTACAGCTACAACCTCACCATCCATTTGTATTTGGATTTCTGTTACTGGGAAGTTGGTTTAGTCTTTTGTACACCAATGCACAAACCTATTTTATCAGATTCATTAAAGTGACTGAGGAAAGAAAAAAGAGGAAAGACATTTAGATACCATCCAATAATCAAAGGGGACAACTGGATATTTTTATTTGAAGAATTTGTATAATTCTACTTTTATGGTCCCTATTCAGTGGTCTTCAAAACCAATGGTGTTTTTTGAATGAAACTCTATGGCTGTTTAGGCTTTTAAAAAGAAATCCCTCATATTAATGTAGTCCGGATAGCGACCCCTCTTTTCCAGGCTAACTTGCTGAATGTATCTCCTCCTTGCATTAATAAAGACATATGGCAAGAGAGGAAAGCAACCTCCCTATCTCATGCTAGGAGTTGTGACATTTGGAGGCTGTGCATGCAAAGACCCAGCTCCTCTAGGCAGCCTGCCGCTGCGTTTCCCGGCTGTGGGAAAAAATCAGAGGCCATAAGTTAATTCTATTTTTGTTCAAACAGCCTGTGGAAAGAAAATAGAGTTTCCTGTGAAAACATGGTGCTTCCAAAGCCTTCTGAGCCTGCCAGTGACTATGGTGCAGAGTCACACAGCCAGTCTACCTCACTTTTGCTTGTGACAATTTACATAGGTGAACAGCAATGTTGTTCTTTAGGGACCCGTTTCTCACACAGGCTGGTAAGGACAACTCCACAGGGGTGACATTTATAGCTGCATGTTTCAGCACTGGGGGAGAAGGTTGTGGTCACTGTGCCAATGCCTGTTCCTGCATGCTTACTGCTGATCAGTAAGTGTTCCCTGAACAAAATTGTTCAGACCTGTCTCATTAAAATGCTTTCCTCTAAAATGGCCACAGTTGTTGCCAAGGTGTTTTTGTAGCCTCATTAAAACCCTGGAATCCCCTATAGCTTGCAGACATTTTCAAACCAAGAAACAACAGCTGAAAGGACATCATATTTTCCATCAAAGTTATAGACCATAAGCAATTTTTCTCAAGTTTCCCAAGCTTAAATTCATTGGCTGTCCTTTACCTGTCACGGTAAGATTTTGAGCTACTGCTTGTCCTTGCTCAAAGCAGAGATTATAGCAAGATCCAGCCACTGCAATCTGACAGAGACATTTCTCCAACTGTCCTGTGAGAGGTTATGCAAACCAATATGATGACCAGACATTGGGGGTGTCATTGCTTGATATCTTATTTCACTTTCTTTAATCACTTTCCTGTTCCTCTAAGTGTAGATTCTCAGGAACAGCAGATAATAATTTTGTTCCTGTCCTGGCGCTCACTGGTAAGACAGCTCACAATCAAAATGAGATTCATCTCATGAGTCAAACACATACAGTGCTTCAAACTAGCACTTCTCTCCTTTGCTCACCTCTTACTTCTCTGTGTAGCAAGATGTGGCCATACCTCAGAAAGTCACATATTTCTTGTAGGAACTCAGAAGTCTCCGCTGTTTTTTCAATCACCTTCTCTTTCAAATGTAGATGCTGTAACACTTTGACACAACAGATAGAATTAATAGCAAAGGGCAGCACAGTCCCTTGCAGTTATGGGCAAAAGCTTCTGTAATGTCCTTCCCAGAGTATCAGATTGTATCTTCACCATAGCTAGCAGCGGAGAGCAAAGAAAGATAGGTATCTTCCAGTTCCTGGGGTAGGTATAGTTATGGATCATATATATCTATTTGTCCTCATGCCAGTGTTGCTCTTTCCCTTATTCTCCTATCTGTTACAGACAACAAGCATAGCCTCCTCCCTCACTTTGCTAAAGTGGCCACAATCTTACATCCCTCTTCACATCTGCAGAACAACTATCATTGTTCTTCTCTAAAGCAGGGGCTGTAAATTATGTTTTGGATCCATCTTTCCTAAGATTCTGGATTTCAGAACCAGAAGTTTTTATTAAAGGTACACCTGCAGCTGACTCAAGGACTGTGCTTCCTGACCAGAGAGGGTTAAACATCAACAGTACCCAGATGATTTGTGACTGGCCTGGTGATGATGCATATACTTGGGGAATTTCCAGGTTTTGTTCGTGATTCATTCAGCTTTGACTTCCCTGGCTGAAAAGGGAAGATCTCGCAAAACACAGTGATGGTTTGCATTACAGAGCATTTCACACACAGCTTTGCACCAACTGAACTGGAGATTGTGGGATGATTCCTTCATGGCAGTGTTGTGGTATTACATCACAAGGCTGGATCTGTACAGCTTTCCTCTTCTGTGGTGTACAAGCACAGTCTCCCAGGAACCTCATAAAAGTTTTTTTATCTGTCTCCAAAGGCATTTACTGCTGCAGTGAGAGAGGCCTTTACTTCCCTTCCAGTCTGCTCTTCTGCTTGTATCCCTGCTTTAATCATAACAGTAATGCAAACTGTCACTCTCCTTTTATTCCAAAGGCAGCTGACTTTTTACAACCTGACATCAGGTTTGCATCTTAGAATACAACTGCAGTCATTCAAATAAGTGATAAGAAACACAGCAGAACATCCTTTTAGCATCAGGAATATAGGCATTTATTGTTGGCACTTCAATGATAATAAGATGCACCTTATCAGTGTGTTATGTGAGCACCTGCATCATCCTTAAGACACTGGTCCCACTTCAGCTAACTTCAGGTCTCCCTGCAGCTACCTGCCAGGAGTATGCTGGGAGAGGATGGGGTGGTAGTTTCAAAGTCAAATTGTGCATATTACTCACAACTGGTGTGCTTGATATATTCTGAAGAGATTTGATGTGATAGGTTAGGGTTTGTTCTCCTTCTTATGGAGCAGAAACTCACAGAAACTTACAGGATATTGCTTATCACGAATGTGTTCAGCAACATGAACGTTGCAGCACTGCTAGCAGCCATGCATATTTAGCACAGGCTGGTACCCACCTGTGCTTTCTTCTCTTGTGCCCTCACCACACTCACACTTCCTGCCTTTCACTGAGGACTGATGGCTGCTTTAAAATCCTACAAGCTCCTGCCCCTCCAGACAGCCTCTACTTTCACCTCTGGGTTGCTGGGGACAGGGGACACGATGTCTGGTGGTCCCACTGCAGTACGTCCCTCCCAGCACCTGCAAACAACCCAGCTGCAGACTGCACCCTCTGATCTCCAGCTGCACCTGCAGGAATGCTCATCCTGTAGGACACTGCACCTCAGGGGTGGCAAAGAAGCTTCCTCAGAGCTGAAGTGAGGCCTGTGTTCTTCCCAAGGACAGTACCCTATTGCATGTCCTTTCTGTGGAAAGCCCCTAACCAGGGAATGTTCTTCCCCATCATTTACCAGCCAGCACTTCCTGTGTGCACAGGAACTTAAAATACTCTGCAGGACACTAGAGGTGCAAGGGAAGAAGACACAGGCAGGTACACTAGGATGGCAGTGACAAAATGTTACCAGTCGTGTGTCATGGCCCAGGGAAAAGTTCAGCTCTTGGCACCTCAGTGTTCCCTGCCTTCAGCAGCAGAAGGAGGAAATACGGAGGGCGGGGGAGCTGTCCCATCTTGGTACCTTTAGCAGAGACTGTTTGAGTTTTTAATAGAGTGATTTTCAGCTGGGCTCTTTCACTGTATATGTTTCTTTCCCTCCCGTCTGGGAAAGAAAATCAAAAGGCAAAAAAGTGGAGGTAGCCTAGAATAGAAATGATCTTGCTTTTTCATGAAAAAAAAAAAAAAAGGCTCCACTGTGCACTATTCTTCTATCACAGTCTTCCCAAAAATACCACTAGAGAGTAGTAGTTTGAAATTTGAAAGTGCACCCTCTCCCAGTTCAGTGCACACTCAGACCCCAAGGTACAAGCTGTCACAGATCCTCCAAAACCGTCTCACTCTGCCTGGGCAGGGCAGCAACAGAATCCATGGCTGGGGACGTTTCTCCGTATGGTCATCATACACTCAAGGTGCCTCTGCTCTCCTGTTTGTGTGTTCTCAGGTACTGGCCTACCAAACATCTAAGAAAGGCCATTTTCATCATCAACCCAATGATCTAATCCAATGTTATTCTTCTTTTAAATAAAGCAGGTTTATGTTGAATTTTTTTTGGCCACATGCAGTTTTTAGAACACAGGAAACTATAGAAAACATCTTTTAACTACCATGTCAGTTTTATCCCAAAACATTCTGACTACAGCAAAGGAACATGTCCTCCTGTTACCACATGCATTTTACTTTTTCTAGACTTGTGTAAACTTTGACTTCTGTGATACACAGTTCAATTTCTTTCAGGTTTCAGAGATGGTAACAAAAGGAAGAAGGAAGAGCATCTGAAGAACATCCCTCACTTTATTACTGTGGCTGGTTTTGCAGCACCCCACCCTCATTTGATCTGTCAGATGAAACTAGTATCTCTCCTTTAGGCTTTCCTCTTCAGAAAACAGACGCTGTACAGCACTGAAAGGGCCTCCTGGACAAGACAGCTAATGATTTGAGTTTTATCCTGTGGGCCAGTGCAGATCCATGATGGGTCAGCTTCTCATTTTTCCCCAACACCTAAAGGCAGCATACATGGCAAAAGAAGCAAGCCCATGCTCTCATAGTGTCTTGACATAGGATAGGACACTAATGTTTAAATAAACCAAACACACCAAATGACAGGCTCCATATACCATCATACATGCAGAAGGCCAGTCACACTGCTCCCAGTTTCACTCTGGATTTTGCGTAGGTTCTTGGTGCTTTGAAGCCTCCAGCAGCTGAAGCATATCCATGAAGGATCCCCATCCTCAGCAGCTCTCCTGGTCTGAGGATCAGCTGGCCCAGCCTTACTACCCAAGTTTTGTTCTTCCATTGCCTGCCTCTCTTGTGATAGTCTCACACCGAGGCTGCAAAGCCACATCTACAGTATTTGTATGGTGCCAAATGACTGCCCATAAACCATCACATGCTACCCTTTCCCTCACCTCAATTTGCTGGTGTTGGTCTCTGTCCTGAAATAACTTTCTATCACAGAATATGTTTAAATCTGTAGTGATCACTATTTTTAACTTTTTCCTTTCTAGAGCTGGTCTGCCTTCATCATCATCCTTCTAGAATGGCAGACAACCCCATAAGAGATTATTATACTCTAAATACTAAAAGAAACCTTTGCTTTAAATTGAAAGATCAAATTTTAAGTCCGCTGTGTCGTTATCAACGCTAAAAACACTGCTTCACCTTGGAAGAGAGATAAAACCTGAGAACAGGTTCTCCTCTTGCAAAGGATTTGTTTCTTTTCTAGTCTGTATGTAGCATAATTACTTATCCCTGTGCATCCCAGAAAAAAAAATGGGTGGTATGCAATGCTTACAAATGGCATACTATCGTGATTGTAAAACTATAGGAAGAACAGCTTTATTTCTGTATGGTGCTAGTCTTTAACACAAACAATTGCAAATGAGTGCATCATCTTTTTCTTTACACCAAGTTTATGCTTTTATATTTAAATTGCATCTGAACAGAAAGCTGTGAGATTAAAATAAAGTGTTGACTTTTCACACAGAAATGAGAAAGTGATGACTCTGAACAGAGCAGTTCCTCACCTGAAGGTTGCCCTGGCTTGTTAAGTCAGCACAATTGCCATCGAGAGCTCTAGGGACTGAGCTCAGCTGAGGCACAGAACTGTGTCAGGAGAGGACATGCATAGCAGTGTGTGGGCACCCGGGTGCAGTGAGAGCAGCCAGGCACGGTGCCATGGGTTTGCCATGACAGCCTGATTTGGGGGTGCTCAGCAAGCACCGGAGTGCAGCCCTGCAAGATCCACCAGTGGCTGCCCCTGGCCCTGCCACAGCCTTCCCACAGGTCATGGGGCTGAGGGCAGCTCATGGCAGTGCTTGAGGACTTGGGTGGGACAGGCTGGGGATAGAAGGGTATAACTCCCATTGATTCCTATGGCAGCAAGGTGGAAACACAATAATAATAATAACCTTTGTCCTTGTGGAGGTGAGCCAAGGATTGGTGTTATGAAGGAATATCAGTCCCTCAGGTACTGGTAAAAGAGACACTTGATGCAAGCAGCAAGATAAGGGCTGTATGTAGATTGTATGTAAATCTATCTTTTTTTAGACTAACTAATGCAAATGGGGTAAAAATTGCCAAGCGTTCAGGCATGTGAGCACACCTTCCTTCTCCATAAGCCTGCAAACTTGCTCTTGCTTGTGATTTTAGACCATCCTTGCTATAATCCTATCACCGATCTATGGAGAAATTAATTTGGATCAGTGTGGTATTCTGTGGGTGGCTACAACTTAAATTTCCAAGAAATGTATGGCACTAAGGACAGAGTTGTGGTTTAAGACTCTAGAGATGCAGATTTATTTCTTTACAGCATCCTGAGTATCTCTGGGTGTGCTGCTGAGTGATGCAGCTTTCCAGCTCCTAAGATAAAGATGCTCTTTCACAGATAGGATGTTGGAATACTGTGGTGATTTAACGTTTTGTGAGTTTCTAAAATGTGTCCCTTGGATTTAATTCTCTATATTGATATCAAACCACAGGCCTAGATAAGAAAGATATTTGAAGTAAGAAAAATAAGGTAGAGTGTATCAGAAGTTGAGACCAATTCACACAAGCCTTTTAAGACTTAGAGGGAGAAAGTAAAAATACCAGTCCCATATTTCCTAGAATTTTGTGATGAATCTGTAAAGATTTTTAGGCCATAAAGGACTTGCTGTCAAACTTCTGACACTTTGGAGATTTCTTTCCATGAAATATCAAACTTTTTGTACAATCTGCTTACAGTGTCACAGTGAGGACACATTTAAGTAAAGGGAGATAGAAAAGTTGTCACTTCAACTTGGGAGTCTTTCTAAAGTTCCTGAGGATTCAAAGCAGACAATCAAGCAGTTCCCTCTGCTGGAGTAGCTTTGGCCACCTGGAATTTATCCCGTAACAGTGTGACATTGCTCTGGATTACTTTGGTAATCCAATAAATGTGAATTCAACCCTGGGGAAATAGAGCTGTGCAAAAATATAATTATAGGCTTATAAAAATCATACTTTTCTAATATTGCATTGCTTTCCCAAGAGAAATGTATTACCCTGGGGATTGAAACGGGCATGTGTTTGCTACATCCATCATTACAATACACATAATCTTCTGCCACTTCTACCTACAAGTGCAAAATGCAAGACTCTGAGGTCCTCTTACTGTAAGAAGTCCAGTGAAATTAGACTACTTATGTCAAATAAAATCTGCATGGGTTTAAATGAGTATCAGAGCCATTAAAACAATTTTATTTTAGTATTATTTCCACTCTTTACCTCACAGACACTTCATTATTTCACAGAGATATGTTGGCTGCAGTGGACCTACACCAATTTACGCTAGCTAAGAGCCAGAATATGTGTGTTTAAGACTGCCAAAAAGCCCTTGAGAGGAGTATGTCATCAGGAACATTCTTTCATGAAGTAAGGACTGTTCTTCACCCTTCCAATAAAGAAATGCAAATCAAAATCATTCAATCACCCTGAAAAGCCTTAACAAAATTACTGCTGTCATCCCTATTGCTTGTAGGCAGGGCCTGGAGAATGAGGAGGCATTCTCATTTAACGATGGCATTCACTTGCCCTATCCTTCATCAGGGGAGATAGATCAGCAACCTTCTCCTACAGGAATTGATATGGTGATTTCTCCCAAAACATGTTTGGTTGGAAAATGGATCAAGGTTTTTCAACACAGGTGTTTTCCTTTTTTGGTATTTTAGCATTTGTGACCCATGGTCAGGAGAGGAAAATCACATCTGTCTCCACCACCTTTTTCCACCTCAACAACCCAAGCTTAGTCAGTTTGCAGGTTAAGATAGTGTTTGAGAATTGAGACACTCAGGTGAGCATCCCTGCTCTGTGACAGTAGCCAACCTGTTCTTGGCTATTTTCTTGTGTCCAAAAACACTGAAGTTGAATTCATTCAGTCATGTAATGGGAAGTAGCTGAAATATCCTGTCTTGGGTGGGCACAGCAAGCTGTTGGCAGTGGGGGCTTCAGAGGGAGCCTCTGTAGGAAGAGGCTATGTCTGACTCTGGTACCAGGCTGTCTCACTGACCCACTGGACAGCACAGCTGAGCCCCTCAGCCAGGATAGTGGCTCCTCTGAACTGAACAAGGGCATTTCTTTGAAAACTTATTTAATGAAGGGTGGCAAAAGCTGAGTAAGAGGGCACAACAAGGTCAGAAGAGTAAGAGGAGCCGCACAGCAGAGCTGGTAACTCCCCCCAAAAGTGGCTGTGGTACATGGGTAACCCATGCCAGAGCAGGTACTCTCCAAAGAGACTGTAGCCCATGAAGGACCCATGTTGGAGGATAAAAAAAGTGTGAGAAGGAGGGAGCAGCAGAAGAAAAGAGTGAGAAACAATGAGTGGCACAAAGAAACTGTCGCACTCGGACACCACTCTCCTTTACTGCCTCATGAAAGTGAGTGAGTGCAACCCCGTGGCAGTAACAAGGGGAGTGGAGACAAGGAAGGGGAGAGGTGTCTGAAGGTGGGACTGAGAAAGGTAGAGGAAAAGCCTTTTCCCTAAGTATTGAAATGTTTGTCTTCTTTGTTTTCCAGTGCCTGGATAAGCAATTAAATGTTTATGCTAATTGGCAATAAATTAATTCCCCAAGCCCTGCATCTTTTGCTTGTAACAGTAATTGCAGGAAACAATAAGTGTTCGACCTGTCTTTACCTCAGCTCACATATTTTATCACTCCTGTTCTTCCTGTTCTCTCCCCTTCCTCCTGGGGAGGGTGAGCAAGTGGCTGGTAAAGTATTTGGCTGCAGCCAATCCACCACATCTCCCAAATATTTCTGGCGTGAGAAAACCATTTCCTGTCTCTGACTGATGGAGTAGTTGGGGATCATGAAGGATGTAAAGAGGCTGCCCGAAATAGCTGTGTAATCTCACCATCAGGTTTTTAAGGATCAGTGAGTGAACTATCTGCTAGGAATGACATGGAAACCTGGGTGAGGTAGGGGAATATACAAGGCAATCCTACTTCCTATGATCATATGGCTTAGACTGCACTGCTCCAATGCTCCAGCTGCCACTGATCTGATCACTCAAAAATGGCAAATGGAAGTGTCTGTAAACACCCACAAATGGATAATGGGGTTTTTTTCATCATAAACAAACTCCTTCCAAAATTAATTTTCAAATAATCAAAGATTTATTTCATTATGCCTCATATAAGAATAATTGAAGGGTGGTTTTTCACAGTATTAAGTAGGAGTGAAACAAAGTAATATCTTGGGAATACTGGTGCACACGTTGTCTCACCATCCCATCAGCAGCAATGCAACCACCACATGGGCAAGCGTTTCCTGGAGTGCCAGCAGGAGTTACCCAGATGAGGAGGATTCAGGTAAAAATCTAAGGATGGTACTGAGAACAGGGAAACTACAACTTTTCTGTTAATTTGTTTAGTTTGTTTGTTTTGGTCATTCCTAAAAGTGGTAAATTGGCCATTCAAGAGAAGAAGATTCATAGTTATTTTTCTTCCCGTGTTGCCCAGCCAGAATATTACATACTTTTCCTCCAGGCTAGCACAGATGAGGCAATTCAGCTTCTAAAAAATTCATACCACATGTGGCCTCCCAGTCTGTTGCTCTTTGTAGCTGGCACCACACCACTGGAGTGAGGTCACTCCTGACCTAATGTGCTGTGGTCCTGATATACAAGTGTAACTGTGTGGTGCTAAAACCCACTAATAATAAACAATTAATTATGATCTTGAAAGAAGAAAAACTTGTTGCCTTTTTCCAAACAAGCAGTGTAAAAATATTACTACAGAATGAAAATTACTGTATTTAGCAACAATTCTTGAAAGTATCCACTGGAGAAGGCAGGAGGATAGGAAGTGTTTGATAATTTAATTGGTGGTATTTTTTATCACAGTACTTCACACAAGTGTATATATATATGGTGTATATCCTTGCACAGAGAGCATCAGCCAGCCATTGGTAACTCATGCTGCTCCTGAAAGTCCTAAACAGCTGGGGGTTTGCAGCTGGGGAACAGAGAATAGCTCTGCCACAGGTGAACCTTCCTATCAGCTTATTATTGAGTGCATTTCTCCAGAGTGTGGAAGGTCTTAAGCTACTAAAAGTTTTTTTTGCTTTGGTTTTTCTCCACACAGAAACCATTCTCTTAAAATGTTCCTGCCTCATTTAACAGCGATTACTGTTAATATACTTCCATGGTGTAATATTGTAATGCAGATTTAGCTTGACTGCATGAGGATGCAGGGATTTGCAAGTGTTGTTGAAAGTGTTGCCGTGGGAATCCACACTGAGCTGCAAGTGTGAGATCCTACACTTTGTCTGTAATAAAGCAAAAGGGCTCCTGAGACCTTCCACCTTTACCCTCCAGCCATGCCCAGCCTTGTAAAACCTGGGTAAACCACCCCATATGGCTGAATCAGTCAAAAATGGGATTCCTGATGGAAAGCAGTAGCAGGACCATTGGAGGCAGCACCTGCATTTGTGTCAAAAAGATGCCACGTACAAAGCAGAGAGGAAGCGTTAGAGTCCAGCAAGTGCCATGCTCACCTCCTGTTGCTTTAGGGTATTTATAGACTAACAAAGCCCAGCACAGCATTGAACAAAAATGTTATTTGGTGCTGTTTCATCTCAACTCAATGTGTTCTTTCCCCCATCCTGATGGTTTCCCTGTGTCCTGTCCTGGGACTGCAAGAGCCCCAAGGGATACAGGATATGAACAAGCACCCTCTGGCCAGACCCACCACGCTGCAGTGAGGTGTGTGACTGCTATGGGCATGGGCTGGTGACAAGCACAAGCACAAGGGATGCCCGAGCCCCGTGGCCCAGCAGAGGTACCAGGCTGACACCCTGTGCCCTGCCCGCATGCCGGAATGGGGCCACCCAAACTCTGTGTGCTCCAAGCAGAGGGGTCCCCGGCTTTGTCACTGGCTTCAAACACACCCTCAAGGAGGAAAATTCCCTTCATGACATAAGAGATGAAGGCAGGAAGAGGGGGAGGGAGTGTGTTGTATCACTCATAAGATTAGGGAACTGCTGTTTTGCCTTTTTCTCCCTGAAGAACATTTCACCTTTGCCCACATGCACTTTGAGGAAAAAGGCTGAAGCAGCAGCAAGGCAAGGTATCGGCTCCAGACATGCTGCAAGGTGTGGTAAACCCCATTTAAGGGAAGGGAGACCTCTTGTCCATGTCATTGAGACCTAGAATGCCCAGACAAGATGTCACCCAGGCATCTCTTAAGAAAAAGCATGTGTTCAAGGAAAGCAGATTGCCTTGGCTGTCAATTCCTGAATCAGTCCCTATTCAGTGTTTTCTATTAGAATTTGGCTACTCTAACCAAATTTTGCTTGAATGATTGACATTTTTATAAAAGACTGACAAATAGCAGATGACAAATGATTTACATCTCCTGCAGATTTATAAAGGTTTGGACTTATAAACATTTTCATGACTATACCACAGCTATCTGAATGTTTCCAAACAAAGAGAAACAGAAGCTCCAGAGCAGAGAAGACCTCAGTATTAGTTCATTATTCCAGAAACTGGAGTTTTGTTGTGGAACCAGCTACAACACTTGACCTGTCTTTTAACCTTTGCTCCATCCATTCTCTCTTCTGCTTTCATTGCCAGCTTCTCACTGATCTTCTCGCTTGCCCATGTGCTTTCACCCTTGTGAGTTTTAATTCAACTGTGCAGAGATTTTTCATATTATGCCAATTTCTCAGACATTCAGAGAGCTGAAGGACACTGGTTTTTAAACACCTTGAATATGAAAGCAACCAATGCATTTACAGGCTGTGACTTTCAATGAAATGCAAGTATTTCATCTTCCATAGGGCAGCCTGTTGTTTCCACAGGCTCTCTCGAGCACTGTCAAACTTTCGAAAACCACCACCTCCACCCAAGCCTCCCTGTTCACACAGCTCAATAGTTCCCTTTCCAAGTCCATTGCATGTCTACTATAGAGTGCCCTTGGCTAGCCACTTCCAGGTTTTGTGCAAACAGGTAGGCTTGGAGTGGTGGCACAAAAGGTGCCAGCTGAGGTTGTCTCTCCTGAATCTAAAGCCTCAAGCATGGTGCTGCAGCAATAGTCATGGCCTATTTCCATTTAAGCACCAACCCGCCATAACCTTCCTTTTTTACATTCCTTGTTCGCTTAATTACAGTTGTAAGCCTCTCTTTACCTTGTCCCTCAGCTAATCTAATTCACTGCAACCTCCTCAAAACGAGGTGGTTGGCTTCATCATTGAAATTCATGACTGAACTTTTAATCTCATTTAGTTGTCAAAATGGGAGGGCAGAGGCGACAGCATGGAAATTCTCAAGTCCTGGTATAATGTTATTGCAGCTCATTGCTCAGCTGTGGGAAGTACTGGGGTATTTTATGAGGTGCTCCTAAGTCATGTCAGGATTTTCTGCCCCAGGATTGCACCCCCACTGAGAAAGACTGTGCTACCAGTGCAAACGCTGGAACTGAGTCTTTTTGTGGGCTTAATTGGACCTCCTATTGGTTGTAGTCACTAATACCCAAGTAAGATCTCATATTAACATCTGGCAGGAACATCTTTAGCCGCACTGACTTCTTGGGAACACCTTTCAACCCAACACAAACATGTCCTCATTCAGACAGCTGCAAGGCTCTGTGTGAATGCCCGGCTTGGAAGCAGGCTGTGGGATGAAGAAGAGGTTGAAATCGTTGGACATAGTTTTATTCTGGGTGCGCAATTCTGTAATGCCTTCCCTCACACTGCACTGGCTGCCACGGGGGACCAACTTCTCACTCATAAATGTGAGACAAAGTCTGAAGAGGGTTGCTGCCAGAAAAGTAAAACATTCATCGTATTACAAGTGAAAGAAATCACCAGGGACCTTGCTTCTGGAGCCTGATCTGCCCATTGCTGTGTTTTGAAGTTTCCCTGTTCAGCTGTGAGCAAGCATCCTGATGCTGAGGAATCTACATCCTGACACATCAGTGAGTGCCACATTAGCAGCAGTTTCTGCTCAGACCTCCCCATAATCTCCACAATTTAAAAAAATGAGATCAGTACCATCTAAAATAAGCTTTTCAAAAAGTCTTTTCGGAAAGTCTTTTCGGAAGACAATGCCTATCTTTCGGAACTATTCTCTTCCGTAAATATACACTAGGAGCAAGCGATGAGTTACTGAAGTGCATGTGTGTATGTGCACATACATATATGCATTGTAAAGAGATTTTGTTTTGAAACAGCAGTAAGGCACATTTGCCAACACATAAATTAAAGGCAAGGAGCTATATTAGACAGGAGAGCCAGAACAGAGACCTTCAGGGAAACATCGCTCTCTCATTTGAGTGAGAGAGTCTGCTGATTGCTGAAAGCAGCTTTCTCGTTCTTCTAAAACAAAATTTTTTGTCTTTAAAGGCAATCCACAAGGATTTGCTGAAAGGGAAAAATGTGAGGGAAGCATTCCTCCTGCAGCAGTGCTGCTGGAGCCTAATAACCTTAACCAACCTTAGGTGTCTCCATGCTCCAGCTCTGTATCTCCTCTTAGCTCATTCTGCAAGAGCTACTTAACCTAATTACAGGGGAGAAGACACCTCAAGACTGGCGGGCGAGGAAGTGGGGGAGGGTGGACAAGGTACGCTTTTGCCATGCGTCCTCAGGCGTGATTTGTACAGGACGAAAAAAAAAATAAATTCTCCCTTGCTTTAGAAAAGGATAAGCTCCACCTATGGGAGCGCGGGAGAGACGAGCCGGGAAAGCCGCGTCCCGCCGAGCAGCTGGGCTGCGCTTCCCGGCAGGCTGCGCTCCCGCATCGCCCAGGGCTCTGGCACTGCTGTGTCCTACACGGGGGACAAATTCTGTGGCACACGCAGGTCTGCCTCTGCAAGGACTGGCTGCACCGTCCCCTGCTCTTCCTGCGGGTGAAATCTGACGACAAGCCGTGAGAACGAGTGGAGGATCGCTGTGAATTTCCTGCGTGGAGATCCTGGAAGCAGTAGGACCGCTGAGCTGGAGGCAGTGTGACAGCTGTGGAAAGCAGTAAATGATTAAGAGAAGAGGGAGCAGTTTTGCCTTTAATTCTAGTGACAGAAAAATGAGAGAGCATCTGTTAAATGAGCCTGGAAAAGCTTTCTTTCCTGATTTTTCTTGAGTTGCCTATGAGACACCATGAGAGCTGGAGATAGGGTGAAATAAAGTATTTCAGTGGTGCGTTAGAAAACTTTTGCTACATAAGAAAAGAAGAAATACACATAGAAAGAGGCAAATCCATTCTTAAGTCATTTACATTCCCATAACTTTCAGTCATTGAAAAGAAACTTTTTCAAATGGGAACTTCAGCAAAAGGAAAAATTCTCCACAATAGAGTTTATACACCTTTTTCTGAAATGCTTATTTTAGTCATTGAGGGGGAAATATAATAAATAGAGGAACAGTAAGAGTCAGCGTGATAATAGAAGTATTCCAGACATTTCTGAGAGTGGATCATCCGTAAATGGTACAAAACACAATCACTGATCTAAGCCAGGCTAATGGGTTGTTTTCTGACAAGACATGTACATGTATTTTGCACTCCTGCATTTTGCAGGAGAATTGCAGTGAAGAACTTCAGCCATTGCTGCCCACAGCTTTGTGGGTTACAGGAAGGGAGAAGGATGTCTTTTCTGTTGGAAGATGAAGGGGATCCTCCCACAGGCTTCTTCCCAGTTCTTGTGTAAGTAGAGCTGCAAATAGTTTTTCTAGTAACACATAGAGCAGATCAGCAGCAGAAATCACGTCACTTTGCCAGGTAGAGAGTAGCTGTGCAGTGCTCGGTGGGAATAACAGGCTGGGAATAAAAAGGCTGCTTTCCCAGCCTTTGTCAAGCAGCCTCAGGTCTCCAGCAGAAAGTGAGGAAGGCAGGCTTGGCCTTTCTCTGCACCATGCCTGGTGTAACAGGCTCCAGAGAGCAGTGGAGACAGAATAAGGACACGACAATTCTCCAAATTTGCACACATTCTCACTTGGAGCCAAACCAAGTCTCAACATTTCTTTGTGAAATGGACATTTTTCAGTTAGTTGTTTTCATAATACCTCTGCTTTTCTGCTGAAATTCTGGATGCCATCTCTCATGCTGCCATAATTCTGCCTGGGGACCCCTACATGTGGGGCACCCCTTCCCACTGAAACCTGGATGACACCACAACATGTTGCACTGACAAAACAGTTTGGCTTCAAAAAACCTGCAATCTGTGATACATTTGCATTCCACCAAAAAAGTCCTAGGTGAGATCTTCAGGCACAGTACAGTACGAATAATAACAACAGTATGTCTGATTATTATATAGCAAAGAGTGAAAAGACCAGCAAGAGCATATGAGTTAGTACTGTGAGTCCTGACCATGCCACAGAGTGCTTAACAAGGAGATTTGACTGCATTCCTGAAAAATTGCAAAACAATGCCTATAGGAAGCTTTATAGTAATTCCTCTGGGATAGCATCTCTTCCAGAACATCTGCTTTTCAGATCTGGCTCATCCCCGACCTCTGGATGAAGTGTGTAAACCACCAAAAATGCAGAACAGGATTTTTGAAGCAAGCAGTTAGCAATGGGTTTGGGTGGGAGTGAATTTCATTCTAGCTTAACTCTTCCAAGCTGATGTGATCTGCAAAGCCCTACAGGAGTGAAAGCAGGTCTGGGAGAATCCCAAGGTCTTGGCATAGAACTTTTGCGTCTGCTGTCAGCAGCCCCAAGGATGCAAGGACATCTCTGCAGGATGAGAGGTCAAGAAAAGCGGACTCTGAAATATCATGTAAGCAGAAGACTCAAATAAAGGGAAAAGTCTATCTCCTTTTTAGTTTGGCAGGGTAAATTATACAGAATCACCGTTGAGGGAAATAGCACCAATCATGTAAAAATTGCTACTGATAAATATATTCCATCATCCATACACCTTGACACTTACTTCTTCAGAGCGGCAGAAATTGTAGAGAGCCATTCATGAGGCCCGGATTTCAAAACCTGACTTCTGCAGCTACGGCAGTGCCCCAGCACATCACCCACGCAAGTCTCGCTCCACTGTTTGCCTGAGGGTTTTGCAGGAATTCCGTAAAACTGGCTGTTGTTTAATCACGCAGAGCGGGATTCGAGAAAGAGCCGAACACATTTACGACTTGGATCCCGAGCTGATTCCCCGAGGGAATTTCCTGGCCGGGTGTGCTGGGAGGCACCGTCCTGCGAGCGGCGCGCCCGCCCGGCCCCGCGGCCGCGCTGTCCTCTGGCGGCCGCCGGGGACGCGCAGGGACATCGCTGCCCGTCCGTGCGCACAGACCGCGGTCACAACAGCATCCCTACCTATCCGGGCGTGCACAGATGGGTGCGGGTTAGAAAGCACTTGTAAGCATCTAAGTGGCTGTAAAGCTGCCTGAATCTCTCTTTCTCTCTCTCAAAGAAAAAAAAAAAAAAAAACAAACCAGGAAAATATTTTTTCTATGAACTGAAAAGGCAAGTCTTTTGGTACCCAAGCAAACAAAACAAAATGCAATTTCACCTTTTTTTTTTTTTTTTTTTTTTTATGCTTGAAATTTCCTGAGAAACTTAGCTGCTTCAGGAGCATGGCACAGGAAAGGGGGAGAGGAGCTCTGTGGGCTCTGTGAGGAGAAGTGTACTTGTCCTTTCTAAAGGAAAAGACCTTTTTCCATGATCCAGAGAAACACATAGCAAATGCTGTTGAAATATCCTCAGCTCTGGAGTCAACAATATCCACGTGCCAGGTTACAGGATGCCGATGTTGATACATATGATTCCATCTGACTGAATGAGCTGTCTCTTAATTTGATGGAGCAGCCCAGCCTTTTTGTACTGAAACAGATAAGCATAGCAGACTGATTAGATACGGCTGAAATTTCAATAATGCATCTAGTGGACCTAAATGTAGGTTTCTCTGAGAATTTCCATAGAACTTCAGGCAGTTTAATAACACTTCATTAAAATTATTAGCTAGTATTTTCTGCTTATAAAAAATGGAAGGTAAAAATGTTTGACAAGCTATCTTAATTTTGGAATCTGTCTAGAAGGATAAGGATTTTTGTGGCACTGTTACAAAATACTGGAGAAAATACTGGAGAAGTGAAATGCAGTAATTTTTTTTTTGTGTGTGTAAAAAGTCCTACCATTATAAAGTGGGGGTATTTTTCACTGGAAAGTGTCAATTGGTTCTGATTAAATAGAAGGCACATGCACACCCCACTCATGCACCTTCTCCATATCATTGAATAGCCTACCTATCCTTGTCATATCCTGTTTTGTTTAGCTGAACTAAAAATCTCTGCAAGTTTCAAACTATTAGAATGTTATTTATATAAAGATAAGTAACAACAGAAATGCAGAAATGACTGGGATACTTTGGAGCAAAGCTCTTGCTTACTTGTAGAAGTGTCTCTGACTTTTCTGAACTGCTTGAAATTCTGGCAGGCCTCTTCCAGGACAAATGACCATAGACATGTCTAATAAATAAAAAAATGTCCCTGCATTTTGTCAGGTTTGGGGCTGCAGGTATACAGCCTTAGTTTTTGAGAAGCCCATTGGACCATGTGAAGCTTCTTGGCTGTGAAAAAGAAATTGAGCAAAGAGTGTGTTTATTACATGCAGTTTCCTTTAATTCCTCATGCTTGAATATTATTATTTTTCTTCTGAAGGAGAAACAAAAACTGGCTAAGAGGCAAGTGGAGGTGCTTCCTGGGTAATCAAACCCTCCTTTTGTCGTTTCCAGCAGTGTTTTATTCACAAATGCCTGTTCTGCACAAGCTGTAAAAGGCATCATCTTCTAACAATGCCGTGTCCTCACTGAGGCTGACCTGGAGTGGACCTCTATTTACCAAATATAAAGATGCTAATTATTTTGTGTATAGGCCTTAACATGATTACAGAGACCATGGACACTGGTTGTTGTTATAGCAATCTGAATTAAATTATGCTTGTGCCAGCATAATTAGGATTCCCCTCATCAGCTTATTGGGCTATTTTTTCAACGTGGCATCTCCCAGTTTGTAAAGCATGAAAGCAGAGAAACTGAGAAAAACAATGAGATTTCTTGATCAAACCCTGAGGAGGGAGGTCTTCTGGATTTTATGCAAGGCCCAGAGATGGCTTTCATGCCCCTCTGAATGTTTCAATAAATACTAATTAAAAAAAAAATAGCAAAAAAAACCAACAACAACAAAAAAACCAAACAACCAACCAAACAAAAAAACCCACAAAAACAGAAGCAAAAAACACCCCTGGACTTATAAAAACTAAACATCGGCTAGGCCTTCCCTGTTAAATTCTTTGTTTTCACCCTGTATTTGTGTGATGGAAATAATTGCAGCATTCAAATGCTGCAACACAGTGAGGTAATGAAATTACGAGCCTGGGGCCGTGGGTGCATGTCGAGGGACACGGGGTGCCCAGGTGCTGCTGAGGTGGGTGGAGGGTGACAGGCTGCATGCGCTTCTGGGAAGCAAGGAGGGACGATGAATGCAGCAGTGGGACCAGCTCTGTAGCCTGGGCCAACCCTGGTCCCTGACACAGCCAGAGGGACTCAGGTCCTTCACAGGAGGCAGGATGTCCATCGAACTGCTGCAAGACTCTGAGGCACCTGCCCACACCCCCTCAGCAGCCCACACCCATCCTGCAGCAAGAGGCTGCCAGTGGAACAGGTCTTGTTAGCCGTTGTTACCATCTCTGTGGCCAGGACTCCCTCTGTCTCCATCCTGGGAAGTCATGCTGCGCTGCCTGCAGCTGTATCACACAGCTTTGGGAACAGCTGAAGATGAAAGAGCATGTTCTGCCTCTTTTCTGCTGATTTGGAGGACAGTTTGTACGAGTTTCCTGAGGGTCAGGCCAGTGATCTCTCCAGTGGAGAATGACTGGCTCTACTTCCAGTGAGCTGCCCCAAGGATGAGAGCAAGGAGGGCATCACTGGCCCATATGAGCCTTCTACACACCTGCTGCTCACTGCAGGGAAGACCCAGTTCCAGAGCACCCCTTGAGAGATGGCAGCAGGGGAAGGATGCTCAGAGCTATAGAATAAACAACATGTGCCTGTCCAAATTAAAAACATTGCCAATGCAGTCAGGGGGGAAAAGGTGTTAGTTTCTTACAGGAGCTCCAGCTCCAGCATGAGTAACTCTGGTATGCGGTTTGGCTTCTGAAAGAGATGTTAGTCCATCAGAGGTGTGAGTCTTCTGGTGGCAGCAGAGATGCAAGTAATGCATTTAAAGCCTGTGTGGTCTGTACTGCAGGGATCTCAGCACAGCAGAAAATCACTGTGTCAGATACTTTCTGGGATACTCAGCTTCCAGAAACACGTAACAAATGCACTGAAGTCTAGGCAAATACATTGTAGCCTATGGGATGACTCACACACACATTTTGTGTTACATAGATGCATCAGGAATTTATGAAACTAGGGGTTGTAGTTTGTTTTCATTTCCAGCACTTTGCATAATTTGATTTCCCGTGTATATTGTGAAGTCAGAAACAAGCAATAAGGTCAAGGCTACTATACAGACAGGAATCACACATCTACCACATACTTTCCAGGAATTCATTTGGAAAGTTTCTGAATATATGACCTTGTTAGACAGAGCTTATGTTCACTAGGATCATGGTCAGCCACAAAAGTGAAAGACGCCTTGAGGGAAGCAGTTCACAGGGGAATTCCCACTCAGCAGAGCTCAGTGATCTAAATGGTCCAAGATACTCTCTCAGAAACTGTGAAAGACTGTGACAACAGTATAGCATCAAATACAGCTTCCCTGGTTCTCACTACATTCCACCCCCATCCCCTCATAAAAAGTAAAATGAATAAGGAAATATTACCTTAAAAGCTAGTACTTTGAAGTGTATATTTACATCACACAAACACCATACAATCACCAGCATTAATTGCCATAAGAATCAAGTACAGTGGGAGAAAAATTTTGTGATCGATAAGTAATCCCCTTTGGGGGTTTGGTAGGCTTTGTCATAACTGACCACCTGATGGCTTGTGGTAGATTTTGCTCCCACCACTGCTCCGCGGTGGGATAATGCCAGTGGGGAAATCCTCAAGGCCCTTATTCAAATCCTATATTTCTTTACTGTTCAGTTTAAAGTAAGAGCTTTTACTTAGAAATGGGATCACCACCCAATGCATTCATGCATTCTGTTGTCAGTAAACATCCTCATCTGTCCAGCTGTATCTGTTTCTCCAAGGTGACCTGACTTGCTACATACTGCAGCCATTGCTGGCTGGAGTGTCAGACCTGCCCGTGGGGAGCTGAGAAGCCCACACACACTACCACTGTCTCAGCAGCACCAACAAAAATTATTTTACCTTTCCAGGGGTGACAACACAAATTCTGACATCTCCCACCACTCTGTGTGAGTGGTATTATTCTCCTAGTTGTCCAAGGAAAGCTTCTGCATGGGCAAACAGGCCTAACATCCCAACTGCCAGGGCTTTGCCTCTGCTGCATGATAAGTCCTCTCCAGCTCCAGGCAACACGATCTTCTGGCCCCTGGCTCCTGTACTTGAAGGAACCAGTCCAGGAGTGCTGCCCAGCCTCTTACATAGGAGAGGGGAGGAAGAAAGGTGAGAGGGGAGGAAGAAAGGTGAGAGAGGTGGAGGAATGAACATTGTGGGGATGGCTTGACACTGGCAGCAAAGCCACACATCTGCCCCTTTTTAAGGCAATAACCTCAGATTATGGCCAAAGTCAGCTCTGTGCTCCAGCAGCAGGACCCAGCCATGAAAGCTGATGAAGCAGCTTAATGATCACAGCAACTGGAGGGGAAAGAACAATTATGCATGCAAATAAATTTCAGTAGATTTTTTTTTTTCTATGTGGCACCTGAAACAGAAGTGTCTTCCTCCCCTCCCTCACAGCAACACTGTTTCTTCCATGCGGCTGCATTCAAGGCAGTGCAGTTGGGTCACAAATTCATCTGCAATGGGTGTCTCAGCACAGCAAGGCAGGGGGGATCTTCTTGCTGTCAGCAGTCACAGTGACTGCATTTTATCTAGATTCAATCTATGGATCTTAATATAGAACTTTGTTACACGAGACTGAGTACTCTTCCTGTGAAAGCACTGCATTTTGGAACAACATTTCAATGAGTTTATTATAAGAGCACTCATCAAATGGGGAAGGGGGAGCAAGGGGGGACAAGATATTTTAGAAATTGAAAATGAACTCATATTTAGCATAGAGCGGTCTTATAGGCACCTTCAGACTTAAAGATAAAAAGAAATAAAAGTAAGGGCTCAGGCTTCGATAAAAACAAATGCAAATCTTTGTGTCATGTATGTCAGTTCCCCATGCCCCATAAAAATAACTTAGCATAAACCCACCGTATGAACTTACGAAACAGCTCTTATAAACTAAGCCGACACTGTGGGGCCTGGACTAAATGCAAGTGAATAGTTTACGGAAGTGATGCGACACAGAGATACTGAGAGGGAGCACAGAGCAGTCTGGCTTCATTTTCGCATTCATCAGGGCACTTCGTTTGAAGCAAAGGAACAAAACCAGTTCGTTATTTCTGCAGATGTCTCCTGTTACTAATGCAGGCTGAATGCCATTGGTGTTAAGTATTGCTGGTTGTTTTACACCAACTTGACTTTTGTTGTTCCTTCCTGAAATAGAGGAGAATTATTTTTCCGCCACTCTTATACATCGGCATATGCAGAGGCTGTACCAGGGAAGCAGCGAGCTGGAGAACTGAAATGGGAGATATCCTCAGCTATTAATTTCTCTCCCCACTAGATGGCCCATATCTCTACCCATAAGCCTGGGAAAGGAAGACTTCTTCCCTGAATGTAATGCTGCTTTACAGAGCGATCCCACGCCAGCAGGCAGGCTCTGCAGGCTGACGGAAACCTACTCCCTGCTGCCCTACTCCTGGCATTGCTGAGGGCTCTGTTTTGGAAATCCCATCTACTGTATCTAGGTAGACAGTGATGGCTCCCGAGCCCTACTATACATGCCATTTCAAATACAACTCTTCACCAGCAAACCAGTGCCAAATCTGATGGTGTTTTTCCAGAAAACCGTATTTGGAAACTCGGATCCTGAATTTAAAGGCGACTCCCCTGTTTTTACTGCATGCAGGTATTTCACCCAGACACTGATATTTCTCGAGCCGTTGCACAGGGACATTTAGACCATGTTAAGTGGGTCTGACACTGACAACAAAAAGCAGGGTGCATCCTCTTTTATGTCTGTGTACACACACCCTTAGATACCTAACTCCCTGCAGAGGAAAAAAAACTATCTCCCCCCCCAAAAAAAAATCTCCAGCTACATTTTTGTCTGGAGATAAAAATAAGATATGTAAGTTCCTCTTTGTGCCTCAATCAGGCCAGGAAAAAAAGCCAGCCCATTGTAAACATATTTGCTTACAGTTAGAGAGCAGGAAGGACTGGCATATTTCAGACAAAAAAGTGTAATCTGTTCAGCAGTGAGGACCTCTGACATAAAAATGAGAGCAAACCAGTATGGCAACAAAATCAACATTTGTTTTAGTTCGAGGAACTCAAATCCAGGTAAGATAAGAAAACCTCACATTCCTACCTCAAAACCACATGCTTCATGCTAAGAAGCGAATCAGGTGCACAGGGAGGGGAAAGCTCATCTCTTACAGATTTTATGACATGACCATCTCCTTGCATTACATCTGCACTGCTTTCAACTATATGTGAAAATCATATAGCCTAAGGAACTCATGTCCTTATGGTGAAGGCATAAAATATACATACACATTATTAAAGTTGCATTAGTTTTGTTCAATCTGCAACTCAAGACCTTGGAGGCATTGTTGCCTTGAAGAGAAAACGCCAGTTTTTGTAGTTAAGGAGCAGAAATACTTATCCCTTCTCCGATATTCCTAGCTTGAAACTTGTAAGCTGTGCCACTTATGCTGCAGTTTCCTTCCTTGTGAAGTATGGAGGAAATGCTGTTGTGTTTGCCTTGCAGGAGTATCCTGAATGGTTAGAAGTTGGATTTTCCTTTGAATGCAGAGGGTACTGCTGCTTAATAGCTCTGTATTTTTAAAACCTACTTCTTTTTCAAGAAGTCAGAGGTCTTTTTAGTGATTCATCTGGTTTTCCCTTGGTGACCCTTGTGACAGGCTGTGAAGATGTTCCCAGAGGAGAGAAGGAAGGGATATAGAATGGTTGAGTTCAGGGCATGCTGCATTTCAGAGGGACACCAATCTGTCCATGTAGAACAGCCTGGTGATGCATCCAGCCCAGCAAGTATTTCCCACAGTGGCCCCTGCAGAGTGCTTGGGGGAAAACTGTAGACATTCCCCCATAATTCAGCTCACCAGGTGGTCAGTATCATACTACAGGACAAGCTATGCATTCCTGACTGCCTCTGTCACTCATGCTGAGAAAGAGGATTAGTGACCCCTGTAAGGACCAGAATATATGTGCTACTAGCAAGTATCAGTCTTCCTCCTTTCTGTACTACCCAGATCTGTGCCTTAGCACAGACCAAGTCTGCTTCTGAAACTTCCCAGAAGTCCTGACTGAAAGTACCAAAATCCTCACGCAAAGATTGCACTATCAACAGAACGTGCTCCTATCTCCCCTCGGTGCTCTGGAAAGCTGTTTGTTCCTCTTACTGGGGTCTTTAATATACCAATGTCTTGCCTCCCTCAAATACCCTGTCAGACCCAGCATTACTGTACTGCATGACCCTCAAGAAAGAAGTACAACCATTTCCAGCCATCACATATGCACAGCAATTTACCCCGGCCATTGTTACAAAATCTCTGTTTCTCAGGATACTGAAGACATGAACATCTCAGGTCCATCCAAGACAGGCAACCATAAAGTGGATGTGTCCACCCACGGCCAGTTTGTGGAAAGGCTTGAGTTCTTAGATCTTAAGAATAAAGGGTTGCACTAATCTGATAGACAACAAAATGCAGTGTGTAACACACAAGCAGTCTGCTGCTGACCAGAGCACAGAGAACCTGCACAATGGGTAAAACTTTGTCAGAGCTGATGCTGGACTGCACCCTTTCTCCATTTCCAACATATGTGGCACAGATCTTTTTTTCTTTAGTAATTAGAAGTGAGACCTCAAAATAAAAGCAATCAGTGCAATACAGCTGCAGTACTGATGTCAGATGTTCATAACCCAGAGCATGAGAAAAAAAAGCAAGAGCACATTGCATATGAATAATAGCAGATCTCTGTGAAATCATATGACCAGCCAGTTGGTGGACTAACAATTTTAGCAGCTGTTCTAACCAAACTGACCCTCCTGAGAGAAAGAACAAAAGAAAAGCTTCCCTCTCACCCCCAGGAGAGAGACCCTCTGCAACAGAGTCCTTAGTATCAAATAATATGTTGAACTACAACTGTAATGTTGATTGCTGTGATGTTTCCCACACAGCAAACAATCCTTTAAGCCACCAGAGTCTGGTCACCGGAGAAGTGCAATCTAAAATAATACAGATGTATTCATCAGGATGAATAACTGACACAACTGATTTCCACATTCCCATGATGCTAAGCTGTTGAAATTTGGTAGAATCATTCATTAGGATTGGCACTGCATACAAGCACTTGGAAAAGAAGCAGACTTCATTTTTGATCTTTCTAAGGTCACCGGAAGGTCAACTTTTTTGGTTAAATCTGGTCTCAAACACTGACATTCCCTTTTAGCTGAGATTTTGAAATTCATTCTGGTCCTCTGATTGTGGGAAAAGACTAACTTCAAAATTCAGTATTTCTGTCACTAAAAAGTCATCGCTCTAATATTTCATCATTCTATTTCATTTTCTGTCTGTGGAACATGTAGGATAGGAGACTTCTGACTCGGAGAAAGTAAGGTCATTTGTGGTCACTAGATCAGCTTTTTAAGCTTCAGGCAGGACACTTCTCAAAGGAGAGCAAGTGCCTTGTAGGCAGTGATGCTGACTGTCACTGTGAGCTAACAGGTCAGCTGAGGTCCATTAATAAAGCCTTGAGATCTGTAAGAAGAGGATCCTGGTTTTGGATTAATCTGAGCACACATACACAGAAACTTCCACAATAAATAGCAGTTCAACAGTTATGTTACTGTTTCATATTATGTTTTTCCTTAATAACACTAATTAAGTAACATGCAAGGATCCAGAGACTGAAATTTATTTAGTTGTCTAACAATGAGTAAAATCTTGGGAAGAAAAGTGTCTTAAAGCATTGTGGAATGTGCTTTAGGTGTCACATTTCCATAGAAATTTCAACTTGCCAAGTATCTCGTTACTGACACCTCTTTCTGAGAAGCACACCACGGTCTTTTCTAATTCTTTTTATAAGAAGAGTTTCCATGTTCAGAAGCAAGAATCTTGTGGAACTTGGGAGGAATTTTGCTACTGCTAATAACTTTCTGTGACAGGTGCTCAGAGCCTATTGTGGGCAGTTAAGGGTCTGCACTTGGACATAAGTACTTAACTCTACCATAGTTAAGTCTCTTCCTGAGTAAACCTGTGATATGCCAGTCAGAGGACAAGTCAGAACTGATGAAACACCTCTGCAATGCTGAGGAGCAGTGCAGTGATTGTGAAGGCAGTCTAGGTCAATGATTACGAAATTCTGCACCCGAAAGGACATACAGATAATCTATATAAATCTTTAAAGCCCTCACAGGATTAAATTTAAAATGATCAACTACCAAGCTAATGCTTTTCTCTTAAAGAAAAGAACACACTCTTTCTGAACAGAAGCTGTAGGAAAGCCTCAAACCTTCTTTTCTCATCCAGTCACAAAAGAGTGGGTCACTAATCAAAGCTTTACTTGCCCTTCCTCAAGTGTCCACCTAAAAAAAGTCTATTTCCAGGACAGTGAAACTGAAATACCAGGGGAATACCATGTTCTACAAGTTCTTGGGCAAAATTAAAAAAAAAAAAAAGGTCAGATGTGTCTAAACCCCTTTAAAGAACTGGTACTTGATTCAAAAGCCTAAGACACTTTGATATATGACTTAGGTGAACTATCCTCAGCACACCTTGATAGAAAGTTGCTGCTTCTCTCCTACCTACCACATTAATTCTAAGAAGGAACTGGATTGGCACAGGCTGGAAAAACAACAGGTTTCGAAGAAAAAGATGTGAGGCTGAACATCCTCTTCATCAGAAACTATGAAGCACTTTTCTAATCCTGGTGGACATTCTACATAGGCTCCCCAAAATATTCCCCTCTAAAGATCAAAATATTGTGCATTTGCTCTTGCAGCAGCTACTCCACAAAGGGTGATATAATGCCTGTCTTTCTTCTAATTTCTCTCTGTGTGTCTGTCCTTTGACTGGGAGCTTCTCTGATCAGAGAGTTCTTGGCCCAGTTCTAACATATATTTGTGATTAATTAATTGTAATCAAAGAGAGACCTGTAGGCACAGACAGATTGCTCACCTCCTTGGAGAAAACACTGCCTTTCTCATGTCCCATATCTGCAAAGGAAACAAGAGCCCCAAACACCACCCATTGTCATCAGTCTGCTGTAAAATTTACATTCAGCAGATCAGTGATGGGAAAGGCAACAAAATGTCCTACCCAAGAGCTCTGAGGAAACTTTCATTCCCATGAGTAGGCATGAGGCCATTCAGATGTTGAGAAGACATCCATGTCTCAGCTACTGGAGATAAACCCTGGTGAGTTCACTGCTGCCTGTGGGCAGTACAAACCTAGCACTCCCCCAGAGTAACCAAGAGCACTGAGACAGCAATTTCTGCCTTCTCAGCAACTCTCTGCAATCAAGACACTCTATTCCTTAAAAACCTCTCAAAATGAAAAGCAAAAGCCAAACTTCAGAAGAAAGGAACAAAAGGAAGGCAGCTAAGGAGATAAGCCTAACGGAGATTCCTCCATCCACCGATTTCCACACCCATGTTAGCAGAGCATGCATCCCAGAAGAAACTTCTCTGGGAATGAAACTAACCAAATACTGCTTTTCTCAGAAGGTTTTTGCTGCAAAGGTACACTGATCAAATCACAGAATCGCAAAATTACAGAACAATTCATGTTGGGAGGACTCTTGAAAGATCATCTAGTCCAACCTTTTGAGGGAAAGGAAGCCTGCACAGGGTTGTGTGGTACCCTGTGCTACTGCATCTCGAAAACCTCCAGTGATGGAGGCTCTACCATATTCTTGAAGACATCATTCCTCTTAAGTGTTTATGTTCCTTAGAAGCTGCCTGGCTCTGAGGCAAAGCAACGCAGAAAAAAGAGCCATCCTCCTGCCTGTCACGGCAAAGATCTTGACAAGACATCAGGTATAAGTACCTACTCATGGGAAAACAATAACAACCGCTCTGTGACCAAAACCAGCCTGCATGACATGGACATGCAGAACAGTGAAGCATGTTAGTATGACACACTCAGACGTGTGCCTTTTCTGCCCTTTGTGACTGTCAAGTGTAGCCGAGGATATTTTCAACCCCCTAAAAATCCTGTTTCTCCCAGAAGAAACAGTATTAACATGCAGAAAGGGTGATGACTAATGCTGGACAAATTAATTTTGTTGCAACATTTGTTTTATGAAAAGCCTCAAATGAACCTGTTCAGTTAATTTCCAGAAAGTGGTGCTCTTTACTGATGACTGACTTTTACTGATGGCATTCTTAGAAACCCACAAATGAGCAGTTTGGGGGTTGTCAGTGTGGCTATTTGCAGGTGATGAAGAAAGGAGGTAAATAAAAATACGATTTGACATTTCATTAGTAATGCTAGAGATGGCTGTGCACGGAACAGAGGCAATGAATATTGCACCTGCTGGAGTGCAAGCAATAAAGGCAAATGCATAGCCTGCTCTGACCTCTAGCCTTCATTACCCAGAACAATATGCCATTCCCTGTATCCAAAATCTTACTATGCTTGTGATAGCAGCAACCAGTGACTGGATTTACATCCACACAGTCAGAGTTAAATTGCTATGATTCAGCTCCCTCCTTCCTTTCTCTCTTGAACATAACCTGTCTCTTAGCTAGACTGCTGCCTTTCCAGTTGGGAATAAGCCACTGCTTTAAAGAAAAAGAACTGTGTGGGTGGACTGAAATGCTTGGAGGATACAATGTTTCGCCATTTAGAATTTTTTTTTCCCCTAATAAAGAAAGGGTGCAAAAAGGTGCAGGAATCCAAAGCATAAACCCAAGTGTGCAACTGTATCTTTGAGCTTCTTTTTTGATCATTTAGATAACCAGACAAAAAAAGGCAGAATACAAGGTTCAGATTTCCAGGCTAACTCCAAGAAACTAGTCCAAATATTTCAATGGTAACAAAGATTAACAGGAAAGTGATATTCCTCTATAAATATTGTGGCAATTCATGCAGTTTACAGTGATATAAATAAGATGAGACTTTGACCCTGTATGAACACATAATCAGTCAATGAGCTATCCTGTGAACAAAAAGCCATTTCCTTGTACTTGATACTTATAGATATTATGAGAAAATGATACATTTTTATAAAGCATAGTGCAAAGGCTTGTGCCACTGCAGCTTGAAGGAAAGGTTATATTCACAACCCATTATTAAGAAGAACTTTATTTTTCTGCTGTTTTTTTACTTCCTTACTGCTAGTTCTTCATTTCAAAATGACAGCATCTAGTAAACATTGTTAGTTTTCCATATGGTGGGGGTGATAAAAATCATTTCCCAGTTCCAGTCTTGCATAAGGTGCTCGCGTATGGCTCTAACAGAACCAGTGATCAGTCTCAGTGAGAAGTGCGCAAGGACAAGCTGGCATGTGAAGTCCACTAAGTCATCCTTCCTGGTGCCTTCTAGTAGAGTGAGTTGAGCTCAGTCAAGCAGCACAATTTCCCTGCCCCGCAATCCATCACAACTGAGTGCATTATCATGGAAAGTCTAAAGGTGTTCGTGAAATGGCTGAGTCTTTGTAATGGATCTGAGCTCATCTTGAATAAGGAAATTAGCTTTATGTTTGTGTAAATCTAGAGAGAGAGATGTGAAAGATGTACACTTATGTATACATAAGGATACATATAAAGATATAAAATATATAAACATTTGATATATCCTTCTTTGCAAATGGGCTACAAAATATATTTTGTGTCCAGCAATTCCTGTCTCCCTTTGGAGATCTGTCCAGTCTCTGACAGCATCTGCTTGCTGGGTTAGCTGTCTGTCTTCCCCTTCTGGCCTCCTCCCTCCAAAGAACAAATGACTTACACTGCTTCATGACTGAATTAATTAATGTCTCGTTGCAGTGTGGATGGAAATCAGTTCTCTCACTGACTTGATTGTTCACACACACACACAAACACCTTTACAAGACACAACCCAGTGGAACCTGGAAAACTTATAATAAGGCATGACCTGATGGTGATGATGAGAAAACTGAACAGTCGCTCAGTGGAAGCTGGTGAGGAGTAACTATGCTGGTGTAAACACTGCCTAAGTGCTGCACAAATGGCAGAGCCCTTCCTAGAGACCCAGGTGATACTCAAAGTATTAGGCACAAGCTTTTCTATCTGGTTATTAATTCAGATCTAAAGTTATTTTATCATCATCTTGTGATGCTTAACCTCTCTCTGTAATTCAAAGGATTATTGCAGGCAGCAAGGAATAGAGCTACCAATTGTTATCAGTAAGGCTGCATCTAGGGTACCAGGTAGTACAGCATTTATGGCATTCATGACATGGGTGAGAGACACTGGCACATTCACTTGAGTACAAAGTGCAGTTGAATCATTGTCCCTGTAGGTAGGTATGAGCTGTGACTATGGAGCTCTAAGATGTACCAGCATGTACCCACACATGCCAGAGATGTACCCACCTCTTTTCCAGATTTTCTCCTGCATGAAAAATGGTCAGTAAAAGATGTGCAGTTGATATAAACAATTGCCTTGACAGTAAATAAAACATACCTGCAGAAAAATAGTACTCTTCTGTCTTGTAGGTATTTATGAAAATATTGGCCTAATCCAACAGAAGCCCGCATTAGGTTCCAGCATAAAACTGAAACAGAAAGGTAAATAAAGAAGATTAAACCTTTAATGATTTCTCATTATTAGAGCATTAAAAGTGCAAGGGGCAGGTGAGGCATCTAACTCTTTGTTGTTACTCAGTGAAGTCAGCATTTTGGTGCCTTTAGAAAATTTCCCTCATAATATCTAACAAAAAGCTTAGACTTTGAGAAGGGAGGAAGTGTCACCATCCTCTGGAAAAGTGAACTAAACAGTCCATCTTACTCTCACGGCTGTGCAGAAATTATTCTGAGGACAATTTCTGATCCCTTCTAAATCACATCTTCACTCTACAAGGCAATAATAGAGACAGTACCGAGTCTAACATATCACTTACAATCCATAGCACTTGAAGTACAGGACTTCCTTTGAATGACCTACTCAAATACAGAGTCAGGAGTTTACAATTTGTTCTCAAAAAAGCAAAAGGGGAGTAGCAGCCATGCTCTTGTTTTGTCCAACTAAAATCAAAACTTTCTGTTACACTGCATAAGCCAAGAACCATAGGTTTAGGCCACACTGTCAATCAAAATATGGCCCAGATAGCAAGCACAGAGCCTGGAGTCTACCTGTAAGCACAAGTTTAAAACCAAGAATGCACCCTTCGCTGCTGCATTCACCAAAGACAAATGTCCAGCACCTTTGAAGCACTTCTTTGACCCACAGTCACTGGATCTGGGCCAAGAGAGAAACAAATTCCTGGCTTCGGTGAGGTTTGCAACCTGCTCTCAGGTATATAAATCTGAAGGCACCTCATCTAATTACATTTTCAAGAGCAAAATATCGGAGGAAGTAGTTTTAAAAAAACGCTTCCATCGCTTCTGCCACATAGATATTTATGATCTCATCTCTGTCTGCAGGGTCAACACTTCCACCTAGAGGTGGTTTTCTGTAAGAATGTCAAATTTATGTTGACGCTTTTGCAGAGCCGTTCTGCAGAAATGAATGGACCAGAGACTGGGGAAAGCTCATGTCTGCAGTCAATTAGTCCTGTTTGGCAGTACTCCTTCCTTCTGTTTTTAAGTTGGGGCCTATCATTTCCCCGTGATTCACTCACACTTCAATGCTAAAACAATGTACAGATCCAGCACAAAGCTTAGGCAGTCAGAAGGCCCCAGTGGGTTACCCAATGAAGCCAGCTGGCAGTTCAGAGGAGTTAAAACTGATTTGTTTACTATTAAACTCGAACCTTTTCTTCCCTGGCGTGCTGGAAGGCTGGAGACAATGTAAAGGGAGCTTTCTCGCCCTTTCAGTGGTTATCACTCCTGAAGTCTCTTCTTGGAGAGGATGAAATCTTCCTTCCAGCTCAGTTGAAGACATCTGCAAAACTTCATCCTTCAAACACACTTGAGAAATGTTCCATAGGGCTCTCTACACAGAGGTGAATATCACAGGGCAGTGGCACATCAATTTCCTTAGCACATGCATGTTGTCTCTGAAAATCCAGGAGTATGTTCTTACTTCAGAAATGATCAGTTAGCATAACATTTTTGCATTCGGTGGCCCTGTTTCTGTTTTCATGAGAATATCTTGTACCCTGGTATAACTTTAAGCATGTTCAGATACAGTTGCTCTAATTGTTGACAGCAGAAGAATGGTTCACATTTATTTCATCTTTGTGACTTAGTACAGAGGCAAGTGGTGAGTGTATTTGTTTTAAAAATAGCAAATTGTTTTCAGCTTTAGACTTTCCTTTTGATTTTGGAATGCAATTGGCATTATATTATTCTGAATTGTGAAAACCCTCAACAATAACACTGTTCTTGGAATACCAGGAAAGTTATGTCTGTCAAAACCAGTGCTGTCCTACAGACCATGAATCAAATCCCGGTCACATTGAAATCAGTTGTACAATTTAAATTCATTTCAGGAAAGCCAGAAATTTATTACCAACTATAATTATTCACAAACTGGATATAATACCTTCACAGGGGCTTTCTACAGATCTTCACATCAGGGTTTTCTAGAGTTTAACTGAACATAAGGTTTCTGAACAATCTTGATGGGGAACAGCCTGCTTTGATACCTACGTGTTTACATTGCTGTTCTTGTTTATCTGTATTTTAAAAAACAAGCTGGGTACCTAAAATTCATAAATTTTAGACAGTATAAACAGCCTGTTGGGTCTTTGGGTGTGAGTTTTTTGTTTTGTTTGGGGTTTGTTTTTTTCCGAAATGCTGCTCAACTGGCAGCTTTGTGCAGAGGGGGTAAGAGAGCTGCAGCATGCCAAGCTGTGCCCGCCAAGCTCTCTGCTTGTGCCAGGCACAGCACAGATGCCTTTCCCCAACCAGAACCTGGAGCAGCCCAGGTTAAACTCTCTCCATGCCTGATGGCCCGTGCAGGCTGCCCTGCCAGTGGGTGCTGCCACCACGAAGTTATGTCACCAGCCAGGTCAAGCTCCACAGAGATGCTCCCCAGAGCCAGCATCCTTCTGCTGACCACACAGCATCACCTCTGGGGCTCACAGAAGCTCCCCCTCAGTCTTCCCATGCCATGCTTCAAAAATAGAGATGCAAGTCCTTCTTCTTCTTCTGGTCTTCTGAAGGAAGAGAGGTCAAGAACACAGCTGCTTAGCATCCTGACATCTTAGCTGTAAAAACAGAGATAGCACATTGCTTCTACCTTTCAGAGACCCCATGAGGATGCACTAAGGCTGCTAAAGTCTGGCTGAGGTCTGAAACTCGCTGAAGTGCAACATCCTGAAATGCCTTGTTTGTTCTCCTCCTGACCTGTGTGCAGCTCCTGACAAGAGAAGATGGCATGTAGGACTGTGAGTCTCATACACCTTTTTATAGGCTTCATCTAGAAAAAAAAAACACCTGTCTCCTTTTTATTACAACTGTTTGATAGTTTAGGAAAAGAAACTGCAGGTAATATGTGTGAAAACCTTTTCTGTATCATTTGCTCAGTTATATTATCTCAATAAGTGTTGAGATTAAAGTAAAGCAGGTCCATAACCTTTGCTTGGCTTAATGGTATTTCAAGCTGGTTCCTTAGAGGAAAAGGAAAGAACTGTATCATGCAGCCTTGTCTTTACTGTCCCACCTGGTCAGTTACCAGCACAACCACTCAAAAACCTACATCTGAGGGCAGTACTTGGACCTCAGTCATATATTAGTATAAAAGTACGGTTGAACCTGTGCATGGAGAATCCTTCTTCACATACGAAGGTACTTGACTATTGTGTCAAGCAGTGGGGCTTTTCCAGAGGCAGTAGAAGTGCTTTGCCCTACCCTTGTTACCTACTACTGCGAGGTGCTGTCAGCAGCCAAGCTGTTCACCATTCCCAAAGCAAACACGGTGATATCCCAAGCCACCACTAGAAGCAGGCTGAAGGCCTGACACGTTCAGGTAACCTGTAACTGGTTGACAGGCCACTGAGCATCCTAGCATCACACAAAATCCAAGGCAGTCTCACTGCCTCGGCAAGCTAACCTGCCATCACTGACCTCAGCCGAAGGAAATAAAACTCTCCATGATAATTCCAGGTGAATTCCAGGGGAAAATAATCCAGAAAAACTCTTAAGCATATCTGATACTATGTTTTGAACCTGCTGCAATTTGTCACTCCTCATCCATTAGACCTTACCCCAAACCAGTTAATGGCACCAAACACCAGTGGCTCTGGCGGGGGGCTGCACTGTTCCTCTCCCTGAACCCTTGGTCACTTACTATGATCAAGTTAAAAAAAGCCCTACAGATAACAAGATGAACCTAAACCCAATACAGAAAGAAACAAGATCTGCATCACAGAAGTTAAACCTTTGTGTTGCTCTCTGCACCCATGAGGTCTGTACTCTGACAGCTGTGCTGGGGTAGAACGACCACCCAGGACTTAGGTTTCTATGGGAGTGGAGAAGGGAATGTCTTACTCAAAATATCTAGCTGGGTACTCCACCTCAGGAAGAAAAGCACAATCACTTGGAGGGGTGGGAAAGTTGCTACTATGTGGTTTTTTTTTTTTAATATTCTGTTATGCACAAAGTTAATAATTAACCACGTAGGTCCACGTGGTATGTTTGATAGTAGGGAAGGTGTGAATGAGGAAGATTAAGGGTTGTAGAAACACAGTCGTGAAACTATTCAGCTGATTTGTATGAATGTCCTGGTGGTTTTACCCATGGTTCTTCCTTTTTGTCTTTTTTTTTTTTTTTTTTTTTTTTTTTTAATGAGAGAATATGTTGGATGCAATCCTGGTCTCTCTGAGATGAATGGAAAAGAACATTGACTCACTTTGTGTGGGCACTGTGGAAGAAAGTGGTAGGATTTTTTTCAGGGAGAACTTAAATAACAGGCTGGGTGGACCAGTGTAGTGAAAGACGATGGAGACTGCTGTGCAAAAGTGGTTGGCGGTGTTGTGATTTTTTTTTTTTTTTAAAGAAACTAGGGCAGAAAAAATATTGTAGGTGGCTTGCTACTTCACTGGGGGTTGGAGCAGGCAGGGTGAGCACAGCCATTTTGGAAAGCTGAGCAAATAGGACAGAGTGCCACTGAGTAGTCATGGTGTTGAGCTGGGAATATGAGGAGCTATGGTTTATTCCCACTTCTAGCAGCAAATAGAGGTTCGTGGCAGGCAAAAGCAACATTTCTGACTCCTTTTCTCAAAGTATGATTTAGATAGAAAGCCCTAAATTGGTTTAGACCCACTCTTCCTTCACTTTGCCAGTGGCCACTGTGATGCTGGGGCTTTCACCTTCTTGCTCAACAATGTGGCCCTATCCATGGCAGCTCATACCGTGCACTCAGGGATCCTAACTTCACTCCTGGCAGCACTGACATGGAAAAGTCCTCTACGGTCTTCTGGAGCAAGGCTTTGCACTCATACTTTTCACAAATTCATGTGAAGTATTAGCTGTCCAGTTCTCTTACCCTCCTGTTGTAATATAAACAGTAAATAATGGATAGAAATGGCAGACATTCACTACAGCTAAATGTTATCCAGTCCATAAAACTCAAACAGAAACAACAAAGAAATGTTCCACTGCGTAATTACACCTGGAAATATTTCAGGCATTTAGTAGTGTGAAGTAATATCAATAAAAAGACAAAGTGCGCTCTGGAGCCTAAAAATAAATAAATATTTGTTTGAAAACTAATAATTTCATAAATTATGTTCACAGTCTCTTCAAAATATTTACTGGTTAAGCCAGAGACCTGTGACTTGGCCGTGGGCAAAGCTGCTGAGTAGGTGATGTGCTTTAGGCAATTTATACTTTGCCCTTAGTCCCAGTTTCGGGGCATGATGCTGCCTGCAAGCCACTGCCTGAGAACCACTTCTTTGCACCAACATTATCCAGCCTTTTGATCTCAACAGATTGTACTTCTCTCTTCCATCAAATAAGCAGAAATTTCTGTCCAGTGTTCCTGATCCCATGCTTTCCCAGCACTTGAGGACTGTGTAATACCACCCCAACAAACAACTTGGCACAGCTCCACAGTCAACCACATGAATAAGAGAACACCTCCATTTTGGCCACTTAACATATCTGCGATTTGTTGGTGCAGTCAGACAGTTTGAGGTCCCTGAGAAAGAAGATAGCAGGAAGCAAGCTGAAAGATACCAAACCTCTAAGGAGGGAACATTATTTGTTCCCTCTACATATTTGACAGGCTCCAGGAAAACCAAGGAGCAAACAGTAGACTGGATTGAATCTTGTGACAGGGCTGAATTCTGCCTACTGGAAATTACACTTTTTTAAAATATATACTGTGTCAGTTTATTGGTACCCCATACTTGATCCATGCATTTTTCATGGCCACTAAAAGAGCAACAAACTTGTAATTATTTTTTTTTTTATCAGCACAGTGTATTGGGTTTGCTTGGCAATATTGGTAGCAGGGGGGCTACAGGGGTGGCTTGTGTGAGAAGATGCCAGAAACTTCCCCCAGGTCTAATAGTGCCAATGCCAGACAGCTACAGGACAGACCCACCACTGGCCAAGGCTTGAGCCCGTCAGCCACAGTGGTAGAGCCTCGGACACAACGTATTTAAGAAGGGGGAGAAAAAAACCTGGACAACAGCGGCCAAAGAGCAGAGTGAGAATATGTGATAGATAGCTCTGCAGACACCAATGTCAGTGAGGAAGGAGTGGGAGGATGTGCTCCAGGCACCTGAGCAGAGATTCCACTGCAGGGCCTATTGAAGACCATGGTGAAACAGGCTGCACCCCTGCAGCCCGTGGAGGTCCACAAGGCAGTAGATATCGACCTGCAGCCTATGAAGGACACCTTGCCAGAGCAGGTGAATGCCTAAAGAGCACTATGACCCTGTGGGAAGCCCAAACTGGAGAAGGGTCCTGGCAGGACCTGTGGGCTCATGGAGAGAGAACTGCACACTAGAGCATGTTAGTTGTTATCCTGTGGTGGACCCATGCCAGAGTAGCCTGTTCCCAAAGGACTGTACCCCATGGAAGGGACACACTGGAGCAGCTCATGAAGAACTGTAGCCCACAGGAAGGGCTCAAGTTGGAAAAGTTTGTGGAGGACTGTCTCCTCTGGGTGGCACCCCACACTGGAGCAGGGGAAGAGTGTGAGGAGTCTTCCCACTGAGGAGGAAGGAGCAGCAGAGACAACATGTGATGAATTGACCACAGACCCCATTTCCCATCCCCCTGTGCCTCTGAGAGAGAGGAGGTAGAGAAAATTGAGTGTGAAGTTGAGGTTGTGAAGAAAGGAGGGGTAGGGAGAAGGTGTTTTAGGATTTGGTTTAATTTTCCCCAAGTTGAGCCTGTTTTGTCCGAGATGGTAACTAGTGAGGGATTTCTCCCTATCCTTATCCCAACCCAGAAACCTTTCCTTTTATTTTTTTCTCCCCTATCCGGTTGAGGAGGGGAGTGATGGTGCTTTGATGGACATCCAGCACCCAGCCAGAGTCAACCCACCACACACATAAAAAAGTCAACACTGTCCACTCCTGAGTGACACCAACACAGTCTTGCTACCTTAACTGCATTAATGTCAGAAACCTCCTTCACTGGTTAGGTCAGCAGTCACATCTCTTCAGTTCCTATCATCGAGTATGGTGTGCTCAATTTATTCGGGTTCCAGCAAGTCATCTTCCCAGGAATAGTAGATTTTTATCAACACAACAGAAGAAATGTAATTCCCTTATCACAAAAGATAGGCAGGTTGTGTCTTAGAGATTACTGCTATGATGAACTCTACACTTCAGTATGAACTACGATACTATGTCCATTCTGAAAATATATAAATAAGATGTAGGGAAAGATCCTTAGCAGCTTAGAGCATTATAGCTCTGTTGATTTCAGTGAGCTGTATTAATTTACATGAAATGTAGGTCCAGCCCTCCATTTCCAGTGCATCCTTCTCAGGTGGAAGATAGGAAAAACGTAGAGAAAACACAAGAAGAGGTGACACTATAGATCCAGTCCCTCAAACTGAGTATTAATCAAGATTACACAGACATAAAACAGAGAGTAAAATCCTGATCTTATTTCTGACAGTCCATATTCTTTTCTTTGGATTATTTTTTGTTTCTCCATCTGGGTTAGGCACGGATGCATAGGATCTAAACAACATCTTTAAGGCTTCCTCTGATTCAACATCTAATAATGCTTATCAGTTACTGATTTAAAAGGGGCAGAAGTCATCAAGTAATTGATGCCTTATCTCCAAGAAACAATTCTCTTGATAGAAATCGCTGAGTAGTATAAACCCAATTATTATTTCCAGTAACTTTTAACTAAAGAAAAATGCATCCTTGAAAAATAAGTATCTAATTCCCAGTGATAAAACCTCATAACACAACTGTTTTGTTCAGTTTTAATAATTTACAGCCTTTCCCTTGGAGAAGGCTATGTGCAGTGATCAGAGTGGTCATCAAATTAGGTAAGGTGAACTTTCTGACACTCTAATTAACTGTCCCATGCGCATTGGTTTGTGGCTAATAAGAACTTGCAGTGGTTTCATGAACTAGGATGTTGGAAAATATTTTAAAAATCACTGTTATCTACTGCTGATAGACTTAGTCTGTTTTCTAAAGCTGTTTGTCCTCCTTCTCTGAAGAGTTAGACCCAATTTTCTGGATTTCACCTAAAGATCTGAGGCTGAGAGACAGAGAACAGAGAACCACTGTGGACACCAAATTCCATCCATGGAAATCACAGGCAGCCATCTGGCTGTCTCACTGGCTGCTTATCCCATGTCCTCAGTACACCTTGCTTTTCCATCTTACCCACTGGAAATCTTTGATTCACAAATGCTCTAGAAGATGCCAAAAGCTTGACGGTGTTCTGCTATATTTCAGTGGTGAATCGTGGAAAAGACTGGTAGGAAAGAATTTTTTGATTAAAGGTTACAGCACCATTTCTTTGTAAGAAGCTTTAGGATGATAACACTGAGGATGGCTGCCCTTGCCCGACTCCCCTGAGTCCTCAATGGTGACAGCTGCAAATCAGAAAGAGCAATTCCAGTGGGGTGGTGCTACCATTTCTCCTCTTTTTCTCTTTGAGAGCCTGACTTGTCTTTACCCGGAGAGGTGAATGGGATGATTTTGTGTGTAAATGAGGAAATCTTGGCAGTCTAAGCAAAAGTTATAGCAGTTAATGTTTGAAAAAGTCAACCAAATGGAGTAGTCTCATTGTCAATAAAAATAAATGATCTAAAACTGTAGCTAAATCACAAAGAAAAGAGTACTATGGGCAAATGGGTCTCAGTAAAAAGAGCTGTTCTGAAATTATAAAATTCCTTGAGCAGTTTTGTAGAAAACAACACACACTAAATAGCCATCAGTCCAAGCTGAAACACAAATTAAGACTGAGGCAATTATTTTCTGGAAGAAAATGTATTGTGAGTACTTTTACTTTTCTGAGAAAAGCAAGCAAAGTCTCTTAAGATAAATTCAAGCTCCCCTGTACTTGTACGTTACATGACATCTGTGCAGATTGTCTGAAGGCATTTATAAACAATCCAGCAGTTTGTATTAATATTTTCAGAATCCTGGTAAGGTTATTACCTGTGAGTTTGTAAATTACAGGACAGTTCCCTAACAAATAATCCATTTCTTTTTGCAGACTCTGGTCCAAATTCAGTGGTGAACTCTATGGTCATGTAACACACACATCAGCAGCTGCATTCTGGTCTAACTTACGGAGTGCCACCACCTTCAGAGAAACAGAATCACTTTTGGAGAATAAACGGCAAGAGAAACAATGACCAGGCAAAAACTGACCATGGGGGATTTACATAGGTCAAAAATTGTACCTCCCCTGACATCAGGACATTTTAAATCCATCGAGATCTGGGGTGTCTTAACTCACGTTGGAACAGCTCAGAACACTGTGTGGATTCAGTGAAGCTGCAAAATTTTGTTCTGAAAGATGAAATTCAGACTTTAGTTAATGCTTGCCAAACCCACTAATAACAAGGTAGAAGTATGTCTTCAGGTATGAAGGAATGCATGGACATGGATTAAATCACGGAGATATCTGCTTTGTAGTCTTTTAATAACACTATTCCTCTGTCTCTTTAGTACATCCATCACATTCATTTTGTATGGTCAGATGGTACAAGCTGTAATGTCTTTCAACTTACTTGTTTTTTCTGACTAATTTATGACCAACCTGATAATGTTTTCAGTTACCTGTCCTAACATCTCTTGCCTATATTTGATTGCTTTTCTTGTCTCCAGATTTTCTCTCTGAGACTCCTTGTATTTAAACAGACTGAGTCTGAACTCACACTTCGTGACACCCATTTTGTGTATCACCAGAGGCCTACAACATGCAGATATCTACATCTAGACTGGTTGTTCTTTACACTCAGTGGAAGGAATCAGGCACTTATAGGATGTGATTTGTATGACCTATTTTAGACCTGCATTAGATGGAACCAATCACAGCCTTGATGTGCCTATTCTGTCTCCTGTGGATTCAGAGGAAGCCTGAATTTAGCTGTGGATATTTGCAGTTGAGATGCCTACACCACAGATATCTATATAATGTTAGATGGATCATACCTTGTTTTGATAGCCTTGTTGTAAAACCAGTGTAGCTTTCCAGAAAGAGAACACACTCTTTGGTGAAGTCATTAATTCTACTGAATTGGGCTTTTTTTTTTTTCTTCTGGTATTTGTCCCCAAAGACTCTTCTTTGTTAAGAGAAAGTGACTGTGTCTTTTGATGATTTGGTGTATTTTTGAAATTGCTTCTTACATGGGATTTTCCTTTTTCATTCTTCCTCTTAGCAATGCTGTTTAACAGTGAATCAAAAAGAAATAGCAGAAACAAATCTCCATTTTCTACCAAGGATCTGATGATGGGTTAGTCAGAGAAATGCTGGCTTGGATCTGTATACTAGACGTAAGGAATTTATGCTGGAGAGTTGGTTTTCCATTCTAAAATACAATTGTTTTTTAATAATTCCTAGGCTCTTGAGAACAAGAGGGCGAGGCTATCCATGTTTTCCTATTGTTCACCATTTTCTGAATCCTGAATTTCTCATTAGGATGAGGCACATCCTAATGTAGCAAACTTTTCTCTCTGTCTGTAGAGATATAGCTCACAACAGTTTATTGGGTCAGAGTTCATATAGTCATGGACACAGACCCCCTATAATTCAATGCTTGTACATCACAGGACCTAAACTGCACTGATGATGAAGCCCAAAGAGTTTACAAAGAAACAACACAACAAGGTGAATAGCAGGTTGTTTCAAAGAGCAGATTGGAGACTCCTTCCCTTGCCTCTCAGGCATGCTATCAGAAGGAAGAAGGAGCACAAGACATAAATCAAATCATCAGCATTGCAATGCGAAGTAAATGTCCAGAGGAATAAGAAATAAGGGAGACATATTCACCTGCTTACAAAGGACTTGGTCAGAAAAAGTACACAGATTTCCAATGCAAAATTGCAGATATCCAATGCAAAAGTTACCTCTATCTCAGCACATGACAGTGAAAGCCAGAAATCCATCAAAGGCATAGACAGAGGACAAATAACTCCAAAAGCAAATTTCTTAAAGAAAATACTGTGTGTTAGATATACTGGATTTGTAACAAATGCCGTAGCAGAGAGCTCCACCAGCCCTTAGGTCATCCAGGGAAAAAGGAGTGGGAAACAACTGAAGAGTACAATTGAAATTAATCTGCAGCATCTCTCAAGGCAGCAGGATCTCAAAGTTAGCTTCAGAAAGCCTTTATCAAGCAGCATGTAAAGGGGGCTGCAGCATTCAACTGCTAAGAGAACACACACAGAAGGCAACACAGGGAAAACAGGGATGATGGATCCATGCTTGTGTCAGGGTGGTGGAGGAAGGACAGTGATTCAGCCTGAAAAAATCATAATTGGAGAACAGGATGACAATCATGGTAATCCCAAACTCCTGCAAGATCTCCCTCTTGCCATCTCCCGTGGATGTCTAGGTAGTCCATGCACAGCATGACAGTCAAGAACCAGTACACAGTTTATATCTTACTTAAGCTATGAAAGTAATATTTAGCTAGACGTAAGAGAAGGAAATTCTTTTTTTGCCCTGTGTTCATCAGATTAATGTGTTTTATATCTTCTCTTACTCAGTATAGCAAATGTAGGCTTGTGGTGTGTATACATTGAGGGATACATAAAACTTAGGAGAGTGTTTAACCTAAAGGGCAAAGCTGGCATGGAAAGGGATAGTCCAAAACTGGCTATAAGTAAGGTGACAACCTCCTGCACCAGAGATGCTCTGGAGAAACCTTTCAGGAGAAAGATGAGGGAAGGAAAACTATCCAGTAAAGTGACACATTTATAAAAGAGATGGTATGACCTGTTTGGCTGTGATACAAGAGAGCTGGGCACAAGCATTTTTACGCAAAGCAAGGTGATGAATACATCAGTTAAACCCGAATGATGGCTTTTGTTTATTACAGCCTTCAGAGTACTTTCCCGTTATCTATCACTGCTTCCAGAAAATCCTTGTAAAAAAAATTAGCTCAGACATACTAAATGTGGGAGGAGAGGAAAAGACAGCACAGGGCGGGGTGGGGAGGAAACATGTGCATGCACTCTGACTCAGTGCTGCACCCTTAGTTCCAAACCACCTGAAGGAAAATAAAAATATATATCAACCTGTTAAAGCAGCAGCATGACCCAAGGGACGGAGTGCTGGCCTAGCTCCAAGGAGAGCAGGGTGCAGCTCAGGTCTTGGGATGCTGGATGACCTTCACTGAATCCCTTTATCTCCTGAGGTTCCCCATCAGCAGTGATCGTCACTGTTGATGATAACAACCTCTTTCCTCAAGGGCTTTGAGATCTACACATTTAAATTACTTTATGAAATAGATCTTATCACTTTGCACAGATTTGGTGACAGGAGGTTTCATTGTAAACCTTATCCAGTACAATACTGTACACTCTTATTTCTACATGAACAACAGGTCCTTGAATATGTTCTTTAAAACTGTTTAAGAAGTAAACACTTAAAATGCCTTTTTAAATATCAGCCTTGGCATTTAAAAAAAAAAATATTTAAATCTAAATTAGAGAAAAATTGCTCAGGCATTCTGAAGTTTATGTGCAAATAGATCTTAACAGAAAAATGGAAAAATAGTTTGCTTTAGATTTTTAGGTCTCTAAAAATTTGTTACTAATATTTTTGAGAATGTGCTGAGCAGCACTGGGGGTAAGACCCCGCAATGCCCTTTGAATAAGGAAAGCTTTGGTTTCAGCTGACTCTGCTTTGGTTTAGCACCTAAGATTAAACTCATGATGGTGGTTCACCTTACTTCATTTTTCTTTAATGGGCTACCAAGAGCCTGTACACAAAGCCAAATATTAACATTTCTAGACTGACATTAACTGTCACACTATATAGACAAGGTACTACAATTTCTATCTCTGGGCACTGCCTTTGTATATTTTCTCTCTTCATCTTGCCCAAATACACTTGTCCCAGTCAGAGAACAAGATGTAGCTACGTGCAAGCGTTAGATGATATCAGTCAAGGAACAACTGGGCTACTCACCCTTCCCAGGGAAAGTGGACCAATTAGAACTGCATAATTTTCTAAAGGCCATGCGACTGGTTGGGATTATAGATCTGTAGGTGTCTTTCCTCTCCATTTACCTTACCTGTTGTCCCAGATGTTTCGGGCTGAGCTTGCACTCACTGCAATGGGCTTTGTTTCGTAGGAACTCGAGGGCTATGTTACTTACTAAAAATAAAGCTGACCTGGCACTCCTGGCGAGCATATTAATCACCAAAATTTGTTTTGGCACATACCTTTGTTTTGGGATGAGGAAAACATGGTGTGAATTTGACTTCGTTTCACTGCATTACTGAATGACTCCATTTCCTTTTGGTAGGTTTTATTCCAACTGAATTATTTTCTCCAAACTGCTTTTGTTTTAAAGCTGATTTCTTTCTGTTGAAGAAACAATAAAATGATTGAAAGAAACTCTCTAACTCTGAATAAAATGTTTCAACTGAGGTCATATGAAATATATTTTTAATATAGTTCTCTTTGAGAATTTTTTTTTTTTTTGAATGACAAATTAATCCAGTATCAGTCAGTCATAAGACTCTCTTCCCACTCCCTGCATGGGACTGCAGACCAGTGCAACCAGAGCTGCGGCATTTTATACCCACTTCTGTTTGAACAAACACAATTAAAGGGCAAAGTGAAATACAGGGCAAGGGGGTATCAGGGCTTTTGTATTTACGGGTGATATCTGTGCACTGCCTATACAATTTGGGCAGGAGTCCAGCAGCCAGAGTTGACACAGCTGGCCTCTAGAGGTAGTCTTGCTTTTCCGCGGTGTAAACTATGATAAGGTCTATACTGCAAACCTATGTGGGGACTGAAACAGATTATCACGGTGTATTTGGGATTTATAACCAACATCAATGTAATTCCTGCCATTTGCTGCACTGAGTAGATTTAAATGCAGTTGAGAACATAGCCTGGCATCATTTCCTGCCTGGGAATTTCCTATTTGTTCATGTTTTTATGCCTGCAGGGAGGGACCCTAGAGCATATTAAGAGGTTTGATAGATACCAGCAGTAACAGGTTACATTTGTAATACTTTACATGTTCTGAAAAAGCTTCTGCCAATAAATTCCATCAATTAATCCTAATGTCCTAAAGCAAAATTCACTGCCTAAAACACAATATTTAACTTTTTTCTTGCACTCTCGGATGACTTTTTTCAACTTCTGGCCCTTACTTTTAAAGAAGAGAATGTGTGTGTGGTGAAAAATGTGCCACAGGACTTCGGCTGACATGAAAGAGCCGTATCATCTTGAGCTGCAGAGATGCAACTTCATTTGTAAAATGCATGAGTAATTATGTGGCATAATTACATGGTCTATTCAGGTAATTGCATGTGAAACTGAGCATGGTGTCATGTGCTAATGAGGATTACAGCTACACTTAAATTTTTGTATTTATGATTGCATTGATTAAGATATTTTAAGTCTGCTCTTAATAGTAAGGGCTACTCAATTGTCTGGTCTAACTACTCCCAGCGGAGTGAAAGTCTACCACCACAGAAGTTTAGCACAAGGCCTTTTCATCACCAGTATTTTTCAAGCAGAAATGAAATGTGAGCTCATTCTCCTACCACTGCTGGTCCAGTTATTCTGTAAAAAGATGCCTAGCAATGATCCATTTCTCTTGTGCCAGTGGAAATCAGGAATAAACAGGAGAAATCAGGAAAATCGCTGAGGTCCTGCTACCACTGTCATGTGTCAATAGGCTGTGTACAGAATGGGAGATAAAGCGTGTCATGTACGAGCTGGGTGTTTAGTGCTGACATATCAGAGTGGTATACAGATGGCTATCCTACTGCCTCAGGGAGGGAGCAGGAGGAAGGCCTGGTAGACCTGCCCTGGCATGGTTTTGCTCCTCACGGTGGTGGAGGGTATGTTGAGCATCTCTCAGAACGCTGTTGCCCATGTTATTTTGATATATTGTGGAGCCCCAAGGGTTGGTTTGAAGCTAAGTGCTCTGCATAAATCCTTCAGAGGCCACTGTCCCCAAAGAACCTGCAGCATACCCTGCTTCCCAGTGGTTGGAGTCACTTGCAATAACTATCATATCTCGGGGGCCTTCTCCCCTACATCAGACCAGAGGCATGAACTGCATCACCACCCATGTGTAACAGCAGTCCTTTTCCACACCCATCCACCCTCCTGTCTTCCCTACACTCTGTCATCAAGCACTGGAAAGCAGGGAAGAGTCCACAGCAACAGCAAGGGCTGGTCAAGTGACCCTTCTTGCATCCAGTATTACCTATTGCTATCACCATCTGTGGCTGTGGGAAGGTTGAATAGTCCAAGAGAGTAGGCAGAGAGGGGTGTGCCTGACCAAGGAAATTAGAAACATATTAAGGGCTAATTTACAAGGAAGGTGAGATCATACCCAAGCACAGCACCTGGCCTTTCTTGCAAGTTTATAATACTGACACCTGCTAACATGAAAAAAAGTACCCCATTAGGAAAATGATTTCACCCACACTGTCTCACAGTTGTCTTTCCTTTCACTGAAAAGGGTACATTAGCACCAAAATCTTCTGCTACTGTTTTCCCAATGGCTACAGCAATACTGGAATCAAGCCTAAATGTGAATATAATTGAGAACTCTTTTGAATAAAATTATCTCATTCAGACATACTGGTTCTAGGAAGTCAGGCTAATGCAATCATTACAGTGGGAGTCTAGAAGTCCAGGGCTGCTTACCTCTCCCCCTGATTTGCCTATTGACTTGTTTTATGACTTTAGAAGCAACTTAACTTTTCTGTGCCTCATTTCCTTCAGCTGGAAGACGGATATGATAATGTTTGTTTATTTCAATTAAGTCTTGAGAGGTTTAAAAAGGATTAATTAACCTCCATCAGACAACTTCGAAAGGTACTAATGCATAGTGTTAATAATACTATAATAACCATAAAGATGAGGAGGGGGAGAACATTTTAAAAGAAGCTGCAGAGCTTTAAGCTTAGAGGTGTTATAAATAGGAAGGGCAGACAGTATTTTGATGAGTGGGAATAGAGAAGCTGCTACTGTCATCTAGTCCACTCTTGAGCAAGACAAGTCAGATTTTGTGTATTTATTTATCAGAGAATCACGTGTGTTCTGGTTATTCCTTAGCTGCTAATTGATTCCATATAGTTGGGGAATGTTTACATCTGTTTTCATAAAATCCCATTCATACCTTTCACAATTTCAAATTAATTATCCTGGCTCAAATTTGGGTATACAATCTACAGTTAATCCTTTCAAGGGTATGTTACACTGTTAATACATCCAATGCACAATGCTTGGGAAAATAGACCTTGAAAGAGCATTGGATTTGCAGCCTACTCATGGCCAGCATGTTTTTTTTTTCCAGCACAAATTTGCATTTTGGGAGCTGAAAGTCCAAGCCTAAGTGACTTGAAGCAGATCACTCCAGTTTCTCTGAAAGCAACTGAAATACATCCATTCACAACAGCCAAGGCTCTAACCTGCCTTAATAATTAACAGCTGTGTCTGTGTCAAAAAATGTATAGTATGAAACTGTATTTATTTGTGTATTTTTAACCAAATAATTTAGTGTTAAACTCAGTCCTCATGTACAACTGTGAAAAAGCGCCTGAGGGCAGAGTTGATTCTTGTCATAAATGTCATCGGTCTTTGTCTGTAGCTTCCAATGGAAAGCATAAATCTGAGGACCCTTAGGCTATAAGATCTATCTCTTTCCATGAGGAAGCTGGGAGGAAATGGTGCTCCAAAGGTAGAGTTTGTCAGTGCTGGTGTGTGTCACCAAGTTATCATTTAAGTTTGTCAGTGTTTTCTGAGGATTAAGCATTATAATGGCATTGCATTTATAGGTTATATCCGTAATGACTAGAGCCTTGATATAGTCCTGTTTGGAATAGATGCCAATACACAACTAAACTAAAAATTATCACCATTCTCTGTGCAGTTGACCACTTTCACCACGTGTCATCAATCAGATAAATGATACTAGAAACAAAGTTCTTATGAGGCAGCTCACTTATCAGTCCTTTTCCATGGAAAGATTGTCACAGTGATGAACACCTTCTATGTAATAGCCCCTTCCTCTGTGGAGGAGCTATTCCTCTCCAAATATTAGTTTATTTTAATTAGACTCTATCAGTCTCCAAATACACCACTTCATCTCACCTGTATTCAGCTTCCACAGTTTCCCTTGGCGGATATATTACGACTCCAGTATTGGTGGTATTTTAGTCTTTGCAGCAAGTAGCTGTTTCTAAGTATTGCTCCTAGGGAACTTGTGGTAATGTTTTCAAAAGCACCTAAGAGGCCAAGTTCCACTTTCAGTGGTGAGCAAGGTGCAGCACACAGCCAGCCATTTCAACATCTGCCCCCTGCACTATGGAAGTGTAGAAATCTCCCAGCTTTCGGTCACACTGGGCTGCTGAAGGGAAACTCGTGTTCACAGAGCCTTCTGGATATCTCCTGCCTCATCTGCATTCATTCAGTATCCCTATGGCAACTACAGCAGCAATTGCTCACTTCAAATAGTCATCTTAGGACAGTGTTATGTCATTTCTTCTTTTAACTAATTCAGCAACTGAAAATAAAAGAAAACAGTCAAAGAGCATCAATGACCCAATGGGTCATCAGAAACAACATACAACTACTTAACAGGACCAGGAGATGTCCAAAGACTGTTGTTTGGAACAACTAGACTCGGCAAAAATCTACAGGCTTCCTCTTGGCCAGTACAGGACTTTTCCTTGGCACTAATTAGAATGAGGACAGGGGGAAATAGCCCTTAAAAAAGGAAGAAACAGCAAAACTTACATTTAGGGGAGGAGTAGCTTTTGTTTAGGTCAGTGTATCTGAGGTGTGTTACTTGTAGCATCATTCTTGAAAGGCTTTTGCATCTGTGAACTGAAATTCTTTATCATGGTCTCTAAATGGCAACAAAAATTATACAGTGAAGGGCTCAGTCACTATCAGGAGATGTTTCTCTGCTCCATCTTATCATTGATTAGAATTCATATCAATGTTGTGGTGGATTTGTTTTCATCCAGCTACTGCAGCAGCATTACACTCTCTGCGTACCAATGCCTACAGGATGTTTTTCTTGTCTCTATCCAGAGCCATTTCACTGACAATGTCTGCTAAAATTCTCAGGTCTTCATAGTTTGCAGAGGTTTATGGTGGTTTATTTTGGAAATCCATAGCTCAGTCCCCAGTGTCAGCAAAAGTGAAGTCAATCAGACCATTTCAAGGCCTCTACACCACTTTAAATCCAATTTAACTTAATCACATCTAGATACTCTAGTGACGTACAGTACTTGTGTTGGGCCTTCTTTTGTTCTTTAAGAGGAGATATAAAAAATGCCTACATTTTTGAGGCCACTTTCAACATGGATTCTTCTATGATTCTATGATTTTGATTTTTTCTAGATACAGTTTTCCAAATTGGTCTCACTTGGGTTGTCACGTTTGGATTCCACTCACCTCCAGTTTGCTCAGATTTCAAGTTGAGTACAACATGTGGACGTGCAACAGGTCACAAAATTGCAAGCTTAGCTTAAAGGTTAAAAGGTTTTAAAATAGCAATATATCTCTTCTTGAGAAATTGTGTCTTTATGCAACACAATGACCTTTGTAACACTTACTTACTAGTAAATTTGGTCATAAGTTTGTAAAATACTGACTGGTTTAGGACTAAGAAATGAATTAAAGTTTCTATGTTTAGTTCCTATCAAAGCTTTATGGGAAAACATAACATCACACGAGTGAGACACTGGTCCTGACAACACAGTCAGAGACAAGCTGGGAAAACTTCTTCTTTATGAAAGGGTTGGGGTTTTTTTTACCTGTGTAAGGGCAAAAAAAGAGAAAGTTTTGATGCAAATTATAACTGTGTTTATAATAAAGACAACTGGAGAACACCACACCTCTATGGCTTTAACTCTGAGCCTACCATGTGTTCTCCCACACGAAACATGAGTGAGAGGAACATCTCTCTGTGTGTGTGTGTTTGTATACAACTAGTCACAGGGATATATTAAAACACTACTGAAATAAAACATTTGAGGATGAAATGTGTCCCCTTTGAAGCCAGTGGCTAAACACCAATCTAAACACGTCCATCATTACCTGCAATTATGTCTTGAGACTGAAACCCCTAACCTCAGGGAACTAATGGGAAAACCTTAATTTGCTGTCAGGGGAACCAGTGTCTCCTCTCCTAGTTTATTACAGATGGTTCCTCCCATGAAGATCAAGAGAAATTGTAAAAGGCTGAAATAGATAGAAATCAAACTTTCCACTGGTGCACGGGAAATCTGACTGGCAAAAACATTCAGATTTACTGAGATGGAAATCTGAAGATACGAACATGGACTACGATTGTTGGAAATATAAAGTTTGCTTAATTCAGAACTGATAAATGTTGACAATTTTAACTATTTCACACATGAACTTTTCTTATTTTATAGTTATATGTAAATACTAAAAGTTACAGTACAGAAATACATGCTTTTGCAAATTTATACTTCAAAATACATTATTTCTCATGAATTTCCTTTTCATATCATTTTAAACACTGTATTTCCTTATGAGTTAGAAAATAAATCAGAAAAGATAAAAGAAATATATAGAGATATGTATATACTTCTATAATCAACATATGTTTAATTAAATTGTATTTTGCAGTGAGGTCAGTCTCCTGCTTCAGAAGCTTTCCTGAAAAATACATTTGTGTGGATGAATCATTTTAAGATTCAGCAGTCAGTAGAAGTTGACAGAGGCTTTTCATATGAAATATTACACAACCTTATGAACATCAAAATTATGTGGCAGGAACTGTTCTATTGAGCACTACAGTCACTTTCCCAGGATCAGATCAATACATTTTCTGTCAAAGAAAAAAAAATCTGCTAAAACAACCAGGAAATTTTTTGCAAGAAAATGTTATTTTTTATACAGCTAACAGTGCAATTCCACAGCAATACACATAGGCTCTAACATGCTTTCTGATAGAAGTGAACCGAGGAGGTACTACACTGATTTTTCAGTATATTTTCACAAAATCAGGCCCATCCTGCAAAAGCTTATGGACATGCTTAACTTTTCACAGAGGTGTTTTTGTTTCAGTAGGATAAGTCTCTGCCTGCAAAGTGTGCACATATGTTAATTTTTTTAAAAAATCAGTTATAGAGGTTCTTTGGTTCTGATCATAAAGGCAACTGTGTAAGCTCTTTCCATAACTTGGTTCAGTCCCATTTAAAACATGCAAAAGGCTTGTCTTCTGAAACAGCTCTCAAGGTATAGCCAAACTCTGGAAACATTCTGCATATGCATAGCTTTTCGGGGGGCTATAATTAAAGACTACCTTATTTGATCCCAGTGGATCTAGCCACGGTTGCAGAATTGTTTTTAAAGACTTTTCATGTGTCAGCTGCAGCTCTTTATGCACAGCTCATGTAGAGGGTTCTGAGTAGCTTTCAAAGAATGTCAAGACCTCTTTCTGTATGATATGATGCACAAAGATAAAAGAAAGGGTTGATATTTCTTTGCTCTTATGGAAATTAGAGTATTTGAAGGACCAGTCATCATTTGCTCTCTTTGGCTTGGTAGACCTCTATTCCTCCTCTCTGGCAGTCAATATTCCACTGTGTCAGTAAAAATAATTGGTTTCCTGTGTTGGATTTAACATAATTGCATTGCAATGATTGTAATGGGGTGCAGAAATAAAATAGTTGTTGAATTGGGTCTTTCTTTCTCGGGTTGAAGAATGTGTTTGAACTGTATAAACCAGATTATTTGAGGCACGGATCCCTGTATGCTTAATTTAAATCCAGTAGATAGGAAATTAGCATTTTTTTAGGTTCCCTGTTCTTCTAAATCATTATACAGGAAAGCTAAATGGAACTGTGACACCATATAACTTCAGGCACATGTGTAACTCTGACAAAAAACAATCTCCTCAGCTTCTGTTTATAGACAGTGAGAGGAGTTGAGCAACTACCAAAAGAAATCCAGGTTGTGTCCAGATCCAAGGGGAGCCTGTATGTCTCTTCACTACTTACAGAAAGAGTCGAAGGAGATCCTGCCTAAATTGAATACTCATCTAATTTTACTTGTTCTAGGCCTCATAATCTATTGTTTACATATTCAAAGGAACCAATCACTTAACAAAAAGACAGCAACAGTAGAACTTAATCTCCCCATTCACAAACCCTTTGGTTATGAGTCTGTGCATGGGCCCACTTAGTCATTCATAGATCCTCCTTGAAAAACTGTGCCTAAACTTCTACGCTTTTAATTCAAATTAAAGCACACAACTGGATAACAATGCCTTTGTTTGTCCTTCACCTTTTGCAAGAGGCTTAAGATACAACATGGCTGCCTCTTTTAACAGATGCTCAGGGAAAGACACGGAGTGAGGATGCCAGGACACCTTGTGAAGCAACCACAGAAGATGGCAATAGCTGCAGTGCCTGGTGTCTCATGAAGGAGTCTCACACAAAGCCCAGCTCTGAGTTTCCAATTCCCACCTCCACTTTGGTGGTGCTTACATGGATGATGAGGCTCTGGGAGGGTGCCCTCCTGCTTCCTGATGAGCTATCATCAGTCACATCACTTTCAGTCAGGCAAACCCAATACGACTATCTGCTGCTGTCAGTGTCTGAATACCAGCTTGCTCCTCTGCCTAGGAGTAAATTTCTCTGACAGGAAGGACCACTTGTCAGGTCCCAAGGCTGTTTTTTTGAACTTCTGCCAGTGCTAGAAATGTCTTCAATTTCTTAGCTACCATGCAGACTCCCTGGAGTTTGGGAAAGGTACATTCCCTTTTCTTCTCCGAGGTCATAGGGTTGCATTCCTTCAGTAGTGTCACAGTCATCTACGAAACCCATTTTTGCATCTGGGTGATGCAGGCCATGGTGTGAGAGACTCAGTGCTCTACTGGCTCACACTCTTCTCCTTGGATTATTGCAAGAAAGAGAGAAGAAAAGAAACCAAGACCCTGTGCTTTGCTCCCTCTGGGGACATCAGGAAGGCCATAGTCCACCGCAAGCATCCTTGGACAAGTTGCACCCAGCAATTTGCAGTACCATTTCGTATCAGCCCACGTACAAATCAGGACTGGTTTTAGTAGAGACAACTATCCCTACCCTTAAAAGCCCCTGTTTTTAAGCAATCCTGTGGCTGGTCCTAGAGTGACAGCAAAACTGAATGTTTGTGATAAATTTCAATTCAAATTCTTTTCAAACATCTCTTCTTGCAGAACTGTGAGGATTCAAATTTTCATTGTCTCTAGCCAAGAGAGAATGTAAAATGGCTTCAACAGGTGCAGAGAAGAAGCACTTCAGAATCCACCCATAACGCAACAGACACAAAGTAAATGTATTCAATAAATATTTTATTTTGACACATAGTACATATTTGTACTTTAAGCAAATACTATAGCCAAAGGGATGCTTACAAAAACATTGACAAAAAAAATAGCAAAGCATAAAATTATAATTTTCCTGAACAAAGATATTTTTGTACTTAGAAGAACTTTTATATTATTCACTGAGTACCATTTATGTGCTCTGTACTGCTGAGAATGTATAGTCAGCCCTGGGATAAATATTTTCAGTCATACCAGTGATTTGGAGACTAAGATCCACTGACTGTCAGTAGTTATTAGGTGCTTTTGATGGTGTTACCTGTCTTGTGCAGTCCACAGGGCTCCCTAACTAAACCCTTGAGGCCACTGAGACTTTCTGTTTACTTGAAAGGCTCTGTGTCAGGTCTGCGAGGTGCTGTGAGATCTCTAAGAGGATGCGGGAACATTTCTGGAAAAACAGATTGCTTTGGACTACGAGAATTCTTTTACTGAGGATAACATCAAGCATTTTTAAGGAGATGACACTCACTGCTAAAATGCAAACAGCCGAGGGAGTGGCACTAGGATAGCGCTGCAGGTGCATTTTGTCCCTTCCAGTGAATTAAGAAGAAAACCTACAAAAACAACATCCTAGTTTGCTTCAAACTGCTGCAGTCTTCACTCACACCTTATCCTTGGAAACCTCCAGTAATCTTTGGCAAACCTGTAGCATCCTATCAAGATTAGCAAGGGAAAAAAAATGACTCACCTTGCTCTCTTCTGTCTACTCAAATTTAAAAGAATGAGTGCTGCCTTTTGTTATTAAACCCAACCTTGTGGGGGTTCCAAGCTGAAAAGCATGAGTGCCTGAAAATATCAGAAAACTGTGGTTTAGCAAGAGAAATATGGAGTGAGTGGTGGAGCCATTCTGTTGATTTTGGAAGGAATGGCAAAAGTTCCACTGACTTCAGCTGGGCACGAGCCAGGCCCACTGGGCATAAAACTCTTCTTGGCATGTCTTCCATCTTCCACACACAATACTGACAGGGGTCCTACAGACAAAATTTAATTGATTGTGGCACTAGGACATCACACAGAAATTGTTTCTTTGTGGTAGAGTTTACCCGTGTGCAAAGAGTCAGCACAAACAGGACTATGAAGGACCTGGATGGTGCACAGACCTTGTTTTGTTCCTCTGCATAATTGAATTCCACCCATGGAGAATAAGCAAGGAAGTCTACTTCCTGATGGTTAGTTTTTGGTTACAACACATGATTGATGACTGTTTTTAAAATATTTGCAAAGGCATGTATGTATTATACTAAAGAAAGGTGTTAGTTCGATGGCGCTGGGGAATGAAACCTTAGATTTAATCAGAGATAAGAAATAACCCTTTAATATTTTCATAAAATCTTTGGTTGAAACAAAGATACAGCAGCATCCTATGGCTTTATCAGTCCCCAGCACTACAACTGTTTTCTAACAGATTTTTACAGAGTCAAATACAAAGATCAACAGGATGCTATTATCAAGCACCATGTGCTGGGAAACAGTAAATGCTGAAACAGTCTGTGCTAGCATCCTTGTTGTATTATCTCTGCATCCATGGATAGTGAGAAAATGAGGACTTCTTAAAGAACATCTAAAGAAATTGACCTTCATCTTATTATTATGCTAAAATATTACTTTGTCATACAAAAAGGAATCTCAGAGTGGACTAGGACAGTTCCCATATTGAAATTTTTGAATTTTGTAGGATATTGTTCCTGTCTTTGTTTCACACATACACATACACACATGCCTGTTCAGCAGGAAAGTTGACTAGCCAGCAATCCACAATATTTCGCAAAGTACATGGAAATTTTGCAGAAGAAAAGATTTCATTCCATTGGCAAAATATGTGTTTGGTTACTGCCACAAGAAAGCAGACTTCAGTCCAGGGATGACAACCTGGCAAAATCACACTCTGGACTTACTTCAGTGTCACTGTAAAAGCTCTGAATAAAGCTGGAGAACAGAAGAGGTCAAAACAATATTTTAGAAGAGAGTTTGTATTCTAACAAAAACAGCAACAAGATTTCACCAGCTGGGTCTTTTCTTGGGAAGACACTGAACTGTAACAGGGAAGGTAGCAAACACACAGTTTTTTAGCCAAAACCAAATAAGAACCTTGGAGAAAGTAGATTATTATTAATAGTAACAGCAAAATGCTTAAAAAATATTTGGGCCCTTTCATTAAACCATCGCAGTTGATTACATAAAAACTAGTTTTGAAGAAGGATTCTCTATCTGTTACTTACCCTAAACTATAAAGGAGTACAGATGTGAGCAAACTCGTTTTTCCTTGTTTAAAAGTGCGACTGAGTTGTGTTCAGCATAAGGAGAGATACTGAAATAAGAAAAGTAATAAAATAAACTAGTGGGAACAACCATGGGGGCAGTTTCCATCCACGTGTTAGCAGGGTGAAAAAACAGCACAGAGAAAAGACAAAAAGAGAAGGTGGCAGTGGAAATACGTGAAACAGAGTGTGCCCATATTCCTACTTGAATGTGTCTTGGAGTACAAGGGGCGTTACAGCCTTTCCTACCACGACAGAACGACTCAGCAGAAAACACAACACATAAAGAGTCAGCAAGATTTTTTCCCTTGGGGGTCAATGCTTATAATCAGAAATCAAATGAAATTAATACAGAGGCAAAACTGACAAAAGAAGAACCACAAAAAATCTCTAGTGTAGGACCCCTAATTCAAAAACAGACTTTCAATGTGTGGTGGCCCTTGCACTATCATTTTCCCAGAAAATATTTTTCTACAGGACTACAGACAAATTAACCTGAACATTGAAGGAGAGGTGCTCTAGCCATTCTGCCATGCAAGTTTACAGCTCCCAGCTATATGCTGTGTCCGACTGTTGAACCATTTAGAGGCGCTGACGTTCAAAGCAGCTCAGTGAGGCACCTGCGAAACCAGGCTCTTCCACCTAGCAGTGTTTTGAGGCCATTGCTGCTAGTTCAGTTGGATTGGCAACACTTCACTCAGAGAATTCACGTTGTAAAACATCTCAGATTATTGAACTAGCAGATACCTAAAGTGATTCTTGCCCTAGCTCCCAGTAAGTTTTTTCCAAACGCAATTGATATCCAATCGTTTCAGTCCACATTTCATGTTTGTGTACACTGTATCTTAATGGTGTTCCTGTTTTCCCTTCCCCATTTCAGAAACAGTATTAAACATTCTGGAAATGGGCTTGACAATTAAATATTTGAATTCTTAGGTATATATGTTGTATTACCCATGATCTTTCCTATGCTGAAAGGCACAAATTTAAGAAAAACTGTTGTATTTTGGTCATGTTCATCCCTGCATGATGGGATGAATCTCAGAAACATACTGGGGGAATGTAAGTTTTGTGGAAGTGAACTTACTCCCGGAAATAACCTGTATTCAGACTCGCATACTTACTCCATTTCATTTAGCTCTTTCTGCTTGTAAACTTGTGTGTACAAGAGATTTCAGTCTACAAGTGTATTAACAAGCAGGTGGAACTGTGAAGACCTTATTTGTGTTGGTGGTGATTTACTTAGGTCATTGTACCTGCTGAGAAAATGCTTGTCGACACGTATTACAGCCCCACAATCTAGCTTCACATAATCAGGTTCTGCCTGTACGCTCCACAGTGAAGCATTTCCATCCCCTGAAAAAGAGCTGCATGTGGAATCAAGCAAGCAGATATTTTTACCCATACCATTTTCCTCTTGCCAGAAAGCTGGTTGGATTTCATTTGCTTTTTGTTTGTTTGCATATTTGCTTGTTTGTTTGTTTTTATGAGACTGCCCATGGGGAAATGAGATTTACACTTAATATTTTGTTTATTTATTTTGATAGTAAATGCAAGCAATTCAATGAAGATAAACATTCTTACTGGTATAAGTTGCACAAGAAAGATGATACATTTCTAATGAAATTTATTCATTTGAAATTGGAAGGTGAAGGGGTTCCTGTCAAGTAAAATGTGAAATACTAGGAGGATTTGTCCTTAAGGAAATAACACTTCCCACACCAGTTAACACTCTATGTGGTAAGGAAAGGAAACAGAAGAGGGTGCATGGTCACAGCTTCTGCTCCACTCATCCACACACGCCTGTTACACCTGCATATGTAGATGCAAAGATGCTGAGCTCTAAATTATACCAATGCCAGCAGGATGGCAGAGCTTTGAGAACTGCCCCGCACTGATTGACAAGAATGTGATCCTTAACAATAATTTTGTAAGGGTTTGGTACAGCACCATTCTCAGAATGGGTGCACACAGCATCACTACTTCATGAGGGCAGCCAGGGAGCAGCTTCACTTTTTTGAACAATTCAGCATCTTACTTCAGGCTTATTTGTGAAATAGCATATGCTCAGAGTGCCTTAAAAAAATTGTTTTCAACTGCTTCCAGTTGACTGAGGAGTTGCACTGATGCACAACTGAACCACAAGTGTGAACATACAAGATTGAATGCCAGATTGGGCACAGATTCAGGTTCACAACAGTGAGAACAGGCCAGTAAATTGAAACTCATGTGAACATTAAAAAACGGTCTTGATGACTGGCTTTTGGGTTCCCTGAGCTGGTTCACGGGGTGCCCACAGGCATAGGGATGGTTCTAGGTGTATGACTATAACTTTAGGATGGAGAGAACTCAGTTTAAGCTCCTCTTTGGCCATTATCTTCCACTGTCGCTTAGGAAGAGGCACTGTTTCTCTTTGTGCCTCAGTTCTCTACCTGTAAAGCAGACACAATACAACCTACTTCCTCACCATTTGGAAATGAGGTGAACATACAGTGCCTGCACTTTGGAGTTAGTAGTAATCTACACATAAGCACCACGGGTAAAAGAATGGATACAGGACTGGACTCTAGTTGCTACTGAACCACAAGGAGGATTAGGTACAGGCACACACTCCTATCTTTTCAGTGACTGAAGCCTGAAAGGGCTTGTTGAGACCCCTATGTTCCCTCACAGCCCACTAAAGCTAATGCTGAATCCTTCTGCAAGGTTGCTACAAGCCCTTTGTGCCAACAATTTTCTGTAGAAAGCCCAGTACACCCATCTGCACGCTGTTGTTACTGTTTGCACACAGAGACATTACTGCTACCTGTCAGTTCAGCTGCTTGAGATTCTTAATCTATCCACTGCTCTACCATGGCATCTGTCAGATTTTCCCCTAAATCCTTAGGGCCATATCCTGCTGTCTGCATACCTTGGAGGGGTAAGGCCCCAGGTTAATTTGCTCATTTCCTCACCTGCTTTTATAACCCCTATTTAATGCAACAGGCCTTTGGTGCAGCAGCAGGCAGAGAAGAGGAGTTGGAGGGGTACAGTGGCTTCCCTGCTCTAGAGCTCATGTACTGATGTGTGAATCTCCACATGCCACCCTGCTTGGTGGCCAGTGCTATTACTCCCCCTTGTAATGAGTTTTCTGTGATGGCCTTGTCCTTGTGGAAATATCTCTGACCCCATTAGCAAATGTCATATTTAACATTTCATCCTCAGCTAAAAGTGGCTTTGAACCCCACAAATATGAATACCAGGTGTATTCTCTTGTTACTGAAGTATGGGGGAACCAGTTTTGGCACAGATGTGCCAGTGAGGAGCAATTTTTATTTGGCTTTAAGTGCTCTGCACACCCACTCAGAAGCACAATAAGAAAAACATAAATAAAAATAATCTATGCAATCTATATAAAACTATATAAGCAAATGTGGTTACACAAACAAATTCTCTCAATTCTTTCCAGTAACAAAAACTTGGGATGTAGCACTGACTGAATGAGAAATCTCAGATCAGGTCTTCAGTCTAGTTGTTGCCATCTGTATTGCAAAATAAGAGATCCTGACAACTATTTATAAACTGATGATAGCAGAATATCCTGCTGTAGTCAATGGGCTCCATCACTGCTTTTCAGGTTGTCAGGATGTCACTCACTGATTGTAAAGTTTTGGAGCAAGAAACTCATTTCAACATAAAGATGCAGCTTCACAAGGAAGACAGAAGAGTGACAGACCTTTGAGGCCAAAGTCACTTGTATCTGGGCAGGTCTCTTTGGAAGCACCAAGATCATGCAGAGGCTTAAGCTTATGTGCATGAACAGTTCCCTAAAAGTCAATGGATGAGTACCTAAACCTCCCTTTGACTGAAACCTAGGTTTGGACGTAAGGAGCTCTAGTACTTTTCAAAATAAGGCTTTTATACATGCAGAAAAAGTGCAGTGGAATCAGCAGTCAGCCTGGAAATTTAAGAATGAAGGGGAAATAATAATTAACTCAATCTGAGTACTGCTGAGCATGCACAACTTGAGTTCCTCTCAGCAGGACTTCAAGAGAGTCACAGATTTAAAGTTTCTTTATGAACATCCAGTTCATCACAGACCATAAATCTCACCATAGATCTCTGCATGCCTTCCACAAGTTCAATCTGAAAAAAATGCAGACAGGGCTATGCAAACCACCAGTTTTTCAAATTCTAGAGGTAAAAAAAAAAAAAAAAGAAAAAAAAAAGAAATAATGGGACAACAGATCACTAGTGTTAACCTGGATTATTTTTCAAAAACTTATGTTGAACTAAATCGACATTGAAGGCCAGGAAAGTGCACTAAAAATGCTATGTTTCAGGTTGGAGCATTTTAAGGATTTTTTTTTTTTTCAAATTGAAACATGAAAATGTTTAATTTGTAAAGCATTTAAAAATTTAAATTTTTGATGCAAATAAAGGTATTTATGCCTTCCCTTCCTTTCACATACATAAATGTAAATCCCCAAACCAGCAATTGACAAAACTCATCACTTGAGAAGAAATGGCCTAGTATTATCAAACTGATTTTCACTGATAGGGTAAAAACTTAAAATGTGGATCAGCTCCACCACTTACCTTTTGCAAAACTACAAGGAGAGACAGCATTACAACCACTGAAGGCTGTAACTTCTACTGATGCAGAGATCTCAACACAAACAAATGCTTATGCTAGAGCTGCAGACAGTCAGAACAAGGGAAAGGTACACCCACCATGGATGTTTGAGGGCTAAACCAAAGTGGGTTGGCAGACAGGCTCCAGTGTGGCATTTATCTGCTTTATAAAGTATCTTTTTCTATAGCACTGGCACTGGGGAAAGTCACAAGAACCTGCTGACTTCAGGGAAAATCCCCATTAAGAGGACATGCAGGAAGGCACACCGTATATTTTAAAAGAGATAGTTCTTACAGACTGGTCTGCCAACAATTCTCATTTTGGAGCAGGGAGGAGCAGGAGAAAGTGCCCTTCTTAAGTTTCACCTTCTTCTCCATTTGACCCTAGTGGGACAGAAACAATGCAATGTTCTGATTTAATTTCCTCTCATGAGGCCTCTCACCTGGATGCACTGAAGCAGCGCACAGCCTTCCTCCTGTAAGAGTATTTACAGTGGGTTGCACTAGTCCACGACATGAACTTTTATTCCTTTTTTTTTTTTCCTTTTTCCCTCCTGGAATGCCTCAAGATCCATCCTGTTTTGTTCCCCACTCTACATCTTTCTTCAAATCTGATAATTTTAATCCAAAAGCAATGCCTCCAAAAGGGAAGGCTAGGTGTATTTGTGCTCCATACAGGCTGCTGTATTTGTGTACCATTGGATTGGATGCTTCTTCTCTCTTTGACAAGAGCTGAGTTCTGTGTCCTCTGTCTTTGCTGTGTCACGTGGCTACCACCTGAAGGAATAAAATTCTGATCTCTGCCTCTTTGAAGCCCCTCCCTTGCAGAGACGAACAAGATCCCTAGTATTACATCCGCAGTGCTCCGTATTTCCTTAGATATAACAAGTTAAGAGTCAAATACCATGTATTTGAGTAGTTCAGTGACTAATGCATGCTCTTGTTATTTAGGGTCAAATGGTCACTCGCTTTATTTACTTTACGAATGGTAGCAGCACTGTGCAGCCAAAGGAGTGCGCTGCGGTCTCAAAATGAACATAAGTACAGGCATGGCAGAGGGGCAATGAGACATGCATCTGGGAAGCTCACTAAGCTGTAAGAATTCATGCTCAGACCTAATGGGTGTTGCTCTTTCACTTGAGTCACTGCAGGGACTTGCCACTTGTCAAGCACAGACTCAGTGACATCCTCTTCAGCTAAGCAGTGGATTTAGCGGGATAGGAACTTTTTGCTCCTTGATTGTCCTTTTCTTCTAGACAGAAGTAAACACATATTGGTGAGGTAGCTCTAAAGTCTCTAGTGGTATACTGGAGGTTGGAGGAGGACATTAGAACACAGTTGTAGTTTCTGTACAGCACCATGAACATTTATAGAAAAGGGAAAACAAGCAAACAATCAAATAAACATTTGAATAATAACAGAAGCAGAGATAGGAAAAAGAGGCCCTTGGGTGGAGGAGGGAGAAAGCTACTTGATAGTACTAAAATGTAATAAGGGGAAAACAATCTAAAATTGAAAAATTAGTTCCAATTACATTTTATGCTTAAAGCAGTTAAATATTATTACAGTTTACATGCGAGATAAAGCAGTAACTGTAAAAAATTGCAAGGGTGGCATTGAGGGAAAGCTGCTATCCTTTGCCCCAGCTTTTAATGGGGACTTTATCAGTAAGTCTGAAGGAATCCCAAGTTGCTGGATGTGAATGACGGACCTGCTGCTCTCATGTGTTGCTGGCTATGGAAACTGATTTGCTTGCGCTAGACTAACTCACAGGGCTACATAACCTCAGGTGAGCAAGTCTGACCTGATCTACATATTTTCTGTAATGCAGTATACTTGTATAAACACAAGGAAAATCTACTGAGTTCAGAGATTAGCAGACAATTGCTTCATTACTCTAGACACTGTATATTTCCCATACACTAGTATGTTTAGTTAATATATATTAATTTAACATATACCTAAATGTCTTGCAGAATCAGCAGCAGATTTTTACAGAGATGATAGACTCAGATGGATGTAGATGTTCTGGCTAACCTAATACTCAATTCTTCTGAAACAGGAAAAACAGTAAATAGCTCCTCAAGGTGTAGTAATATTTCTCTGAAAAAGGGAGGCACTATGAAAGAGAAATCTCAGAGCAACAGAGAAAGAAATGTATGGAGCAATGCATTGCAAGTTAGAAGCTCAGATTTGATTTTTGACTTTCCTGCTTCCATACTGTGAGACTCCTGGCAAGTCATTTCACCTGTCTGTTCCCCTTCCTACTCTCTTGTCTAACTTGTCAAATGAAACTGCTAGCAGCTTAGGCCAGAGGTTGCTTGTAGGATCTAATGTTCTTAGTGTCTGGTTCTGTTAGAGGGTTGCAGTTGTTTTTTACTAACTAGTAAAAAGAGGCAATTTAAAAATAAAAAAACCAAACCAGCTGATATGAGACAGTGGGAATTAGATGCACAGGTATAGAAAGAGAACACTCAGAAGCAGCATCTCAGAATTATGAACAAAATACCCTGATTATTCTAATGTTGTGAAAGAATAGGAGTAAGAACAAAGAAATATAGTCAGAGTTTAACTGTGCCCTCCTACAGAGAAACCAACAGAACAAGTTGGCCCTTTCTTTGACTTCTACAAACTTCTGTTGAATTCTCAAGAAACTGAAAGTGGGGCTGAGGTGGGAACAATAACTTCCTAGAAGTGTGGTTCTTGAAGAATGGCTGTCCTGCACTGATCCTGTGGCTCTGTTCCTACTCTGCAGTGGATATTCTGCGGCTTTAGTTCAGCTAAAATGCCTCCTCCCTTCAGTGCTTGCACATAAATTGCTATTAATGTTACCATGTTATACAAGTGCATTGGGGAGGAAAATAGGCCCACTAATGCATTGTCCTGCTCCAGTGTTTTTTAACCTGGAGGATGCCACACTATTCCATGGACTGTGGGTGGGCACAAGCCACAGGAAAAAAGCAACAGAGGTGGGACGTGCTCCATAAGGCTGCATCTGCCTCACCCTTTCTTCCCCATGCTTCTCCCCAGGCTGAGTGCAAAGCTTAGCGCAGATAAAGCATATGCTCCCAGAGTTGCCTTATGGCCTTCCTTCCCTGCTCACATGACAACCGTCACTTGTAGTCAGCCATGGTAGCAGCTCAAAGGGATCCAGGGCCTGCAGGCTCAGGCTGCAGCTGGCTAGTCCAAGCTTCCCTTTTATTATCTGAATACATTTACAATGGCCATGGAAGCACACCTCAGCCCGGAAGAGCTACCAGTGGGCAACTTGGTTCCACAGCCAGCAGGTAGCTCCCACCCTGGGCAGGAGGAGCAGAGAAAATGGGAATCAAGGATCAGACTCAGCCTCCTCTCCAACAGTACGGGCTCCATGGCAGGCCCCAAAGAAAGGGAATAGAACAAATGCCAGTTATTATGATATATATCGATGGTACTATTTTTCCTGTTATTACATAACAACAAAGTGAAACGAGGTTTTTTTCTGTCCACTCCTGACAGAGCACAGACACGTGGCTGCTTATGTCTTTCATATTGTACCACGGATTAATTAGGAGGGGACATGGGGTTGGGAGGGAGACACTCTGCCATCAGTTGAGCACAACACAGGCAAACCCAGATGAACTCAGACAAATGCCACTGACGTGCAACTTCGAAGCCCCAGATCCCACTGTGCGTGCATCCGAGCAAACCGCTTTATCTGTGCTGAGCTGCATCGACTCCAGCAGAGCACTGGCTGTAAGAGGAGCACATGGGAACATGCCACAAGGTAGGGTCAGGCCATCTCTTTTAAAAACTAATACCAGCTAGAAAGCAGTGACAGAAAAGTACCATCTGATGACACAAGACTTTGCAGAAAAATCTAGATGTGCAACTTATGTGAAGTTTTAAAATAACAAATAATCAGGAATTTAAAAAATTGCAGCACTTTCCGTCCCTTGAAAAATTTCTCACAGACACTTGCTAACACCTTATAACTCTAGATAACAGTGACTGACTAAAGCCAGAAATATCTCGAAGTGGTCATGCAAAGAGATTAATTCGCTTAAAATCATATACAGAAAAATGGAAACCCAGAAATATTTACTAACCTCTCCCTCTCCCCTTCATGACCTCAGTGTTTGCAGAAGGCCCTGGATTGATAGCCCAAAAAAATACAGTTCTCTCTTTCAGTATAGACAAAATAAATCAAAGGCAATGGAAATGCAAACATTTTATTTTCTGACCATAGCAGCAGACCTCAGCTTACTCATCTCTTTTAAAGGGTGACAAAATACTCCTGCTTCTACAGGCCTAATAGGTGGCCTGCCTTGCAACTAACTCACGAGCCATTTGGAACTGTACAAAGCAGACACAAACCATAATTGTTCTGTTTAGAAGCACTGTATATCCATTTTGTACAGCTGTAAAAAACTACTTTACATGCAAGGTGTCCTTATCTTGGCCTCTTTTCTGAAATGGCCAGTAAAGGCATCGAGTGTAAAAGACTGCTCTGTTAACAGCAAAATTAAGCATCTTTTAAAATGAAGTTCATGTATACTATGAAGTGTCTACATCACTTATATTGCTCAGTAATTACCTGCTTTGGCAGGATTTTAGCAATGAAGAGGTATAAGAGGCTCCGTGGTGTGCTATTATTAATATGGGTAAAAGAATCCAAGAAACAAGGCACTAACACTGACATGTAAGAAACTATAGCATGTTAAATTTTAACCCTCCGGATTAGGCCTCTTAGTTTTACCATCAACTGCTTATGAATACTGAAAAGATGTTGCTTACCCACTACTGCAAATCTCTTCACAATGTAGAAATGGCAGGAGGGAGCTCTGCCTAAAAATTAGGGTAACATTTTCATATGTGACTAATGAAATTTGTGTGCCTTCACTTGCCGGTGTCCCAAACTGTGACACCTGACATGCACCTGACTTCGAGTAGATAGATGGTCAGCTCTGCCTTCTTAGCATTGAAAATGAAATAATGAGGTAGAATACATTAATTACAAGAATGCGTTTATCCTGTTATTTTTATATTATTCAGGCATTGACAAACCCAAGCCTGCTTACAACAAGCAAGAGGGTGGGGCATTTACAATACTTTTCTCACATCTTAAGAAAAAAACGTGCAACCTAATTTAAAACGCTTTCCTAGAAATACAGATGCAATTTAGTTTTCTAACATCAGCTTGTACTTTACCCCACTATATTATTCAGACGTGAGATACTATTTCACAGTTTTTCAACATAATTCTGCCATACTGGAAAAGGTGGGAGGAATGAAAGAAGAGCAGGAAAACCATGGGAAGATGCTGAAATCAACCGTATCACAATGGAATAAAGTTTAGGATTGAGAACATATGGAATAATCGTTGCAACATCCTTGGAGCGTTGGATATGTAAAACCATTGTGAAGCACAAACATTGCTCTTTTATTGGAAAAAAACCAAGTACACTTCAGTTTCCATTGTTGTTACAACTATTATTTCTGACCCTTTTTTTAATATGTCACTTGCCAGCATCCCACCTGGAGACATTTCCACACAAAAACATTCGTGCTTCCTAACCATAAGAATAAATGCCATGTGTCTTCTCCTTAAAAACCATAAAGGTCTCATGTTGCATATATTCAAACCCTCATGAACATTAATACACAGGATCAGTGTACACAGTACGCTTTTCACGTTGTATTTGATTTCTACGGTAGAAAGGAGCTTCTCCAAAAAAGTTAGACTACATTTCCACGGGGCTTTTCCAACACCCGTCAGCACAACGGCCATGCAGCCACCCAAAAGCTGCTGGCCTCACACTGTCGCTTTGTGCGTACCAGCCCGTGAGTCACAGAAATTCTCAGATGAATTTCGCATCCATGTGGATGGTACCGTCCGCGAGGTGCAGGGCAGGGGGCCGGGCAGGACGCGGAGCGCGGCGCAGACCCCAGCGCTATACTCCGCTAGTCCTGCCGGCCGAGCTGTCTCTACGGGAAGCCGGTGTGAAGTCGGCCGTGCTGCCGATGCTGGCCCGGTGAGGGCCTCTCCGCCACGCCTGGGCGAGGATTCCTCCGGCAGCGGGCACCGCCCGGAGCTCCGCCGCATCCCCGCGCGGCGCCGCTGCCTCAAGCCCCGGGGCCGGGTCAGGGGGCACTGCCGGCTCGGCCCGTCCGCCCCCGGGCCGCGGGGGTGGCTCCCCGTGTTTACTGCCCCAGCAGGGGCTGCGCGGATGCGCTGCCGCCTCCCGCAACTTCGGGCTCTCCGTGCTTTGGCCTCTGAATGAAACCCGCCCAGCTCGGGCGAGTAAGTTACCGGGGGAGCTGCTCGGGGTGCGCCGGGCCGGGCCGAGCCCGCACCCCGCTACCCCGCGGCGCTGCCCAGGGCAGGCGTAGTTTACTCTCGCAGCGCTGCCCGGGCGGCCAATGGACAGCGGCTGCCCTCGCTGTGCCCGGCACGGCTCCGCACTGCCCCGGGCGGCCCCCGCTCCCTGCCCCGCTCCGGCACCACGGCCGGGGGCTCCGCGAACCCCGCGAGGGGCAGCGCGGCGATCTTTGTGTGAGTGTGTGCGGGGAGTGTGTGCGCCGGCGGCTCCCTCGCGGGCCGCGGGTGTAACGGCAGCGCTGAGTGGCCGGCAGGCCCGTCGCTCAGCGCGCCGGCCAATGGCGGGCCGGCTTATATCGCGGGGAGTGTTGTGGCGCTGCCCGGGTTGCATGGCTCTGTGTGGAGCCGCGTTCCGCGGGCGCCGGGGCGGAGGGGCTGCGCTGCGAGCCGCGTCCGGCCCAGCGGCGCGGTGCGCGCCCCGCCGAGGTGAGTGAGTGCGCCCGCCCGCCGCCCCGCACCGGGCGGGCGGAGACGGGCAGCGGCAGGCAGGCAGGGAGGGAGGGAGAGAGACAGAGAGAGAGAGAGAGAGATAGGGGGGCCCTCGCCCCACACTTTCCCATCCGCGCCCCAGCGGCGGGGCAGCCCCCCGCGCCCCGCCTGCGGCGCCGGCGGCCGGGAGGGCGGCGCGGAGCTTCCCTTGCCCGGCGCGGCGGCTGCCGCTGCTCCCAGTCACTTTTCCTCCGTCTCTCCAGCCCTGCCTTCGTTTGGAAAGTTTGGGCAGCGGAGGACGGGTAGGTTGGTGCCGCCAGCCCTCCGCCCGGCCGGGAGGGCAGAGGTGACCGGGGGTGTTTGACGGGGAGGGGGCGAAGTGGATCGCGGTACAGCGCAGGGCATTTAACACACCAGCGAGCCGAGCCCGAGAGGCGGCGGGGGTAGGCCAGCCAGTGCCAGGCTGCGTTTGAAACCAGGCACCTCTCGCCGCCACAGAGAGAGGCAAGAGCAGCGGCGGAGGGAGGAAGGGGAAGGAGGGCGAGGAGGAGGAGGGATGGCCACCGGCCGCCGCTCGGTGCGTGCCTCCGGGAGGACTTGACAGGGAAACCGCGGCAGGCAGAAACGAAACTTCATCCCGAGGGGCGGCGAGGCGCGGGGGAGAGTGCGCGGAGCGGTATCGGCTGCCGCCGGCCTGGGGGGCTCCGCGCCGCCGCCGGCAGAAAGGGCGGTGGGGGGATATAAAACCGGAGAGGGGGGAGAAGCTGATCCGGCGGCCGCACGGGGAGCGGGAGGAAAAACCCCGGCGCCGACCCCGACAACAACAGCGGCCGCCGGGCTCGGCCGGAGAGTTGGGCTGTGCGTTTTCCGGTAGTCATCGGCGATGCACCCGGGGCGGCGGCGGCCCCGGTGGGCAGCGGGGGGGCGGGTGGGCGGCCCTGCCGGAGTTTCGCGTGGATGCGGGATTATGTTGTGTCAATAAGTTTAAGGTGGAGAGGGAGAAAGGGAGGGAGGGAGGCGGGCGGGGGCCGGGGGGAGGCGGTGGCAGGCCTCGGCCGCGCGAAGTCCTATTTCTGAAGGTAAGTTGTGACATTGGGTGGTCGCGATGACAGAAAACTTGGCGAGGGGCGCCCTGGGGAGGGGGCGGCCGCCTCGGTAGGGGCTCTGACGGCCGCCGGGAGCCGGATGGGTGCTCGGCTGTTATTTGCTACTGCGAGATCGGGTCGCTGGTAAATTACAGAAAGCAGCCCTCCTCCTCCCCTCCCTCCCGCTCCCCGCCAGCCGCTTCGCTCTTCCTCCTCTCGGGTTTATTTGCAATGTATGAAACTTGCATGGCTGTGAGGAGAGCCGATCCAGTGTGGGTTTGCGAGGAGGAGGAGGAGGAGGACGGGGAAGGAAGGGTTGGAGGCAGGGGAAAGGAGGCAGTCGCGTTAATCCCGGGCGCCGCACGGCAGCAGGTTTGCGTTAGGAATATCGGTGGCAGCCCGCTGCTGCCGCTGAATGAGGAAGGTAAAACGAAGCGATGCGAGAGCCGCCGAGGCGACATGCACGGCGGCGGGGCGAGAGGCACCGGCAGGCGGCTGCCCGCCCCCTCCCTCCCTGCCTGCTGCCTCCTCCCTCCCTCCCCGCCGGGGCCGGGCAGGACCGTGCCCGGGTCTCCCCCGCACGCCGCCAGCCGAGCCGGGGGGCCGCGGGGCTTTAACCGTGTGCGGGGCGGATTCGCCACTTTTTCCGGGGGAGGCCCGCGGTTAAAAGTTTTCTGCGGAGGTGAGTGTGTGCGCGGAGGCCGGGGCGCCGCCAGGCCGGCGGTGGTCACTCGGGCCTGGGGCGCCGAAACCATTGCCCGTCCTGCTGGTGACACGTCCAAGTCCCGCAGCCCGGCCGGGCGGCGGAGGGGCCCGGCTCGGCCGCCGGGGCACGGACGGGGTGCCGGTCTCCATGTGGCTCTCCCGGCGGCGGCACCTCCTCCCCGGTGGCAGCGGCGGCGGCAGCAGCGGGATCATCGCCCGGGCCCGCGGGGAGGAGGAGGGGAGCAGCAGGGAGGTGTTTGCTGCCAGCCTGCCTCGCCGGAGCCCGCCGGGGAGGGCAGCTGGGAGGGCCGGGGAGCCCCCCGCGCCCCCTCCCCGCGCCGCCGCCCCTTCCCTGCGCACCCGCCCGCCCCCAAAGGTGTTGTGGAGACTTTTCCCCCGGGAGGGTGAGATTTATGCGCTGCATTATTGCTCCTCTCCTCCCCCCTCAAAGCAAGATGGACTCTCTCTTCTCTCTCTCTCTCTCTCACTCACTCACTCTCTCTCTCTCTCTCTCGCTCTCTCCCCCTCTCCCTGTGTCTTGTCAGCCTTCAAGATCGACATTTTGTAACTAGGATGCAAACTTGATGGTGACCGGGGGCGGGGGGCGCGGGGGGGAGACGGGAAAACCCTGGGTCACGGCGGTCTTTCTCCATATTTAATACCTTTTCTTTCCACCCCACCCCGGAGCCCGGATTCCGGTGGCCCTACACTTTGCACGGGCGGGGTGGGCGGCGGCTGCGAGCGCCGCTCCCCCCGCGTTGGCCGGGGGTCTGTCCCCGCGGGCTGCGGTGGCCGAGGGGCGGCCGGGCGGCCGCGGCTCCCCGGGCGGCTCCGCTGGGCTCTGCCGGGTGGGAACGGGCTTTACCTGGAACTGTGCTCCAGCCTCGCAGCCTGCCGTCCGTCCCTCTCGTCTGTCTGTCTGTCTCCGCGGGTGGATCTCGTACCTGCGGTCTGGCGGCTTATTCTTGTTGTTAATTTTTGCGTTGTTTGGCTTATCCACGCGCGGGGATTGATCGCTCACTTGTGTAAGTTCCCGGGGTTCATTGTTATGTATGCCTCCTTGCAGATGGTGGTCAACTTTCTGCCTTTTATTTTGATAATACGTGCGAGTATCTCTGTGTGTGCATGTAAATAATTACGTGATGCATCCCTGTGTGTACGTATATGTGTCTGTGTGCGCGCATAAACATGCATCCGTGTGTGCGAGAGGCAGAGGAAAAATAACCCACTCTGCTGATGCACACTCAGATGATTTGCTCCATTTGCCCACTCCTAATGCCCTTTAAAGACACGATGCATCTTTTCCTTGCTCCTTACCGATCCCTGCGACTGTCATCTTGTTTTATTGACAACTTAGCTGGGGTGGGGGTGAGGAGGAAACAAGTTTCAAGTTTTGGGATCTTTCCTCTTGTTGGCGTTGTGGAGAGTTACAATATTGTAAAATCATGGTATGCTGATGATGTGCCTTTATTTGATACTTTATAGGTCACTATCATATGACAGAGGCTTTGGGACAGCTTCATCTTCATCTGTCTGTGATTTCCATTTGCCTTCCTGGGTAAGTACGTAAACTGTACACATGGAAAAAAAACTCTATTGTTGTTGACAAGATAGAGGTCCTCATGCTGCCGCTTTTTGTGTGAAGATGCTTTTTCGGGTTTTAGTGCCTCAGAAAACACATCTTCTCTGGGTGCTCATAGCAGTTGCTAGATTACAAAGTTTATATGTAGGGGTGCGTCCAAATAACCGGGGAATTAAAAGGCTGTGCATATTCAGAGCTCTCTTCACTTGTTTTTTTTTCTTCTCTTTTTTTCTTTTTTCCTTAAACTTTGTTTTGTAAATGTAGCTGATTGACTTAGGGCAAAAGTTCGAAAGCAGAGTAACGTTAGAATATGCCAAGTGCAACACACAGGTCGAAAATTTCATGAGCATGTAAAGTCCTTTTAAAATTCAATGGTAGAAAAGTACCAAAATATAAACAGGATAGGTAATTAGAAAACTGGAGGTCAAGAATCAGAAGTTTAGCGGAACTGTAATGCTACTGCAACAGGAGTTGGTTCAGTTTTAACACTTAAACTGAGAGCTAATTAGAATTCCTTCCATGCTCTTTCTGTGTTAGTGTTTTTTCTTTTGGCATTGATTAATGCAGGTACCAATCAATTTGAAAGATGAATCTTAGTGACTAATTTACTAGTATTCCTAAGCTTTCAGGTACACAACAACTTTTTTTTGTCTGTATGCTGGAAAAAGTTTTGACACCATTTGAAGGGTTTGACACCTTTTAAGCTGAAGTAGAAGTTTAAAAAGAGTTTCTAAATTTTTGGGGTCACATTCATAGATGACATAAAATGCGTGGCATCTGGAGCATTTCTCATATGATCGTCCATGGTGGCACTGAACTGCATTTGGTCCAAAATGGGGAAGTGGGAGGTAGCATTTCTTTTTGTACTATTGTGTACATAGTTAAAAACAAGACAAGACATGTATTTGGGGTAAGCTTACTGCTCATAAATGCAAATGATTAATAACATACTCTTGACCTTTTCCAGACAGTGTATAGCAGACATAGGGTAAGTGATGGTCCCAAACATGCTGACTTGAAGGGGGCTGTTGGGAACAGCTGTTCTGGTCTGATATTATGACCACAAAGCTAGTCCTAAGGCTGGGATAACCACAGTGGGAAGTTGGTTTGAAGGGAGGATTCTGCAGTTCTCCAGTTCCTGCAGATTTACACCCAAATTTCAGGCATACGGATTTTGTGTGCAGTGAGGTTGGTATGTGTAGGTTTAAGAGTATAAACAACAAATTCAGTTACTGAAATTCTTTGACAGACTAGTTGCATGGAAGAATATTGCTTTTGGTTTTATAGCATTACTGACAAGGACTGTGTTCTGTGTAGAGTAATTGGTGCAACAATTTTTTTCCAAGCAAAAATGCATTTGGAAATTCAAAAACTGGCAGATAGGCTTCAAAATGTTGTTCAGGGCTGAATACAAATGTACTGATTTCTGAACTTAATTTTCTGTATTTTCAGGTAAGAGTCAGATTAGAGTGCTGTGAGCGCTAAGGACTTTTTATTTTTTTGGAGTAATAGTAAAGGGTACTGAACGAGAGTAGTTCACGGACCTTGCTTCGGGTAGCTTCTTCAGCCGTTATCTCATTTTAGTTTTGTGTGATGAAGTCTTTCGGATGTATGGAATGTTGATCCTGAAAGTGAAGTGGTGATCATAATCTTCCCATGCTGTAGAGGAGTGAACCTTGAATTTGTGCATAATGCTAAATGTAGTTCTTGCCTGATGTTGAACTGGCTTGAAAAAAGAAAAGAAGGATAGGGTATCTTTTTGACGAAAAAGACATAATAGAAGCTTTAGGGGAAGAAAAGAAATACATTTCCTCATAGCTTAAAAAAGGCAATAAAAATAATGTGCTTAGTGAAGGTGAGAACAGGGATTTCATTAGATTTATCTATGACTAGAAACCTCCATTTACTTTAGGGAGCTTTTATTTTGGTAAAAGGGAAGATTTCTTTTATTACACAGTTCTCACTAAAGTAACTGTTCATGAATGGATTTTAGTAATTCAGTCTTGATGTTCAGGAGAGACACCTGAGTTCTGGTCTTGCTTAACAAGTGCCAGTGCAGTGGTGGTGTGTCACAAGCTGGAAGGCGAAGCTGCTTAGAAGTGGCCTTGTAAATGCTTCAAAAATTGGCCCATGGTCTTAAAAGTTCATTGCATACTACTGTCCCTCTCGGCACAGCAAGCTGATAAACCATGTCAAGCAGACACATAATTTATCAGAAACGTGACTGGTTTCCATGTTGAGGTAAACTCAGAACATTTAAGAAGCTTGCCCTCGACTCTTTGGAGTTTTTGGGCACTGCTTGCCGTAAGCTCATTGCCTGCGAAACTTCTATTGGCTTCAGCAAGAGGTTTATTTAGGAAAGGAGTGTAGGAGTGGTGAGGATGGAGAGGAATTTGACCATGTTTATTTTCCCATTCAAGGAAGAAAACCTTTCTCTATCATAGCTGTTGTGTGAATAATTAAAGATACTAAATGTCAGTTTTCTACATAAAATATCAGAGGTAATTGTGCAATTATTTTCTAGCTAACGTTTTTCCTGTTCATCCAGAAAGATCTTAATACACTTTGTTCGTAAATTAGTGGTTCCGTAGCTTGTGATCCTGTAAGCATGTGAGTATCTTTAAGCAGATGACAAGTCTTGTTAAATTCACTGATACAATTGCTCGCATTCAGAGCTTAAAGTTTTTCCAGGTTGCTGCCACTCGTGGTCTGCGGGCTGAGGATGCGCAGTGTCTCTGCAGCTCAGTCAACATGGCGTGAGGCAGGGCAGTCTTCTGGCTTAGGCCTGTGAGGAGAGTGGTATGAGGAGAGGAAATTTTCACCAAGTGAGCCTGGGAGAGTTACTCTTCCACCACATGTGTTGGTAGGAAAGGTGCCAGTAAGGTAGACGAGACCTGTGGTGTGCAAGGCTGTGGGGGAGCCCAGCTGGCCCTGGGCTCTCTGTAAGCTAGGATACTGAAGATGGAACTTTACACCTGGCAGGGGGTTAACCACGGACAGTAAGGACTGTGGCACAGGGTGGACTTCCTGCTAGCATGTC
>JAYRBT010000001.1:18925475-18936289 GCA_036023395.1 Myiotriccus ornatus
GACCGACGACAACACAAGGCTCTGCTGTGGTGTGGAGGTTGTAAGTGCACCTGCAGTGAAATTTGGACACCTGCGAGGTGAGACACTGCCTCTCTTTCAGTGGTACGTGGCTTTCAGGCCTCCCTTTTTATCTGAAGGCTGTTCCTTGGAAGAGGAAGGTACTGTAAATTAAAATTGGAACTGAACCGAAATTTTGGTTTTAATTTTGAGTGTGTCACAGGCTGTCTCTGAGCTCTGGAGAGTGACGTAGTCAAAACCAGAGGCCACTTTCCAAATTTTGGACCCAAGTCGGACTTTCTGTGCCATGTCATGGGGGTGGCCTGCTGCAGCTGCTGATGGAGTCAGCAGCACTGCTGTGGCCTGCTGGTGGCTTCCAGGGTCTTTACTCTTTTAAGCACAGCCAGATGTCCCTTTGCCACCTGAAAATGGAGACTAATGGTACTTCCCTGTATCTTTAGATCATATGGTGCCTGTATATTGGGACAGTTTTCTTGAGTGAATTAAGTTTGTTTTAAAGCAGTATAGTTACTGTTTTACCTTACTGTAAACTTAATTTATGTTTTCTTTATTACTTAGGAGTCTATAAAACTGGACTGAAATCATCTATGTATTTCAAAATATTCCCGAGAAGAAATAGGAAAAAGTCGACCTTCTGACTTCTGTAGTATTAAGTTTATTTCTTTTCCTTCTACCATGTTTCACCCTTTCCTGGGGTATCATTGCCAGAAGCTTTTTCATCCTGTTTTATGTCAGAAGATTATTAGGGCTTACTTCTTTTTTATTATTTTGTTTTTATTTTTTCAAGATCAGTGATGATAGTGTTTCTATCTGAGAGCAATGGGGTGAGGGTGGTATTAGTGGACCATGTGAATTTTGCAAAGGACTCCTTCTGCTGTCACCCTTCTTGATAGTTTCAGAAGGAATACAACCTGAACCAGCATAAGGATTACTCCAACTTTAAGAATGGCTTGGTGGGCTGCTGTTGGATTGCATTGCTTGAAAGAGAAAAAAGCACATGCTATTCTCTCAATAATAATGATATTATTAATAACTGGCAGTTCTAGGCATTGTCTTATTCATGTGCTTTCTGTCTTGTCTGGCGAAGTACATAAGCCGTACTGTAATCGCACACCTCAAAGCCAGGAACAATCATTTTTGTCCCTGTTTTAGGCATCAGATACAAAGCTGTGAAAGAGCGTAGGCTTGCCTGCAGTTACTTAGCAGGTTAGCATTAGCAGGGAATGGAATAAAATCCACATCTGACTTCCCAGTTTCGTGTCCTTCCCCTTGGTGTATGCTGCTGCTCTGAAGCTTTCCTGGTAAATGCCTGTCTTGAGATGTGAATAGCCTTGTTCAGTTCTGTGCCAGTTGGGCGTTTTTTTGCTAATACTCACTTTGATTCATAAAGCTGCTTTAAAAAAAACAAAATCCCACCTTCAGAATAGTATGAAGTTACTGACTTGCAACTTAGTTATATTTATTGACAGGAGAGTCTAAAGTAGGAGGAGAGCTTACTTAAGAGTTTTTGCCAGTAAAACATGGTATTTAAGCTGCTGTGTTCATTGCACTATTTAGTACTCTTACATTTATTTAATATTAACTTACTTCATGAAGTTGGTAAAAGGAAGAGAATGGTTTTTCATTGCAAAGTTCTTAAAATACGATTAATGTGAAATAGTTCTTCACAATTAAATTATTTTTTGTATTCATAATTTAGTGTGAAATCAGCTAATTTTCTTATGAAACATAGAATTGACAGAAGCAGCTACTTTGGCACTCTGGCAGTATTGTGACAAATAGGGTAACTTACTTATTGAACTTTTACTGCAGTAACTGTGCAAGATTTTCAGATTTGCTGTTCACTGGTGTTTTGTTACTGAAAATAAAATTTGGATGTAAAAATCAGAGTTGTATTTGAGGAGTAAAGCGTACTTTACTTAATGTCTAAGTGTTGACTGAATTGTAGTATTCTCACAATTATAGCAGCATTTTATTTTTAATATTTATAAATTGATTGCATAAAAGATGAATCAACAAAGAGGAGAAGCATGGTTTTGACGCTCTCCAGTGTTGGTGCCTTTTCCTTTATAGTACACAAATGTATAATGTAATAGCAAGTCTTTATGAGCATGGACAATTCAGCATGTGAAAATAAGCTAGCTTCAGGCATATCTGAGCACAAAGAAAGCTAGTACAACAAAATTTCAATTTTTAGCGAGGGGAAGGAAAGTTAACAGGATTTTATGAGACTACACTAAGAAAATCAGTTGCTTAGGAAGCATAGAATTTTTATTGTCAGAAATCTTCCATGTGGGTGTTTCTGTGTTAGAGATTTTATAAAATGTAGCAAATGGTGAAAATAAGAAGCAGCGTTTTATTGACCCTTAATGTTGCAGAGCCTCATTCAGCAAAGATAAAAATAATTCAGTGGACTTGCACAACATGGGATCTATGGAACTTAATGCAAGTGGAAGCTCTCTTGACAAGAAGCTTATCAAGTCCTGCCTATGCCTCCCCTTTCTGAGGGGAAGTGGGAAGGTGTCTTGCCTCTGCCTGTTTGGTGTGTTCTGCTTGGGGTTTTTATTATTTCTTTATTGTTTTTTCTTTCTGAAAGGCAATATGCGTGTAGCAAATTCTTGAGGAGTCTGCTTTGAGATGTTGTGAAACCACACGTACTGCGTTCCCGGCTGTAGGGTCCCTCTCCTCATATGCAGGTGTAGCAACAGGAAGGTTTCTGCTATCCATACTCTCAGGAGGGGCTTTATCCTGCTCTTCTGAAACCCAGAGTTCCCCGTGGCAGGGTTGCGTGCACACATTAAAGGCCTTCCCCTTAGTACTGTTAATGTGGACTGAGCTGGCCTGTTGTGGGATTCAAGGAAGATTTAAGCCTGGTCCTGGGCCTCTGGTGAGCTGGGTCAAGGACTGATGACTGCACTGTGCTCCTGAGTGTCAGGCAGTACTTTACTGCTGTTGGGTTGGTGGCTTTCAACCAGTACCTTTCAGTTCTTTCCCCACTATGTTTTTTCTGCTGGCTACGAAAGGACTTTTAAGCTTATGCCACGTCAGAAGTTGTCTCTTTTTGTTTTTTCGTTTGTATCCCTGTCCTACACAATCAAGAGTTATCCAGCAATAGCAGTGGGGAAGGCATGTCACATGATAACAGGATTATATCTCTTGCAGTAGCATAGTATGTCTTCCCTCTGCAGCCTCTGTGTTCTTTTATGAAGCAAATAATCCTAGGTTTTTCGTTGCTGTATGTGAGAGAATGCATTTTTCTGTGGTTGTCAAAGCAATATTTAGGAGAGAGACATCATGAGAAATTTGGAGATGAAGCTCGATAAAGAAAACATGGGGTGAAAATGGTAGGAGTGAGGGAGAACTTGAATTCTTACCTCATTTTGTCCTCTTCAGTGTGAAGTAACTCTGTGAAAGTCAGTGGAGCTGAAATGCTGGGATGTTCTGCATTAAAATTTGTCCGTGAAAGTTGGAAGGAAGTTGGTCTTTTTTGTCAGGTTGATGAAAAAGGCATTTTTGTGGTTGGCCATGTTTTGGTTTGCTTTCCACAAGTGGTCTTTGAGCCACATCATGTCTACATTTAACTACAGTTAGCAACATCATGCTTGCTTTTTTTTTTTTTTTAAGCTGTATGGGGGAAGTACAGGAACATCAGCTTGTCTTGTCCTAACATCTGAAGAGCTCAGTCCTGCAGTTAGAACCGTGCAACTGGATTCCTGAACAAAAAGGCAGAACCAGAGCTGCATCAGCAATGTACACCCCTTTGCAGGTCTGCTGCCTGAAGTTGCTGGTGGCCTGTAATTCCTCAGGAAAGCTGCAGATTTCACATTATTCTTAATTATTGATGTTCAGATAGTCCTGCCAGGGTCAGGCACCTGTTGTACTCTGTGATCAACACACAAGCTTATAGGCTGTCCCTGACCTGATGATGAGCAATGCAGGAAGAGCTGGGAATAGAGAGAAAGAGATTGCTGAAACATGCAGAGTTCACATAATTGTGAAGAGGGTGGAATAGCATGAAGTGTGAGAATGCCATTTGGTGGATGATAAGCCATTTTGTTTGAGTATGTTTGCTTCCCAATTTGGTTATATGGGTAGGAAAGGAAAGCATTCTCATATACTGCAAATCAGTGGTCAGAGATGATAGATTTTGAAAGAAGTAAAATTTTTACCTCCATTTCATTGTCTGGCTTTAGATGTTCTTCCTCTTTGCAAAAGGTTTCTTTATATCCAAATATCATCTTAAATAGTATAAACTTCTTGCCTGGTCCAGTTCTAATCAGTGAGTGTTCCGTGCCACAAAGTTGTTAGTTTCAGGGCTTACCTCTTATCAGAATATGTGAGTGATTCTTTTTCATATTAAGTAAAGTGTCTTTATTTGTATTTCTTTCCTCTAATTTGTTTGAGATTCTCTTTTGTACATTGTGTTAAACATCAGTCATCAAGTGCTCATAATGTATTTTGAAACAAGTACACAAAATTGCAGCATGATCCAGCACTGATTACAGAACTATAGCATATGAATTAATAAGAAAATAAAAATAGCATAATTAATTTCCAGCTGCTTTTGGAGAAATAGAGGTGTTTATAGGGAGAAATTTGGTGTCTGCAAAATGAAGAATGGCAAAACTGGTAGCAAATGTATTAATGCAAGCAATTATTCACAATTTACTTCCTCTGTTGTATTGATTAACATTGTGTTCCAGTGTTGAAAGAGTAAGCAGAAGCTCCAGTGCCATTCTTTTAAAACTGTTGGACTAAATAAAAAGCACAAGTGTCAGAAGTACAGCAAAGGAAGGAAGTTTTTAACTTTATTTCTTAGTATAGGAAATCTTACATAAGGGAAGTAGATTACTTCTAAGTGTAATGGTTGAATGTGTCTATTTCCCACCACTATGAGAAAGATATTCCCATCAATATAAGAGAGAATTGCCTCTCTCTCTGTGTGTGTGTGTGTGTGTAAAATAATCTTTTAAGTGTTTCCCTTGGTAGTAACTCAGTATTTTCCTTGCATCTCTTGTATGTGCTTGCTTGTGCTCATCTGCCTCCCCTCAGCTCTGTGTACCAAGGCAGCATGAAGTCTGTAGGTAAAAGTGACTTAGGCAAAATCTTGCACTGTGTTGGCCCTCCCCACACTTTGGTCCATCAGTTTCCTTTGGAGGAAGCAGTTGAATGGAGCTGGATACTCAGTTGCAGGTTTTGAAATGTCCGCTTAGTTCACCCTTGCTCGGGTTTGGCCTATTGTTCAGGTGGGAGCTCCAAACAAAGCTTTGGGCCTGTGTGCCTGCAAAGTCTTCCTGGTTTTTAATCAGCAGAGGAAGATCCTGCCCTCCTGAGAGACACGTCTAGAGGAAGCGGATTATTTATTTATATAGTGAAGTGGACTCTCGAGGATGTCCCTGTCGAGCTTTCTGTTTTGCTGTGCTGTGTGGTGACGGGGCCAAAGTGAGTGAGAGGATGCTGGAGTGTGAGGAGGGAAGGACCTGAGAAAACTGGCCAGATACTGTGTTTTGTGTAAGAATTGTCTGCTGTTTCTCACTACAAGTGATCTAGTTTCTGTGTGCTGTCTTGCTTTCCTGGATGGACCCACAAGGCTGCATTTGAAGATTACCGTTATTCTTTGCAGAAAGAGAGAAATCAAAACGGGAGGTGAGTCTGTCATCGCAGACATCGCCACGCAGAGGGTTAGGGGAGAGAAGGGCACAGTTCAGGTCCTCCAGTGAGGACAGTATGTGTTCTCCTATTCAAGGATCCTAGAGGGGAAAAAAAAATCTTTGTCAGTGGGGGATGGTGTTTTGTGGAGCACTAACAGGCTTTGCAGAGATTGAGCAGGGCTGAAGGATAGCGTGGGGGCAGGCACACTGGAAGGAGGGAGGGTTTTATGCCTCATATTCCTGGCCTTTGTGAGCCCCTCTGTAGGTTCACTAGTGTGTCTGCTGCCTTGACATTCCAGTTAAACCTACTGAGCTGATTTAAATTGTGATTTTGGTCAATAAACGCTTGGTTTAAATTGGTGCTTGTAATCTCATCTTGCTTTGGTATTTTTGTTTGTTTTTTTCAGAAGCAATCTCTATTAGTAGACAGCCGTTAAAATATGTTGCTAAATATAGCCTTTACACTAAATTTGGCACTACTTTTTTGTTAGTTCAGAGGATGCACTGTATGCCTGCACACTTTCTAAGTGATTACAGGACTTACTTGCATTGGTTTAGATTGTGACTGTTAAAGTTTTTATTTAGGACATGACAAATGATGCTTTTTTTTTTTTAATTGTGCCTTTAAAAATGTCCAATTTATTAAAGCCACACTCATGCACAAACACACACATACACACAAGTAAATGCAAATAGAGTTTACACTTAGAATATCAGTAAAGTATAATCCCTAATATGCTAACCCATTCTGCTTAACCGAATGCAAGCTTTTAGAGCTAGTAGAATTCAGACTTCTCTGCTTTGTTTTCTCAGATGAGAAGGAAAACAAATGATCTTGCTTTTTCAATTCCCGCTTAGTTTCTCAGCTTTACAGCAAACTCCACTAAGTGACTTAATGGAGCAAAGACTCTGCAAGGGCAGTGAAAGGTACTACTTTCAGGTAACTTAGTTCTAAACCTAATACTTGTTCTTGGTACCTCAGTGAAGGCTTACCTGTTGAGTATTTGAGCTTTGTTTACAGTTTTGACATCAAACATTTGCAGTTTATTTTAATTTAATATAAATTGAGTTACGTAATATTACAGTAGAATTTAACATTGGTTTGTAATAATTTAAAGGCAAATTGCAATTAGTATTTTTATTAAAATACATTTAGCAACAATAACATCTGAAATTTGAATATGATTTCTTTGTTCAGAAGGAGTTTACTTGTAACTGTATCTGTTTCTGTGAACCTGAATATATTTTTTTAGATTACTTCATTATCTATTATCCAGAGTTTCTGTTTGTAACAGCAGAAGCCTTGGGCAGTATCTTCCGCCATTAAGGAATGCAGAGTAGCTCACTAGGTAACACTGTGGCCATATTAACCTTTTTTTGTGGGAGCTAGACACCTCTGTAACTTCTAAAACATATAGATGTAAAGGATGTTAAGATGGACAGATACCTGTCTGTTTACACAGATATGTAGTTAATGCTAAAAAACCTGGTTGTTTTAAAATTGCTGTCACAAGCTTTCCTTTAGACTAAGTGGTGTGTGATTGTGACTTTAATTTGTGCTCTCAGTTCGTGAGAGTGAGTATGCTTTACAACATCCAGGGAGGAATCTAGCAGTACTGGTGACCAGAAACCGAAAAGTGAAACCAAGTTGTTACTAGATGATTCATGTATTACTAAGGTATTAGAGGGAAAAAAAACCTAACTAAATAAAAAAGAATTGGTAAATATGCCATAGCAAGTCTGGGGGCTGACGTCGGTAAAGAATTCTAACCCCTACCCTACCAAAATATTTAATAGCATCTGAGCAGTCAAAGAACTTGATAACATGTATTGACTCCAAGCTCCAAGCGGGTTTTCTGCAGCAGGGGAACTGTGTAGCAGTTTCTGTGACCATTAAGGAATGCAGAGTTAGACCTCAGGTAGTAGAAGGGTTGTGCTCAGAAATGTAGAGTGTGTCTGAGGCCTGGTGACACAGTTATACAAGCTACTCATATATTGCTATTTTGCCCGCTGCCTGCCAAAGGAGGAGTTACACACTTCAAGAAGTGGTTTTATGGCCTCTCTGTGGGGCAAACAGGTTTCATGATCCTGTCTTTTTCTTGTTTTTCCATATTCCTTTGTATCAAAGCGTAGGGTATTCACTACATGAAGTTTCAGCAGTTACTGAGGTCTTGTATAACTAAATATATAAAGATAAGATTAGAAAGCTAAATAGAAATAAAAAGAAAATAGAAGCAAAGGTTAAAATGCGATTGCAGTCCCAAATGTTTAAAACAGTCGATTTTTATAAAGAATGAAAAGAAAACTTTCCCTAAAAAATTGAAATTGGAAGATTACTGAGTGCTACCTACTCTTAAGAGAACAAGCCAATATAAGATGAATCACTTAACCTGAAAGGGTCGTAATTTTCATTTTCATGTACATTTGGTACAAGATCAGTAAGAAAATACGGTAGTCACATATTTAGGCAACTTTTTGGATAGAAGCTGTTTATTGCTGAAGCATTCATGTTTTTAGGTGCCCTAAAACAATCAGCTCTTGTTTAAGGGTAAGTGTTTAAACAGAATGCTTTACTTTTCCCCCTCTGCTGTGCTCTTGTGACACCACACCTGGAGTACTGCATCCAGCTCTGGGGTCCCCAACATAAGAAGGACAGGGACCTGTTGGAGCGAGTCCAGAGGAGGGCTGGGAAGTTGATCAGAGGGCTGGAGCATCTCTCCTATCAGGACAGACTGAGAGTCGGAATTGTTCAGCCCAGAGAAGAGGCTACTCCAGGAAGAATTTACAGCAGCTTTTCAGTACCTCAGGGGGCCTGCAGGAGAGCTGGAGAGGGACTTTTTACAAGGGCATGTAGTGATAGGACAGGAGGAAATGGGTTCAAACTGAGAGAAAGTAGGTTTAGATTAGATATTAGGAAGAAATTCTTTACTGTGATGGTAACTGCACATTGTGATTGTCCCATCCCTGAAGTGTTCAGGGCCTCATTGGATGGGGCTTTGAGCAATCTGGTCTAGTGAAAGACATCCCTGCCCATGGCAAGGACACTGGGAGGCTGGAACTAGATGATCTTTTAGGTACCTTCCAACCAAACCATTTCTGTGATTTTATAATGCAACAGATTATTACGGTTACTGCATTTCCATAGGATTTAGTTATTCTTGTTCTAATTTGCTTCTTTCCCCCCCACACACACTCCCTCTTAGACATGTGAAATGTTGAGGCTTTCTTTCCTTTCAGAAAATAAGTATTTGAGCCAAGATTTTCTCTGGAGAATTCGTATCTTTGATGGTGTTCTGTCTGAGATCTCAGAGAAACGTGTTACTTAGTATGTGCTAAGCGGTGTTTTCCTGCTAGGTTACGTTGAAATGGGCTACTGGTCAAGCTAAAAGATGTGGATGTAAAATTCATTTTGGTCTGAAATCAGAGTTGATAAGAGCTTGTGCAATGCCACTGAGGCTGCTGAACAGAATTTGGCTGCGTTAGTCACAGGGATTGTGGCAAAACCAGCAAGAAGCAGTGTGTGTTTAAAACGTTGCTGTAACTGCATGAATAACACTTGATTGGAATAATGTCCCTCACTCTTTTTTTTTTTGTTTGTTTGTTTATTTGTTTGTTTCGGTGGTGTCCCATCACTGCAAATAAAACTCACTTTTTTCCTTTTCTTTGAAGAGTTAGATGGATCAACTCAGTGAAATAATCCACCAACAGTCCATGTTTAGATGATGGGTGGTCTCTTTTTTTGAACAATATTATACTTAGGAACTTAAAAAATTGGATCATCACAACCAGAAGCATTTCTGCTAGTGCTGAACCAAAGTAGTGTCTCTGCTAAGCAGTCTGCTCTCCTGGCAGCTCTAGCCATGCATAGAGGGAGTGGGAAGGCAGGTGCCCCGTCTTAGCCTGAGCACTCTGAATTTGTACATAAGATAAACTGCAGGGGAATGTCCTTTGCAAAGCGTAGATACTGTACACTGTCTGCAAAACAGATTTCATCACATCCCCAAGTATGGCTTCTCCCACCCACCCAAAAGTGAAGGGGGCAGTTAACTATCTGTGTGATTCCCCCACCTCCCATCCAGAGAAGAGCTGCTGTCTTCCCAGGAGCTGTGCCCCATTAGGTCTAATCACTGGCATGCTGAATTCAGTGGGAACTTTGCTACAGATGTCAGTGGAAATCTGACTTCATGAATCTCATTGAGGTTTCTTGAAGGATCATCTATACTTTACCAGTATAACGATACTAGTGATTGGTGTGAATTTTCCCGTTTTACAAATGTAGCTGAAAGTATGTGGTTACCTTAGAGTAAAGGTGCAGTGTGCCACTACGAGCTTTTCAACTATGGAGACCAAATAAAGCAGTAAAATCCTTTTCACAAAGATGTGTGTGCATTTAGGTAAGTTTACTTTTTAGCCTTTCGAGGTATGCTGTTATAATTGGAGTAGAAGTGAAGTGCACACACAAAAAAAATCACTTGCTGTGTATAGACTTGCTGTCTATCCTGGTGCTGTAGTACTTGGTCCAACTGTCTTCTAGTACAGCTGAAGCAAGACTATTTTCTAAGGTAGACAAATTCATAGAATAATGCAAAAAATTATACTTTAATGGTGCAAGGAGTGAGCTTCTTGAAATATGACCTGGGGCACACACAATGCTCTATCTAGTACAGTTTACTATTTAGGCTCAAATATATTCAGAGGAATGAGGGAAAATACATTCCAACTCTGCACTTATATTTTAACGACCAAATGAAAGGTTAGTGCTTCCTTCAGGGATTTTGGCAAAGGGTGAAAACTGTGCCATATGGAACAGGGTAAAAAAAAAAAAATCCCACTGGCTAGTGCTGAAGTTTTTGCCATTAACTTGCTTCATGTGCTTGGGTAGATTGCTGCCTCTTTCTTTCTCTGTTTCTTCATTTATAAACTTGGGATAGTGATGGCTTCTTTCTTTGTAAAGTGTTGTGCAGTCTGAAAGAAAAAGTTGGTAGTGAGTAGCAGGGCAGAAAGTTGAGAAAAGTTGTTGTTGCCGTCGGTCGGAGCGGGAGGACGACACGGTGATCAGGGATACCAGCCCCTTTATTACAACAGTGCTCCTACTTATACACTTCTGGGTAACACACATGTACATGCACTATTGGTTTAGCATAA
>JAYRBT010000001.1:18936389-18959947 GCA_036023395.1 Myiotriccus ornatus
GTCCGTGGTTAACCCTCTGCCAGGTGTAAAGTTCCATCTTCAGTATCCTAGCTTACAGAGAGCCCAGGGCCAGCTGGACTCCCCCACAAGTTGTCCAGATTATTTTTGGGGGTTTTGTTGTTTGTTGGGTTTTTTTGTTGTTTTTTTTTACCACGGGTTGGCCCTATCATAGAGTAAAGTGGCAGTTACATTAATTGTGGTAGTGATGTAATACTTGGGGAAAATTTTACACTGTTTGGTTCGTTTATGAAGATCTAGAAAAAGATGCCTGCTTCCTTCTCTGGAGAGGTGGACTTCAGATTGACTATTAGAATTTCATTTTAACGGAGTCAAAACAATTCATTTTCTAAACAGATACATAAACAAAGTCTTTGTGTGTACAGTAGAACACAGGTGTTGTTGTCATTTATATATTACATATTTTGTTAAACAGCCTATTGTTAGGGTGTAATAACACTTTGCTCTTCTGTTGTGTACTTTTACAGGCATCAACTAACTACATTTTACAAATATTTCAGAACCAGTGCTACCTGCCCCCGTTTTGCAGATTGCAGAGTAGACCCAGGGATGTTCAGGTAAGACCAGATGACTGGTGGCAGAATAAAGTACAGGATTTGTGAACTTCCTGGCAGTTTCTACATGACTGTTAAACTTACTACACCAGCTGCCTCTTTGTTACTAAAGCATCTGCTTTGTGTATGTGCACATTACTTTCTCCATATTGGTAGGTGAAAAAACACGATGATGAACTGTTGTCTATTGACTTCAGGCTTACTGGTTAAGTAATTGTGAACTTACATACTTGTGAAGTGTGTTAGCATCCAGGTTCAATTCAGAATTCTTCATCTACATTTAAGAGCTTGTGCTGCATGATGGAAAAATAACCTTGCAGGTCAGAGCTTTTGGGCCTGGGGTTTTTTCTTCCAACCCAGAGTCTCTTCTTAACTCGATGCTGTGTGAATATTGTTCTCTGTTCTTCCTGATTCTCTGATAGTGACTTTTGCAAGGATGCACGGGCATGTTTTGTTTGTGGCCTGAGATGTGTGAAGGTGATAAAAACATTTTTATGCTGGTTCCAAGAACAAGATAAAATGTCCTGTTGCTCAGAAGGACTTTGTAAGTCAGGCTTGGTCTGTACCTATGTATTTCAGGGTGTTCAGTTCAGCTCTCTATCCAGAGTTTCTTGCTCTAAGGGTTGACCTGGAAGGAGGTTGGTATTGTGGCAGTGTGGGGTTTTGTGGGGTATTTGGAGTTCAGGTCCCAAGTTTGAACATGTAGTTTTGCACTAGGTCAGTACAAGGAAGCCTAATTACTATCTTTCAAAGCAGATTAGACTGAGAATCGATGGATCTTGTGCTTTCTCAGGCTAGTACAGTTCAGAACTCTGCACTTTTTGTGCCAACCTAGGGTTTTAAACACGTGCTGCTTTCTCTGGTACACAGTCTTGAGCATTCCAGAACTTGATTTCACTGAAAACTCTGTAGTATTTTGTTCACCTTCTGATTTCAAATCACCCGTCTGTGTAGTGTACTGTGAAATAAAATGATAGAAAGCTAAGAAAATAATCGTTAAAAATCTGTAGATCCTGAGGAAGTTATCCTCCATCCTTGCTCTACAGTTCCTGCCAGTACTATCTGCTGACCCCTTTTTAAAAGCTGACAAACTTGCATCTTTTGGACTGAGTTTTTCCTGTGTTGGGCTTATATCTTTAAGACAGGGGTACTGTAGGGTTTTCACCTGAGGGAGATGAGAAAGAATTGCTAAAATAAAAATATTTATCCTAAAGGAAGAACAAAACAACCAAAAACCAAATTCTAAACAAACCCCAAGAAAACAAAAAAATGGGAAAATGGCCTATAGATTTTAAGGAGCTTGGCCTGAAGAATGCTGGTCCTGCTTCTCACCCAAAGAATTGATTTTTATTTCACAAATACAAAAGTTTTTTGTTCAGTTCATTTTTAAGAATTGTGCTTCAGTTGTGGAGAGGACAAAGATCTTTATATACTTGATTATTTTAGTGCCCAGTCCTGCAATGCCCCTGTCACACAGTCTCCCTGAGCTATTGCAGTTGCAGGATTGAAGCCCTACATGCAGCTAATCTTACAGGGACCTGATCCTGCTCCGGGGCCTTTTTGGCACAGATCCTTGGGCACGTGCACAGTTCTGGGTAAGCTGTTGTGGCTTGGCATCAATGAAACAATGGTGAAGATGGATCTGATTGTGTATTCTGGTTCATGAAGCAGGGAGGTTTCTCTTGGAAATCTGATGCGGCTGGTTACATACAGAAGTTTGTAAATTCTGTAACCTGAGTGATTTTTTTAGAGGTGTTTCTCAAGAAATAAGACATTCAGAACTTTCCTCTTTTCTCCTTAAAATGTAAGGCTAAACAGATGACAGTGAAAGGAGATCAATAAGGATATAGATAAAATAAAAAACAGAAGGAGTAAATGGCCCAATAATGTTTATTTTGGTTTGGGGTTTTTGTTTGTTTTTAAATAGTACTTCCAACAGTTAATACATGAATACAATAATCAATTTGTGTAATTTCTTGGAAAGTTCCCTCAATAAAAGTTTGCAAAAGTCAAATCAAGTTTTTGTAGAAAAATAAGTATTCTGAGAAAAAGTAAAACACATCTTACCCTGGCAGTTAGGGAGTAGGTTTCAGATGGGAACCATGCTCAAGCCATGTCGTGACACTTGCTTAACCTGGACCAGATGTTTATGTCACCTTGAAGAACTCACAACTTTAAGCAAAGTTAACGCTGGTCAATTTTGGCTGCTGATGTTTGGAATGTTGTGGACAACAGTGAGAACTGAAAATCATCAGGTATTTTTCATTCTGCTGCTCCTTGGGAGTTCTGTTTATTCAGGTCCAACTACGTTACACTTATCGAGAAGGGATTGTCTACTTAGGGTATGAAAACTGTTTGTACTTCCACTGTTTTCAAAGTATCCTGAAGAATGAGGCAGTAGCTTGGCTCCCTGGTACTGCAGTTAGACTGCTATGGGCATGTAGGCAAGCAGAAAGTTAGTTCAGGGATCTTCCTACTGGATTAGTAACACTGCAGAATGTAGGATTAGTAGAGGAATAAAATGAAAATAAAGGATATGGCTAGATATGATTCACTTGCATCAAAGGGGAATTTTATGTGGTATCCTAGTATTTTCTTCTTGTGCTTTATGGTGTTATTGAGACCTGCAGTGAGTATTGGATCTGATATATTCTGTTGCTAGAGCATGCTGTTTCTTTTGCCCTGTAGCCAAGGACTGAAGCTGGCCCTTAGATACATGTCTGCAATTACAGGTGCTCTGTAGCAGGGAAAAGTCTGAACCAAATAGCTCCGGATAAGGAGGTGTGTGTATTCCTAATACTCAGGGTGAGGTAAGAGAACAGTGGTACCTGGCATGTCCTGTCCTTGCAAGGTGCTGGCTGTGTTGGGATAGGCAGAGTGTGCCTTACAGTTCTGATTCCCTGAACATCCAGGTTGATGACTCTCTTCTAGAGCTCCTTGTTAGTTTGTCTTTGTGGGTTTCCTGTAGTGGAGATTGGGATGTGTAAGGACAGCTGTGAAGAGCATTTTGGTATCTTCCAGACAGTCAGGACACAGACACACCTCAGTCTGGGAGAGATTCTCAGTACGGGAGCTGAGGTGTGGTCAGAGATTGTCATGGATACTTGAACTTTGCCTTGTAAGGTAATTGTGTGGCCTATTAGGACTTTATGAATATATAGGTGGTGATAAGGAGTTGTGTGGAGGGGGATATGATGGCTGTCATAGACAACCACCCTCGTGAAGTTACCAGGGAAGCTTGTGAGATCATAAAAGTTTTTATTTGAGAACATACAATTTCTGTCCCTCAGATGCACTGTGCCAACTTGATTCATAGCCTGACATTGTCATTGTTTCAGTCTTGAGCAAAAATTCAATTTGTTTGTGGATTGAAAAAGACATTCACGATGTATTTCCTTTGGCTGTGGATCTGTAATTGTTGTTCTTGAGTTTATTTATGATCTACTAGGGCCTTTACTAAAGGTGATTTGTTCCTGTTTTGAGTCTGACAGTTTTTCCTTTAGCAGGAGAAGTTCCGAGGAGTTAAGTTTCATACATTTGGCATCAAGTACGCAGTGCAGTAGATCTCCAGCAAGTTCATTGAAACAGTTGTGCGATGTTGAGGGGGGAAGAAGTGCTCCTCACTAACTGTTCTTGCTTTCTGTGCACCTGTAACAAATCACTTGGCACCAAGAATAGAAAGCAGCAGTTTCATTGAGGCTGTTGATCAGGTTCATGGAGTCACATTGTCTGCAGTCCTCTGTGCTTTTTCATTTTTGAGATTTGAAGCAGCAGAGGTTTTGCTTAAATAAAGAGGACCTCATCCCTTCTCACTGATTGCTGCTGCTCTTGTCTTTTCCACCTCCATGAAGTAGGTGTGACGAGTTACCTGTCTGAGGGGCAGTAGACAACATGTAAGACACGAGGATGAAGATTCAGGCATCTTTACTGTCTTGTTACTATAGTGATAAAGTTTTTCCATTCCAATGGCCTTATTCTTCTTTGGAGAACTTCACTCATTCATTAAGTTGGCCACGTATAATAGAAGTGAAGGGGAATGAGGAGAGGAAAAATGTAAAATACAAAATTACAGTTAAAAAGTAAACACATGGAATCAGATCTTTTGTGAGAACTAGGCATGTTATCACCATATTAAAAGTTAAACATATGCATAATTCCTTATGAGACTGAGATTATTATTTGGTTACAAAAATGCACCTGACTGCAAAGATTTTTAGCCTAAATTTATATTACTTCTGTGTAGAATCTGTGTCAAGTATGTGAAATTTACTAGGGGTGACAAGTATTTGATCATAGTGTTATTTTAAACTTGGATACATCAGCTTCCAAAACTTAGGATTCTTGACAGGTATTTAAATATTTAAAACACCCTCCATAAGACTGTGAAACACAGCAATTCAACTATATAAACAATGCTAGGCATAATGAACTAGAAAATATTCAAAATGGCATACCCTCTCCATAAATATTTCTCTCTTATTTTAACATTCACCAGAGTGAATCACAAGCAAAGTAAATCTTGAATGTTTATTTGTTTTAACTCACTAGCTTACTGATACAAACTTTCAGGGAAATCTGTGAAGTCCCAGAAGGTGGCAGGAGCCAACTGTTCTATGCTAGAGTCAAGGTCTGAGGAAAAATAAAGGTAATAAACTGATTTTGCTAGTTGCATGTATTCAGGTCATAGTCAAGTTAGCCCAAAATTTGCAAAACCCGCTTTTGTGTTTCTTAGACTTCTGAATAATTTTGTCAAATGAATGAATTCTGTCCTCAAGAATCTTACTTCAAAACAGAAAGTTCAAGCATTCTTACTTTGTTACCAAAACAGGACCTTTATTTTCACTAGGTGGTGGTAATTTGCTTGTAAAGTGCACTGTGGCTGTGAATGGAGAACAGGAATGAGTCAATGCAGGAACTTGGTGGTGCATGAGGCTCACAGTTGTAACAAATTGGCAGTGAACATCTCTGACTTGCAAACTTGCCTTGACGTTGTGGGAATGCTGATCATGAGGTGGGGCACAGCAGCAGGGCTGAGGGACTGGGAAAGGGAAGGAATTCTCTGCTGCATCAGTGAAGCTGCAGGGATGTTTTTCTTTGGAAAATGAAGAGCTGATGGTCAGCTCTTCCCTGAAACAGTGGAAGATCAGGATGTGAAGCACTGCAAAAGGCCAAGGGGGTTAATCAAGAGTGTCTCATCAAACGCATGATTTGAGACCTGTGGTTATATCCTTATGGTTACTTAACCTTGCACTTTGAGTTCCAAGTCTCTAATATTTCAAAAATCCCTCTGGCCTGTCTTAGAAATCTGTGGACTTGAGAGTTTCAGTTGGCAGAAGTAACACTGAAAAAAAACAGTAATAAGACAAAGTGACTGTCTCTGATTCAATGGACCACAAAGTGTTGGTTTGAGAGTTGTGAATCTCTTGATTTGTGATGAGATTTTATTTTAAATCAGCAAACGTCCATTTTTATTTTTTTGAATGAGAGGACATATATGAATATTAACCAGGTATCTTTGGGAATGTGGACAGTGCTGTTTGTGTGGACAGACAAGGCAATTCAATAGGACTAAGGTGAAGTTGAGAATAGGTAGTTTTCTGAATTAGTAGACAGGTACTGGAAGAAATGTAATTCAACTCTTATAAGACATTTAAGTTTCTTCCATCTCTCTTGGTGTCAGTTGCTTGTTGTTATGATGTAGAAAAAGTTTCTTAGCATGTGTGATGGGGCTACCTGGAGTAGCCGTGTAAAATGAATGAAGTGAAAATTCTTCCATGCCTGTATGTGAAATGCCGTTGTTATGTGTCCAGCAATGATAGAAGGAACTTAAGGACATGTAAAATCAATTGTGTAGTGACTTACAGACCTGTTGCATTAGTGTGTGTTGTCCAGTAAAATACCTACACTTTGTTAGTGACAGGGGTGACAGGACAAAATAGAGATGAGCATTCTCAGCAGTTGCAATAAAGGAATAACATATACCATCCTCTTGCCAATTTATATGGGCTTCAGAAACATTTCTTTTTATACTTCTCTATGCAGGAATTATATCTTTGTTGTTAGGGCTGACTTGAGGACTTTTAGTGGCTTCAGTCAGACAACAGTTATAATTTCAAAGTGAAAATTTTGCAATTTCCAATAGTTACGCCTTTCACTTGCCTGTAATTTGAAATGAATTTTAGTTATTACATAAACATCCTAAAATAATTATTAGAAAGCAAATAATTAAGCAAAAATTCAGCATTTGTTGAACATAGTACTGAAATCTGTTCTATGCAGTTGAAAAGGTGCGTGATTTATAGTTCTGTACCAACAGGTTCAGACTATCAGCTTGAATTATTAAGCAGTTGTTGCTTATTGAAAGAAACCTAGCTATATCTGTCATTACTTCTCTTTGAAATTTTCAGTCGCACAGGTGAGATAGATGCCTCAGTCCCATTGCAGCTCAGAAGCAGTGGGCCACTTAAGCTGATATGAAATTCTAAGAAAACCTCCACATAAGGAAATGCAATTTAAAAAATCAGCATCAGACTTTAAGGTGTGAGATCATGTATTGCTGTGGTGTCTGTGTTCAACAGTGTTCTGGAAGTGTAGTCCCTGCGTGCTGCAAACGTGGACCTTAACGTGGCTTGCAAAGAGTTTGCTACTGCTGTGTGTTCAGAACACTGTATCAAGGTAAAGTTTGGTTCTTAGGTTTCTTTATGAACAAAAGGTCAATGAACATAATAATATGAGGGTTAGGAAAAGGGGTGCAAACAACTTATTTTGACCACAGAGTGAATACAGAAAAAGGCTCTGGAGTGTGTATTGACATATGCCCTATTGGGCAGAGGGTAGCTTTCCAGAGAACAGTGGACAAATGGGTGGAGTTGTTTCTCAGCAGTGACATATAAATGAACATGACATATACTTACTTTATGGTGTATGTAAAATTATTACAGTGAACTGGGAGGCCTTAGTTTGGCAATTGATGGCAATATCTGTGTATGTCCAAATTAATGACAATATTTCTAGAGGGGATGTAAAGAGGACTGCACAGCGCATGTGCCTCTCCAGTGTAAGTATCTACTTCCAGGAAACCCAGGGTCTTTCCTCCCTGTCTGCCAAACCCTCACTTAAATGTTTAGCTGGTCTGTTGATTTTGGTTAATTCAGGGACAATTGGAGTTGTCCCATCCACCAGATCCCCTACCAAGGTGCTGAGTACTTTCTCTTCTCCATGACCAACTTGGGAATTTAGGGTATCACTGGCCTCTGGTAAATGCCCAACTCAATAAAGAGTCTAGCCAGACAAACAGGCAAATATATACTGCCTGTTTATTAACAAAGCTAGGAGTTCTATATATCCTTCCCAAGTCTAATTTGAGGGATTTTGAGATCTAGAGAGTTGGGTGTGCAGAATGCAGGGTCTTTTAAAGAAAAACTGGAAAGATTCTTTACTATAAACTTTTTAGAAGCACCTTGTTAAAATTTAGCATTTTCAAACAGCCCATTGATAAAACCTGGCATCATCTCAAACCTTAAAGAGTGTGTGTCTACGTGGTTTTGCAGTTATCCGAGTGTGCTTTCAATAAGGCAGAACAAGTATCAGAAGGGGTTTGGCAGTGATAGCGTGGAGCTCTGCACATGCTGATTTAACTTGTATGGAGTAAGAGTTGTTTAGATCATGCAGAGCTGGGCTGGGCTGCTGTAGCTAGAGTTCCTAGTACTCCATCAGTTGGCTTAAAAATCAGGTCGCTGTGTCTAGCAGCTACCAAAACTAACTGGAGTGTTTGAGGCCAGTCGCTGACGGTTGGTCCCATATCCAACGAGGGCATGTCCTGGACGTTCCTTCAAGAGGCAAAAGCTGGTTAGGCTGCAGTAACAACTCTTCCTGTGCTAGCAGGCTGCAAATTCTGTTTTAAGGATTTTTTTTTCAATAGCACTGGATGTTAAAAACAGTACTTTCTCTTGGGAAATTATTATTCAATTAGCTTGGTATTTATTTTTATAATAAGTTTTGTTGCTGAAAGTGAAAAGTAGTTAGGGATAAGATCTGCTTATTAGAAGGGCTTGTTCTTGGGTTTTATAGGAGTGCGGGAGGTGGGGGAGGATGAGCTTACTGCCTTTGGTGTTCAAGGTAGAATTTTTGCCCTGCTCTTCTGCCCTTCCGTAAAGAAGCTGTCATTGAAAACTAGAGCCCTTGGGAACGTTTATGAAATACAGAAGTAAGTCAACACTGAGGCCAAGTTACCTGTGTTTGCATCTAGTATGTGCCAGTCAGTTTAGTATCCAAGCTGTGTTTAACATTCACCCCTCCTCACCCCCTTCTCCCCCAAATGTGTGGTAGGAAGAGTAAAATTAAAAACAAAATAACAGAACAATTAGTGTGCTGAAGATTTACACAGGTGTCCATTGACAGGGAATTAATATGTCTGTGTGGTTTATCTACTGTGTTGGTTTACAAGTGATGCCATTAAGTTCACAGGCCACATGTACACCCAAGCAGAAGATCAAATTGTAGTAGTGGAATCACTTTGACAAAAATGTGAACATTGGAGAAGATGTTGAACTCCACTGGGTCACTTGTTACAGCAGCCACTTGCTCCTAGAGGAGTGCACTTGCCCTCTCTCAGGTCTTTTCAGCACCAAATGAAAATGGTTGATGCTTTTGCTCTCCTTCCTTTTCCTGGGCTGTACCAGGTAGGGTCCCAGAGAGCAGCTGCAGTGATCAGCTGGGTGAGACACGTGGGGCTGCAACTGATGACTTCTCTAAAGTTTAACATCAGCAGCTGGAAGTTTTAGAGTCTCCTGTGGGCCATAGTACCTTTCTGTTGCAGTTCAGAATGCATTGGTAGAAAAGCAGCAGTGGGTCAGCCCTGCAGCTGCTGCATTTCACTGCATCTGATTTTCATGTAAATACTCTCACTGCTAACCTGTGCTTAAGAGTGCTGGACAAATGCAGGAATAGGGGAGTTTGTGTCACTGGCAAGCCAGTGTTGCAGCCTAACAACTAAAGTGTGTCTTCATTGACCAAGGGTACAAGGTTTGTATCTATGGAGCATTTCATCCTTTGGTAATGAGTGGCCTATTGTAAATATTTTCTTCCTGTTACTTACAAACAAACAAACAAACACCCCCCCAAAAAAAAAAAAAAAAAAGCTACTTGGTATATTTCAGAAGTGCCAATATATTAATGCTGTTTATTGTGTTTGTATTTGTACAGCTAAGTAGCTAATGTAGATGGGCATCTGTGTTCCTTGCATTCATGCTGGAGTGGCAGGAAGAGACCCACCCTCTTCTATGGTGTCCCACAGATGTATTTTAGACTTGAATGCAAGAAACCTGTATGATTTTTCTTGATGAAGATGTTTGATGTATTTATATGTGCATAAATCAATGCTTTGCGTACTGCACTGACTTCTGATGCCTGAACGTAGAATTTAAAAAAAAATAATTTGGTTTTGGAGTGGGCTTTTTTGGGGGGGGCTTGCACGTTTGAAGCAAAATGTAAAATTTGACTGCTGGTATTTTATTTTGTGTTCTTTTGTAGTAAAGTGAGGTGTTGCATAATAAAAACTTCTTTTAGCTTTTGGGTCCTGCACAAAACCACAGACCAGAGACAAAAATAATGTTATCCCTTTTTTTCTCCTATTTTTTTGGTATTTTTTTTTGGTTTTGCTTGTTTGTTTTTGTTTGTTTGTTTGGAGTTTTTGTTTTGTTTTTAACTTGAATGACAAAAATTACCTGTTTAGCTTTAGCTAGTATGTGGACAAAAACATAGAAAAACTTTTAGAGGAGATGTAGTAACCACTGATTCACTTATCTGGCTTTGGTGTCGGATCTTTAGGTAAAGTGGACATCATCACAGGTGATATTACCACAGATGTTTTGCTCTGGTGTATGAGACAGTAAGCATCACTTACTGATGGAGATGAAATGACACTTTATTTTTTTGAGTTTGAAATTTGCAAATTTTGCTTTTGCAGAAGCACCATGAGTTCAATTTGTTTGCAATCATTCAGAGGAATTAGTTGCTGGTAAAACAAAAGAACAGCTAAACACTGGGTGACATCTCATAAATCCACAGGAGTAGCTGAAAATTTTACTTTATTTGCTGGATTTGCATGTTGGGTACTGTATTTACATGGTGCTTTCATGCTGGCATAACCCCCCTTCCTCATGTTTCCAGGGAGGAGTCCTGTGTCCTTGCTCACAGCTGCAGTGGCCTTGGCTGTGGCCAGCCATCTTCCTAGCAGCTCTGCTTCCCAGAGCCCTGGCTGTGCCAGGCCTGGCTGTTGCCAAATCCGTGGTGTGTGCTGATGTGCCCCAGTAGCAGGGCGGGCACCCTAGGACAGGAGAGTGCCTGGGCCCCCTCTGCCAGAGGGCAAGGGTGGGAGGGGAGGCTGTGGAGGTGGGAGAGCAGCTGTAGGTTAAAACAATGTGAGGACAGTTAAAGGTCAGGTTGGGTTTGCTCTTAAGTAAAACTGAATGAAAATTATTTCCCTGCTGCGTTTGCTGCCCTGCTTGCTTTTCCAGAAAGCATGTTTGTGGAGGAAAATATAACCTGAATATGCCAAGAATGGGATGGCAACCCACCTGCAGGGACCTGACCTCTCCTCCATGCTCGTTCCCTCCCTCACTCGGTGCTGCCACAGGGACTGATCTCATCTCCTGCCGTGGCTGGCACAGCCGCCAACTGTCCACAGATGTGGACAAAACACATTTCTTTAAGTCATTGCCTGTTTTATGAATCTTGCCTACTTGTTCCCCAACTTCTTCCCATGCCTACAGAGGTCTGTCAGATTTTTGGCCCTTAAATCTAAAAGGAACAGGTCACAGATTGCATCCCCAAACAAAGCTGAACTTAGGGAATTTTTGCAAATGTGATACCAGTGGGACCAAGCTCCAAAATTCTGAGCTCTGGTTCTGAAGTCTCACAATGCATTTGATCACTATCTTAATAATCAATATTCGAATTAGTACCAAACTTGGGCTTTCTACTGTGCAAGCTAATACTGAAAACAGAAGAAAATTACAAATGTATCCTGAATGCAGAAGTCAAGCTACCATAGTGGTTTTTCAGCATTTCATTAAAATAAAGTGAATTAAAAAGATTTATTTTTATATGTATCAAGATTTTAATTCAATTATGTACTTAGTGAATGAGATGTGAAACTAGAGGAAGTAGGGTTTTTCCTCCCTGTAGAAAAGATGACAATATTTGGCCCAAACACTAAAGGATTCTGCAAAAACAATTACACATACTCTAAAGGAAAAAATTCAAATAAATAGTTGTGTGTAGTGGCTGTTTCTAATTGGGCTTGATGTTTTATCACAGTTAGTTTTCCATTTAGGAAGGAGGGGTAGGAACCATAAAACTTGATGCAAATTAACAAAGTGAAATAGCTTTCTTTGCAGCTGCTCTTTGCATCTTTGTGTGTCTTTTAAGTATAAGCTCACAAAATATTGCATTAGTATATCTCAGGGAAAAAAATGGGTTGTTTTAGAAACAGAAGTATATGTCCTAATAAAATGTTTCTGATAGAACTAAAAAATAAAGGAGATTGTACTAGAGCAAGTTTCTTTTTAAAAGTGTGTTTTGCATTTTAACCTCATGGAGAACAGCTCTCATTATTATTTAAGCAAAACCCTCCTAATGTTAAGAAACTTTGATACTGGAAACGTGCTGGGGTTTTTTTTGCTGCAAGTAATGTGTGATCTTACATTGTGAGAAGCAAACTTCATGTCTGAATTGACTAGCGACTTGTTCTGGTAAGTCTAAAAAGGGGTCAACAGTGTTAAGATTTTATTCTGCCACATTGTATGTAGTATCTGTGTACCTTCCACCTACATCAGAGAAGAACTGGGATTAAACTTCTCAGGATAACAGTGTGGGGGAGGGATAAGAAGGGACAGCATGCTGCTTGTGGTAGGATTTTTGGCTTGGGTATTTTGTGCATTATTTAGGTATGATGTTTATACCTGAAGTTTTTGTGACGCTTGTGATGTGTGGGTGTGTATAGTAGGTAACAGTGGCTTTCTGGTGATGGAAATGTGCTGTTGTCTGTGTGCTGTTAATGTACTACATGGCTCAGAAAGCATTTGTGTTTATGTGTGCATATATGAAAATATTTGATACAACTTCTAAAAAGTGCTGAGATCCAGGAATCATAAAAACGGTGATTCCGCTGTTTCTGAATACACAGATGGTTGATGTTGTTTTCTGGGATGTTTTATGAATCTGTTTAGTGTTGTTTTAAGTGTGGAGTATTGCAGTGTTATGTAAGCATTGGATTGGGGTTGTATCCATTTTGAGCCGAGTAGTGACTTTGTTTAGATTTAGTAGTTAATATTGTATTTCTTCATGGAATTGGAATAAAGTATGGAGCTTCAGCAGAGGTGCTGATTTATTAGTATTACTGCAGTACTCTCTAGGTATATGTGAGCACAGTTCTTTTGTGAATTTTACAGAAGGCAGGGTTACAATGGTTGATTGATATCACAGATTTGATTGGGGAATTGTTTGGATGTTTTCACTGATAGTCACTTCCATGTTAAGTTTCAGAATTTTTTAAACATGCTCTCAAAATGTTTGTTTGTTTCATCAATGTAATTGTTTGCTGTTATATTTCCTTGCTGGTTAGCAGGAGAAAGCTTGCAGGCATGCAAGATTAATCAGTGTTACTTTTTCCCTTTCTGTTGTCTTTGACCAGATCTTCCTCATCTTGGTCAGTTACTAAGTCATTTTAGTGCTCATAAAGTACCAGAGCAACAAGCCAGAAGGCATCCTGTCTTGTCAGTTCAGGGGAAGATATATATATGGATGGAGTGAGTAAATTTGTGATCAAACTACTCTGGGTTGACTTGTTTTAAATAAATATAGGGACAATTTGGTGCCTAATCTTCACCTGCTTTTAATGTAGGGAATGAGCAATGAGAAACTGACACATATAAATGAATTTTGACAACTGTAGTTTAAGCGATACAAAACTTCAAGTTAGTTTTAAAACAGTACAGAATAACTACTTGACTGAGAGTGAGTCAAGTTCTAAGTGTCTGTGAATGAGTTTAAAGCACAAGAGTGTATATACTTTAGATGTTTCCTATTTTCTACTTCATGCCTTCTTTCTGAGGTAGGTTTTTATCTAGAAACTGAGGGAGGATCCCTTTTCATGACTATATTCAAGCTTCCAAAAAATTTGTATCTTCCTGCAAGAAAAAAGCTTGACTCAATTTAAAATAATGAGTTTTCAACTTTTTTTTTTTAATTACTGTAAAAACACTAAAAAAGTGTCGTGTAGGTGATACAGATGCCTGAAAAATTAATGTAAATCTACCAACAATGGACTAATCCTCTTAGTTACTTTTGCAGACCCATAGGAAGTAATGACTGCAGTGTTAAAAACGGCTCATCTGATGTATCTGTGCTGAAGTTGGAGACCTCTGGACAGGGTAATAACACTGGTCAGCAAAGATAATGACAGAAGTCTAACTGGTAGTGGTAAGCACAAACTGTTTCACCTTGAGAAGAATGGTTGCCTAACAATGTCATGGTCCTGCCCCTGAAATCCTACTGAAATGGTAAACTTTGATTTTTAAAATGTACTTGTTATTTTCATGACCTCAGTCAAGGAATCTCATGAGGAGGAAAGAAGCAGAGAGAGTAATTTGAAGTATAAGCAGATGCTCCTCTAGTTTCTCAAGGAAGTTTCTTGCATAGAAAGGCAGGGTTAAAGAAATGGAGTTTTTTGTACTGAAAACAATGCAGTGCTTTAGCCTTTGTCTCTCCAACCTTGTCTTTGTATGACCTGTCATCTTGAGGATGAAGTGCCTTCAATAGTAAAAGACTGAAGTGGGCTGATAGAGAAGGGTATTTCAGAATGCTTAAAAATTGTTTGCAAAATAAATAATATAGCAATTTAATTAAGAAGATAAGAGAAAGTGTTTTATTTTGTTACTAAATCAGGATAGACTGAAGTGAAAGATGTGCCTTTGTTGTTAAAGGATGTGTATTGCTGAGGTTAAAGATGTGCCTTAAGTGATTTGTTAGTTAACCTCATAAATTAGTTAATGATATTAATTGAATACTAAAAGTACTCTTTGTTTTAAAAAAAGGAAAAAAAAAAGTGCTTCTGGTGTTTTCTAGGTTGCTGGAATAAGTTGTCCTTGTCTGTCATGTCAAGAGTGTCAGAGATTGCTCTTCTGTATCTAATGAAACACTCTCTGGTGCACGTGTACTTGAACTGAAGAAGCAGAGAGAAGGAAGGAGGCTGTACAGTACGCTGTAGCAGCAGCATACCTGTCCAGTATTTGTGAGAACTGAGGAGTGCCTTTTCAAAACTGAATATCAACTTGAAAAGCAGGGGGGAAACAGTGCTCATTGTAGAATCTGTCTTCTGAAAAGCAGGTAGGAAACAGCTTCTGTTAAATACACAGACTAACCCTGGGATTGGAGGTGGGCTTGTAAGCTCATTTATCTCAGATGTGGTGGACTCCCAGAGCTGTGAGTGATGCTATACAAGTGTTGGGTTTGATTTGAAGAGAAGCCCAGGCATTTATGTAACAATAATTATATTGGAAAAGCTTTGGGAATATCCTTACTGTTTCTCTTAAGTTGTTTACTCTTAAGAAAGAGCTCTTGCCTGTATTTTCATCTTGTCTGCTGTTGGTGCACACAACACCCCCAGCACAATATCCCATGCAGGTTTTGTGGCTTCTTGATTTTAATACTCACTAAATCTGTTCAGCTGATTGTAGAAATTACATTCCCAGTTCTGATATAGTTCTGACTTTAAGCTATATGTTTCCTTAGTAAGTAAGCAGCTGTATGTCACTCCAGTGCTGTTTCCCCAAAAGGAATGAATAAATTCTCCTGGGAGTGAAATTAGTGTGTGAATGAAAAGGGTTAAAGCTGCCAAACTACAGGGACACCAGTGCAGAAATGGCATTGATACTAAGGTGGATAGGATCTGGTGTGTTGCTGCTTGTACACTGGCTGGCCTAGCCTGCATGCTGAGATTTGGGCTGCCTTCAGTTTCCTTGTGGCTATTTCGATGCTGCTGCAGCACCAGAAGATACTGCTGCAATGAGGCTTTGCATCCGCTCAGTCGGAGCTGACTGCTCCATCGGAGTAGCTGTACAGAGGGATGTATGTCTGCATCAGTGACCTTCAGCTTACAGGCTGAGGAGTTAATGGAACTGCAGTCACCAAAGGTAGGCTGTGAACTGGGAAGGCTGAAGACAAAGGCATGAGTCTTGTCTGCCCACTCTTGGAAGTGAAGGCCATCAGACTCTGTAGAGAGGCTGGGAGAGAGGTAGGATTACGTTTCCAGCTCAGTCTGGATTTGTCTGCAGACTGAGTATAGATACTTTGAAACAGTGTCAAAAAGTGAACAATCCAAAGTGAATTTCAAAGGAGTCATTAAATGCTTTCTTAGAAGTTGCTGATTTTCATAATGTGATCTTCCAAATGTTAGATATGCTACAGGTTCCTTTATTGAGCAGACAAGAGAAAATACATGGAAGAAGTGGTAAAAGTAAAATTGGTTAGCCACCTTGCCTCTGTCAGTATATGGTAGAGGACATCAGATAGGATTTTCAAAAGTGTAAGAACCTGGTTTAAACTGATTTACTGTTTTGTTTTCGTCCTGTGTCCGTTCTGTACCCACCATGTGCAAAGTACTGCAAATCTTGCCATGCAAAAACACTGAAACCTGAAATAGAGAGCAAGACAAGTCTCTTAATGCGGAGTATTCCTGCTTATCTTCATGGTCTCACTTAGCAAAACCCTAAATGCGTAGGGATTGTCTGCTTTTGGCTGAGAAATATAGATCAGATCCTGGATGCGTGTTAGGAAGATCCACTGACATGCTGTTTTCTGTTATGGGTTTTAATTATTCTATAGAAACATTGGCTGATGGCTCTCACGATAGTCTGTCTACCTTGCCTTGTAATTTTTTGGCTTTACCTTGACACTTAGTTTTCCAAGCTCACATTTATTTAGAATGTTACATATTGCTGATTTCTGTGGGGTTTGTAAGGCTATCCTAATGATACAAACAAACCTTGCTCCTGAGGAATGTGGAGGATAGCACGGCAAGCAGCAGGTGCAGTCTGAACTCGTGCAGAGGCCAGGAGGGCAGGTGGGGATGTCCCGCCCTGCAGGAGCCAGATCAGCCTTCCTGGCCGGCAACAATCCTGCAGGGAGCAAGCTCCCGTGGCCTGCCTCCCCCTGGGAGCTGGGGCCTTGGTGGGCTAGCATATGTTTTTGGGAGAGAAAGTTCTTATAGGGTGGGAGGTGCTGTTGTCGAGGTAAAGCCCTCTTTGGTGTCAGTTTGAATTTTAGCATGAAAAGCCTCTCAGTTTTTCAAGCTGTTTCCCTAAAGAATCCCCCCTCCTTTTTTCTTTTTTTTTTTTCTTTTTAAAGTTCATCAAAGGAAGTTAGTTACACACTAAACATGGCAGTCCAGTCCTTTAGAAGATACCTTTTTTTTTTTTTTTTTAAACACGCAATAGGAGGTTCCCCCAGTTGCAAGAGCAGGAGTAGGACGTGCCCTTTCAAACCGGCTCACGCGTGGAAGTGGGGTCAGCGCGGCAGCCCGGCAGCCCTTGCCCAGGCCAGGGTGAGCAGGGCAGGGTTCAGGGGCGCTCCGGGGCCGGGGGCCGGTGGTGCCGGCAGGGCGGGCGGCGCGGGGGGGGCCGGGTACCTGCGCAGGGAGGGCACACACTGACACGGGCCTGTGCGGTGCCCTGTGTGTGGGGACGGCGGTGCTGCTGGCCTCCGTGTCCGCCGTAACGCTGGTATTTCAGTAATGCGGTGGTGTTCGGTCGTACTGCCAAAACCAAGCTATAAGCAGCGAGTCTTTGCTCCGCTCTTCCTCGCTCCATGCCTCTGCTCCGCCCCGTCCGTGCTCCCCGCGCTGCTGAGATCAGCTTCCTGCTTTTCCTTTCCCCTCGGAACAACGCTGCTACTCCTCCTGTGAAAGAGTTGTTTGCATCGGTCTGGAGTTAATTTTTATGGGTGGCTGCGGGCTCTGTTTCTGACAGGCTAACGCGCCAGGCTGGGAAAGCGGTATCATGGTGATTTTGTTTTGTTGCAGCGGAGCAGGGCTGTAGGCAGGATGGTAGACTGCTGCACCGAAAACATTTCTGTGCCAGCCCTGTGACTGGCGAAGGCTAAAGAGGTGAGTGCTGGTTTTACGTGTAGGTGCAGGGAGTTGTTGAAGGAGGAACCAAGTCTCACAACCTACCCAGGCTCAATAGCAAGAAATGAGCAATTATGTTGTTATGATCTCTGATTAGATGGTTTTGCTCCTACTAATATTGTAATGGAGTATACTCAGGAAATGATTTTTTTTGCTGTAGCGAAGATCTTTAGTCAATGAAAGTTTATACTTTGTAAAACTGGATTTTCTCATTGAAAAGTGCAGATAGATATGATACAAATATAGCCATAAAGGACAGACGATAAAGTTCACTCCAAACAACTTAAAATGGAAAAAACGCTCAGGTTGTTTCACAACTTTTAGATGCATTGAGTAATGCCAGCTAAGAGACTGTACATTGGTTTAGTAATAAATGTGGATCTAGAACAATGTGATGTATTTGAAGGAGTGTCATGATGCTATAACACAAGGAAATAAAATTATAGAAACAAAAAAAAACCAAAAAGGAAAAATATTCTCTTTACAGTTACCTCCCTCAGAAAGGAAGCCAGATTGGTTGAGAGAAAACAAAGTGTTTGAAAGAATATCTAAGTTGCAATGAGCAGGCAACTTCTATGAAAAAGCATCTTCTTACACTGTTGCAATTTTTTAAAAATTATTTTTCTTTATGGAGTGAAGAATGTAAATAAAACAGGTTCATTAGTCAACTTTCAGCTTTTTAAGGTGATCATTATTCCCTGTATTCCTTCTAATAAAACTCTGAAATCACTAATCCATAACTAGTGGCAGTTTTACACAAATACTTTGGGGTATCCTACTTTTGTGCTTCTTCATTATTTCCTGTTAACAGATTAAGGGGATGACTTTGTTCATTCTGCCCATGATGCTCTGAGTGATTTTGCAGAGGACTCTCCATAAGAAGCCACTCCAAACACGTAGCTGTGGTGGGCCAGCCAGGCGCTGGATGCTGCCATCACAGCTACAGGGCACTGATGCAGGTCTGAGGAGCTCGCCAGGTGACAGGCGACAACAGGAGAAAATCAAAGATCTTCATCAGGACCATGGGGGATTTAATGCGTCCCAGGCTCTGAGGCCTGAGCAGAATTGCTTGTGCTCTTGATCCAGGCCAGAGTGTGTGCTTTGAGTAGCTGTTTCTGTGCTGCCAAATCTAATTTACTGGTTCTGCTATAAAATGAAAGCAATATAAGCTTAGATTAGGTGAAGGTTTTAGGTGAAGTTCTCCAGTAGCTTTGCTGAAAGCAGTTCCGGGGAAACAGAGATTTCGAAGTTTGATGCGTTTGGATGGAAAATGGGAGAGGTACAGTAAATTAGAAATTAGGTGTTGATTTCTGGTAATATTTTCAATTATGACTGACTTTTTCCTTGGTGAAAGTTAGCTCTGCTTCTTTCCAGTAGCCTTCTAGTACCTAAAGGGGGCTTTCAGAAAGGCTGGAGAAGGACTTTTCACAAGGACAGGTAGTGATAGGAAAGGCTATCCTTAAGCTGAAGGAAGGGGTAGGTTTAGATTAGATATTAGGAAGAAATTCTTTACCGTGGGGGTGATGAGGCACTGGAACAGATTGCCATGAGATGTTGTGGACTTCCCATCCCTGGAAGTGTTCAAGATCAGGGTGGATGGGGCTCTGAATGACACGGTCTAGTGGAAGGTGTCCCTGCCCATGGCAAGAGGGTTGGAACTAGATGATCTTTAAGGTCTCTTCCAACCTAAATGACTGTATGATTCGTGCTTCTATGATTCTTTCAGTTTTAGGGCAAGTAGAAGTGTGTTTTCATAAGGGTGTTGTATTACTGGCTCACACTTCTTGTAGTTGAACAGCTTTGTAGATAAATGTGTAAGGCCTAAATAAAAACAGCAAACCACTTTTATGGCCTACTCTGGGGTCTCCACTTGAGCAGTGGTGGAGAAGCATTGTTTAGGAAGTAATAATAAAACTTGTAGTCATGTGCAGCCTTGCGTCTTTTGTATTTAGTTTCAGGTGCTGGGCATATTACGCTGCATGGCTTTGCCTACATGGTGCCTGTAAATTCATTGCTCCTAGATCTTCGTCTTGATATAGACTTCTGCTCAAGAAATTAACCCTGTATTATGTCATTACTCTGAGGGATAAAACTTTAGCTAAAGATGTTTTACGTGGTGGGCTTATCAGTGCATTAGAAAGACAATGCAAGCCCATTTGCCTCAATGTGTTGAATCTAAAGATAACTCTAAATGCTGATGTTTCCACAAGAAATGTGTGGTAAATGTGCTTATCCTTTAGATGCAAATGTATTTCCTATGTGAGCCCAAGTATCCAACTCTTATTTGCCAGAGTTACTACCTTTTCACTTTCATTCTAGCAGTAGAGAAACTGTATAGCACTGAGTACACAGGTGTAATGTTTAAGCATCAAGCCCAACAGCAGCTGGACCACTGTGCTGTTTTTATTAGCTTGTACTTATTTTCAGCATTTAAATTCTGATTGATAGGAGGCTGCTGTGAAAAAACCAACCTGTATCAGTAGAGTCAAGGGTTCCTACGAGTGGCTCTACATTTTGTGCTTATAACTGGAGTCAGAGTGTTTGCTACTTCTCTGTCACATTTGTGGAAATCTGTTAATTTGTTTTGGAGTGCACCAAACCGGGATGGGAAGTTCTGTGTGAAAGCTGGATCCTTCCTTGTTGGAGAGATCACAAGGGTACTAATAAGTACTCTGTATTTGTAGGCGTGAAGAGAAGAGTGAAAGGTATGGCTCCCAGAGTATTTTTTCACCTTCAGTTCACTATATGTGTAATGTTGACCCCATCTTCAACGTAGATAGTAGATACATGTATTATTTGAACTACAGCTCCCTGGCAAAAAAGTGGAATAAGACTTACTTGACAGAGATGATAGTAAAGCACCAGTGTCACTGAAAGAAACAGTCCAAGCCTCAGACATTTGCATACTACCTCATGGGGCCATGCTAGTGTTTTTGTAGTTGTATAATGAACTGGACTGGAGGACTGATCATTGCTAAAATTAGTGGGGGTGTTATTAGCTTAACTCTTTCTGCCCAATAAAGATAGAACTAACCACTGTTGAGTGGATCACATATTGTGTTAAGAGTCAGACTGGAGAACTGAACAGCTCTGTTGCCCCCAAGAATGGGTAGTAGAAGCAGGACACAATTGGTTTTGGCTTCAGAGCTGCCTTATGCTTACTGCTTGTCAAGGTAGACCCTTAAGAGCAGGCTAAATGAAGTGCAAGAGGAGGACGATGTATATACAGAAGTAGACCACTACTGTCTGTTTCTTCTACTAGAGACTTATGTCTCTTTTAAACATGGTTTTGCAGTCTAGATAGTTTCCAGAGCAGATAGCATCAGTTATTTACTGATGCTGAAGATAACGTGTCTTAATTGTATGTTGCTTTTATCTTTCTCCTGTGATCCTTTCTAAAGTAGGTGATGCCTTGCATAGCTTGTTTTTGTTGGACCCAGCACAGCATGCTACATGCCAGGCTGTAACTAGAAGTTGCATGGGACTTTCAGTGAGTGTGTTGATAGGTGATTTTAGCAAGATAGTTATGTCTAGATGCAGAATACCAATTTACTACAGATTCAAGGTGCTGGTTAAATTTATAAGTCTGGAGGTGGTGCTGTAAATCATGATCATTTACTGTTGAGGTTTTCACTAGTGGTGGACTACCTGAAAAAGAGAAGACCTCTTCACCTTCAGTGGCCTGTAAGAAGAGTATGTATCCTTGGCCAGTATAATATTTTTTTTTGTTTATTTTTTAGATATCGGGGTGATTATAGTTGGTTGTGTATGATTGGTGGAGTTCAGGAAGTTTTTGTTAGTGGTTTTCAAGGTTTTGTTATGTGTCAGGTGCTGGCAAAAACAGCAACAAGTATTTCTCCATGAATTCACTGGGATTGTGTTTTGGCTAGGGTGGTCAAATGTTATATCCCAAGTTAAAGATCCTATTTTGAGATTTGCTAACGTGGACCTGTGCGTTTGGTTAGGGCCTTGCTACCTCTGTGAGACTCCTTGCAAGTTCAGAAATCCATGCCAGTGGATTTTGACAAGGGATCCTTTAGGATCAATGTTTACTTTGCTCGGAAGTTGCTCAGATAGTAAAGAGTTGAAAATACCATCTCTGCTCCTTCCCTTGCCCTGTGAAAGTAAACTGAAAACCCATAGCAAAATGTGGCACATTGAGTCCTCAGATTCTCAAGTAATATTTTAAGAGTACCTTAAGCTACAAAGTTATACTGATCAATGAAAACTTTACACAAACCAAAAATTACGTTTATGGGAGAGTAACAAAAGGAATGATAGTTTCAGGATGAGAAAGAAAACTTGTTTGAATGTTCCTATCAAGCTTGTACAGCTTTTATAAAGCCAAAAGGATTGAAAGAACTACCTAGAAACCCAAGGATGAAAAAGAAATTTATAAAATTCACACCTTGGTTTGATTGTATCTTTCTTTTGGAGGGAAAAATAAGGCTATCTCTTTTTACCATAAATGGAAAAGGTACTTACTAAGAGTAAACCACAAGAATAATGCTTTCTTTATTAGACAAATTATGGCAAAATACAAGGGACCTAATACCTCAAGAATTGATGCAGCTGGGCCGTGACCACAGTTCTGTAAATACACGGCTTCAGCTGGTGAGGACACAGAGGTGCTGCCCCTCTTGCAGCACCTTCTTACAGTGGTGTATCCATCCTCCTCATGGACGTGGTGTAACGGCAGCCGCATTCTCCATGCACTTCTACATGGATGATACTGGGAAAACTGCACTGGGAAGTACAGTCACAGCTGGGGAGGGACAGTGCAGGGAGCTGGTGTGGTATGTGGCTGCCTCAGGACACGTTCTTCCCTGATGGCCAGCTAACCTGAACTGAAACCCTGGCAGCAGCTGAGATTTTTCGGATGTGGTGAAACTTGAGTATGGAAGGACATGCTTTTTGTAACGAGGGCTAATGCTTTACAGGGTACTTCTTGTTTCAGCAGCCCCAAAAAGGTTCTAGCAGAAAAACTTGTGCATCTCAACTGAAGGTGAGAAGGATCCACTGCAGGGGAAAGCTACTCAAAATGGATCCCTCACCTTTTATCTGTTAGATCACTATTGTACAGTAAAGTGCCTTTTATGATATCAAGAGGTTAAAATATTTTCAAATTAAAGGAATATCTTTATGCAGGTGTTCAAACAAAATGTTTGTTTCCCAAACTACTTCGAAAGCGAAACTTTCTGTAGGAGAAATGAAAATAATTGAATTTTCCTGTTCCCAGCTAGGTACAAGAATATATGAAGGCTTTTTAAAGTTTAAAATCATAGTAATGTAGCTTTAAATGTTCCCATAGTTGGCTAAATTACTTTCTTTTGTAGCTGATGCTGTCCCATGAAGCTTGTTAGCGTGTGGGGTAACTCAGAAGTAGCCATCACGTGTGTAAACACCTAGAAGTTTCTTGGGTAAAAATGCAAGCGAGTTCCATGTGGAACTGTGTGCATTGACAAAAATCTCAGTAAGCAGCATTTTAGTGGAACTCACTTAAGAAGCAGGTTCTTTCTAGTCAGGACCAATAAAGAGTTACTAGGTTTCAGCTCTTTCCTTCTCTCTTCAAGACTTCAGTAAGGCAGGCAGCTAGCCAGGCCCATTTGAAAAATAAAAAAACAACTGTGATATATTCTTACAACACAACTTGTAATAGGTAATAAAAGCAAAGGTGGATAATTTGCTAATTAAATTGTATTTGTAATGTTAGTAGTTAGTTTAGATTGCAGCACAATGTTGTGTTAAACAAGTTCTGAATGCAAGTTTGGGTGTGCCTGTAAAATGTGGGGAGGGAGTCG
>JAYRBT010000001.1:18960047-19082795 GCA_036023395.1 Myiotriccus ornatus
GCGCTGATTTGCTTCTTTGCCTTTAATAAATTTCTATTTTATATTTTCAAAAGATTTCTGGTCTTTTGACTATAACACAACTGAGGCCTTCCCATCCGTGGCAGTGTTCATGGTTTATTCAAAATGCTCACAGGAAGAGGACTGTGGTAGAGATTTTCCAGATTAGATGCTGGGCTTTCACTGAATGTCTGACTTTGAGTCCCTGCTCTGTGAATTCTGAATTTGCACCTGTTTGCTGCAGGTACTGACATCTGCTTTCTGGTGGACCTCTAGTGGGACAGGGAATCCAAATCGATGTGTTGGTGAAGTGGTGGTTAGGCAGAGGAAAAAGAGGTGCTTTGTGGATGAGCTTTCGTAATATGTGAATATGTTCTAAACATTGTCATCAATTTACACTGTTGCTTCTGACTAAATTTCCTGCAGTATGAGTTGACAAATATACATAAAAGCAGATAATTCCTTTGCTCCTGGCAGTTCTGAGAGGTATTTCAGCTTGTCCTGCAGGTCCTTGAAGAAAGGCATCTTCAATTGACTGATATGTTTAGCACATTTTTGCTGAGTAATTAAGGTGCAAACAGGGGCTGTTGAGATGCTTAGGCTTCAGTCAGTACTGTGTTTGTTTTAAGATGGACAACCTCCTTGATTTATACTTGGAAATAATTCTCAAACGTTGTGCCATCTCTGGAAATTGAGTGTAATATGCTGCCTTAGTGAAATATCTCAGAGAGGCAGAGGCAGCTACCCAGCTAACCAAATTTCCTAAGTGGTGTGTGGTAGGACCTCTAGGAAAGGCAAATTATGGCTATCCTTTGGGGTGATAAAAGCCTGGTCAATATAATAAACCATTTATGAAAAGGAAATATAGCAGCCCAGGTATTTGCAGCACTAACAAAGTACATGCTTTGTACAAAGTACCATGCTTTGTCTGATCTGCATATTAAGCAGTGGTAGAAGCTCCAGAAGGAGCTGCCCATTTTAGTTTTACTGCATGGAGGGAAGTGTTTAAAGTGTGGCTGTGGTATTTTGCAACTTCTTGTCTTTTTAAGTCTGCCACTGATTTACTGTTTTTTTTCTGCATGTCTACTTTGCAGACCAGCCTGCTGTGTGGTGTTTGCTTTTATCTTGCATGTACCTGAAGAAAAGTAGATATAGATACATACACACATAAATGCATACATGTGTATGAATATGTATGTAATATAAAAAGTGTGTGCACCTTTCTTGTAATAACAGGACAAAATGGCCTTCAGTGGCTATTCCTAATCCTCATTCACTCTTGCAGTTCATTGAAAACATGGTGTGAGACAAGGGCAATGTGACTTGGCCTAACACGGTATACATGAGTTAGACCTCTACTACGCTCTATTACTCATTTCATCAGTGAAATTTTTTGGTGTGCTGTTTTAGACCAGTAGTGAACCCACTGTTTCATTGCTCTTACCAAAAAATATGTGTAAAATACATAAATAAAATAAAGAAAAAAATTAGAGTGAGTCAAAGTTGTGTGAAAGTCTTAAGAGTGGCCTTACCTTTCATATGATATTGGACAGTTAAGGCTGCAAAATATATTTACTGTTTTTATTGACAATACAAACTAGATCCTGAGATTAGCTCAGCTGGTTAGGGCATGGTGCTAATAACATCAAGGTTGTGGGTTTGATGCCTGTGTGGGCCATTCACCTAAGAGTTGGACTTGATGATCCTTGTGGGTCCCTTCCAACTTAGAATATTCTGTGAAATTAGTCCTGTTTAAAAACTAGAGAAATAGATTTAGGGTGTGCCTATACAAACCTCTGAGTGATGCAGAATTGTTGTCTCACTGCCAGACGCCTCTGTGACTGGGCCCCTGAGCAGTGAGTGGCAAGAAACAGCTCTTGGTGATTTACTGACCTAAAAGGATAAGGTGTCCTCCACCTTAAAGAAGCAAAAGTGCTTTGGGATCAGTCTTTCTGCAGGTTCTCCATGTAAAGCAAGTCTGACCAAGACTTAATTTGCTAGACCTGTGAAGCAAGGTGCAGGTGCTGCCTGCTGAGATCAGGGGGCAGCTGAGCCAAATACTAGCTTTAAACATCACTTTGCTGCTCATGCCTCACCATTTTGAAGAAACCTTCTCTGTTTAATTCTGACATTAAGGCTTGCAAGGCTCATTTTGCTTTTCTTTCACCTGGTGGTATAGTTGTGGTACCACTGTTTTCCACCTTCAACTGAGCTGGAAATAGGTCAGAGCTCCTTAATCATACCATACTCATAATTTACACTTTTATACCATTTTTCACTGGAATTGCCCAAATGATATATAGGATGAAAAAAACTAGTTGACACCTTTGTGACTGAGATGATTGAGGCAGTTAAAGACTCTGAGTCACAGGAGGGTTGAGTATGAATTTAAGGAAGTTTTTTTGTCTTCCTTTAGAGGTCTGGAGAGCCTATAGTTCCTTATTTTGGGGATGGGGAAGGGAAGCTGCTGCTGGAATTGAGGTATAAGGTGGTAAACTTCATGGGGGGTGGTGTGAGAGGGGGGTTATAAAACGGAGGGGGATGTGTGTGTATATGATAAGTAACACCTGATGCTCGCCATATTAGATTCACTTTTCACCAGCAGTGCAAAACATTTGAAAAGAAAATACATAAATAGCAATCCCTACTCTGTGGAGGAAGAGTGTAGCATCATGTTCTTCCAGAGCCTGGCATTAGTGTGGCAGCAAAGCCCTTTCCAGAAACAAAAAAAAGCTTAGTACAGTCTTGCCTAAGGTGTGTTCAGGTGCCTGTGATTCAGTCACTCAGCAGGTAATGCAAATTAACTCAGAGTAAAAATCAAATGGATCTGAGTTTTTTTTAAAACTAAGGTGTTGATATGAAAAACCAGTATCAATGTTTCACTTTTCTAATATAATTGAAATGACCATTCATTTAAAGAATGAGTATTTGAGGTTATCAGACAAAAAATTTCTGCCTTAAATTTCTGGAGCTAACCTGACTGCAGGTGTTGAACAGAGAATCAATAAAGCATTACAAATTTTTAGCTTAGTAAGATTTTTATAGATGTTAATGCTGTTCATCAAAACATTACTTTAACTCATACACAAGGTATGTGTTTAACATATTCCGGTTCTCTCTGAGTTTCGCATGTTATTAGGTAGATGGTTCTTCTGTAACAGAGATACCTTACCTAAACACCCAGGAGCTTTGTCCAAACCTACACACAAGTTTGTGGTAGAGGAGGAATGCGAGCTGGAGTAGGACCACTTGGCTTGCTATGCTGCAGTTCAGGAATTTAATCCATGTCACTTGAATGAGTGCTTCACACGGGTTGTGACGTTATTCAGAAAAGGCTTGCCCACCCCTGAAGAGGAACAGACAGCTGCGTATAGGTTAGAAACAACACAGCCTTGTCTACTCCCAACCATATTAAAGAGGGACAGAGCTTGAATTTGGCCTTGACATGGGTCAGAAGTGGGAAACTAATGCTTAGAGCGTGCTAGGGAACGTGGACATGGACCATCATGAACATGGATGCAAGGACTGTATCACGGTTCAGATATTGGACCTGCAAGGACTCTTGTCAGTGTTGTTTGTGCTTTAAGGGATCAAAAACCTTGTCTTGCCTTGGCAGCCGGACTGCAGAAGCTGCGAGGCTGCAGGAATTGTCTGTGGCCACTAGATGACTCCTTCAGCCTGCTGGTAGATAAACTCAAGAGTAGAAAAAAGCTGTGAAGAGCTGGTACAGGAAGGAGGAGGCTGTTCTGGGTCCATTCTGAGAGACATGCACCAAAATAAACGGGTTATGTATCTCCCAACTGCTGGAAGTGTTAACGTGGTTTTTAGTTAAGTGGTTATAGGATAATAAACATCCACTGATCACTAATTTGTGGTGTTTGTTGATATGTACTTCAAAAGGATTTGCAAAACAAAGGTCCAGATGTTCTTAGGGTCAGGCTGGATTCACTGAGGCAGTGAGTGTGTAAAGAAACTTAATTTTACAAGTTGTGCTACTTGTTGTGTAGACTACAAGTGATACCTGGTTTTATGTCAGGCTCTGCTGTTCCAGCTCTTACTTTGCAAGTTTCATGAAAACACTTAAAACTTCACCCAAACCAGCAGCAACGTAATGCTGTCTTTGCTGCTTCTTTGCGTCTTGCAGATTGGAGGATGAAGCCTTTTAGGCTGGGAAAAATGTAAACAGACTCAATTGAAATTAAGGCCCAGACAGAATTCTCACAATCTTGCTATAATTTCCATTGCATATGCAGAGAGTCCACTCACCTTATGATGCTCAGGATTAAATAAAATTCCTGTCATTTAGAGAGAAAGTAAACAATGCTTCAGTTTCATATACATGTATTTGCCAGTGTCTGTATAAGCATGTAGTTCCTTTATCAAGGTAATTAGATGTTTAGGTGGTACTGTTGTTGCTCAATGTGTTTCCTGACATCTCTTTTTATTTTTGAGATGTAATAATGAATCATTAGTTGCCATTAAATATGACTAGTTCTTGGTGCAAAGTATGTGCTGGATAAAATAACAGTGTACGTGGCTGATTTTTTTTTTTTAATTCAAAATTGCTTTTGTAAGACAAGAATCCTATAGCATTGAGACTCGACTCTGAACTATGGCTTGATCTGTGAAGGTGTTATATTATTCTTTGAAGCTCTAATGTCTGAGTGCTTCAGTGTTCATGGCAAGCATAGTACTAGTCCTGTTTTAAAACTTAATACATGTTAAGAGTGTCATGTTCAGAAGTTTTCTTCAGCTAAAGTTTCCCCTTTTCTCTCTGAAGTACTTAAAACCTTTTGATAAGTCCAAAAACTCTTTTGAATTAGCTTCCAGAAATGCAGTTTTGGATTGAGTCTTTGCAAACCAGGTCTAGAATTTCCTTGACCCAAAACTATGTCTCTTTTCAGGGTTATGTTTACCCAGCAGCATATTGGGGTTCACACATTCTTTGGATGTGTGACAAAGATATGATATAAAAGCAGCCGTTGCATGAGATTTTCAGTTACATTCTATTTGTGCACACAGGATATGTATGTAATACAGTTCTTGATATAAATATGCAAACATTCCCTGTCTCTTGTTTTCCAAATATACATACCTTGACATATATGGATAGGCATCCTTCCCTTTCTCCCTACCTTGTTTTCTGCCCCAAGACCCCATCTTTGAGATTTGTGTGTTTGAAAGCTATAGTATGGCAATTTTGTACTGATCTAAGGAGAAACTTCATGACCTATAATTTAGACTAATGAGGAGAAATCCTGAAATAAGGAAATTATTTTCTGGCACTTGCTTAAATCATTTCCATCTTTCTTGCTGCTGCATCATCATTTTATTTGTTTACACTGAGTGTTCTGTTTAACTTGCGTTCTTAGATTTTCGTGGTTTTATCTGTTTACTTAAAAGCTATAGTTCTAAGGAGATGCCTTGCTTTGTTTAATTGAATGGTCAAGGAGGAAGGTTCAGGGGCAAGGCCAGGGGCAAGGCTAATCGCTGTCTATTTAAACTTGGTTTGAGTGTATTCAGTGTGTTAATCTCTTATGTTCTGCAAGAAAAATAAAATTGCGCTGCAGCGTGCTACTATCAGGCTAATAGACTGTTAAAAAAAAATTAAAGAAAAAATGCCTAATCCTGTAGTTCCCATTAGTTTCTCACTCTGAAAAGTGTTTTATTGTTGGATTTATGCTACATTTTCTGCCTCTGTCGGTGATGGTTGTAGATATGAATAGAAGGCAGCATGTAGCATGGATCAAAGTGAGGTGAATGAGCTGAATTGGAAATTTACTGTTCTTGAGCTAATCTGGCAGTGGAAATGACATGAGTGGCTTAATTTTATTTAGAGCTGTGTGAAGGGAGAGGCATTCATGTGTGTGCATGTGTGTGAGTCCTGTCTCCCCCGGCCCCCTCTTCTTGCTCTCCTGGGCCCCAAGTGATGTGCTGGGATGCACGGGTTATCGGCTCTGAGGGTGTCTGGCATTTCGGGAATTAGTTGGGCTACTGCAGCAGTTGGGAGCACAAAGGACGGAGGTATATTTTATGTTCAGCTCCTCTCTGAAGTGGCTGAACTGAGTCAAGCGGCAGGGAAAAGGCTGAGTGAGACCTCTAGCTCGCAGGACTTGGTGTGCTTGCCTGCCCTGCCTTCCTTGTCCACCGACTGTCATCTGGTGATAGAATAGCCTGTCCCTTGGATATTGCTTTGTTCCAGCCCTTAATATAGTCTTTTTTCAGCACGGTTAATAGGCATTCTTTGTAATGTTATGTCTTGTTGTACAAAGACCCAGGGAAGGGAGTAGTGAGAATGGTTGGGCAGAAACAGATAATGAGAGTCATTGCATTGTGTTTATTTACAGGGAACAAAAAACCCTGAAACACAAAACAAACTCTTTCAGAGTCTGAGCAACTTTTTTGTATGAAGAGGAAAATTTTATTTGAGGCAAGGTTGTACAGCAGTTTTACTTGAGTTACTGTATTTAGGATTTAGAAGGAAAGCTTCAGATATTTCTTTACCCACTTATAACAGTTTTTGACTCAAATACAATCATTTGATTATGAAGTAAGATTTAACTGTAAATTTTAAATCCTGTTGAGGACTATTTGCAGATGTCTGAAAAAGTTTATCTTTTTCATTTATGTATTGAATTACATAACTGTAAACTGAATTCTTAAAACAAGAGCTCCCAAAACTTTTAATTCATCCTACAAAACCCCAGGATATTTTCATGGCTTAACATTATATTTTGTAAAGGTCTGTACTTGTATTACTATAGTCTGAAGTACAGGTGACATTGCATTAGAGCTTTCATGAAATTTCTGTCAACTGGAGTCTTTCCCAGCATTAGTTTTAGAAGTCAGGTTTCATTTCCTAGTGCCAATATTGACACGGTTCTGAGGCGGGTGTATTTAGCATTTGCTCTGAAGAGGGTGTGTTCTTTGATGTGCATCCAGAAAATTGTTTTGGTGTGGGTGGGATTTCTATTGTACATGGGCACTGGGGTGCCCTCTAGGATTAGATTTCCTCATCCTCCCAAAGCTGCTTTGAGAAGAATGCTTTTTGTACTGCTGAGAATTGGATTTGGCGTAAAAGCCTGTTCCAGTGCATTGTGTACCAACTGCCTAGGCCACCCTACGGTGCACAAGAAGTCCTCCCCTACCACGGTGACCCAACTCCTACCATCTTCTTTACCCTTCCTGACTTTCAGCATAGGAAACCTATGGGAAAAGAGTGCGGAAATGCTTAAATAGCAGTCGTTAGTACTAATACCTCATTTTAGGATGATACTCATGCTAATTTCACTGGTTTGCTGAAAATCCTTTGATGTCTGTCATAATCTCAGTCTGTCTTCTTTCCAGCATCATATTTCCAGGTAATTTGCAACTAAACAATCTCTTTATGTGTTGTGCCAATGCATCATGCTGGATAAGAGAACACATGGCTTTTTGCATGTGAAGTAAGGAGGATAAAGAACCTGTTCATTTAATAAAGCTCAGTTCCCTAACTGAGATTGCAGCAGAAACTCCACATGGGGTGGTACTAGACACCTAAAAATAACACCTCACACTGCCCAAGCTGGCATCCAGGAGTCGTTCTCAAGCAGTTTAAAGTTGTAGATTGAGTCTACAAAGAGATAGGTTATTTGTATCAAACCTTTTACAGCCTGAGGTGGGCGGCAGTTCCTGGGTGAAAGTGGAATCCTGATGGTAACTAGTTGAAATATATTCGGAAATTCTGGATTGTTTCTGTTATTCCCTCTCAAATGTAAAGGAGCAAAACAGGCTTCTAGTACAGGACTTGATATTTATTTACATATAATACCCATTATATCCTCGTGATTGATGGGTTATCTTGTTTTGTCTTGTGGTATGTTTCTGCATCAGGCACTTTCTTTAAATTTGGTAGAGATATGTAACACCTCAGTTCGTGATAGAATCACTAATGTGATCTCACAAACCTGTTAAGTCCTATTCATTAAAAATAAAAAATGAAATAAAAACCCACCGAAATTAAAGGCACCACAAAACCAAACCCAAACAATAAAAAAATCCCCAACCCTAGATTGGCTGTGAATAATTTTGTGTATACCACAGCTCTGCAATCATCCTTGACTTTCTGCTGTTGACTGTCCATATTGCTGGAGTGGGCAAAGCACACTGAATAGTTTTCTTTACACTGTATTGTTGTTGTATTATTGCTTTTTCACAGCAACTAAGTCTTACTGCAAATGCTTTGCAAATACGGTAACAGTACATTCATTATTTTGTAAGAAACAACTAAATTACATATATGCAGTGTTGGAGACTCAAAGTACCCTCTCTTTTTGTCTAATAGACACATGCATATGCAGCTGAGGCATAGTAAGGAAATTCAAGGGGAAACTTGAAGAGTTTGTCTTGATGCCACTTTCTCCTGTGCTGGTATAGACACTAGGACTGGAACTGGGTGTGTTTATCTAGAAAATATGTAAATGAGCAGTTCACTTATTTTGTTTCCTGACTAAGTTTTATTAAAGAATAGTCATCTTTAAAAGTTTAAATAGTAACAAGATTTATTTGTGGTTTTTCCCTCTGTCCCTGGCAAAAAATGGTTTTAGTTCACCATTCCGATAAGGTCTGTTACTGCATGATTACATAGCACTGGGGAATGAAGGAAAATACCACGCTGCGCAGCAGATACAGTCTACAAATACAGGTTAATGGTTAACTACATTTAAGTCTGGAAATGATCGTATATTAATTACAGTTAATTATGAGATGGTACAGGCACATTGCTGTGCAATGTGCTCAGAACACACTGTAACTTCAAAGTGTGCTGTTAGGAAAAGAATTTGGGTATTGCCGTGTCATTTTAAGACAGAAATACTGTTCTTCATGATGAAATCACCAGTGAGCCTTCATGGCCATGTCTGGTGCTGATGTGCAGGCTCATCTTCCTCAGTGAGCATTTCATATATGTACCTCTAAAGAAAAATTAATCAACTCCCATTTGAACTGCAGCGATAGCGACTTGTCCAGCTGTGCATATCTCTGCCTGTGCTTGGCCCCAGAGCAGCACATAGAGCAAAGGTAGTTTCTCCTGATGCATTTTTGGAACTGCTTTGAAACTCGTCCCTTTTAGAGTTGCCTTTAGGCAACTCCTAGCGTGCTGTGCTTTGGCTTGTGCATATCTGTTGGCTGCACACCAAGCTTTGATACTTAAGTGTGCTGTGCTCCCCTCTGAGTCTCCTTCTCAAAGGGGCGGCCTTTGTGAAATCAGGATTTTTACAGCTAGTTTTCCCTGCCTTCCTGCCCTTAAACCAGTGGCTGTGACGGGGAAAAAGTTTTCTCTCTGGATTACTTTTTTTCAAGACAAAATTAATCTGTTCTTCATCCCATGGTCTTTATCTCTTTTGTAATACTACTAATAATATTTATTATTATTGGCTTGCACCTTTTGCTGCAAGTCAAGAATCTAAAAAAAATTTCAGCTTGTATGACAGGGACTTTGGTGTGCAGCCCATCTCAAGTTTTGCAGGAATGCTGCAACAAGTGAGAGCTCAGAGGTCACAGCTCTTAAGTCTTGATCCTGGGAATATTTACATGGAGGCATAACTTCTCCACCAAAGCTCCCTTCTGTTCACCTCAGGAATGACTTGTGTATCCAGAATGGAGTTCTTGCAAGTTGGTGAAGACAGGAAGGGGAGGCAGGGTGTAAATGCACTGCTGGGAAGAGTAACATGCATTTTCCTGCCCCCAGGCTGTTGACTGGCCATCCACATGGTCTGACTGGTGTCCAGATACTGCTCCAGAAGGTGGGCATCTTCTGGGGGTCCTCTGGCATATTTGCCAGCCCTTGGAGACATCTCAGGTATTTCAGGCCTCCTCACATGCTCACAGGTACTGATGGCCTGTTTTTAGGCAAGTGTCCCATTCTAAGCTGTTTGACTCTATTTCAGAGCAATGAAATCTCTACTGAATTGGCAAAATTGAAGTCCGTAAAGCAGGACTTTTATTTCAAAGAGTAACTTTTCTGAAGCTCTTAATAAAACCGCAATAATTACTGAAATCATTGTCAGGGTCATGACCAGCTGCCGAATCAATCTCCCAAGGCAATCATGATTGTCCAGTTTTCTTTAATACTCTGGCAATGTTCACAGTGTTGGAATTCATGCTCAGGAAGGAGGTGCAGGGCTGATGGATGATAGTGGTTGAGTTGGTCTGTTAAAAATTTGTCCTTTTGCCCTTTCAGGTTGCTTCCATTCTGTCAACATTCCAGTTAATGTTTTTTTAAGAAACAGCTCTGTGGTACCTACAAATACATTTTATGAGGAGAGGAGAAAGTACTTACATAGATGCTTTCCGTAATTGCGTATTAATATAAATACTTGTCCCTCTGAGTGGTTACACAAACTAATTGAGCAACCAAGACATCAGCATTTCTTTAAAAAAAAAATAAATTTTTTTTCACCCTTTGTGAGTTTGATGTGTTTTACAGGTGATTTGTAACTGGCCACTCGCTGTTACGGTAAAACTAATTTTGGGCAACTAAGCAGTGAATGTTTAACATCATAAAAGATGACTCCTGCAGTGAATTTAAAGTTGCTTTCTGTTGTATAGTACAGAAATAAATATGTGACTTTGCACTGGGGGATAATAATCCCAAACTGACACCTAATGCTTCTTATTACTGCGTTACTATGACTCTTCACAGAGAAGTTAATAGGTGGTGTCCCTTGTTTTCCAGAAAGTTGGAATAGGATGTATGTCTTGAGTTGCCATCTAGATAGATAATGGAGTAGAGCCCTTTCAACACCTCCAACTGCTGTGTTCAGTCTTACGTGGCCTCTTGATTTTTACAGGAAAAGTCGGTTGTGATGTGCAGCGCTAAATATAACAAACTTCCCTAATTAAGATCCAGAATTTGGGAAAGACTTGGAAGTGGTGCCTACTGATTGAGTACACTTCCTTAAGGATTTCTGCATAGGAAGATTTTCTGTCTTTGCAAAAGGGTGGGCACTGTCACTGACCAGCATCCAAACAGTTCCATTCTCATAGATCTAAATGGGAAAAGCTTTTGGAAAAGCCCCCTTCATACGCATATGGACTACCTGTCTTCTTGCCAGCAAACTGCTTCCTAATCCACAGTGAAATGATGCTCCCATCCCAGCATGCCACCTTGTTATTGCACCCAATTTATGTGAGGACTGCCTTGAAAGTCCAGCTTTTACCTCTTCTGCATAATTTCTATAAACCTGAAGAGGAAGGATAGGACTGAAAATGTAGCTAAAGGCATGCTCAAATTAAAATTATCAAAGAGCACCAAGCATCACAAATCTGTACATTTATGGCAAGTTTATGTAATTTGGATGTGAAACTTGGCACCATAGTGCGGTTTTGATACTGTATTCCTGAGATGAAACAGCAAAACCAACTGGGATTGCTTTTTACCTTAAAACCTCCACGTCTTTGTTCTAAAACTCTTGTAAGTCTGGTTTTATATACATCTTTGTGGACTTGTAATCATATTTAGTATGTCTTTATTTCCTTAATTTAAATGTAGTGCCTTCTATTTTGAGATATAATCAGACTGGACAGGGGTTATGAAGAAGGCAGCCTCACTGTGAGAGTCCCTACTTTCCTTCAAATTAGTTTGGAATGGAAGTCTTTCTTGGATGTTCTTCTTTAGTAAGACCATTTTCTCTTGTCAGAGCTGATGTCCTGAAAATGTGTATGGGTACAAACACACCAGATACATCTGGAGAAGGATTGTTTTCCTATTTCATCCAACGTGATTGCAGTCTTTTTGTATATGGGTTAATCCTGCTGCTCTTGGTGTGTATAGTTTTTATAGAAAGCCTGACAAGAGGGTATGCATATATAGTCTTATAAAATATACACGCCAATATGGGTAAAAGTAGAGCTCCTGACAAACAAGTCTTGCCTAAACTGACTAGAAAAGTATGTTTTCTGCAGTTTATTTCATACGTATTTCTGTGCTTTTCCAGATTTTCAGACTGCTTAAAATCTAAGTTTTTCACCTTTTTTTCCACTTCAGGACTTCTGTTGAAGTCAGTCCAATAAAAGTTAAAGATAACTTTTAGGGAAAGACTTCTGAGATTTTATTTATTTTTATGCACCAAGAAAGAAGAGACTGCAAAGCTGTTGGCTGATGCTAGAACAGCATGTTGGGGATAAAGTAATTTCTTAATGCTACATCATAGATGTGTGTACATAGATATTCTTAATATCTGGGTCCATTATTTGGACTGTCTTTTGTAATCTGGTTAATCACAAGGAGTGAAAATAGAAATAGCCACTCTAGTTGATTTTAGAAACTGACAGATGAAATGGAGCAAAAGATATTCTAGTGCTGAGTATTTTGCTGCACTAGGTTTTCTACTTTGGTGTTTTGGATTTGTTTGGTTTTTGCCTCAATATTTTGTGGAGTGACAGAATTCACAGGGTATTTTTGTTTCTTTCCTTTTTCCCCTCATGCATCATCATTCAGTATCTAACAGTGTTCTGTAGGATTAAGAAGAATTAATAGTCATCATTTGTCTCTTCACTGTACTGTTTTCCAGTCTCTCGTAAAAGAGCTTTAATTTTTTAATACTGAAGTCTGTCAGATGATTTAAAACCAAAACAGTGGAGAAGATTTTATCATTAGTTTTATTTCTTTCCTTCTGTTCTGAGAGCATATTAATTTCCAATTTATTTTCGGCATTAAAAGAAAATCGGATAAAGATAAGGATCCTGTTGAGCTGAACATAGCAAGGCTCGAAAGATATATTGTACTCCTATGCATCTCCCATGCATCTCCCATGCATCTCCCATCTAGAATCACACTTTCCTCAGCTTATTAAATGACGTGGTTAGAGTTCCAGAAAAAGAAGTGCTACTGTGGTTTTGCACACCTGTCTGTCCAAAATGCTTCTGCAAAACTAGAAGTGTGGATTGAACGAGCATGGCTGGTGCGTGGACTAACTAGGGAAGCATGCTGGTGGAAGAGAGTGCTCAGGAATTTACAGTAAAATCAGGTTTTGAAAAAAAAGACTAGTTTGGCTGCAGGCTGACTGAAGGGCTTCTGTGACAAATCTGCTGAATGCAGAAGCTGGAAGAATGATAGGAATGTGCGTTGTTTGTCCTGCACAACTAGGCTTGGGGTAGTGGAGTTAATTGGGTTCTTCCTACGTTTTTACTGTGCTTGATAAAGTTAATTTTAGGCCTGATTCTGCCTTTCCTGGCAGCTCTGCTCTCCTGTTGGGCTGAGTGTGGGAGAAAGGGAAACGGGTCACATGCACAGAAACTGGTCTTGCAGACAAAACCTGGTGGGCAGCTTTGGTGACGCAGAGCTGAGGCTGCGATCTGTTTATCCGCTTGTTGTTCTGCTGGCTCGGCTGCAGGAATAGGACTGGGGACTAATAGAACTCTTTCTGTCGTTAAAGTGAGTGCTGACAGGGAGACTGCTGAGTCAGGAAATGTCAGGTTTGCATCACTACTTTTAGGAGTATGTATTTAGGGAAAGAATGTTTACTCCTCGTGCAATTTCGTGTACATGCACTCTCTCAATTTTTTTAATAGCAAACAGCAGTTTGGCACCGCAAGAGTTTTTCATTTGGAATGCTCCAGTTAATGTATGTAGTTAAAGAAATCCAGGTTAGATTTCAAGATGGTTCAGAATAACAAAAGGGTATATGTACATCTGTGCTGGACTTGAAATGTCCCTCATTACTACTGTTTGCAGAATTGAGACATCAGTGTATTGATTTATTTATGTCTGTTTTTTAAATAACATGTAGGTTTCTGTTGCACATGAAAAGACTAGAAAATTTAACCAAAAAAGCATCTTATGAAGTATAAACTAGCAGTGTAACAGATTTTGCAGAAAGCTTACATTGCTTTCTTTTGCAGTCTCTTGTTTGTTCAGGTTATATGTCTACATATATATATATAAAGATAAATGACATATATATGAAGTTATTTACTGTATACATTTTGGATATTGCATATTAAATAGAAGGCTTGAAATTTTCCCCTCCAGGTGCTGAGCTTATGGAAGTAAAATCTGAGCCCTTTCCAGTGGGTTTTTTCTACATATCTTTATGGTTCTGTCGAACTTTAGCCAGGGAGCTTTTTTCATACCTGAAACTTCACTATAGAAGGAGGCCAGGAGTTTCCATGTTGTCCTATGGCACATGCTGCTCCTTTCTCAGTAAGCAAGGAAAGCAGTTTTATTACAAATTTTATTACAAATTAGTCCAGGTGCAAAAATGAGTATGACTTGTAAGCTGTATTACAGCTTCATGCTAAACTCTGGATGTCATAGTGGACAGCTGAACTTTCTCCTTCTAGCACAGGGTCCATTCCAACGTTTGCAAAACAACCCTCAGCAACCCAACGCAAAAAATCAGATACCCAAGAGCAATTGCTGCTTCCCGATGTGTCCTTCTTTTTAAGAAAGGTGGACAAGGATGCTTTTTCAGCTTTAAGGGTTTAATTTCCATGCATGAGTCTTATGTTTTTAAACATTTCCCCTCAGCTATGAACTTTCTCATCTTTTCCTCTGAAGGAAAGCAGAAACCCCTGTATTTCGAGAGTTTGCCACCTGCTAATGGAATAATGATGCGATCTGACTTTCCATATCTGTATACCTGAGTTGAACATAGAATATGATTTGGAAGTATGAAAAGCTACTTCCCCACAGAATGAGCTGTCAAGCTGTTGAGCCACAGATTATGCTGATCATCTGTAGTTGCTTGCGATGGATGTCTTTTTGGGACCATTTGGAGAATAAACAGAATTAAATTTTGCCTTATTCTCCTTGACAAATACCTGTTTATAGTTCCCAGAAGCTTTTGATTGAGCAGTAATATATTGTATATGTGGTGATAAATAAATGTCAGGTACTGTACCAAGACTGGGAAGGACACTAAAATGAACATGTTAGGTGTGTTGGAATTAGAGTGACCCACCTTCAGGACCTGTCTTCCCATTTGTCAGGTGTCTGTGCACAGGGAGCTTTCTGGTCTCAGTAACTTGTTGCCACTTGTTTCACAGTTAAGCTGTTGCTGTGTAAGTAGCTGGGAGCTCTTGCTGTTCTCTGTCAGAAGTTGTTGCATAGCAGTAGCTGTATGTATAGCGATTCTGTGGCTCTGCTGTGCCAAATTTACAGGCAAACTTGGGTGCTGTCAACCATAAGAATCCATCTCTGGGAGCATCTCCATGTGCTGGCTTGGAGAAGTTTGGCAGGGCAGAGAGGCTGGGCCCAGGAGTTCGGAGTGGTCTGAAAGAGCCCAGGAACTCACATAAGGAAATACGACTGGTTTTTCAACTTTCGTTTCGCAGTCATGTTTGTAAACTTGTCCAAGCTATATCAACATTCAAATGAAAGTAACTTATGCTTATATGGATAACGTCAGAAATCATTATGCCTTATGCCAAGCTTTGTCTTAATGAGAAATTCTGTTGCATGACAGAATTAACTTGGGGAAGCTAGGTTTTTTTCTTTTGAAATTCATTATCAATTAAGTATCTGATTAGCCCCTTTACCACTGACCCTATTCTCCCCAAGGGGAAAGCTGTGGTGAAAGAGGAGGGAATATTTATTTTGAAACTTGGGCTAAACCCATTCTTCTTAGTCCTTTCTCCCTCTCTTTCTTCATGTAGCATAAAGCAGGTAGCAACAACCCGACGTAATTCTTGTAGATACAGGGGCAAGTCAGTAGCTGTTCAGATAAGATGCCTCTATGTTACTTTCCTTTTTTTTTTTTGTCTTTTTTCTGCATCTCCCTCTGCTCCCTCCCCTCCCCCCACCTCTTAGATTCAAAGTATCTTAGGAGTTACCAGACTTGGGATCCACGGGGAGGTGATGGTGAAGAGCACTTTCCACACTTGTATCACCTTCTGTTTGATTTTCAGACAGGCCCTGAGAAGTTGGGGGCAACTGCATTTTCTGGTTTATGTAATTCTGAACTGTGTCAGGATCATAACAATATAATGTGATGAGTGGGGATAGTTCTCAGATCTCTGGCTTCTTTGCCAGCCTTTTCCAGTTGGAGGTCGGTTTCTGCATCAGATACTCTTTAAGCTGTGATATCCTTAGGCCAAGGGTTTTGTTGCTCAAGTGTTTAGAAAAGACCATATGTGAAAAGTAGAAAGTTTTGGTACTGTACAACACTCCCGAAAAAAGCTTTTTACTGGGAGTTGTGCTTGTTGGATCAGTGGTTCTCAGTGAGCCAGTAACTGAGCCACTGCTCTGAAGCCAGCTGCTGTGAGCTGTAGGTTTGCTTGCAGTTCCCACTTGCTTGTTGGCATTTCTCAAATTTGATGCCTTCAAAAGCAGAGAGTATTTGAAGCGCTAGCAGGCTTGTTCGTTGCTTCCATGCTAAGCAAACAGGCAGGGAGCATCCTGGTGAGCACCTTGGGAGCGGTGATTCAGTTTGCAGTCACTTGTGTCTCTGTGGCACTTCTGTTTTCCATGGCGATGGTGGCCTCCTGGGTCCTGGGGAGCTCCTGAGCCTGTGTCTCTAGGCTTGAACAGGCATCTCTGGCTTGCAGCACTTCCAGACTATAACGTCTTCACTGGGAATAATCTCTTTGCTAGAGATTAGATGAACACTTCAAAATCTTGAAATGTTTCTTCTATCTGATTAGTGTTGGTTTTAGCAGTAGTTGCCATTCATCCAAGAGTCCTGATGGAGGAAGAATGTAGGTAAATTTTAATCCTGTCAGGCCAGAGGTAATGATTTTAGAACTCAGAGGGTACAAGGAGTTCTTGGACAACATGGGTTAGATCCTCCAGGTACTGTGAATCTGTGTAGTCAGCTGAAGAAAGTGGCCTTGCTGAGGTTGTGACCTGTGACTTAAAACAGGTAACAAGATTCAAGAGAATGGTGGTTAGTTATGGCATCTGGTACTGTCTCATTGTTCAGGAAGATGCCTGCTTCCCCATTTTACTTGACTCAAGCTTGTATTTATATCTTAATATAATTTTAACTTAAGCCCCTGAAAATACAATATTGTGCCATTTTCCTTTAAGCATAAATTGAGGAGTGCAGGGCACACACAGAACTCCAGACAGTCCTTGCTTGCTTTTGACTCTGGACAAATTTGTTGAGTTAGGGTGAGTTGGGTAACTGATACCTGGCCAGCATTTGATTCTGTGCCTGAGCCTTTTAACAGTGGGTTCAGTCATGAACAGATGGGTTGGGTGTAGTGTGTTGTGATCTGCAACCCTTTGTCTCAAACTTCAGCGGAGTAGGAGAGCTCTCCGTTGCTGTAGCAGTGGCCAGCCTACTGCAGTCACGTAGCAGGTGCTTCTGTGTCCCCCTTTGTGAGAGGTTCATGAAGAGCTGGCTCTTACGTGTTGTGTTCGTGGCCGGGCATGTGGTAGGACATGCCATGCAGAGTTTTCACATGTGGAGAATTCTGTATGGTCAGTGCTCTTTGTAATGTGGGCACCTGGTGGGTGCAGTGTTGTGAGCAGTGGTGGGATGGACCTTGCAGCAGACCACCAGCTAAGGATGCTTGTTTTGATGATTGGGTGTCTGCAGCTCCTGCTGAGAGCACTCTTATTGCAGTGAGGAAGTAAAGTAGGTAGACTCCATACATCTCCTTTCATTGAATTTTCTCCATTCAAATCTCCTATCATTTGACTTTCATAAGCCAAAAATGTGCTTGACCTGGCTTTTGCTGTAGGCTAAAGTGCGCATGTATAGTCAGCTACACAGCTCAGCTGCTCAGATTGCAGTAACTTACTCCCGTTTCTAAGCTCATAAATCCGTTTAACCTAAATCAAAGTAGTGAACTTTCTAAATTATTTGTGTCATGAGGCTTCAGCTTTGTGGCTTCTTTCATCAGGAATCAGCCTGGGGTTTGTGACACACTGACAGTCACATGTCATGGATGTAAATTCCAACATTAGTTACAGCTTTATTCCCCTGGCATCCTCTGAGCTTAGTGGTGTTGAGGAACCAGCCTAAGATATCTGAGAGTAAACAACTGGGACTGAAATAAGAACTGGAAGCATCTGAGTTAATTTTAATTTAATGTGAGTTCCTGTGTAAACAGGGGCATGTTCTTGTATAGGTAATATAACTTCCATAGCCTAAACAAGTAGGAAATTTTAGAAGTCTGTTTGCTGATGTGAATTTGCATAATGGCCTATGAAGAGTAATGTGACACAGGTAATCTGGAGAAGGCAAAATGTCAAATTTCGAACACTCACTGCGTTTCTAATTAGATATAGAGCTGTAGCAGGCCGCAGCATAAATGGTCTTCTGAGATGCATCTTGTTAGGCTTTCATGTCATAAAGCAATTCGTAATTCAGAAGTCTTTCTCACTCTCCAAGGGTAAAATTACCCTTTCTTGGTTCTTTTAAATATGTGTATACAGTAAAATAAATAAGTTTGATAGAGCTACAAAATGCAAAAGTAGCACATGGTAAACTGTATCTCAACTATTTCAATTTAGTAATTTCACTGTATGTATAATAGAATAAAAAGTGAGGCTTCTGGCAAATTACTTATTGTTTACTTTCTCCAGTGAGACCATTTTAAAACACTCTGCATTTCAGTATGCTTTTATTGTGCAAAGAAATGAAAACTGCATTAGAACTATATCAGATAGGAGTTAAAAACCAGCAGAAGTCAGTTTTTCTTCTCTAAAGACCCATTCAAGGTGATAACAATGCATACAGGATGCTCCGTTATATTTTAGAGTCTACAAAATATGAAATTACAAAACAGAATGTGTTTACCTGATTTATTCTGGCTTATCTATCTTATTTATCTTTGGCTTTGCTGGAGTCTCTATATGATTTAGAAATGCTCCAGAATAAAGCCATAGAGTGGTTCAGTAGAGGTGTGGAAACATCATATAAGCTGTCAGTTTGTTTTCACTCTTTCTGGATCTTTCTCCTTCAGTAAGATTTCATTTCCACAAGCTGGTCTAGGTATTGTAGGTCACTGTCTGCATTGTGAAGGCTGCTTTTCCATATAACAGGGAAGGCACAATCTCAAATTGTCTAAGGTTGAATAAGAAAACTCTCTGAATACAAGGGCATCAGTAATTCAATAATCATCTGTATTCCCATCTCTCATACATGTTGATATAAACTAGTTTTGAGTCTAAGCTTGGTGTAACCTTAGATACTTTTCTGTGGTTTCTCTGGTATTATAATAGAGACTTTAGGGCTTCCTTAGCAAAACAAGACAGGGAGGGGAATAAAAGTAACCTGGGAGTTTTGTTTGTTTTGATCCCTTATCTCTTCTCCAGAGAGATGTCTTTGCAGTGCTGGGCTTTTGTATGTGATGGTTATTGCACTTGACTTGTTTATAATTTATGTGTGAGGATACTGTTCTCTTTTAATGAATGTCTAGGAAAAAAAGTTAATTACTTAAGTGCACAGTCTTTTTAATAAGGAGATGTTTTCTCATGCATTACGCTGCTTTCTAAAGATGTCTTTGAAGCTGAACACAGTAGATTTCGAGTCTACAATGCTCTGCAAAACAAAGACCTAACATCATCTTGGGACTTCAGGAGACATCAGTCTGGAGTTACGCTTGGAGTCCTCCTGAGTAGTAGCATACACTTCGTATACTTCGTGTGCTGTTACTTGCATAACAATATTTCTTTTTGCTTATTCACTATGCAGCCACTTCTCTCCTAATGATTTTAGGCTGCTTTCAAGTCAGTTCACCACTGTCGCAGGTGCGAGTGTTGCAGATGGGAGGATGAATAGAAGTCCTAACTTCAAGCCCTCGGAGAAAAGGCTGACTGAGGGTGGGCTCCGTGGACTGAACGGGGCCATGTGTGGTCCCAAGCTTGGCATTGCTCTTGGGGCAGCTGAGACTGTTGCAAGTGAAATCTCTGCTGACTTGGGTGACGTAGGAAGAGCACTGAGTTAGGTAGTGAGAAGAGAATCTGCAGCATAAAAACTTACAATGCCTCGAGGGTAATGCTGCAGCTGGAAGCACTTGTCAGCCCTGCCACATCCGGTGTCACCCTTGGACATCAGAGGGATGCCCACACTCGCCTTCCTGCAGCTCCTCGTGTGCAGGGAAGTGCCAGGCCCAAGATGCTGTTCAGCTGTCCTGGTGCTTCTAACATCATGGATTGCCCCGTGGTAGCTGTAGGCAGGGATGTGAGTGGCCAAAGCCACTCACCTGCCACAAGGTAGTGTGATTAAAGGAATGCTGAAATGGCAACTACTGCATTGACCTGGGTGTTTCCAAAGAAAGTGCGTTCATAAGGACGCAGCAGGAGTAAGGAAGACTTGGCAGTTATTGTTTGAGTGCATTGTGGGGTGTTCATTATTGTTTCTTCATCAGCACTGGATGGTGAGTGTCTTGTGCTGTTGGCTTCTGCTCCCTGCTGTTCCAGAGGATGGATGAATGTTCTGGGCAAGGCAAAGACTGGGGGAGGGTTGATAGGCAAATAGTTTTCTTGCTACAACAGGTGAGTTCACTACAGGAAAGTGGAAAGGTGGAGGGTGAATCTTACTGTTCTACTCTGTAGTTTGAATCTACCTGATTTGGTTCCTAATGCAAACAGAAAAGAGACTCTGATAGACTTCGAAGAAAAATTAAAGGCAGATTTGCCCCATTTGAGTAAACCAAAATTACAGCAAATAGGAACTATTCCACAATCTGTGACTTCGTTGTATCATTTGCAATTACTTTGACATGATAAATTCCTTAATTGATAATTGACTGTGCAGCAAATTACTATTAAAATAATAAACCTCAGTGATACTGCTGTGCCACTCAACAGAAAAAACAGAAAGTACTTGTCCACTGGAAGAGATTCATTCCTTAAACGGAGAGGAAGGGGTTTCATCAGCAATTATTCTCTTTACAGGAATAGTTTGGTATTGATAGTTTCATTTCAGTAAACTATATTTTGACTTATCTGCGGGCACAGCTGCCGTTTCTCCACTGATGGTGGCAGAGTAACTGGATGTAAAACCTTGAGGTTATGACCTGATGTGTATACATGGTTGGATGTAGATATATCTTGCCTAAACATCTATCTGTATTTCCATCTAGGAATATCTGCATAGGCATAATAATACAGTTTGTAAAGCTCATTAAAAGTTTGGAGGCATTCAGAAGTACTCAATTTTACATTAGTTAAACAATCAGCAAAGATTCCCAGTAATGATCAGAAGAACTGGGAAAAATAATATTTCCATCATTGTTTCTCTGTGATCATAAAGATATGAAGATAAAAACCATAATGCCTACCTGTAATCTTACCTATCCAATCTTGTTTAAGGTGTGGCTTACTTGTGAAGTGGCTTTTTTATGTTGGCTGGAGGTTTATTGTTTTGGCTTTTTTTTTTGCTGGAGAACTACAGAAACAGTTTTCACCACCCAGCTGGAGCCAGACTGTTGGAGGTTTTTTTCTGAAGCGACTTCTTCTTTGACTGTTGGTTAAGAAATGTGAGTTTTAAATAGGTGATAATGTAAACAGAATGAGAACCAAAAGTTTAAATAATCTATCTTAGTAAGAGAACTTCTCCTTTCAGTTTTTATGGCCTCTGGTACTTTCTTGGTGGTTTTCCAGAAAACCTTGCCAAAAGAAGATCTAATGAAACAGTGCAGACTGATATCCACTACTTGTGGCAACATTGTTTTTGACTGCAGTTTTTTCAATTTACAGTTTTACTCCATATTTTTGAGGTGTACAAGGCATTATTAAAAAAGAACAGCTGACGACAACAAAACTCCAAATGAAAAGCCAAATGTTTTCCACTCCTTTCGTATTCATAATGTGCTCAAAGAACTGAATCACAGAACGTGGGACTTGGCAGCAGTGGAAACCTGTGTTTTATGTGTTAGCACTCTCTTTCCAGACCTCAGTGTTTCTTAGGAGTGCCTCTGTCAAATTATTTCATACAGTTCTTTTTACTTTTCTTTACTTTTTTCTTTAAATCAGCTTTCTGGCTGGTTGCGTTGTTACTGGAAGTTGCTGTTGCTGCCATGGGTGATTCTGAGGCATCTTTTCAAGAAAACAGTGTGTAAATGTGGTTTTTTGAGTAAAAATGAGTACTTTGCCTGTACATTTTGGGAATCTGCCTGTGCTGTCTGTCTCTGTGAGTTTCTTCTTCAGTGGTAGGCCTGTGCAGTGGAAGTTTGAATTAAAGATAATTGACGGTGGAAATTATGTACTTTTTCCTGTGAGCTGACATGCCCTTGCACTGAAAATGTTTACAATGGTGAGAACTCATTTGCTCTTCCTAAGCTTTAGCCAAATGTTTGACTTGTCATAATTTAACTGTGATATAAAGCAAACTGAGGTTTTTAATGCCAGCATCAGAAGGAGTTACCAAGAGCCAGTTTTCACAAATTCGGTTTTAGTCATTATGACTGGGTTGAGTCATTTAATCTGATGCAAAGAAAACAGAAAAGATGTCGAAGCACACAGGTGTCAGTTCACTCTTCCACTTTTCATGTTCCAGAGAAAAACTTTCCAATCAGGAGGACATTTTTAAGCTGTCCGCAGTATAACTTGTAACTTCATGAAGATGCTGTAGCGTTTCCCAAACATGAAGAATTCAGGACTTTGTTAATGGGGGAAAAAATATGTCCTTTTAGAGTCCATTGAACGAAAGGTGTCTCCACCCTGAGTTCGTAGAGTAGCATGAAGAAGGTAGGATTGATCAAATAACCTGGCACATCCAGAGTTAAGTCTGATTCTTTCCTTTGTCACATCGCAGTTTGTATCAGCAGAGGAACTCAGGTCATGGACAATGACCATAGTATAGGTGGTAGGATGTACTCTCACAGGAGCACAAGGAACAGTAAACTGCATAACAAGTATTTACTTGTCCACAGTAGCCTGCCATCACCGGTACCCAGAGTATTCAGGAGAAACCCACCTGTTTCCCCAGTCTTTTGAAAATGTTGGATATACATGGAGGTAATTTTTGGAGAGGGATGAGAGCCTAAATGAGTTGTGGCTTGTTGGCTCGTATTTTAAGAGGTTTTTTTTTTAACTGAGACTTTTTCTTTTTTTAAGATCTCAGTTTGTTAGATGATATAAAGGGTCCAGCTTTGTGAGTTGTGTTGCATTGTGAACGGGCATCAGAAGATAAAGACAAAGGACCACTCAGTATTTCAGAGATGGAGGTTTCTGAGTTACTGCTTAATGAACGGTGTGTGTTTGCGTTCACATACCCATGAAATTCACCCATTCTGAGAGGGCTTCATTAAGAGCCCAGCATTTAATAAGCAAGGATCCACAGCCATGTTTGAGAGGGTTTTTTGTGTTCCAAAGTACCCCTCCACTTAAAATCGCTTTAAAAAGAAAAGAAAAACCTTCGCCTGCTTCCTGTGGAGGTTTCAGTGCAAACCTGGACTACTCATAGAAGGAACTGTCTCAGCTGATTTTAAGTGTTTGATTCTTCAGTGGGCTGACCAGTCTCTTGCAGTGAGATCCTTTGTGTCAACACTTAAGGCTTTTGAAAGACCCATGTATCCCAGAGATTGCTGCCAAATTAATGCATCCTATAGCAGTTCTAGAGTATTTAAAAGGCCTGCAAACCGTGGCAAACTGAGTAAGTTATTTTAAAATTTGAATCGGAAAGTCCTGTCCAAACTTACCAAAGTCTTTGGGCATCTTTGCTGTTTCCAGTAAGTTTTTGTGAGCAAATCATGTGGGGTTGTCTGTCCAGTTGCTTACCATCATGGACCTGACCTGAACTCTCAGGGAACCCTTGTTTGTGTTTGGACTGTTGAGCCTAGAACATCAGACTTCTCAACTGGCCTGTCTGCTGAAGACCTCTGAGGGTGTCAAACATCTGGATTTTAGATTTTTTTCGTTAGATGCCAGGTCCTCTTATATTCTTAAATGACACACATTACTTGACAAGGAAACACCTACTATTGCTGTCTTGCTCACTGGAGTTTTTTTAGGGCTTGCCTCAGAATCACCGTGACTTCATGTTCTTCCCCCTACTGAAAAACAAGCTTTTTAAAAAATTAGAATATGAAGGAAAGCTTGGACTAAATTAGACTCACACTTCCAAACACAATGAAAATACCATGTAATGTTTAAATATCATGATTTTTAAATTATTTTTCAGTGGGGAAGAGAGGCTTGCAAACTTGGGTTTGTAGTATTGGGTAGCTTCCTGAAAGAAAATATGAGGGGTTGAGAAAAACAAGCTGTGGTACCTGTTTTCCAGATACCAGTATTTCCAGCTCTTCTGCATTTGGAATTGCTGGCAAATATGGTAGCATGGTTGTAATCTTAGGTTACCACAGGTCAAATGAAATAGTGTCATCATTCTCATGGATCATACAGGCAGAATAAATCAGACCCTGAGGTGTTTACTTGTGCTCTAAAGCACAAAGAAATATCTGGGAGACAGCAGGCTGGCTGACCTCAGCTCAGTCATTGGTAGGACTGCAGCACTGGTCCTCATGGCAGCCATTTCTAGGCACATGAAGGACAAGAAGGGGACATGCACAGCCTAACATGAACTTACCATGGGCAAATCATTCCTCACTGTGAAGAAGTGATAGAAACAAAATGCTGTGGACAAGGGGAGAGGAGAGGACTTGTTTACTTTGATGATACCAAGGCTTTTGACACTTCATTTAGCATCCCTGGAGCCAAACTGAATTCCAACTGGCTGGATTGTTAGATAGATTGCACAGTTTGAAAAATTGGCTGAGCTGGTGGTTCATCATTGAACTGGCAGAGAGTTACTGGTGGTATTTCTTGGGGACTGATACTGGTGCCAATGTTTAATATTTTCATTATTGATACAAATGACTGGTTGGAGTGCACCCTCAGGAAATCAAAGGTTACACCAAATTGGTGAAGTACTGGATATACAGGAGCTGCCATTCAAAGGGACTTGAGAAAGTTGGAGGGGGCTAACAGGAACCCGGGAAGATTAACAGAAAGAAGGGCAGAAAACAGCTTTGCAGAGAAGACCTGGTGATCCTGACAGCCAGTAAGTTTACTAGACCTCGACAGCAAGACCTTATAGCCACAAAAGCAAACTTTTGGCTGGACTGTGTGAGCAGGAGTGTAGGCAGCAGGTTGAAAGGAGAGTTTTCCTGATATTCACCTCTGAGACTGAACACTCGTGCAGGGAGACTGGAGGGAGCACAGGTGAGGACCACTGGGGTGGCTCGGTTTGGAGCACATGACATACAAGGAGAGGCTGCGAGAGCTGCAGGGAGGCTCCAGTTGACTCCAACTGTCTACAGGACAATTACGAAGAAGAGGGAGCTAAACTCCTCTTAGAGGTGCTCAGTGAAAGGATAGGGAGGAGGTGACAGTCACTAGGTGCAGCTGGGGAAATTCTGGTTGAGCGTAAGGAAAAATTTCCTCCGTTGTGAGAGTGGTTGAGCAGGTGCCAGAAGAGGTGGTAGGTTCTTGATCCCTGGGCAGGCTCCTGAGCAGCGTGATCCAGCTTTGAAGCTAGTCCTGCCTTGAGCAGGACTAGAGACCCCCAGGTGCTATGAATTTCTTATTTAATATTTCCCTTTTCATGATATAATGGTTCGTTAGTGCATGAAAATTAATAATTATACTCTCTAGTTTTAAGGGGAATGAAGCAAAAATATTTGCCCAAAATCCTTCACATGCAGCTCATGTCACATTTTTAGCTTTGGATCTTTTGAAGTGGACATTGCTGAATCATGTGATTGTCTTTCCATGAATTAGAAATAAGCCAAGTCTCTTTCTTCTTAAAAGGGACTGTTATGTTCAGCAGAACTCGAGGTGGTGATGCATTTTTGCAGTGTTAGTGAGCATGCATATGGCTTGAGAATGGGAGCATTGTCTACAGCCCTGCTTACTTTTGGTGGCTTAGTTCAAAGCTTGTTTGGGAGAGAGGTTGTTAGGGAAAAACTCTGAAACGTCTTACTCCATAAAGCTACCCTGGCAGTGAACAGATTTTTTTGGTAGCTTGTTTTCTTCCAGGAATTTGAAATCTTTCCTACTCATGATCCGTTGGGCGTCAGGAGAATGTGGCTATAATGCTACAGTGAATTGCCATCTATGGAAGATGAGTCTATTTAGTTACACACTTATGGACATTGTTTGCCATTATACAGGATTTTCTAACTCATGCTGGTTTATATATAGCTCTCAATTAAAGCAATTTTTAAAATTATGTTATGAAAGTAAATTTTTTTTTCTCAATTTTGTAAGGTGTGTGTGTTTGACCTTTAGACCTTTTCCATCGAATGAAGTACTTTAAACCTCCATGCAGAATTTTTGCTTGCATATCACCTGCAAAAAAAGCAATAGACTTAGGCTTGGTGTCGTGTGGCATTCTGGGGGAACTGCTTTGCTAACCTGGCTCAGATCATTTTAGTGTGGGGGCTCTTAGAGAGGGCCCATCTGAGGGAATACACAAAATACTCTTATCCTAAAGAGAACTAGCAGACATGTAGGCCAAAACTTCCCTTCCTTTTTAATGGATTACCTGAATAGTTGAGTGCAACAATTTAGGCAATGAGCTAATGGAACTGTGGGACTTTAAATTACATTTATTATTTGAATAGATGTTTAAAGGGGAGTTTAATGTTCTGAGTAGCTGAGGCTGCCTTATTGAGGCTGTATGTGGAATAAGATAACATTCTACCTTCTGAGGAATTTTTTTAGTAACATTGTTTATTTTCTCTTATCTGTGTGTTACATATTTTTTTTACTCTTTCTGGCATTGTGTATGCCCTATTCTTGTATTCAGGGGCAGCTTTGTGATTTCCTGCATCTCCAGATCTTTGCATTGCTTTTTATATAATCGCCCAGAGGTAGTTTTAGTATCCTATAGGATTCCCAGGACCTGTACACGGATTATTACACTGAGGATGTTGGATAAACCCCAAATCAGATAGGCAGGTTTCATGGTGTGTTTAAGGGCTTGAATGCATTACTAATGGGAGACAGCACTCAGGTCCAAAACGAGGTGCTTACGGTTTTGTCCACTGCAGTGTTTTGTCGGCACAAGCTGTTCAGGTTGCCCAGCAAACTCCTTGCTGCCTGTGTCCTGGTGGGATGATGCATCCAGCTGGATGAGGCTGTGCCACACACGGGACGCTCACCCCTGGGAGAGGATGGCACGGGCTGTTTGGGGCATGGGCAGCACCGTGGGCTGCACAGGGGCATGTGCTGCACTTCCACTTCATCGTCCGAGTTCTGCAGCTCCGTGGAGGCCTAATGGAGGTGGATCCTAAGTGTGCCTCGCTGGGCATATGTAATGTCTCTCTGATTACCCATGTAGCAAGCACACAGAAAGATTGCTGAATGTGGAAGTTTTCTTTTCTGTTTCTTCACCTTCTGGAATTGAGAGACAGCAGAAGAGAACAGGGGCTGGGATCAGAGTTACAAGTTCCCTTCCCAGTTTGACCATGAATTTGTTTCTGACTTTTTTTCGAGATTTTTGACCTCTCTCAGACTCTTTCCTAACTGCAAATATTAGGAAGATAGCAATGCTCCCACCTTTATTAAAGTGCTTTGAAATCAAGCCAGAATGAGTAAGAGCTAAGCACTTTTATAACTTTTTTCCCCCAGAGAATGTGATTCTGCCAGAGCAAGGTAGCTAACAAGTCTTTCAGTAGAAAAATACTAAAGATGATATTTGGTAATGGTGTGTTCTTAACTTTGGCTCTGTCTCAAACTCTGTGTTCTAATACTTTTCTATAGGCATAGATAGGCACAAAATTATATGCATATTACTGTAGCTCTCTGAAAGTATGCTATAGAAATAGAACCATCTTCCTTTTAGGCTCTGAGAGATTCATTGTGAGGAAGCCCAGGTATTTTCATTGGTTGGTTGGTTACCAGGCACAGACTTCCATATCTGTGTCTAGTAATTTCCAGATGGAGCTGGAAGTACATATGTGTCTTTCCATGCACATTAAATTCAGGATATGATATGCTCTGCATGTTTCACAGAGGTTGTCTGTGTGGTACGGACTGTAGGTTTGATGCTTTCTTGGGCACGCTGTTGCATGTGCACATTTGGCCATTTTTTGGGATACCTAGTGTGAGCCCAATTCCTGATACTTGGAGGATAAGAGGATATTTGAGATGGGACACACAAGACAGGAAGTAATTGTTCCCATTATGAGGCTAATATGTTAGGTGACCAAACCTAGCTGAGTATCAAAGTTTTGGGCCTGCGTAAGATCACAGGTTGGGATGAGTGTAAAACAGAAACCTCTTGATATGGCACTGTGGATTTTTAGGTTTATTCCATGTGAGGAATGTTTAGAAGATGCTTTATTCGCCAGGATTTTCTCATTATGTTCAGTTGAGGCCCTAATTATTTACAAACTTTTAACAAGCAGAGTTTTCTCATGGTAAGTCATTAAGTTGTACCGAAAACCTTCTAAATAATGAACTGACATTTATGCCTTGTTTTGTTTCTCTGCATAAGATGGATAATTTTTTTCCCATTTTTCTTTTAATTCCTTAGTCTTGAAATCATCTGTTTTCTGGCCCAAATTTAGTTAAACAAAATGCTTAAACTTAGGTTTAATTTAAGCATCTACTTACCATTGCAGGGTCAAGAGTCACAAAATAAAATAATAATAAGTAATAGAAGAAAGTTTTGAAAAATTTTAAAAACATGGAGTTTCCTTTAAATACCAAATTGTAATAAAAAGGAAAATAACCACTAGATGGCACTTGAAAGTTGTGTACTGAGAGTACATCTGCTTTCAAAACCATTACAAATTTTGATAGACCCAAAGGTTTTTATGTAGATCTACATAGTTCTGAGAGAGGGTGGTGGTTCCAAAAACACAATTAAAGTTCATTTAGCTGTGTCTCCTTCTGTGATCAAATTAAACCACTGCACTAAGAAATCTAGTCTGCATTAAAAACCCATTCCTGATGCTTAAAATGCTGCCTTTAGAAAGAAGATTTGTAACTGGTTAGTGTGTGCAGTGTAGTTTGGCTTCCACTTACTTTAGGTTGGAAAAGACACTGAAGATCATTGAGTCCAACCATTGACATTGCACTTGCCAAGTGCACCCCCAAGCCATGTCCCTCAGTGCCATACCTGCATGTATTCTAAAAGACCTCCTGGGATGGTGACTCAACCAGGTCCCTCGACAGCCTGTCCCTATGCTTGACTACCCTTCTGGTGGGAAAATATTTTCTTCTATCCAATCTAAACCTCCCCTGTGCATCTTGAGGCCATCTTGTTACTTGGGAGAAGAGATTTATACCTTCTTTTTTTTTTTTTTTTTTTTTTAAGCAAAATTTTGCTCTGCCTTGGCATTTTTGTTTACCCTTTAGGTTACCCTGGTTTGAGTTACAATATATTTTGGCAAATTGTTGATGCTTTAATATGGTCAATAGCTTGGAAATTAACCCAGAGTCTGGTAGGGAAGGGTTCAGACAGGGAACAGACACCCAAGGGTTCACTTTGCACTAATTTTTGGCTTTAAACTCTTTATCTCTTAGTAGGGGGAGAGGATGGGAGATGATTGTGACTATTTGATTCTGCAGAAAATGTTTTAGTAGCTAGGAATTCATTATCAAGTCAGTTTCTGTTAGTGAACATTGCTCAAGGCCATTTTATTTGAAATTTTTGTGTTCCATTCTTATTGCTGTTTCTGAGATGCATAAGAGTTACGTTACCATGATTTATGAGTTTTATATTGAAGATGTGCAAAGCTGAGTAAATACTGTCTGTAGCCATTAATTTGGTGGATCTTCCATAGGAGCAGTGGGTAGTAGCTGTTTGAGGGGACGTTTAGGCAAACTGCCTTGGCCTATTGCACTTGGGTTGCAAAGGGCAGAAGGAAATGAAGTATAATACTGGGTTGTGCAAGGATATTTTATGGCCTATTAAATATGTATTAAGGGAGTAGTTCTTTCATTTGCTCATACAGCTGTATATGGTTCCCCTGACACTGGTAGTAATTATAAGTGAATTTTATTATGAAACCTTCTTTATGCACGTGGTAAACCTTAGAATGGAGTACAGTAGCGATGGACACAGCTGCATTGTCCGGCTTTGCAGAACTCGCCAGGCCACAATCAACAAGAGGTGAAAAGGAGAGTCGAACAATTTTCCCATTCAGCTGTGCTCACCCTGCAGTGTCTGCTGCAGGAACATCTCTTTTGTGCTGCTCTGTGCTATGCAAAAGCACTCAGCTGTGTTTCTGCTGTGACTAGACCCTACAGCAGTCTACTAATTAGTAGCCTACTGCCTACTAATCGAAGATAAAAATGGAGTTTTTGGGAGTGGCAAGTCAAGAATATTGATTTATCCTCCCCCCCCCCATTCAGAGGGTCTCATCCTCTGAAGGCTGTGAGCAGAACTCTGGGCCATCCTTGTTCACATACAATTCCAGTTTGAGTTCTTATCCAATAGGCCTTTCAGTGAGGAAGCTGTTGCTGAACTGCAGATGCCCTCCTGGGAATGATCTGATGGGAGTGCCCATGCACTGAACATTAAGCATTTCCTGTGGCCATCTCACCTGTGAGCTCACCGGCTCTAGGGCTCTTTATACTGAGATTAACTGTTTAGTGACTTGCAAAAGCTAGAGGGAACTCCTGGTGATCCTGTTGACACATCACAAAGATTTTCATTTTGCGACATTAAAATAATAGCAAAAAAGCAGGACTTGACAGCTGTCTTTCTAGAAAAACTCAGGTAGTCTAGCTCACACAGGAGCACAAAGCATATTTTTCAGGGTATGCTTTCTCATGTCTATCTTTCTAAAAGTCCTTGGTTTTTTGGATTGTGCTGCTGCAGTGGTCTGCGATGCTCTGCAGACAAGCACTCATCTCTTGTCTGAGAGGTGGTTGCATTTCACAGTCTACCCTATGTTCGGTAAGGAAAAGTGTTCTGTTGATAAATTGTTCTGGTGTCAGCAGAGGGCTTTTGTAGCGGGTGTTGTCATTATCCCTCTCTCCGTGGGAGGAAGCATCGTGAAGTAGGTTGGGCTCTGCCTCCTCTGTGTTTTGAATTTCTGGCATTTTATTCTCCTCACCTTCCTGGGTTTCTTGGTGCTCTCTCCTGTTGCGGTAGCAGATGTAGAAGTAAAACGAAATGTGCTTTGAAGCAGAAGGATGTCAGAGTTTTCAGGTTGTGTGGGTTACATCTCCTTCACCTTGGAGCAGAGACAGGTTTGACAGTGCAGAGGTCCCAGTGCATCCGTCCCCTGAGTGAGTGACCTCACCTACGTGTGCAGGGGGCTCTGCTCCCTGTGTGTGGCTCCTTTGTGTTAGCACTACACAGACCATGCAGCAAGGAAACCCCCCAGCCTGCTCTTCAGGGGCTCCAGGAAAAGAAAAACCTTAGGCTAATAATCCAGGTGGGTTTTTCCTGGAGATGCACAAGGCTATGGGCAGACCTGATGTGGTGGTTGTTTGGCATGTGGGGTGGTTAACACCTGGTGTCCAGAAAGGCAGCTCTCACCCTAACAAACGCTTGTCTTCTGCACTTTACAACCCAGAGATTTTGGCTAGTGGAGTGTGTCAGCGGAGTCTTATTTGGTGAAGTAAGTGTAGCTGTAGCCTGTGACTTGCTGTGTTCTTGGTTTCGTTGTTTCTGCTTCTGTAGCTGCTGAAGGCTGAAATGAATCCTGCAATAGCAAATGTTCTACTGTAAGTTAAATTCAAGGCAAATAAAAGGCCTGGTTTAGTTAAGACCTGTGTCTTCATTCAACTGCTTTTTTTCCAAGTGATTCTGTAGGCTCCTATCTGGAGATATTAATGTTTCTGCTTGAATAAAGATGTTAGTGATTTACACCCCCAGACCTGTTTCTGCATGGCAGACTCTTCCATCAGAGTTGCACAATGCAGCACAAGGGAGATGAGCAGCTTTCCTCTCAATCTGCACCAGCACATCACTTCACAGACGAAATTGCACACCGACCATTTAGGTGTATTGGCTGGTATTTTATTTCTGTGGTGTGTGCTTCTTGTTGCTGGGAATGTGTCTTAAGTTTACTTTTAAAAGGGTGACTCTTAGGTGCAAACTTCCCTCCCTTAAACCTACTCCCACCCTAGGGCTGCTGGTTTGGAACCCTCTGGGCTGCCAGGGCCTGGAGCTAGTTTGGAAGCAATCATCTCCAGCCCCTTTACCTGCTGCCCAGGCTCGGTTCTGCTCTGCATCTTCCCTGTCCTCCAGCACCGAGCGTGCAGAGAGCTTGCTCTGGGGAAGTCTCCCCCTTGGCTTTCCTCTTGTCCCATGAAGAGCTCCTGTGAGGGCATTGCTCAACAGAGCTGCCAAATTCATGGTTTTTCCTCTTAGCACAGTAGGTATTTGCTGCCCTTTCCCTCTTTCTGAAACGCTGAGTGGTGGCTTTATGTGACTGCAGAGATGGCACTTTGGTGCAGGAGCCCTAAGACAGCCAACATGCCCAGCCCCTCGCCCACAGGTTAGTGGGATGGGAGCAATGCCTGGCTGGACAGTGGGACCTGTACCCCCTGTGCCCTGGGAGCAGCAGCAGCCACTGGGCACACACCCGTACTCCCTTGCTGTGCCCCGCGCTCTGCCAGCCCGGGGGCAGCAGGCTGGGATGTTGCCCTCCCCCAGGCTGCCCCACAGCCTCTGCCCATCCACGCCTCCCTGGCTGCCTGGCCATGGCACAGATGCTGGCTCAGCACCCCAGGCTCTCCTTTTCAGCCCCCCTTTATCCTGCCTGGGTACCAATGCCATGGTGCAGTTACCAGCTGTTTTGCCACAGCCCCTGCAGGTTCACTGTTGACACTGAGTAGCAACAATGTTTTTTGATGCCACCTCCTCATTTGCCTTGACCTGGGCTCCCTCCTGCTCCGGAATTGCAGGTGTGTTTCCCATACCCCTTCCTTTTCTGAACTTAATGCTCACCTTAATACTCGCTGAGTAGGTGTTTGGGTTGTGTATGTGTGTTGTTTCTGAGTGGACTCACTGCTTTGTTTTGATGTGGAAGTGATATGTTTCTGCCCAACAGAAACTGCATTGCCCAAACGGGGCAAACGTTTCCTGTGGGGTTGGTGGCTTGCCGTTTAATCTACAAGTTTCATTAAAAGCTTGCCCCAAAATAGAGCCAGAACTGTTGTGCCTGGCCTCAGCAAGTCCATTTGGAAAGTTCAGTCACTTTATTTTTTTTAAATTAATAATTAGTGTATGAAGTCCTGACTTTTTTTGAGAGATTAGGTCTATCTAGGAGAAAGCATAGTAGAAAATAAAAGTTTGACACGGCTTCCTAAACCATTTTTCACTTTGGAAAGGCTATTTTTGCAACTGTGGTAGTTGGTACCTTCCAGCACTGATTTAGGATACTGCTCACAGCAAACACTTGCTGGCAGACAAACCATGATGCACTCTTAACTTGGTTTTTCGGGAGATAACATAGGACTTCAAGTTGGGTCACATACCCAATTTCAGGCAGAGTGTTGGTTGAAATACTGGCATGGCTGAGTAAAGTCACGAAAGTGGGTTTGTTCTCTGGCAGGGGCATAAGGAAAACCCAATAGATAGTCAAGATGTATACACTGAGATTTGGTGTGTTTTGTTTGGGTTTTTTTTTCAGTTTCTGTATCAGTTTATTCATGCACTGTAATGATAAAGATCTAGTTTGTGAGTGTCTTTTGAGGACAATTTGGTAGTGGGCAGGGTTTGTCTGTCTTTCCCTTGTTTTAATGAGGACGTCCCTAAACCCTGAAGAATTGCCTACAAATTAAAATACTATTTTAACGTATTTCTTCGTGTTGTCTTCTATAAATGAAGAGGAGAAAAAAGATAACCAGAAAGAAAATCAAGAAATCATTATTAAAATCGGTTATCATGAAAAGATTTTGCAGTAGATTACATATCTCCTCATGACTTCGCAAGCTTTATTGCTTTTATGCTCAAGTCTCATGGGAAGATTCACATTCATTTAGTAACTTTTAAAACACAGTTTTCTGGAATGGTGACGCATCTGGGCAGAGTATTCCTTGCACAGATTAGGCAAGTTTTTTCTGTGTATTGAATGCATGAGGTTTTTCTGTTGAGTGTGAGCTTTCCTTGTGCCATCCTGTGCACTTGCTATCTCTGTGGTTTCCATTCTAAAAAGCAGATTTGGAGCAAGCTAGCATCTGAAATGCCCTTACAGCCATTCTTACTGCTAGCTCTGCACTATTAACTACGACAGTATTAAACAAAAGCAAACATAAATGATATGCACATAAAAAAGTGAACACTAGTAAAAAATTTATCCCCCCCTCCTTTTTTTTTATGTTAAAATATCCTGATACCACGCTAACAGTGACTACGGTTGTTCAACATAAAGTTTTGTACTAGACAAAACCTCACTGATATCTTTGCATTAAAAAAATCCCAAAGAAAATCTTACTTCTTGTGCATGTGTGAATGAATAGAGGAAGAGCAGAGGTGAAGTTGAAACTCTGTTGACTTGTATTACGTGTTGCTTTTATTCCTTTTTGGTAGGTATGAAAGGGACACTTAAAAAAACCCCAAACCAAAACAACAAAACCCCAACATTAAAAAAAGTGCTGTTGACATTCTTTTTATGATGCTGAAGTTTAATTTTATGTATTAGAGAATAAAAAAAAAACAAGCAACTCAGATCTGAGTTTGGGAATAAGGAACAATTTAAAATCCTTTATGAAGATGGAAGAGTGTGTCATTAAAAATTAACTAAGACTTGTGGCTGTGTTGCTAAGTGTTTCTTGTGCTGACAGTCTATCCCAAACCTCCGCTAGCAAACAGGACCCCATTGAGTCTCAGCATGTCCCCCATTAAACCATCACATCTCCGAAAATTAGAAAGCTCATTAATGGCTTTCTGCTGTGAAACAATAAAGAGTATTTTCACTGACTGGTCAGCAATTAGTGCCAACTAGTTTTTTTCATACATTATAGAAATATTCTGGTTCGGTTATTCCAGAGCTAAAAGAAATTTGTTAAAAAAAAAAAAAACACTTTGTTTGTGTAGGTGTATTTCACAGCCAGCAATCTCCTTTTATTTTTATTTGAAAATTAAAATACCTCTTCAGTTCACTAGACCTGTGAGAACATGAACTCATTTTCCAACCTCCTGCTTCGTTGAAAAAGCTCGGGTCACTGACTCAGTAGCCCCCACAACACCAAGCTATTAGTATCATAGTTCAGTTCTCTATTCTCTCTTTGATATTTGGTTTTATGAAGTAGTAGAGAATTTAGATAGTGTAAAACAGAGCAGAAAGTGTGGGAAATCCGCTTGGAACTCTCCCTTTGCTCATTTGTACCACTAATCTTCACCGAGTCAGCCGAGGGCCCAACTGGGCTCCAGGAAATGTGCTTTTAAGGTAACAGGAAAGCAGAAATTCATTTCCACTGTCTTCATGGAAATGAGTGTTGCTGAAGTTCAGATGGTGTTCCATGGAGAACCTTCCAACAGGGCTTATACCACAGTCACAGTTCACATCTCTGGGGTTCTGCTTTTGCAGGTCTTGGATTTCTTTCTAGCCTGTATTACATGTGCCCTTCAGTGCTTTGTTGTTTTTGAAGACCTTTATAAGGATTTTGGTGTTTGTGGATGTAGTTTGGGGAATGCCTGGTGAGCACACCTTGTTCTGCACAAGCAGCATTTTCAGTGACAAATCAACAGTGGAGTGAGATGGTCCCAAAATTAGTATTGCAGAAGTTGCTCACCTGTGTATATAAGGTTTTATAAATAACAGAGTAAGCTAGGAGGAAAACAAAACTTAGTGCTACCAAACGTAATCAAACACTGTTAATGAACACTTAATAAATGAAGACTTGCATACAGCTGTGTAATTGAAATAGAGACATACGCAGTAAAAAGCTAAACAATCAAATCTTCTCCCCTGCTCCACCATTCAGCTCTTTTCTTAAGAAATCTTAATTTTTTTTTATTCTGAAGCTCTGTTAGATATACATATTTATAAGGCATATAAGAAAACTGTGATTCCTTTATTAATGTTTCCAGGACCAGAAAGGAAATAAGACAGCCAGAATAAAAAAAAAAAAACAAAACAACTTTATCTTTTTTTTACTGATGTAATATTTCTGTAATATTTCTGTTTGGTCTGTATCTGCACAAAAGTAGGTGTAGAATGTCACCCTGAAGGTATCTCTTGCTGTCAGTGCATCGTGAATGTCAGCTGTGACAGGTATCCTCTGGTGATGTTATAAAGCATATGTGGCTTATTTTAAGCAAAACTGTCCATACTTTTTGTCTTGTCTTGTTGAAATAGTTCTACTTTCTCTCTAGTGGCTGTCACCTTTTTTGTCATCCTTAAACTGAGAAGTAACTTTTAAAATCTTACTAGATGGTTTTAATGATTTTTACTCTTGCTAACTTCTAAAAGCCATTACTTCTGCCTTAAAAAATACATGATATTTTTACTGATGCTGTAGAAGAAAGTACCTTTTTTTTTTTTTTTTGTGATATGGTTCTTAAATTCCAGTTATTGCATACTTTGCACTTTGGGTGCTGTGCATCTTCTCTACTTTTAAGCCCAAGTCCTGCAAAGATTGCCCATGACTGGTTCTTTGCCTTTCTCTGGAGCTTTTTAATTGCCAAGCGTACTTCAGTTCTTGTAGGGTCCAAGTCGAGCTCTTTCTTCAAATCCTTGCTGGTAGGGATGCTTGCCAGCACTTGGGGATCCCTGAAAGTAAGAGAAGGAGCTGCTATTTTTGCTTACTTCTGTCTGCCAGTTTTCAGTCTCTCATGCAAAACAAGCAACTAACATGCTATTGACAATGTGTCAAGGAAAGAAAAAAAACCCAGATAAATAAATAGAATCTTAAGAGTCAGGTAAATGGATTCCACTGATGTTTTGCCATTCAATAAGTACATAATGCCAGTAAAACTTTCGCTGTGATTTAATCATACATGTATTCGCTTGACCATGGAGTGTCTTGTCTAAGTAGTTACACTACATTTTGTCAGAAGGAAGGAAAGTATCCATGTTAGCCGTATTTTGCATTTGCCTGGATTTGTTTTGGTCTTCTCTCATAATTACATGAGTATGTGAATATCAACAATTATGACAGAAATGACCATAAAGTGGGAGGGTAGTAATATGGAAGATGAAGCAATCTAAAGGAAAGCAAGTACAACGTACTATGTTGGCATCCCTTTTTAAGAGGAAAAGTCCCGTGTGATGTAATAGAGTTAGAACATTTTCCATTATGCCAGTCCTACATTTGACTGAGAAAGGCATCAGCAAAAAGTGAACACCAAAAAAAGTTTCTGAAATATGGATCAAAATTATGAAAATTTGAATAAACCAAAATGCGGAAAAAGGATTTGGAAACACAGATGTATTAAAAAATAGGAGCTGAAATAATTTTGTGTTCATGTTATGAATGACCCCTTATTTTATAGGAAAGAGGAGAGGGCATAGAGGATAGAGTATAGAGCTTGACATACTTAAGGGGTGAGGGACTTCCAGGCCATGCAGTTAAATAAAGTAAACTTTAAAGTCAGTCTATCCTCAGTCCTTCCATCAATGGGGTCAGATCAGAAGGGTTTTTGTTGTTGACCATTGCAGAGATTCACTCCAAAGTGGAAGCAAAGAGTGACTTTGTGTGTTTCTGTAATATATGATGCCTGTATAACATCCAAGGTCTGACTTACTCTGTGTCTTGGCTCTCCTAAATACGTTTGGCTGGTACGGTAACAACCCATCTTCCTTAAAAGCCTCTTTTTTTAGTGAAACTGCTGCTTCAGTGACAAGTAGTAGGGTAAAACAGTTCACAGTTTAAGAAAACAACTTAATGAACATCCCTTGAATTCCTGGAGCTGAGCATACATTTCGATGTTAGCACTAATGTGTGGTGAGCTTTGGTTAATTTATTTTAGGGGTAACTGAGTGTTCAATATCTGCACTTGAAAAATGAAAATTATTTGTGAGCTGGGCTGTAGTGAAGAGGCGTAACATCCTGAGAGATCCTTCAATATTTGCAATGTGACTGGTGCTTAGGGTCTGTGCTGCCTTGCTGAACTGAGCATAGATCATTGGCAGGGCCTCAGGAGTGATGGCAAAGATGTGTAAAAGATACACTGTGGGATCACTTAAGTCTTGTGCTCATCCTTCTAAGGGCAGCAGGCAGAGAGGTGCCAGTTAAAGACAATGCTGTTGTTGAAATAGCCGTGAGATTTCAGCTGAGCTGGGGAGGAACAAGGAGCACTCAAACATTAATTCAGTTTCACACTAACAAGGTAGAAGGTTGCCAGTAATACTCATCTATTTAGGGAGAAGCTTTGTGATTAGCTCACCTACATAAGTCAGTGGTAAGGGCTGGAGTATCTCACTCCGCATCGAACTTGTAGCATATTATCCTGCTCAGAAATAAGCCACATACTTTATTGACTAGAGTAATAGGTAGATCTGTATCTGTTAGCAAACTCTGGATCTCTGAACAAATCACTGCTACCCACAGGAGCTGAAGTTCCTGCTTGAACATTACGTCAGCTTTGTTGATTTGTGTCTGAAAATACCCAAACAAAAGCAAATGGTGGTCCAGCGCTTTAGGAAGAGAGACAGATGGGGAGCATGGTGCAGTGGCGGAGGTTACATGGGATATAAACAATGTCAAACATGCATTTTATGATACTGGATTGCAGCTTGATTTTCCACACTTTAATGTTTTTTTAAAGCCAAAGTTGTTTGTGTATTTGGATCTGCTTTGCAAATCACGGAAGATGATTTAGGTGAAGTGGGTGTGATTAAGTGCTGTATAATACTTGCTGTAACCAACAGGACTGGGCTACAGAAAATGAACAGCGGAGTGGGTGCTGTGAAATCAAAGTTTAAATGTCCTCCAGGTTGAAGTGACATTATGGGGATAGCAACATGTGTAATTAATGGGAAGCTGCTACGAAGTTACAGGACCTCCTACACTGGTAGGGGGCTGCAATCTGCTGACAACTGGGGTGGAGCTAGCAAACCCTAGTATACATCCAGGAAAATGCCATTTTAAAATGTAGGTTAAAATATCTGGACCTATTTCCTTCAGGCTTCAGTTGTTTCTTCCAGCAAGCAGTGTCTGAAGGTCCTTCAGCTTTCTGCACTGTTGGAGTCAGCAGAGGAAGCAGCTGCTTACTCAAGTTCCTGGTTCAAATGAGGGCATATTGCCAAAATGCCAGTGAGTTAGCCAACAAGAAACACACCTGGAAGAGATCAACCAAAACCAGAAACAGTGATCACTAAATGAGTGGGATATGTAGGAGCATGGCTGGAGCTGTGTGGGCTGTATTCACTGTGTGAGATGGTTCTCATGAGACATTTGCCCCAACTGTGGCACCATGGCTTGGGCAGGCAGTGTAAGTGCAGGTGCTTTATGCTGAAACATCAGTGTTGTACCAGGCATCTTCCAGAAAGCAGCATCCTAAAATGGAGTGTGGTCTTGCGGTTTGACCTCTTTCCATGACCTTATTCTGAGAATCAGAAGCAACAGGGGTTCTTCTAGCTTTGCCACGGGGACCAGGACTTAGCCCAGATTCTTTATTCTGCTGGTGAGAAGCCCCTGTGAGAACTTCATCAATTTTTGTTGGCTTTATAAAGATGTAGCTGGCTGTCTAACTGCTCTTCAGGTTCAGTTTGTTTAGATGTTTGTGTTGTTCTCTTGGAAAGCCAGCCATGCCCCTGTCAGGGTTACCATTGATAGTACACAGTACAAACAGAAGGCTATGGGGGACCAGACTGTATGCCAGCAAATGCTGGCTTGCTGTGGGCTTCAGTGCTTGGATATGATGTGCTGGGTTTATTTATTTATATATTTATTTATATATTTATTTGCCCCTTATTTGGGTAGCAGATCTCTGAAGTCAATCCTTAAATTTGTAGTTGGGATGTGTTAAGCTTGTATTTTTACTAAGAAGTAGTTCTGAGGTATATTTTAGAAAAGGATACATGCAGACAAGATAGATGAGTAAATAAATATGATTTATCTTCTGCATGCACTTGGATCAGCATGTGGTTTTTGTTTTCTGTGAAGTACTTTGGAAGTGTCAGCATAACTACTTCTGGTTATTTGCTTCAAATTTGGGTTTTAAAATTCACTTCTCTCAGGGACTCAGATTTCCTTCCCTGTTGCACCCTTTAATGACACTGGAGAAATCCTAGCTCATAGTATCATGGGATTTTGTATCAACATTGCTATATATAAATGCATGATTAATGGATGAGTGGCTGGTGATATGTTCCACTGCTAGAAAGAGGGATGTCCTGACATTTTCAGTGGCAAAATATGAAAAGCTACAGTGGTTACAGGTACGGGAGAGCTGTGGAGTGTTCCTCTCACTTGACTAGTGAAGTGTGAGGGCTTCTCTGCTGTGCTTCAGACAGGAGCACATTTGAGAGCTGCACTGGCTAGCATCCTTACTTTATGCTCTTAAGTTGTATGTTGGTAGTTAATGTAGGCGTTAAGTGGAAATGTTGATATTGGAAAAGGTACATCCATCCTTCTGTTGATAATCGGAATAAATCTCTATCTAGTATCTTGCCAAAAACTTCCAGGAGTCTTGCATTAGTGCTTCATACATTTTTCACTGGTTGGATGGTCATTTATATCTGAGAGTTTGTTCTGAACTTACAATATTTTTCCATGACAGGTCACAGTAATGAAAGGCAGTAGTAGGAATAAGGATCACTCGACAGAAGGAGAAGGAACTGGGAAACGACCAAAAAGGAAGTGTCTTCAGTGGCATCCCCTGCTTGCCAAGAAACTCCTTGACTTCTCTGAAGAGGAAGAAGAGGAAGAAGAAGAGGAAGATATTGATAAGGTAGATTTCATTGGATGCTTTGACCACAGATGGTTAATGGTGGGTCAGATTCTCCCTAGCTATGTTTTTTATTTTGTTTGTGTTGTCTTGCTCTCTTTTGTGAACAAATACAGACAATAAAAATAAGTGATGCTGTGCCCATAAAGCTATGAAGGCAAGTGGTGACACAAGAAAGTGAATTGTCAATCATGCTTTTAAAATCATGGAAAAGTTTTTTTAGAGTTAGACTGTAAGAGTTTTAACTGGGTTGTTTTAATAACATGCTGCACATCTCAATCTTGATTGCTCAAGGTGGGGTTTTGATGTGCTTTTTTTAGTTGTTTATTTTAGACATGATGTTGGCCTGTGCTTGGTATCTGTTTCTAGTGGCTCTGAGGCCGTAACAATAACTAATAGTTTTTGTTCTTTTTTTTTTTAAAGATGAGAAAAAGACAAAGATTTAAGGGCAAAAAGAAGGAAAAAACTGTCAACGATTTTTACTATCTTTGCATGTGAAATTCAGCTTATCGTCTAGAGTATTGAGTGCACAGCTGAAATAATCTGTCTCCCGTTTGACACTTGGTATTTTGGTATTATTCAGTGACACTGACCTTATTCTGATTTCATAAGGACCACCTCCCCCTGCCATGTGGCACCTCACAGATCTACTGTTAAAATTGTCCACTGTAACAAGAAGTGGGAATTGGTTATGGAGATGTGATGTTTCCATCATGTGGGTAGCATTCAGAACTGAATCTCCTTGATGCCTTCCTAAGGCAGGAACGAAGAGGTCAGTGCTGAGGAGACTGCCTTGAGCCATGTGTTAATGAGGGAGAGTGAGCTTGATAAGGAGGAGCCTGATACTCTGACTGTGCTTTCTGTTGACTTTACAGGTCACGTTCACAACATGGTATGAAACAGTAGTGTTGCTGTTAGGTAGGAGGTGTTTTTCTGTCTCGTGTAATAATTTGTTTCATTCAGTCAGAACTAGTCCTTTGTGGCGTATCCCTCGTAGAAATGGTACACTGGCCTGTAAATGGAGAGAGCATGTTTTGGCAGTGTATTCTGTTGAGATTTGCCCTCTGACTGGGCAGCTGTGCAGTGGCTGCAGTGCTGCACAGCTCGCAGGCTGAGCAGTGAATGGCAGGTGATGGGGAAAAAACTGTTACCTCTGTGTTTTCCTCCCTGTGTGCTCTGCAGTTGCAAACACAAATAATTGAAGTCTAGGGTAATTCTGCTTGCCTCATCCCACTGAGATGATTTCCAGGTTGTAGGAAGGGTGCAGGAATGAACTCCTCCCTCCAACCCCTTTAGAACTGTTACTAGAGAAAGCTCCTCAGCTTAGAAATCTGCATGAAAGTCGAGTTTAAGTCTTGCAGAGAGCATGAATGAACCTTGGACTATCAGGTGAGGAGGTCTAATGTAGAACTCTGCGTCTCCTGGATGAAACAGATGGCCTTTGGAGATACTTTGTGCATCTGTGTGCTTGTCCCTCATTCACACAGAGTGTTGGTGAGAAACGTGGATAACTGAGTTCACACCCCTTCCCTTTCGGTTCTGCCAGGTGCCGCTCCTTGGCCCTGATGGTTTAGAGCAGGATGCTGATGAGACTGAAGATGATGAGTCCTCAGAGCAACGAGCTCGCCGACCAATGAATGCATTTCTCTTGTTCTGCAAACGCCACCGCTCTCTTGTGAGAAAAGAACACCCTCGCCTCGATAATCGTGGCGCAACCAAGATCTTGGCAGATTGGTGGTCTGTTCTAGATCCAAAAGAAAAACAGAAATACACTGACATGGCCAAGGAGGTATGTTCTGTCTCAATGGTGGATGTAAAGGGAGTTTATTACATATTTATCTTCTTTTTCTCTGTGTATTAAATGTTTTCTATGGGACATTTCTCTTCTCTGAGTTCCTCAGCTTCCCCAGTGGGGTTACAGTGCCCAGAGCAGCTGCTGTTCTTGCTTTAATTCACTTGGTCCTTGGGACCAGAATGAAAAGAAGTTGGTCTGTGTACACAAACTAATTTGGCTCTAGTAGTCATTGGTACAAATGCACTTTGTGATAGATATCACCTGATAATCTCCGCAGTTTGTATCCAGTTAACACGTGGATAGTGGCCATTGAAAACAGTAACACACAGTTCAGTGTCGGCTGACTAGTGATACTTAGCTCAAGCTGTTCATTTGATACCCAGTAATACAGGTTGTTATTATAATACAAGTGGACCAAACCAAAGGCACAGTCAAAAAATGTAGTCCCTTTTTACATTTGATGCTAAAGAATTAAAAAATTATTAGTGTTTCATGAAATACATTCCCTATGTATTGATAACCAGTTTCTGATAGAGCAACCTTGTGGTGAGTCCAGTACCCAAATCAGAGAGCAATACAGAAATCAGAGTCCCCTAACTGGGAGCAAGGGAAAGAGATTCATCCCCACATTTCACTAAGTATCTTTACATCAACTGAAAATTTAAATGAGACTTTTTAAGGAAGAGCTTTCTTGATAAGCTGCCCCAAGAACGCTGTAGTGATTGATACATTGAGAGAAGCACAGTGAGTTCTTTGGGCTGATAACATCACCCCAAAACAGATCCCTGTAATTACCTGTGGGATATAGATTGCGGGTAACCTTTTAATTCAATCTTAATAAAAATAATGGAGCACCAGTGAGAAGGAGAAACATCTCTCTCATTTGTCAAGTAATGCTGGCACACTATGGAAAGTGCAGATAGCTGTGAAATGACTGGGAAAACTATCATCCATACCTGCCCTGTGACCTGGAGGTGTGTGCTCCTGTTAACACGTGTATATAACGTCTGGCTGTTCAATAGTTTGTGGGAGAGGTCCACAGGAAAGACAAAGCATTCTGTATGGCAGGTCTCTTTTGAACCAGGGTCTGTAGCACCTCTGTAGTTCCCTGTCTGTGGCACAGATCTGAAATATTTGAGTATCAGCTTTGTCCAACCATTTCTTTTTTGTTCTGCATTCCCACTTACAAAGTAATGAGGCTTCTCTAAATGTGTGGGGAAAGGGCAGTTAGCAGAATCAGTACAGATGCAGAGAAAGACGAAAATTAAGAAATAATTTTTAGAAGAAACAGACACAATGTGGCTGGTTTTTTTAGCCTTTTGTCTTGCTGAAGAAAACTCGTTCATTAAGAAGGAAAATTGCAGAACTTCTGTATTGAGTGACAGATCTGAAACTATTAATCATATTGTTGTAGAAATCATTGTTCCTGTAGTGATGGGGTTTTTTGGCATGAAGAACAAATTACATATTCAACATCAAAGTGAAACAATAAATCTTAGTAGTTTACACCATTATAAGTAGTTCCAAAAATGTGTAGAAGAGATAGAGTATAATTTGTATTCTTTAAACAGTGTATGTTACAACAATAATTAGCAGCTGTAATGTGCTATTGAATATACTTGGCCCTTCACCAACAAGCCTTCTCTGTATGTGTGGATTGGTCATTTTATTTTAACACTTGCTTTTGACAGAACCACAGAATAGTTGGGCTTGGAAGGGGCCTCTGGATATCATCTAGTCTAACCTACTGCTCAGGCAGGTTCACCTAGAACAGGTTGCACAGGTTTGCCTGTACTTAGGCTTTCTGCTGAGACTGTCAAAAAGAGGTTAACTCTAGTGAGAACCCCTTGTTAGTGTTTTGCTTTTTCCTAAGGAGAGCTTATTTAAAAATTAAGAAGGTGAATGCCTTTGGAAGAACATAAAATTACTATTGTACCAATAATCTTCTGTTTTGGTACCTATATGATGAGCTTATTGAGGTTTAAAATACAGCAGGTGAGCTTCTCTTACTTAAATATGGGTTTTCAGTGCTCTTTGAATTCCAGTTTTCACTGCATAGCCTGTATCTATTGTACTGGCAGGGCACACATCTCCCAGAGGACCCTCTATCATGTCTGCTATCCCCATAATGTGTCTTGGGTACCCTGAGCATCTGAATCAGAGGTGTAGGTGGGCCTGACAGAAGTGATCCCTACTGCAGTGACTACAGCCCCTGTTGTTCTGCAGTCTCTAGAATGTTGTTCCTACTTGAAGCTGTAGCTTACAAAGCCAGGTAGGTTAGATCAAGCATCAGGCAAGAAGCTTTCAGTTTCTTAGCTGCTTACTACTAGCAGTGATCCTGTCTCAGCAGTATGCAAGTCAAGGCATTTGTATATTTACTTACATATGTCTAGCTGTAAGTAAGATCTAGCATTTTGGAAGATGGGAAGGCGCCCAAACTTTTTGCCAATCAGAATTATGTGAAGTTTCTTAGTGGACTGGGCATCCCTGACTCTCACTGAGAGACTAATCAGGTCTGTAGTTCATTTAGACACTTCGGAAAATCCCATTATGTACCTGTGTGCACCTTGGGGTGCCTTAATTATCTGGAAAAACTGATTCCACACCCCCTCTCTTTTCAGTCTTGTGATTTATGGTCTCTTGGAGCAACACCTCCCCTGGAGACCTGATGCCACACCTGCAGAGCTTAAAGTCTGCTTCTGATGGTGTTTTCTTTAGGACCAGGCTTTCTATTTCTATCCTGCAGACTTCCTAGAGCAACTTAACTTTAAAAGTTTCATGATCTAGGATATAAGCCCAGTAGCTGATTAATACTCCAAGTGGAACCACAAATGTTGCTGCCTTGTTAGCATTTTTCTTCACTGATGGGAAATTAATCTGGCCACTCATAAATATGCTCCAGCATTTTTATTTACTTCAGTAATAGGAATAGTGTTCTTTGTTAACTCTTACAGGACCTACTGGGAATATTCGGCCACCTTGGAAAGTGAGATTGTTATTGTTCAAGCCCTGTTCCCTCACTAGAAGACACTTCAATTTCAAATATGTCTTTCTGTCATCAAGATCTGGGCAGTTGGGATTGCTTCCTGTAGGGAGCAGCCTGATAAATGTAATTAGACATTGAAATAGGCTGCCCAGGGAGGTGGTGGAGTCATCATCCCTGAAGGTGTTTAAGGAAAGACTGGATGTGGTTCTTAGTGCCATGGTGTAGTTGACATGGTGGTGTTGGGTCACAGGTTGGACTCAGTGATCTCAGATGTCTTTCCCAGCCTGGTTGATTCTGTGTTTCTTCTGCCGTTCAGTGGCCGGGCTGAACACTTGAACCTGTGAGTCCTCAGCCTGCGGTGTCTTAGGTACAGTCAGCCCGACTGGGAGCTTGCTGGCCTTGAGGTGCCACTGCTTTGGCAGCTGCCTCAGGGTGGGAGGGGACGAATGTTCTCTGGCTTGCTGGCTGGAGTCTGGCAAGTCCACATGGTGACACGTGTGTAGTGCAAACCCTGCGTCCTCCAAGAGTGAATAACCGGGGTGTTCTATTTTCCGGGGATTCGGTTTTTTGTGTTAGATCTCTGGGATTCACGTGACATTTAATAGCCAGTTGATGGGATTTAAGCACGCATTTCAAGTTTAAGCACGTGCTAACTGCTACCCTGAGGTGTAGCTGGAATCCACTTGTGAACTCCTATTCCTGCCACAGCTGGAGAAAGCAAATCTTTTTTTATTTGGTGATGAAAGCAACTCGGGGAGTTGCACTAAAGCACAACACATTTTTTAACCACAGCTCTGACACCAATGCAATGGCACCAATCCCACTGCATAACACAACATTCTTCAGGCTTTCACAAAACAGAAATGATGCATCAGACCAATCCCGCAAACATATCCTGGGTTTTATCTTACCTGGAATTTTGGGACGCAATTGTGCTAGGCTGTCCCTACTACATGTGTGGGAATCAAGGTGTCTTTGCATTCCAGGTTAAGTGCTTACTGTTTGGGTTGGGAGTTTTTGTGGGTTTGTTTGGGTTTTGTTTGTTTAGTTTGGTTTGGTTGTGGCTTGTTTGTTTTAATTGACTTTAGAGGTGTGCTTAGGCTGGCTGTATTGAGTTAGTTTACTGCACAGTCAAAGGGAGGAAAACAGTAAACTGCACTATTGTCTTTGGCATTATCTTGTTACTGTGTACTCATTTAAGTTATCTTCTCATGACCTGGAAAGCAGAATGTATTTCTTCATTTTAAGCCTTGGTCTAATAGTCACAAAAATCAATAATGAAAGTCTTTCTGAGATTTGGACCAGGCCCCTGTATGCATTTTATAAAAGTCCTTCTTGGCCTTAGTTTAACTTTTTAAATTTTCTTTTTTTTTATCATGAGCATTGAAACTGAACAGTTCCAATGAATTTTCCTCCCGTAGTTTAGTTTGTCCCTTCCCCTTCAGAGAGTGCAGTTAATGTTCACTTCTTGGCTTTGCAGAGGAAAAAAAAAATACATTAATACACCAGCTCACTTGAATTGCTCTTGCTGAAAACTGATTAAAAGCTTATTGCAGCCTCGTCTCACAAATGGCATGCGTTCTGGTTCTCATTTGATGGGCATCCTGTCGGCTTGTCAGATTACTCAATAGAATAATTCAATTACTCAAAGCAGCGCTGCTGATATGAGGAGCTTATGTACCTCATCGCTAGCAACTGTGCTTTTCACTCCGCAGGCTGGAAATGTGATTTGTGAGTGGGCTGTGGCTTTAACAATGGACGGGAAAGCTGCTTTGCTGTGTATTTCCTTTTCTCCTCTTCCCTTACCCTCCCCTTCCTTTCTCTTCCCTCCACCGGGCTATTTTTCTGGTGTACTGAGCTCCCAGACCCAACTGAGGGAAAGGGAAAAGGCGTGAGGTGAGAGGTGTCGCAATCCTTAGTTTGCAGATTTAGTACATACACCCTATTCAGAAAATACAGTGTGTATGTGGGTCAGTGATCCCTGCAGATCTTTATTATTTATAGCTATTTCTATAAATACAGGGCTTCACACAGCGGGTTCATGCAGTGCTGTGTTTCTTGTAAACTGGAACATTTTTATCTGTGCTACAGTCTGGAGGTAGCAAGTGCCAGCTCATAGGTTAAGACGGAAATGAAAGCAAGCAGTGCACGTGCGATGGTGATCCTGCCACAAGGCATACTGTTTATTGATCTTGGAAGACACTGTTGTGGCTCTATCAGAGGACAAGGATTTCAGTGCTGTTTCTGTATCTGATGCCCAAGGGATTTTTTTTCCTCTCTGCCTGTGTTTCTGTGCACATACGTGCTTGAAACATAGGTGCTTCTCTGTGCTGTAACTGGGACTGATGACAGCTTGTGTGGGTGGGAACGTGTAATCACAGAAGAAACTTCCTGCAGCTGCCCTGCTGTGTACTTCAAGGATAAAACTGCTCTTCTGGTCGTTTGCTGCCATTGAGAGCCACCCAGTCCTGAGGAGGTACTGGGTTCTTTCTCCCTGCAGTGGGCACTGGTACGTACAGGGTAGGCTCCCCCAGCAGCCAGTGCTGAAGACCCCTATCAGTTGTTAGGCAAACATCTGCAGCTGGAATGCGTGGCATGTTCCTCTGATTCACCAGTTCTCCACCTTACATAGCAACACATTTAAATTACTGAAATGCAATCTTTCTATTACTGTTAACGTTCAAAAATCTCGTTTTAATCTGGTCAGCAAGATACTCGAAAAACATTGCTGTTGCATTTTGCGAACAAAATAGGTTCTCGTCCTTTCCCCTACCCCCCCAAACTGTGTGTAGGATCCAGGCCTTTTTCCCCACCCATCATGTGTAGTCTGGCTTCCTTTGTTTTGCTGCCTCGTACCAAGAACATAGCAAACAACTGAGATGTGTGCTGGGTGCTCAAGGCCAGAGTGTTTAAAATGGTCAGAGTTTATTTTATGCAGCCATACAGCATGGTACATTTTGGAAGAAGCACTGCGGGGATGTATCCCAAGATACTGAATGTGGGATTATACTGATTGTGATTTATTTTTGGTGCCTGGTTTGGGAAAGCATATACTCAAATATTCTAAAATACGAAACTGTTAGAGAAGAATGGGAGCAAGGTAAGACATATCATGCTGTATTTGTTGCTAAATGTATGTTTTCATTTAATTCAAACTAGAAAGCAAATGAAGATTGTACCTGCTAACAAATTCAAATACCTGTTTCTCACAGCATGAGCATACAGGCACTGGGGAGCAGTTTGCAGGATCAGAACTTCAACCTGCTCTGGGTAATGGACCCTCAGGAGAAGAAAGAGAAAACACACTTTTTTATATACAACTCTACATATCTTAATAATTCTTCTTAGGGTTGGTGGTCAGACTCTAAGCATGTGATTAAACTGTTAAAAAATCAAGATATTTAAGGATTATTTACTGTATTAAATCCTCTTACATGCAGTGTGTTCTCTTGCCCTGTGGATAGTATAATGTCATGACTGGTAATTTTCCTTTTCTTTTCTAGTACAAGGATGCATTTATGAAAGCAAACCCAGGGTACAAGTGGTGCCCCACAACCAACAAACCTGTGAAAACCCAGGCATCCAGTGTTACAAACAGGAAAAAGTTATGGGCCATTGCATCAGATTCTGCAAAAGACTTACCGAGCCCAAGGAAAGTAACCAAAAGTGAAGAAATGCCACAGCTTAACTTTGGGATGGCAGGTGAGATTTCCATCCATGTTACTCAGCTGTAGCATCCTCATTTTGTCTGAGGATGCAGCGTTGAAATGGAACTGTGATACCAGTTTACTGCACACGGTACTGTACTGCAAATAACTTTCATGTCCCAAATTAAGTTGCCAAAACTCTAGTTAAACCTCTGTGTAACAACTTTCTAAGATTTTCCTTAGTGCATGATTACTTTCAAGAGTCAAGTCATAATCCATACCCCATTTGGAGTCCAGGTTTGATTGATTTTTGATTCCAGCTTATCTGCTGTTAGAGACTTTCATTCTCTGGTCAAAAGGAAAAACACTCATTGTGTTCATTCTGTTTGTGTCATAGAGTGTTGTACTCTGTTTAGTAATTCGCTGTTTGCAGAAATAATATATGGGTGTCTCTGAATTTGGAGATGTTAACATTCTTGTGAATCAATGTACCGGTGGGGCTAACTTTTTTGTATTTAAATCAAGAGAAGGATAATTGAATTTCATTGAAATATGCTCTTTTTCCCATTATATCTTGGAGGAGCAAATTCCAGTCTTTTAAACATTCGGAAAAAAGCCCCTAAATATGTAAAGAAGTGTAGGTGGAGTGCCTGAACTGGTAAAAACCAGATAATCTCTCACTGATATCCATAAATAGCAGAATTGTTGTAATCATGACCTTGAAATACAGAGACGTTATTGTTACATACTGGCAGCTTAAGAACCTAACAGTCAAGGTAGAAAATATTTTTTCTCCCACCATTCTTTTTCCTGTCTTCTTTCCTTTTTTTCCCCCCATTTAAAGTTTCAGATACATCAGTATTTATAAAATTAGAAACTTTGCCATATCCTACCTAGTTTGTGACAAGAGTGTGGCAGATAGGACTTTTCTGCTTAGAGAGATTGTGAGCTGGAGAGTGGAAAATGGTTTAATGGAACAAGTGTAAGGATAAAAGGCATGTATACCTTAGTATAGTGATATGAAAATTTCCATAATGAAATTCCTTCTGGCTGTTAAGGAACTGTGAAATGTGATAAAATAAAGTTTTTCATGCTATGTAGTTCTGATATGTGGGAGACCAGTTACAAAATTCAAGCCCCTTCATCCCATTCTGCTTTTGCTATTAGAGGAATCATTTCTATGCTCCTTAAAGATTTATTAACTTAACATAAGGAACAAGTAGTAGGTCTTGACCTACCTCTCATCCATTCCCTACTGCTCCTGCTGGGCTATCCTAATGTATAGTTTTTGAATACAGACATCTTGAAGCAACACCTCAAAGCAAATGACAGAGAAATTGAGAATTAATTAGAAACTAATCTAATCCATTGTTTTATCTATAAAGCCATTCATTTCTGAAGAAGGCCCTTTTGTGCTGCATGTGATAGTCTTTATTTTTATTGTTTTTCTGTAGACTGAGTCAATGAGCATTAGTAATTCATAGGTGTCTTGGTCCAGTCCTCATACCAATGAAGGCTAGCAATTTCTTGAGTATAACAATAGCATAAAATAACATAAAATAATGACAGGTTCTGACAGAGATGTTAGCATCTTGACAAGTGTGCCATGCCAAATGGATTACTGCTTTGTTAACTATATACCAGTTAATTCTAAATATGTTTATTGTGCTCTTCTCTTCCTGACTTCACATGATAGTTCAATTCAACTCTAACTCTTCTATACTAGCTGATGGACTGAAATGTAGCTGAACCACCTCAGGAACACTTTTACCTTTGAAATGCCACTGACTGCCTTGTATCTTCAAGGCAGGTAACTTCTTTAGGACAAGGTTTATATGATTCCAGAGTCATGCCAGGAAATCTATTTTATTTGTTGGTTGTTGCTAATCCTGTCTTGACTGCTTTTTACATGTTACATTTAATTTTGGAAAGTGTAATATATAGATCTTTTTTTAAGTCCCACACAAGCTGTATCTCTCCTTTACTTTTTTGTCATTAAAGGAATAATCGTTCCACATTTAAGTCTCTTGTTCACCTACCTTTAGGTCAAGAAGCTGAGGTGTGGCACCAGCATTTGGCTTCTGACCTGCAGGCCCACAGATCAGTGTCCTTGATCATCTAGCCTGGAAGGTGTAGCGTTGAGCATGCTTTCCTCATGACATGGCTCACCTGTGAGCTGTTGTAGGGTGTAGGGCGAAGGCAACTGTTGTTTGCAACAGCTTTGCCATAAAAATGTGCAAGATTCCCAGTACTTCTCATATTTTTGCATCAGAAGAAAACTGTCTGAACCAAAATGTTTTTAGTGAGGCAGAGGGTGGAAAAAAGCCACTTCCTAGAGTAGGCTGTATCCCTATAGAAATGCTATTTTTGTTTTTCTAGAAAGAAGCTTAATTATGCTTTACTCAGGTAAAAGTTAGCTGAAGATGGTACCTGCTGGCCTTCTTTCTGCTTAGTTCTTCCTCAGTTCTTTCTTTCTCTGACTGAAAAATACCAGTGATGAACAAGTCAGCCTGCTGAGTCTCTAACCAGCCCAGTACTAACAAAGTATGTCATTCCCAAATAGTGAGGTGGTTTTAAGTTTCATCAGTATTAAAAGCTGTTGAGAGAGTCACGAATCACCTCCCATTCTGCAAGTCAAATGTGTGTGCTGTTTTCTGAGTACTGTTGATCTAACTATAAATTACTCCAAAATACCCCTTGAAATTCTTAATTCTTCATACTAGTAAGTTCTTAGTGCCAGAAGAGAAACATCGGTGTGCTGAGAAGGCACTATAAACATATGGCAAGTGTTTGCACATGTACATTTTGTCTTCCCTTAGGTGAAGTTATTTTGTAAATTGAAACCTTAGTGGAAGGTTTTTGTTTTTATCATGATCAGACATCTAAGAATCCTGCTACAGCTGCAGCAGAAGTGTTCAAGTTGTTTAAGCATCAAATTAAACTTTCACTTTCCACTTAGCTGTCATTTTTTCCTTCCTGTTAATTTTTATATTTAAATAAACAGTTTAAGTATTTGCTTAGTTCAGGAAAAACACTTCTATCTTTGGCCTCTTACGATAAGCTACTTATTTGAAAAGCAGAAAGGCAAGACCACCAAGAAGATATTTAGAAGAGGGGCAAGAATTTTACAGCCGTGAACTGAGTGTTCTCCAGCTGGCCAAAACTGAGGAGGGGAAAAAGACCCATGGATAACTAAAATGCAGATAACTAAAATGCAGTACAGAGTGGGCATAAGAAAGTGCTATACTGCAGTATATCAGGCAGAGTGTTTTCAGGAACCCGCTCATCTGATGCTGGTCACCCATATATAAGAAAGACAAACTCCACCTGGGGTAACTGGAGAGGAGAGCTACAGGGATTGCTGGAACCATTGGAGATGGATGTGCTTGATGACATCAGGAGATCTTGAGTTATTTAAATTAGGAAAGCAAGTGGAAGAAGTGTAGGGAAACTCCAGTAAATGCACAGAAGGGAGATGCCGTTTAGGAGAACAGTTATTAAAGATGCAGGCACCAGAAAAAATGTTTACTACCTGGCCCTGAGTATATTTAAGATAAAAACTGGAAGAAAGCCCTTAATGCTTAGAAGATTTGGATTCTGCAAAAGCCTTCCATTGGGAATAAAGAAAGTAGAAAGCAACCAGCCAAGCCCTTGCTGTTTAATGTGCAGGTCAGTAAGCTTATGATGGGCCTGGAGATCTCTTCTGATCTCTCCTTCCTCCAAATTAACTGCCTGCTCAGGCATTACTTTTCAAGTTGTATGTTCACTTGTCACTTCTTAATTGCCCTGATGTCCTCTGGTTTGAAGGACTCATTGGTTTCTGATCAACTATTTTGATGGCACAAAGTGCTGTGCTGACAGGATCACTTCACTTACAAATTGTGCTTAGGCACAATGGCCTTTCCCGTTTTCTGTCTCCGTTTCTTCAACCACTTCTTGTTACTAGATTCTACACTTTCAATAGTGTCTTGTATCTTTATAGAAGCTTAATAGATTTTTTTCCTCTTTTATTTAAAAATTAAAACTCCTTAAAAATATGAAAAAAACCCACACACCTTCTACCTGTTTTTTATGGTGAAGGAAAAAAATAATTCTAGTTGAATATTGGGTATGAAGCCAGATGCTATTTAGGATGCATTTTAAAGATAATGATAAGCCACTCTTCTATCCTTGACATAGTGAATGAACCTGGTTTATTCACACTGTTTTCCTCTGCTTCTATTTAATGCCCTTCTAAGAGATTATTGAAAAACTTACCATGTGAAAGAACTTATGTTCTGAATGTCAGTGTGAGATTCTGTCTGCCAGAGAAATTTTGGCAGCATCTGTGATGGAGTATTCCCATGAGCTGAGCCTTGATCATCCGTAGCACTAAATTGTTTGGAGGTTTACAGGTGCCAGTTTGGCCCATGTCAGGTGAAAAGACCAACAAATTCCTTGGCCCCACTCCTGAGTGCGAATGGGCTGGGGGATTTCCCAGTGGGCATTTTGGCTGTAGCTATTTTGCATCCAAATTTTGCATACCAAAATGGAACTCAGTGGACAAAGGTAAGTGTGCCATTTGGCCTCCATTCCAGGGAATGGCCCCAGCTACATGTAATTTATTGTTGTAGGAGAGAGTTTTTGTATAGTTTAGTAAAAGGATATTGGAAAGCATGCTTAGTGAAACCTGGGGAAGGTTACTTAGCTGTGGTATGTCTAATCATTTTGAAGTTGGTGTCTCAGCAATATAGCAAGGATAGTGCTTCCCTTTCTCTCTCACGATGTGGCTGTTGTATGAGGTATTTGGGCCATGGTCTCCCTCTCTCTGCATGACACTGTTAAATTAGGCCCCTGCATTTCTTCCAAGGCATTCCCTGAAAATCAGAAAATCAGATAGTCTTCATAACGATGAAGAGCAACTGTTCTCACTGTTCTGAGTGGAAATGCCACTCCATGGCTAATGCAGTGCCAATGTTTATTGCTTTCACTTGTTGTCATTTTCTGTGCTCCTGACGTGCAGGAAGGCTGGAGGCGAGGAGCTGTCAGTATCAAATACTTGGAGAAAGAACATTTATGTCTCCATTTTACTTTCCTCAGTTACATACTGCATTGGCAGGGCAACAAGTAGGCAGGCAGCTTGCCTGGCCAGTGCCTGTGCTATTCTGGCACAGAGGATCAGGCGCTTCATGCTTCAGAACTGTCAGGCTGGCCCTTTTCACCACTAAATGCAGCTCTAAATTAAAGATAAATGAAAATAGAAGTTTTGCTTCAGAGCTTGATCATGTTGTTTGGTCCATCTTTTAATTTGTTCAGTGGCTAAAGAAGGAACCAATCCCTTGGTAGGAGCATCCACTGAGCTATAAACATGTGCATCTTTGTATATATTTATGTATGAGATCATTACAGTTGCTTTTTTAAAGATATTCATCTCTGTAGTACATAAAACCTTTGGCAGTAAAATTGTAAATCCACGCAATGGGGTGTTAAGCACACAAATCCAATTAAATCCTTCAAACAGCTTTGAAAGCCTTCCCAGAGGGTACAGAAATGGTTATTTGTGATTCTCTTGAACTGCCTTTTATGGCAGCTTGCTTAGAGTGTCTGTGACAAGTAGTCTTCTGGGGGTTTAATGCTGCAAGTGGTAGTGTTTCTAAACAAGCAAATGAATCAACTTAAGACTTGGTTTTACTCTCTTAACAGATCCTACACAAATGGGAGGCCTAAGTATGCTGCTTCTAGCAGGGGAACATGCGCTTACTGCACAAGAGGTAAGGAACTCTTTTCTCTCCCTTATTACAAGCTCTCAGTTTAAAGAGACCTCATAAGAGGAGTATTTGACCAGTGGGGAATGAAATTTAGGACATATCACACGTAACCTCAAGTGGGACTGAAGTGTGAATCTGGTATCCCAACTGTGAATGTAGAGGTTGAGTCCAGTTTTTGTATTAACTCTGCTGACTGAATATTTGCTCACACCAGTCAAGTCTACCCTATGAAAGAATATTGCCAGAGGTAGAAGGCATGAAATACCGTGACTGTGTTAACAAACAGGTGGTTTGCAAGCTTTTTTAGGCAAGGATTTTATATGCTTTTGTAATGCCTCACACAACTGTGACCTTGGCACTAACAGCAAAATAAGCACCTAATAACTTCCATACAGTCAATGTCATTGTATAGGCATTCTGAAACCATGCACGTGCTAAGAGGTAATCGAAGTATTGCAGTCTACTCCTATTCACTAAGTCTTTATATCTAAAAAGAAATTTGTAGTTCAGTTGCTGTCACAGACGTTTTTTATATTTTTACAAAGGGGTCTAGTAAATAATTGTGCCTGTGTATCTCCAGTAGTGCAGAGATCTCTGGTCTTTCTTTATCCTGGTTATTTACTATCTATTTTTGAGGCCAGCTTTGGAAATTGTTCAAAAAGCAGCTTGTATGTTGGGTAAAATAGGTAGTCACTGCCCTAAATCTCTAGCCTGGAAAGAGCAGTGGAAGTGAGGAAGGTTTCTTTTTTGTTGTTGTTGTTGTTATTGGGAGGCAAAGCAATAATTAACTTAATCTGTATGTGGTACCCTCAAATGCAAAATGTGCAGTGCGTTTGAGATGGTTGTTCCTCTACTACCAAGACTCCTCAATGCTTTGCACACCAGTCTGAGCCACGGAGATTTTCTTGCAGGTGTGGCTACTGGCCTTCCGTGCTGCAGAAACACTAATGTCAAGCTGGCAAAGCAGTGAAATGAAATGTATTACTTTGTGCTAAAATGATTCTGTCCTGTACTTCTCAAACTTGTAATCTCTCAGCTTGGAGCATAAGAACTGGTTTTACTACCCTGTTATGTTTAAATGTAAGGGAAGGTATATTGTGGTCACAGACACTAACTTCCATTAAGAAAAGTCTTCGTGAGTTGAGTTTTCTTCGTTTTACATAACAGCCTCAATTAATATGATTTCAGATGGCAGTGAAGGAGTAAAAACTACCTGTAGGTTTAGAGACAAATCAGAAAGATGTTGTCCAATTGTTTTAGTACATAGATATTTTTTAATCAGGACTTTTTTTTTTTTTTTGAGCAAGAGACATGTTTCCCATATGCCTACATAAATCTCGTTTTTTCTGATAGGAGTGTGCAGTATGACTTGTGATGTAATATTCACTTCATGTATAAGCTTTACTCTGCTGTGCTTTTCTGGGCCCATAGTCTTCTTTTGAAATCTGGCCCTCCACATTAAAGAAGCAAGCTGTGTAATCTGCTTTCCCCAGAAGTGTGGAACAAAATAATTGTCATAAATACAGCCTGACAAAACTACTTGAGGGACTTGTTGGCTGTTCTTAGAATCACGATGGGCCATAAATTAGCTTGTACTAATGAATTATGCTTTTTTAATTGTACTACCCTCTCTGAAAAGCAGGTAAGCGACAGAGCACTTTCCCAGGAAGCTGCACATCTCCAATCCTTTTTGAGGGTCCACTGTGTAAAATACATCCTCCAGAACAATCTGGGTGATTGGTATTCTCAAAGAGACGCAAATGAACGAAGTTCAGTCCTCCTAACCACGTGTTAGCAGGAATTAAGTCTCCAGCTGTGTTTCCGTGTGGTGGGAAACTTTCTCAGTTTCTGTTGTGTGGCAGCCCTGGTGTGCCTTCCATTTTCCTTTTCCTTGTGTTTCAGTGGTGATTAGATACAGAGCAAATATTTCTTAGGCCTGTGTTTCTGAAATGCAGTGATGATCCTAGACGTATTTGGACTTGAATAACTGAACAGCTCTTTTTGTCATCCCACTCTCGGGCATATGGGCAGAGGAGGTGTAAGATGTTCATCTTTGTATGCCTTTATGAGAATTGGATTTCCACGTTTATGGTTTTACTTTCCAACCAGTGTTTGGGAGGTTAGCAGAACATGCCAGGAGGTGGTATGACAGGCTCAGAAAGAAATTCAAGAATTCATTGTGGGCTTGATAGGCTGCTTTGTTCTTCAGTGGAGAGGGGTCAGTTGTGTTGCATTAGAGTTGGTAACAACATGGTGGAGAATTTGGTGTACTAAGGTGACTGCTGAGGTATTGTTAGTGCAGAGGTTCAGAAGTTGGTTAACTATGGAGAGTATATGTTTTGTTTTTATATGCACATAAGTATTTAAGTTGTATATCTAAACCCCTGGCATTTATATTAAAAAAAAAAAATTTAAAAGAGTGCTCTGAATGACATCACATAGGTTTCATTATCATTAAAGTCTGTTTATACATTTAAGACACACATGCACATATATGGTTCTTAAACTGGGGGTCTGCCTGTCAAAATGCAGTGTGACTGCTGTGCGTATGTGTGATTATGCAGGCTTGGGTGGCCTTGTTGCATACATCTTAAATACTTTTATCATCTTAAAAGTTGTAAAAGGAGAGGAGGGCAGCACTGGCATAGTTTTGCTCAGAACCTGGGAGAAGGTGAGGGACACTGCACTTGTGAGTTAATCCCATGTAAACATTTTCAACACCTGCTGATGTTCCATCAGGATTGTGCTAAATGGACGTACAAGAGTTTTTCAAGTCAGGTGTTTAATCTCAGGGTTGTCAGAAGCCCAGATGTCAGGTAACAAAGGCACCTGCCAGCAGGAGGATGGGAAGAGGCACAACAGTGATATTTACAAAATTGTTTTGAGGCTTGAGTCGCCATCTCTCGGTGTGTTCCTGTTTTTGTAATTTTTTTCAATAGACTAGAGAGATTTTCTTCTAATAACGGAATTCAGTGTTGGCCCATGATTGATTTCCAGGCAGCAGCTGGAGTTACTAAGCAGATAAGCAAGAGAAGCTACAGGGTTTAAGGGCAGTAGACAAAGGATTTGGATATCCAAGGAGTTTCCACCTAGGTTTTGGGTCACAAGACTGTGGTGTGTATATGAGTGTATTTTGTTGAACACTTGAGCAAAGACGGGTCTGCTCCAGCTGCTGTCAGCAGAGCCTGGTCCTCACCACAGGTCATTAGCAACGGCTGGAGCTGGGTGAGCAGCGCTCCTTGCTTGCCCGTTTGTCTCCCTGCACATCTCCCTTACTTGTCTGTCGGGCCCTTTCCTTGCCTTACAGCAGCACCTAGTGGCCTCTTTGTAGGTTACTGCCCAGAAATCCCAAAATTCATTGTGCGGTCCAAAACCTGTCTCTTCTACCGGTTTCCAGGCTTTCCACTGCTCAGCACATCGGGGCAGCATTAAAGCCTCACATCAGGCAGTGGCAGGTGAGCCAGGGGCTGTCCTAGGGTCTGTCCTCCACCCTTGTTCGGTGTGATCATTTTAGAGCAGGTTACAGTACCCTGGAGGTAAGGGGAGGCCACACAGTTGTTATCCTCGTGGTTTCCTTCTTTTTTAAACAAAGGGTTGTGTTGCATTTGATGCCAGGTCTGTTCAGGGTGTAAATCAGAAGTGAAAAATCTCTCAGTGCAGCTTGAGGGAAAGCTGGGAGGAGGAAAGAGGAGAAGAAATGACATGCTGAGGACATTTTATTACGTCAGGAAATGAGACATACCAAATGGCACTATCTGTGCATCTGTTCCCTCTGGTAATTATTTTAATGTTTTGATCAGGTTCAGGCTGGCAAAGGTTAGAAGCCCTGGAGATAATAAGTTTCCTACAAGTCAAGAGTGTTTGCAGAGTAGCAGAGTAGAAAAAACAAGCTCAAATTAGTTCTCTGTCAAGCAAAGGCAACAGCATTACCTTCCTAAAGAATAAGAGGAAGTGATAGGAAAAGTGTAGTGGTTCCAACCGTAAAATCTCCTCTGAGTTACTGTACACCAGCAATCTGTCCTTTACACACAAATTTGTAGAAAACTGGGCTTCACATGTTCCGCAGTAAGTGGTTCCTGTACTACAGAGTGAACAAGCTGTGCCCACCCCACCAGCATGAGAGAGGGCAGTGAGAAGGCTCCTCTTGTCCCTGCGTCTGCCCAGGGAGAGAATGTCTTACAGCCCTGGTGTTGCAGGGGCTGATCTGGGATAGCCTCCCTTGGGAGAGCATCTCCACTCCAGCACAGTGCTCCTGGAGTCTGTGGGTCAGTGGCTCCTAACCCAGAGCTCGTTTGTGTCGTGCCAACTCAGGCAGGTATTGACATGTTCCAGTGGACATGGCCCTGGATAGGCAGAGGGAGCTGCGGAGCCATGGTCTCCATATGGGCGGCTGGGCAGAGTTCAGGAATTTGTGGCCCTGCAGTGCCCGCCTTAGGAGCTTTCACATGGCTTCTCCTAAGCAAAGTAGTGCCCTTTTGCATTGGAAAGGCTCCACTTATGACCAAACTGCTTCAGCAGACACTGCAAGTTAAGCTGCATAAGGCAGCTGGTCGAACTGCAGAAAAGTTAAATTATTTGGGAACCAACCCCAAATTTGGTTATTCCTGCGAGAGTCCCACCAGTAAAGTGGCCTAAAATAACCACATGAGTGCTCAGACATGCAGGTGGCAACCTTACATATTTCACACCACTGCAGAGTCTCAGACCTACAGAGATGGGTCACTCAACAGCAGCAAGATGCTTTCCCAAAACAGTCCAGACCACTGCTGAGGCACAGACATTTTAAACAGATCGTACAGAAACGTGAGAAAAACCAGTAACAAACATTACGTCAGTGAAACAAACCACTGAAAAAGCAAAAGACAGGCGTTAAAGATACGTTCTTTGTAACCCTTTGGGCTGGTAGACTCCACAGTACACTGATAAAACATCTTTCTCAGTGTTTGATAAATATAATGGAAATATAGATCATAGGAGTCACTGGTGCTGCTTGGTTTCATGGCAGGGAAGAAACAAGCAAGTAAATTGTCATGTTGGTATAGCTCCCCTTGGCCTGTGGGTTGCTACACTCAGATTTAGTGTTTTCAAGGGAGAGTAGGTAGCAGATTCCTGAAACAAAATACCACTGGTGCTATTGCGGTGCTTAAGCATCTCAGACAAACAGCAGCAGGAGCAGCAGTGCAAACAGCTCGTTTTGTAGGTCTGCATTTTCTGTGGTGCTATGTGCTTACCAGCAAAAGGTGCAGTTGGTAGCTATATCTTGTTTGCATTCACCAGTAAAAGCTATTGATATACTTGTTTGGGTAATAGAAAGAGAAAAAAACCCCACATTTACATTGCGATGTTTTAAATAAACTGAACTTTTTGTGGAAAAATTAAAAATTGTTAGGGAAAAAATTTCCATCCTGTTACTTTTCCTAAAATCTTACAAAGCCCCCTTCCTTTTCTTCTGTTTCTTAAAAGCCATGTTACACACCTTGTTTTATACTAAAGGTACCTCATGCTCCTAGGGGTTACATATGTAGATCTTTCACACTCAAATGTGATACTTACTGAGTGTATCATATTTGATAAAGATCCTTTATAGAATGAGGCTTGATTAACCCATTTCTAGCTAATAAGAATAGTATGGCTAAGCTCTGTGTTAATTCAAATAAGGCTTTTGATTTTGAGCAGTCAGTTTTTGGTATTTTGATTTCAGGTGTTACGACTTTTTCTTGCACTGCTTCTCAAAGGCACCCCTAAAGGGTATGTTTAGGTATATTATTTTAGCAATTTTAGGCTTGGGCTACCCTTGTCTACTTACTTTCATGCTGTTAAGATTTGGAATTATTTTTCTAATAAGTATTTCCATCACTTAGCAGCTCTCAGTGTCTTCAAAACATTTTTTACCATCTAGGTAATCTTCTTATTCAGAATGATAGTACAAACTACAGATACAGCAGTGTTGATAGCATCACCACTACAAGATAGCTGTGTGTATAGCCCAGTGTAATCCATTTAGTATTCTATTCAGTAAAACTATTCTGACAAGTTCAGAATTGTAAAAGGAAAAAAAAAGGTATTTTTTGTAGTTGTTCTTCTTAGATGATTTTCAAATGCATTAAAATGGATACTAAACCATCTTTTCATCGGTAAATATTATTTAATCTTTCCAGGAATGTGAAACATTAGCTTGTCTGTCTTCTCTTAAATCCTATATTTTATTTCACTAACTCTTGTTCTTAGCTTGAAAGAAACACCTTTGAGGTCTTACTCTGCACACCCCTTGTTTCAGGTTTCCTCCAGTACCTGCCAGTCTGATGCAACTAATTCTACAGAAGCCTGTCAGAAGTCATCATTGTTTCAGTTTGCAGAGGTGAGTTTCTTTAAAAAGAGTTTTCTTCCCAAGTGTTTCCTTTTAAGAAGCAACTGGCGTTCAGCTGAAAGAAAAATCAGAATTCTTTAAACAAAATTTGTGCTTTTATTTGTTTCTTCTTTTTGGGTTTATGCTATTGAGTCATTTATCACTTAAGTAGGTCAGACTTAAGTGCAGGAGAGTGTGTTTAGGAGCATGGTGGAAACCCTAGTGCAATAATGGAGCTGTGGTCTAAGCTGTAATTTAGAGATATGTCATTCCTGCACTTAGTTTTAAACTAGAACCTCATTAACTAAAGTTTCAAGATGTGTATTTGGATGTTACATTATGTTTCTAATCTACTGTGGCAGCTTTAGTCATCAGCTTCTGTAGTTCTGGAATTTCCAAAATTTTCTTCTATAGCCACCAAATAGCTCTATGCAACTATGCTTTCACTTTACACTGTATAATGTTTTTGTCAGCGTATTCCACTCATTGCCAGAAGTGCAACTGTGATGTGGTGGTGGGTTTTATTTCCTTAAAAGTGTACACAGCTTCAGCCAAGTGTTAGTGGGTTTCGTTGATATAAATGACACAACAAAAGTAAGACTGCAAGGAATCTGCGTCTGCAAGCATCACTTGTTTGTATCATTCCAACTTTGGAAATAGTCATAATCAAGTGACATAGAAGTATTTAGCTGCATAAATAACAATTGTAGAGGACACTGGGTGGTGTTTACCTGCATACAGAAAGAAATCTTTTTGTAGACGGGGCTTCTTTTTGTTACCTGTATCCACACCAGCTGTAAATCTGACTCCCTTATCTTTAATGTTCATTGACGTGTGCACCTTCATACTGCTCCCTAAATGTCATCACTTATGGACCAGATACATTGCAATCCTAGCGCACAGAAAATATGATCATTTTGATTGTTTTAACATTAATGCACAAGACCTTGAGGTCCAATTCAAGATCTGAGGCTTTCAAAATTTATTAGAAATAAATTGAAGCACTGATCCTTTATTACTGATTAAAGGTAATGGCCAGAGTTCAATAAATAACCTGTAATTAGACTCTTAAACAGCCTGCTGGCTTTTCTTGTTAAGAAGAGGAAAGGCCTGGTGTGCCAGCAATAAAAAGCAATACTTAGAAGCTTCTTAGAATTGGTTAATTCCAGCGTCACTTATGACACTTCTATGATAATGACTCAACATCCATCTTCCAGTATTTCTGAGATGCTTCTGGACACTTACACTGTCAGTAGAGCAATGCCATACATTGTATAGTTCTTCTTGATAATGGTCTGTTTCTTGAATTTCGCTGCTGAATTTTTTAAAGAGTAAGACAAATATCAGCTTGCCTAATTGTTTCAGTTCATTTTACAGTGCTGAAGCAGGGAAGTGCCAGATCCATGTGGTAGTAGGCAGGAATTGTGTTGTGTGCTGCCGGATAAGCTCTTGCAAAGGGCTTTGTGACCACTGGCTTTTCTTTACCCATTGAAGAAAAATTCAGTGGATGCCAGGAAACAAGCTCAACTGCACCACTAAACATGTGGTTTAGAAGTACCGATGATCAGGAATTAGCAATGCATATTACCTAGCCTTACTTTTCGAGGATGTTAAACGGCTTGTAGTGAGGGTGCACCTAACCAGTGCATTGAAGGTATGTGTGTCAATGGCAAAATAATTAGTACTTGTACCAAGGCATAACAGTAATCAGAGGTGTCATTTGCAACAAAACTAAATGGCACAAGTTAAGCAGCATAAAATGCAGTTACCTTAGTGTCTGGGATAGATCTGGTATCTCAAAATGCCTGCATACATTGTGTCCTTGTCCACACTTACCTTCTGTGCAAAGTAGGAATCTGTGCTCTGTCATCACCAGCATTCTGCAGTCTCAGGTCTTTCAGTGAGCTGTGAAATACAATATAGTGTTGGTTTTTTCCTAACCCTCCTTTGACATATCAGTCGGCAAATAAAAGCCCTTCAAAAAAACTGTTTTGTTGATCCTAGGAAAGGTTTTCCTTGTGAAAAATAATTTAATATTACCATTTCACAGATCACCTGTTTACCTGCCTCCTGGAAAGCAGATTGTTGTACGGGTGTGCTGGGGCTCGTTTGCATGCTCTTGGGTACCAGGAGTCTTCATGTATGATGGATCAGAAATTTAACATGTTGAAGTTTGATACTGAAACTGAGGAGTTAGGTAATACAAGCATAATTGTTTTCCTGACAGATCTCTTCAAACACATCACAGCCTGGAGTCCCCGGGGCAGTAAAACAAACAGAGGAGTCCGCATTGTTTCAGTTTGCTGAGGTATAATGGCTGAATACGGTGGGGGAGGATGGGAGGAAGCAAGGAACTGGTAAGAATAGTCACTGAACGGCTGAGCACCGTCTTACAAGGGATTCTCATCGGTAGATGTTTATCTTCTTACCATTGTGTTAAGAAAATCCTGGGCGGAATGGACAAGATGTTGGCCATTTGTACCAGCTTTAGTGTGTATATGAGAGATACTGGGCTCGTGAACATTACTTAGCTTTCCATACCAAAGGATCACTGCAGACATGTTTTCCAAATGGCCTTTTAATTTACATCTAGGTAAACAACAATTAAAAGACATTCTGAAATTACACTAAGCGCTGCCTGTGGAAGAGGCTGCAGCAGTGCAAAATAGCAACTGCCCTAGAGGCAGGATCATTTGAAGAATCCTTGCAGGTCAAAGGAAGCTTATCACAGCAGCCACAAGGATATTTAACAGCATCATTAAGTGGTGACTTATCAAACCTATAAATTAACCATAAGTATATAACCTATCCACCTTCTTCCACATATTGAAGATTTGGAATTCATTAAATATTGCTTTTAAGAATTTCTTTGTCCATGTATTGAATGTTTCTCTGTGAATTGAGTTTCCACACATATACTCTTCTTGCCCATTTGGGGGAGTCTAGTACTTCTTGCAGAATCAATTATGTACAGGTATATTCAGTGTGTCTCTGAAAAGTCTGGGATTGGAGCTGGTGCTATTGTGGAGGAGCATAATGGGATTAAAAGATACCCTGTTTGCTATTCTGTGTGTTTACAGAGGTTTGACTACATACAACATGCTGCTTTCAGTGAAATGTTAAGCTAATGTGCACTGAGTGGTTTTCGCTTAGCTAGAATGGGCCTTGGTGTTTTTCTTAGAAGGCCCAATGAAGAAAAAACCAGTTTACTCATTCAGGTGCCATAAAATACCTGACTACAAACACCACTGAGAAAGGTACAGTAGAGTTAATATCTCTAATCATGAAGGTGTTTTCATATGTATCACCTTTTTTTGGAAAGTTATAAGTTAATTTGGAATCTTCTGAGAAAATTAGTGGAATCAAGCCGAGTGAAGATATGTGCTGAAGCCAGCCTTTTAAACCAAGTTAAAAGATATATGCTGGAGAACATTTCTTGTGAATTTTATTGCAAAATATTGCACAAGTGAATCTGCTAACTTAGTTTTAAAAATACTAACCATCTTACATTTTAATTAAACACCAGTTTTGGATATCTGCAGAGTTGAACAGTGTATGTATTCCATTTAGTACAACATTCTTAAATTGTCATGTAAAACATGACTTAGCCATACTTTCAGAATTTCACAGAACCTAAAATCTCTAATTGAACAAACAACAAAACAACAAACCTGAAAACTGTCATACGGATGTGGCAGTGCTTTGAGTTGAATGACACTACGCTGAGCCAGCTCATTTTGCATGTTGGAGTGCATGTAGGAATCATAAAATGTTAGGCAGAAGGGGTGCTTAGAAAGTTCATTAGAATTTGCTGAGGACAGTTTTACGAGTCTGTCTCTTTCCTGTAAAAGTATTTAATTGTGTGTGTAATCTGGAGGAGTTTGATTTGTTCTGTGGCTAGAAATAAGGGACAAAAATCTGGGAAAGAAAAGAGAACAAAAAACCCCGCATTTTTGGCCATGGTTATTCCTCCTGTAAAACCTTAATGGCAGTGATGAACATGATGTTTTATCTATAGCAGTAGAGAAATGGCATTTTTCTAAGCTTGCAGCCTGATTTCATTTAGGTTGTTCCAGGGGAAGGTACTGAGGATATTACAGAACCTATTTAAGCTTTCTCCCCCACTATTAAAGCTGCTTGTGCTCGACCAAATATAAGGACTTTCATTTGCACAGGCTGTCTTTGTCACATTTGGCAAAAGTCCCTGTTCCTTACTGTTCCGCTTCTTACTGGGTGCTGGCTCTACGGATGCTTTACTGCGTTTAGTAAGCTAAATTATGGCAAGCAATTTGCAGTGGACTGCTCTCAGCAATGTACAGTGCTACAAAAGAAAAAAGAGAGGGAGACAAAGTAGTTATTTAACCCCTAGCCAAGTAGACCTGTGAAGAAATGTGAAGTGTGCTGTGGTCTGATGTGCCTAGAGACTTCTGGCAGCCATCCCAGCTCAGTTTTGGTTCTGGCTGGGTGTTCCTCATATGTTCCCTTTCTCTTCACCGCCTTTGCAGATGGGTGAGTAAGAGTGCCTCTTTGTGAAGACAGTGATCCCATTGAGTAGATTTGTCATTTAAGATGGACACCTTTACCCCCAGAGTACAAGTCCCCTGTCACTCAGAAACAACTCGATTTATGTAGAGTAGGTGGGATTCTTTTTGTCTTTACAGCCTTAGTCTTTCATCTGGTTGTCTGTCCCAAGTACTATAGTTGTCAATTAAAGCTGTTCAGGATATGGCTAATGAGTCCTGCCCAGTTACTTGCCACAACAGATGATGAAAATCCTGGGAGCGAGACTTCTCTGGGTCTTGCGGGTGTGCAGGCAAGTGCTTTGGAGGTCTTCAAAGGTGATGTGACATCCTCATAAGAGTTTTTTTGAAGTTTGGAGCATTGCCAAGTTACACTTTCAGCTTTCTCATGCTGCTCTGATCTTGCAAATGCGTGCCCCTACTACTGTCCTCATTTGTACCTTTATGGAAAGCCATTATACAGGCCAGGGATTGCTGAGCAGTGAGTTGTGTTCCTTGGCGTGGTGGCTGTTTGCAAGCTGTCTGCTCACATGGGCTGGTCGCTGTCATCCTCCTTGCCATGTGAGGGAAGCAGAGCAGATGGGACCCCTTGCACTCTTGGTCTTACTGTATGTGTGTTTGGCAAACGTGAACAGATGGTGACGATTGCTTTGTTGAGAGGAAACAAGAGTGCGTCTCGGATTTACTTGGCTGAACTCTCATCTGTTATTAAACAAAGAAAAGGCTTCCAGGAGTGGAAGCAGAAAAATTGCTAGTTCAGCCATCTTAAAAACAAAATGAATCCAAACCCCCAAAACTCTTTGCTTTCAGCAGCTTTTCTCCAGTTTTTTTCTAGGTGATTTAATTAAATAAATAAAAAAATTTTAAAAAATCACATGTGGTACGCAGCAGGGTGGATTTGCTTTTGCTAGTCCAGGAGGTTATTTATCATTTAAGAAAAAATATATGCGTGGGGATGATTTTGTCCCTTCTGCATTCTCACATACTCACTTTGAGAAGGCTTGCAGGCAGTCCTTTCTCTTTATTTCTGTGCTAAACAGAAGATTTGAATCCAAAACTTCAGGTCAAAATGCCTTGAAATGGTGAATGTAAAAACTAAGCAGTGTTTTTTCTCTTCCAGCTTTTCCATAGGGAAAGCTGTAATCTTCCCAGATAAAGACAAATGTATTTGCTGTTTGCCCATATGCTGAAATTATTAAATGTTTGTGTTGAAGTGCAGTGCCTATTCTAGGAGGGAAATGAAAAAGCAGTGCCATGACACATGCTTCTTATGCAAACTAAAATATAATACAGTAGCTAAAATGATACCTGCATTGTAATAAAAGATAGTAACTTGATTCTAATGATCCCCCAACTTAAACTTCTACATAACAAGGGGCTATTTGTGGGTGTAGTACTGCAGGTTTTGGTTATTCTAATTAAAGCTGGAAAGTGTTAAGACAGGGAGTGGGATCTGTGCCTCACTGAGAGCTGATTGATGATCCATCCTCTTCCTTCTGATGTATGACCAGCAACTTCAGCAGAATGAGTTACGTGTTTGTCACTTGCAGTTTGTTTTCTTAACTCTGAAATGTACTTTTTTTTTTGTACTGAAGTGAATTTTTGGCTTCCTCTCTTTCTGTTAGTACTACAAGGATCTCACATTTTGATAGGAGCACCTATTGTCAGAATTTGTTTGCTCTGTCCTCACTTTGTGCATCAGGAGGCAAGATATGCCTGTATGTTCTCAGGCTGTACTTCAGTGTGTAGGTGTTATTCTGTCCCTTTTCTGCCTTTCGTATTGTGCTGAAAAAAATCATTAAGAGGTGAGAATGTATTATGGTAGAAAGATTAAAAAGTTGAGACCTTCTTCCTGCAAAGTGGAGTGTACAAGATCACTTAGTCCAGTGGGAACCTGAGCAGGTTCACTGAATAGTCTCAAAGCAAAACTAGAATGTTGAATTATTTTAGTTTTATATTAAAAATTATTATTAGTGCACATTTGGGCATTATTCACTGTATTTTAAATAGCTTGAAGTGAAATGGATGTCCTGGATTTTGTGCAGAGGGATGGGCAGGGAGTGTAATAAATCTCTTTGACAACTGAAAGGTAAATTCTTCAAATAATCTAGTTCAAAAGAAAGAATTAAATATAAGGAGAAAGCTGATAATTTTTGCATCTGAAAGATCATAGAACTGTAGAATGGTTCATGTTGGCAGGGTCCTTAAAGCCCATCTCATTCCACTCCTTGCCATGGGTAGGGACACCTTCCCCTAGACCACATTGCTCAGGGCCCCATCCAACCTGGCCCTAAATTCTTACAGGGATGGGGCATCCATGAACTCTCTGGGCAACTTGTTCCAGTGCTTCACCACCCTCTGAGAAATTAATTTCTTCCTAATGTCAACTGTCCTGTTTCTGTTCAAAACCATTGCCCCTTGTCCTGTTACTATCTACCCAGTCACGATCCTATGTGTGATTTTTGGGATGAGGCAGATCCCGTAAACACACTGGTGATCTTGCCTCAAGGCTTCCAGGTCAAATACTACCATATAATGCCATGCTAAAAAAAAAAGGTCAAATCTGATAAATAATGATTAATTTTTGCACTGGTGAGCTCATAATGCCGCAGTTGGAAGCATGTCTGAAGAAATCTGGCAATTCCCTGAACTGTGGCCGTAGTTATTTACTCAGGGCTGGTCGTGGTACACCAACAGCTATTTGGAAGGCTAGGTTTGATCTCCAGACATAAGCTCTTATTTCCTTTTTCTAACTAAAGAAAGTGAAACAAGCAGTGCCTGTGAGGACAGATGGTCCTCTCCTATGTCTGACTAAATGGGAAATACTGCCCAGACTTTCCAGGAGAATTTCATTTACCCTTGACCACCACATGTTTTTAAGCAGCAGGTATATCTTGTTTACTTAGTCGCATAAAACTCACAGCATGATAGAATATTAGCTGTGGACAGTACCAACATAGATTGAGTATCCTTGAGCCTAATCTAAGGAAGAAATGCTGATTTTGCTTGTATTGCATTGTCTTCTAAATACCTGCTAAGTTTTTCTTGGATGGGATTGTCTATCTGAAGAGTAGGACCTTTTACCCCAAGGATGTAAAAGTGACTGATTTAACTAACCCCTTAATTTTTCATTCTTTTTCTCCCTTCCTTTCTGTCTTTCCTGTGTGCCACTGAAATATTTTCTCTTCTGTTCATTTGTAACCTAGATCTCATCAAATACTTCCCAGTTGCCAAGTCCCGAGCCAGTAAAGCACTGTGGGAAGTCGGCACTCTTCCAGTTGGCAGAGGTAAAGTGATACCCAGTAGCATCACTATAGGAAGATGTGTGTATCTTTTCCCCAGAAAAACTATGTGTAAGGTTTGCTCTAGAATCAATTTTGGTATTTCCAGAAACATAGATTAATAAATAATGAAATAGCAGGAGAATTAGGCAGTGGCAATGGCCCGAGGGCCTTTACATACACCTTTATGTACAATGTGCATAGTTTCTTGAGACAGCGCAGAAGAAGTTACACTTCCTCTTAGAAAAATTAGCTTTATAACTGTAGTAAAAACAGTGCACAGGGCAATAGCAAAGACAAGAGATATTCTTTTTAATGAGTTGGATGCCAGGATTAAAAGAGTAAAACTTTGGTTGGAAGGGTTGGAAGGTGCATTGCTTAATCAGGGACTGAGAATAGGAAAAGTAGACTTTTAGGTCGTCAAAAATCTGTATGAAGAGTTGGAAGTTGATGCAACGTATTAAGTTCTGAAATTGGCAGCTGTCAGTGGTAATCAAGAATGCTGGGTCAGGTTTCCCAAAAGTCCTAGAAATTCTCTGTGAGTCTTAAATATAACCTTGTAGAGATCTCCTCTTTGATATGGATGATTCACTCAAAAACCTTTGAGGCTTGATGTGCAAATAGATGAAGATATGTGCTCTATTCCAGGTAAATAAAGGAATATGGAAGCAAGTTATTTGTACACTTTTTTTTTTCTTTTTGCTTGTTTTCTGTTGTTTAGGGGTTTTTTTTATTCCAAAACCACATCCTATGTCAGTGAGGAAAGTGGTTTTCTGAATCCTGTCTAGTGACATCCAGCCATGTATTCTTGCTGCTGAGGTCAGTCCCTCTCAGGAAAAAAAAAAGGTAGATATTGGAAGCAGTGAAATAAAAGTATTTCATGCTTCGTTCTGTGGATAGTGATGCAGTTATCTGACTTTACAGGAACTTAAATGAGTGGAAGAAAACCAGCCTTACCGTGCAGGCAGTCCCTGGCAGTAGTAGAGTTTGTGAGTATGTGCTGTGTTGTCAGCAGTGTCTGTGCAAGGGTGATTACACCTAACTGTGATCAGTGATCCATAAGGATATTTGGCTGGTGGAGCCCTGGGACAGCAGAAGGGCAGATAATATTTAGTCAGGGACACCAGAGGTTTTTGAGGTATCCTCTTACAGGACAGCAGCAGGCTGTGAGTAGTGCTGTTCTGGAGTAAGGCTTTTGCTGAGTGCAGCCTGATTTTTGGAAGTCAGCATTAGAAGTTGTGATGTGACTGTGAAGCCCTGATTTAGGAGAGGGACAGGTGGTTGTCCACGGGAGTGCACAGTTTGTACTGCAGGTGGCAGAAAAAGTGAAGCTAAGTCTGGCAGCATGACGTGTGTATGTTGGACAGGTTTGTGTGATCTCTCAGCGATTCCTCAGATGGATTCCTGCAAGCCTAATTTAATACACAAAATGAATGTTAAAGGCTCTGATTCAAACAGAGAAAAGCATGGCAGATGTGCTAAGCACATCCTCCTTGTCTCTAGCTCTTGTAGGACATTAGTGCTATTGATTTTTTTTTTTTTTCTTCCCCCCCCCCCTAGTTTTGGAAATCTCTACTGTTGGATTATAATTGGATAAATAAAATGTAAGAGACATTCAGCTTAAATTTTCAGATGGCAGTTCAGGACCTGGTTTGGAGCATCCCAAATAAACCGAGTTCTCTATCATCCTGAGGGTGTCTTAGGTTTGCAAGTTGATTTGACAGACAGCTGTGCTATGCCACTGTAACTCCAAACTGCAGGTGCTGTGCACTGGAGGGGACTGTATTGCTGTCTCCATGCTGCTGGCAAGGCAAATGCATGGTGTGTGGGAGCCTGTCTTCTTCACCACACCATACTGCTCTGCTCCTCCTTCATCTCTCCGCTGCATGAATTAACCAATTTCATTTTCTTTTTTTTCCCTCTTCTTTGTGCCTTCCTTTTTGGTATTTCTCAGTATTTCACAGATGGTGATTAAGATAAAATGCAGAAGTGGGTTAGGTTATTTCCTAAAAAATCCTGAGGATTTCTAGGTTTCCACTCTGCAGTCTGAAGCCTAGGAGGCTGTTGCTGATCAGCTCTGCAGTCTCTTGCAGTGCCTAAATGCTTGCTCTGTCTTTAGCCTTCAGTGTGGTGGCATGAGAGTGAAGGGAGTCAGTGGTGGGGTTCAGCCTCACCTTCACAAGGCAAAGACGCCACTTCTGCTGCAGAACACTTAACATCATTTGGCTATAAGCAACATCTGAGGACTTGAACTGTACTGGTCAGAGCTTTGGAGACGCTGTGAAGAGTTGCATCTTCCAGGAGATGCAGAGATAGCATTTGGTTTTGTTTATTTGCTTTATGGCAATGATGGGCTTAATTCAGGAAAGTTGACTTTGTGGGCCCGTGCTGGTTCAGAGCAATGAATACTGAGTTTGGAGGATAGGGAGGGCTGAAAGGGTATAAATGCTATAGTTCTCCAGTCCCTTGTAACTTCACTTTCTTACACTTTCTAAGGAAGCAAGTGTAAGAAACCTGCAAGCCTGATCAGAGATGATGGAGTATGTCCTTAAAGATAGAATGTTTTGTTCATACTAGTGGCCAATCCTGAGACTGATAAGTTTAATTTGATTAGAAAAAGATAATTTCTTTGGGCCTAGCTCAAAACTGATACAAAACACTCTAAAGTACTGAAGAGGATCACAGCCTAATACAAGGAAACGATTCTGGAGGATAATCAGCTACCTGTTTGCATGACAGCCTCATTTTACTCTGAGGAGTACCAGAAGTTACCAAAGACTTGAGCGCTCTTCATTTTGGTGTCATAGGATCTCTTTTATATGAGTCCTATAGGACTGCAACAGGCAATGCCATTGTCTGAAAGGAGTAGCCTTCTTAACCTATGATAGTGAAGTGATTTTAAAATCAAATGAGCCTTCAGAAACATCAGCAGCTGGGTTGCATGCTGGTGTAAATTGGTGCTTAGCTGCTGGAGTCTGTTCATATGTGAGAGAGCATGTGCTTCAGTTCATCTTTCTCTTCAAAGGGCGTCCTGACTAGAATAACCCCAAATCTGCAAATGCCTTTTATTGTACAGTGGTATTATCCACCAGAGCAGTGGTGGAGCAGGGTTTTATTTATAACAGTATGCACAGGTCTGCACTTCTTTTTCAGTTTGTAATCTTATGAATGAATTTTGGGAAGAGGGAGTGGCAATCCGTTCAAAAGCTGGGTTGTAAATGTAAAAGAATTGTGCTGGTAGAAGAATGTTCTATGTATGTTTTTTTTTTTCTCCATAGATTTCTTCAAGTACATCCCATTCAGGACCTTCTGATTTAACAAAACAGTGTGGAACATCAGCATTATTTCAGCTGGCAGAGGTAATACTGAAACCCTGGTGACTAATTACTGCAGGTGCAGTGGGATGGAGAAGTTAATGCTGTTGATTGCTGAAATCTGGAAGGCAGAACAGTGCTACAGTCATAATTACACTGCTGCTTATAGAAGCATAAGTTATCATGGCTGGGGTCATTTTTCCCCAGACTAGCCATTTTTTAACCAATTTTCCCCAGACTAGCCATCAACATAGAGAGAGTTTCTAAGAGTCTGCTGGAGCTGACCAATACCATGACTTCCTGATGGCAAAGGGACTTTCCATTCACCATTGAACTTGATTCAGTTTCTTGGTTAGGGTTTGGGTTTTGACTGTTTGGTTTGACTGAGGGTCACGGATAGTTGAGAGAGAGGGCTGGATTACTCTGTTATTCAAATTAGGGCATTGCCATTACAAATTCCTATTAAAGGTCATAAGCTGTTCTCATTTATTTTTGCTTTTTGTGCCCACTGTTTTTTTCAAGTGGGGAATTAACAACTTCTACAGAGACTCTGCTATGATACTCTGAGCAGATCTTCCTTCTGGGAGCAACTCAAACCAATGACATCTTATTGAAATTTTGCATCTTTTGTTTCTAAACTTTTTTTTAAGCTTTCCGAATCTTAAATACTGTTTAATTACAAGGTTTTTTACTGCTCACAAAGCAGAAGTCATCTTTTTGTAGCCACATCCATAGCTTTGTACTACTGGCTACTGCAGAAGAAGCAAATGTGTATGTTGAATTGACAAAATATTATTAGTCCAGTGAGCAGCATTTTAAAGATTGATCTTTAGATTTTGGAAATCACTGGCCGTGCTTATATTGCAGTATAGTAAAAAAGTCACAGAAGCACCTTGGTACCAAGAACCCATATCAGCATAGTTGTGGGGTTCTCCTTTGCATAATTGAACATGCTTCCTAATAGACACTGTGTGCTGCCCAAGCTGTGGTGTTTTGCAGTGCTCAGCCCAGCTTGACCTGAACCAGATCATTAATTTCTACCCTGTGCAGCAAGAGTTTTGGAAACTTACTGCAAAATTTTATCACTGTTACGCTCATACGTGTATATTGGTGGGTGGAGATGATTTTTTTGCTTTGCAAGGAGAAGTCTAAAATCTAAAATTGACCTAAAGAGAGCCCAGTGATCTGGGGGAGGAACATTCATACTGACCACATGGCCTGTGGGCTCATCTGCGGGAAACTTCTGATGTTTGGTTCAAAGAAAGCCTCTTCCATCTGGTTTTGCTCCAGGTGACTAGTTGACATCTGCTTCAAAAACAAAATAGCACTGGGAATTCAGCTTGAGGGCTTTGAGAGGGGAGAGTAACAAGAGGACATGTCGTCCCAAGGGCAAAGTGGTTGGTGCTGTGAAGGACTACCCTCTACAGCGATGTCAGCATAGCTTACAGGTGATCCAAAACAGAGAGGGTCTCCCAAGTCAGTACTGCAGAAACATGGCAGTTTGAGGACCTTTTTATAGCTCTTTCCTTGAATATCAGTGTTCCTCAGACAGTATGAGGATTTTGGTTTCCATTAGTGGAAATTCAGGAGAAGATAACCATGGCAACCACTGCTGCTTTGCAGTTCTTTGCAAAATAAGTCTGTGATATGAGAAGAAAGGAAGGCATTTGTACTACCTCCAAAATTACTTCACACATTCAAGTAAAAGAAAATAATCTTGATTACTGAGATTCAATTAACTTTTTTCCCCTCCCTCCCTCAGGGCCACTTGGAAAATAGAGAAAGGAATTGCATTAGAGACATCTGAGAGTTGAAGGGGGAATGGATGTGAGATTTCAAGTAACTTGTCTCTGGCAGTAGTCAGACATAACTCTATTGTGCTGTTGCACTTAGGGTATTCTGAAAAGCAGTCTAGGAGTGGGTTTCCAGATTATGTAAAAGACCCTTAAAGGATTGTGGAAACACCACTGAGATCAGTTGGAGTCTTTTTCTGTTAGAGCAGTAGAACCCACCATCCTTATTCTAGCACTCAGCCATCATTACATTGCGTCAGTGTCAGTAGGGCTTCAGCATGTTTTTCAGTACTGTCCTTTTCCAGTCTGCTTTCCTGAACTAAAATTCCAGGGGGGCTCCCTGTTTAATGCTCCTCTTAATATAAGTAATGTTAACAGTTGATGTTTTGTTTCATGGGCCTGTTTTTAACTTGTTTTAGATGTGCCTTGCTTCAGAAGGAGTAAATGTGAAAGAACCTGGGAAAACAAAAGTGGAAGCACTGGAAGATCTGGGAGGGGAAGTTTCAGAGGAAATGGAAGTAGAACTGGAGAAAACAACAGTAAAAGACTCCTGTAAAGGAAAAGTAGAACAATCAGAGATAGAGAAAATTCAAAACCGGGATGAAACAAAAACTGAGGAATCAGAAACTGCAAAATGCAGAGATTTTACTAGTCTTGCAATGGAAAACAGTCCTTTTGACAGAAAGGATAATAGAAAGGATCACATGTGCTGTTCTCCAGAACTTTTCCTGGGTGACATGAATATCCTTGGGCTAAAGCCGGAAAAAATAAAGAAGAAAAAGAAAAAATATAAGTTGGACCGGCACATGAATGAAAAATCCACCCCCAAGAAATCTTGTAAAAAAAGGCAGTCCTCCGAGTCGGACATTGAAAGTGTGATGTACACAATTGAAGCTGTTGCAAAGGGGGACTGGGGAGCTGAGAGACTCACGGATACTCCCCGCAAAAAAACCCGCCCTGTCTCAAGTGTGAAGGGAAGCATGTTGGATACAAAATCACCAAAGAAAAAAGTGAAATCGAAAGAGAAGAAAACATCAAAGGAGAAACCGATGGAGACCACCAAAGAATCAAAGCCTCCCGATTTCCTTAGTATTACAGCCAGCAAGGAAGTACCATGTGAGGCTTCTGATAATGTTAAAGTGGAACCACTGACCCCAACAGAGGAGGTGGTACCCCAAAGCTTACCAGAACAGGTCAAAACTGAGGACAGTGACTGTGTTAAAAAGATAGAAACCTGTGGCTCCAGGAAGTCAGAGAGATCTTGCAAAGGTGCTCTTTATAAAACTCTGGTGTCAGAGGGCATGCTCACATCTCTGCGCGCTAATGTGGACAGAGGTGGGTGACTTGGAGTGTTTTACAGCATGAATTGCAAAAGCCTGCCTGGAGCGGAGGAAAAGTGAAAGTTTATGTTTAAGCTGGAATTTTAGCAGTGTGTGATGGGAGTTGTGTCTGGTCACCTGAGATGGTGGGGGCAGGTGGAGGGGCTGGATTCCATGATCCAGGGCAGGCCTTTGAAGTCTTGCCATCTCTGTTCCTACTTACAAACTCTTAACCTCTTCCTTTTCATCTTTCATGACCTGAGATTCAGCTTCTTGACTGAAGGCTTTGTTGGTTAATTTGTCAGCATGGTGATAGATGTATTCAGGGCTTGTGATGTGTGTAACCTGGACAATTACCTTGTTTCTGTATAAACAACTCCTATGGTTGTGTGCATAGTTCTCAATCCTACAAGAAGCAAATGTGTTCTTGTTTTGCTGTGGTTGCTAGTTTTGCTGTAGGCAGTGAGCAAGAAGCCTTTACCTTTTGGAAAGATAAATTTTAGATAATTTCTGGAAGCTTTCAGTGAGATGTCTTGAAATGTATTTTTATGACTAGTAGATTTATATATGCAATTAGAACAGTCATAAAAGAAAAAAGATGTTTGTAATTTAGGGAACTTTATTACCTCTTCTCATGTCTTTCTGCTCTTTTATACCTCAAGAGATCCTGGCTTTAGAGGCAGGGTGCGGAAGGGTAGGGACAGGAGATGCCAAATAGTTGCCAATATCATCACTGCACAATTTAAAATAAAAAATGTTTTGTAACTGCCTTCAAGAAGGTCAAGCATCATAAGTTGCAGTACTGAATGGATACACAAGTCTTCTCTGAGCCCACTTTGTTTTGGCACATTTTTTTTAAAGATGAGAAACAATTTTCTGCCTTTATCACAGGAAAAAGAAGCTCAGGAAAAGGCAACTCCTCAGATCATGAAGGATGCTGGAATGAAGAAATCTGGGCCTTTTCCCCAAGTGGGACAAGTGGGAACAAAAAGCTGAAAAAGACTAAGCCAAAGGAAGAATTTGTTTTTGGGTAAGTCGTGATTTAACACTGTTCAGTTTTAGTTAGGTCAGCCCAGTAATTTAAGAGTGAGTCCTTCTCACTGCAGCCAAGTGAACTGCATCCAACACCCAAATAAGCACAATTACACAGCATTCCGGAAAATTATAAACCCTGTTGGGCTGAGTCATGGTTTAGATACCTGTTTTTTTTTGTGTAGCAAAGTAATTCCTTTGAAATCTTTCCTGGTTTACACCACTGGAAATGAATGTGAATGATGTTATTTTGCTCAGTTCTGAAAAAATGACATAGTATATTTACCTGCTTAAGAAAGTGGTGAAGAGGATTGCTTATGTTTTCAAAGCATTTTGCAAACAGTGTTTAAAGTTCTGTGTAGGTGTTCAGTCATAAATGAAATTAGACTAGAAAAATTAGATCTCTTTGGCTGCTTCGAGAGATTGGTTACAGAGGAATAGTAAACAATGTTCTTATATTGGTAAATAAGAATGATAAATATGTCATTTTTCCACTGTAAAGATATTTAAACTGTTTATATACACCACAAAGAAGTTAAATGTATCTTTAAAATGATTGATGAGTATACATGCATTAAAATTTAGCAAGACTGCACAGAATTCCTTTTCTAGTATATGAGTAATGATTTTTGTCAGAGTATTATCAACTTATTTAACCTCAGGCACAGTAGTTAAAATCTGTGTAGCCGTTCATACCTACTTGCAAATTCTTGAAGATGTGAAAATTAATTAAAAAGGGGTAGATTTTCCATAGTTCATGCTTAAAATTATATGTTTCTTTTTGCAGGTTTGAAGTAGCCTTTTTTATAACAGTCCATGTGAAATTTAGCTGCAGCTTGCTTTCAGCAAAGATATTAAGTCAATGAAAATCCCCAAGTCTTATTTGCTTGGAATAGTCAAGAAAAGTTAATGGAGTCTTACCTCTTTAGTGCTTTGAATTAGTTTTGTTTTTAAGTTTAAATTTAACAATTGAAAACTTTTCACACATAATGTTGTGAAAACTGATTACATTTTATAGCAGGAAAAAAAAGGTAGTTGTAAATTATTTATTCAAAGTAGCTAGGAAAATTGTCTGAATAATTAATTTGTTCAACAAGCAGTGTTCTACCCTCATTAGCTGGCTGGATGGGGAGATACATATTTGCCCATCTCTCATCTTTATTCAGTTGCATGAATACATAATGAATATTATTTAGTGAACTCGGTAAAGCAAAATGGGGCATTTGTAAAGCATAAGTGCTGGAGAAGGTATCTGTTATCCCTGTTCATTCCATTACCTGATCTTCTGGCTACTTGAAGAGCTGCTTTTACCTCTACCTGCTCCACTTAGCTCTTTCTGCTCCCTTCACCACCACATTTCAGCCTCATTTTTTGTGTGTAGGTGACAGGGTCCTAAGCCCTTCGGAACTATGTCGTTCTCCCCATGTCCTCTCACCTTCTTCGTCAGCAGTTGCCTGCATTTCCCTGAGGGTCCGGGTCAGGTGTGCTTCCTCCATGTGCAGTCCACTCCTTTGCCAAGCAGTGCTGTACCTGCACGTATCTCCTGGCAGGACTAGGCTATACAGTGTGAAGACCTCAGCTCAGCTACACGTGTCTAACCAGGCTCGTGAGATGCCCTGAAAATTCATGACAACGTGAATGATTTTGGGGTTTTTAAAATAATTAATCGCTGACATAGCGATAGCAGCGCTCCCCACTGCCTCCATGTCGCACAAGCTCTGAATTACAAGCCAGGATGGCAGCTCATCTGCTGTCAGATGTGGTTGGGCCTTCCCAATTAGAGCTGCAGCCCCTCACGTGCCCTTGGGGCAGGAGCTGAGGCAGGTGGGAACCAGCAGTGGGAGAGGAGCTGAGGCAGAGGATGGAACCGCATGACAGCTGTCAGAGCAGAAAATCATCTGGTTTTGAGGTTGTCAGGGAAAATCCACGTGGAAGAGAGAGATAGCAGTAGCAAACACCACTAATGTCACATACCTTTGTGATTTAAAACCAAACCAAAATACGCATTTACACACACAAACAAAAACCTCACTGTGCACAGAGTCTGCCAAGAGCTAAGACTGTGTTTTAAGATGGAAGTTTGTTTGCTGAAAGAGGTAATGATTACAGAGATAGAATTAAGTATCATTCTGTGTACCAAAGCTTTCAGAATGCAATTTGTTTGAAGTGCTGCTTCGGAGAGCAGCAAGAAGCACCATGTTTCTTGTGACACTTCAAGTGTGTAAGGGCCATCCCTCCAACAGTCATTCAAACTTTTTTCAAATTGAGGTTTTTCATAGCAAAGAGAATTAAAAACAATCAGAAAATGTCGTTGTTCTCCTGTCATTGGTAGTGCTATTTATAGCCTGCCTAGCTGTGCACACCACCCTTTACTAAAGCACAATTCATACTCCTGCCTGGCTGCAAAAATTTGCTGGAACAGAGTGCTTATGCAAGCCAGCATAGTCATCCTGCTCGAGTGCTTTGTTTTCATCTGGTTATTAGAAACAGAAATACCTTGTCTGTGGATTTCTTGAGTTGTAGGCACTCTAGTGACAGTCACTCAGGCTGGGCTGAAGTATAAGGCATGTTGGGTTTCATGGAAGCATGAGCTGGTTGCATTTTCCATCTCACAGCAAATACAGTATGAGGGGAGAAAATACAATCACCCAGTATAAATACAAAACTAATTCCCACCCCAAAGCATCATGTTTCAGAATATTCACGGAAGACTGATCAATTTGACATTTTTCTTCCAGTTTGAAATGTTTTCATTCTGGTGTAAGAACGTTAATATGAAGTTATTTTATTGGTTTATTTATTGGTTTTACTGTCTTTGTTCATTCTCCTCACAGAACAGACAAATCTCTTGTACAAATCTGTGCAGCGAACAGAGCTAAATGTCACCAGTATGACATTGATTATTTTTTTTCTAATTTTAACTTATGCAGCTAAGGTAATCAATTTATACTGAGCTACAAATGCAGAAGCAGGAGTGTACATTCTCATTCCAAAGCTGGATTAATATATACTAGTTTGACTTTTACAGTGTGTGTGTGCTTATGTGTTTTCCCCCTCTGTCTGTGTAGACAGGTGTGTATATACTCACACATGCTTTTAAACAATATATTTTTTTCTCCAGAAACAGCGTTACATTTAATTTGATTGGTTTTGTTTCCCATTTAGCTTAGCAAAATTGGAAGAAGAATTTGCAAAGAAATTCAACAGCCTCCCTCAATACAGTCCTATTACCTTTGACAGGAGAAATTCAGCTGTTCCGAGGAAAAAGCGAAAGGTTGGAAGCGGCTCATGTGAACTACCAAAATCCAACAAAGGTAAATTACCATGTCAATACATTCTTAAGCAACAACAGTGCTATGACAAGCTCAGGAATTTATGCATCCTTACTTCACCATTACGTGTGGAAAGTGTGAAGTCAAAGAAAAAGTTTCCTAGCACTGAAGTTAGTTGATTCTCACCTGGGTTAGTTTTCAGACTGTACTGTTGATTCCTGGTTTTCATGAAGAGTAGAACTGGTTAGAGTTTGTATATGAAACGTATTCCTCGCAGCAAGAAAGTTTATCAAAAACATGAATATTTGTGAGGTAAGTGAATTTGACAAGTTTTCCCAAGAGAAGATTGAGGAAAAAAAAGGGAGATGATCAAAGGTTGTATTTTGACAGTTTTCAAAATGTAGTTTTATGCCAGTTTGCGTTTCACTGTAATTTTAGACTCTATAAATTAAAACATAAGATACAAGAGATGTCTCCATGAAACATTTGGAATTTTTTTTCTATTAAGATTTTAACTCTGTCTTAAGTTTGGAGCACAGTGTCCTGACGTGATAAAAAAGGTTAGAGGACAGAAAAACCGATTCCATATCCAGCTCCACTTGAGGCTCCTCCACGTTGAGACTCACTGAGGGAGAAACTCTTGACACATTTGGTTGTTTCATATACACACAGCCTGTGGCAGAGAGATAGTAGAGAAGTGACGAAGTGGTGGAAAAAACTACTTTTAGACTGCATGACCAATACTGATGCATACATACAGTGTACAAACATCACATAATGAAGGAATGGTGTACCAGTAATTCCACAAGACAAAGGGATGCTCAAAAGGATCCTCATTAGGCACAGTTCACAATGTGATGCTCGTTTCCTTTTCGGCTACTATGGTGGTTCCACTGACTGACAGGTTTTCAGATCTAATACGGCTGCTTTAGACAGGTGACCCTGGATTAGATGTATGCCTTTTGAATGCTTCACAAATAATCACATTACAGTGTGCAGGATTGAGCAGCTGTTCTTCTCTAGTGCATGCCAATTTTGATATTGATTTTTGTATTTATGTAATTAGATGTGGAACAGCTACTTTGCAAAATTAGACTTGTGCTAATACCATTCTGACTTCAACAGCCTTTAATTCTTTTTTTATGGTGTGTGTTTGACAGAACTTCTTAAATGAGCATGAATGAATTGCTTTACACTATGATAACGCACTGGTTAATTAAGCAACATCTGCTGGGAACAAGATCTCCTCGTATAGCATGATCTGGCAGTTGAAGTTGTAACAGCAGTTCATTGGATTTCTCGCCACAGTATTTACCTGTTCAGGTGTCTGTATGTTTAAAAACTCTGCAGGCACTGTGTCATTTGGAAATGGCACCCTAGAATGCTGCCTCAAGTCAGGTAGCCCAGAACTGCGTTTTGCTTTTGGTTGGGCTCAGGCATTAGAATTTAATTTTTATCTTTGTTAGCATCACTTAAAAAGCTTTGGAATATATACAGCCATGTCTCAAGGGAAGGTCAGAAACATAACTGCAGGCAGGTTAGAAGCCTGATATGAGTAATTTTGGCACAGCCCTGTGGAGACGACCATGGAGCGTTTGCCTCTGGCTGACAATAAGGGCTCTTTGAATTAAGCCAGCTGACTTTGCACTGAAGCAGATGGTAAACAGTCACATGAACTTTTCCACCAGCTGAGCTATGGGGTTGCAACAAGCAGCCCCAGGGCAGGAATATCTGACGGTGACACTGCTCTTTCTGTAGTGAACATCTAACTGCAGCCCTGAACTAAATCCAAATGGAGCTGGTGATATCTGCTCCTGATTTCAATGAGTGTTGAATTCACTCACATTAGCTGGGCAAGCTGACAGCTTGTGTCAGTCATTCCAGCTCCCTGGAGAGCAAAGTTTGGCTTTCAAGAGGTAGTTGAAAAACTTTCTAACAAACTGCTTTTCTTTTGGAAAAGAAAGATTGCTAAAAAGTAAATATTTCATGACAGTAGGTTGATTTAAATGTTTTTATTTTGTTAGGATGTGTAAAATTAGGATGCAGGTTGTGGATTTGAAATGACCTGACCCAAAGTGCATACAAGCAAGCTTACTAGCTTAGTAAGGAAACTGTTCCAGCTGAGCTAAACATTTATTAAGCTGAATCCTCAATTTAATTTGTGATGTACTGACAGGCTATTCAGCCTTGTTGTGCTGTTGGCTTGCCTGTGAAATGTGATGAGTCCAAAGACTTAGGGAATACTGACCTCCAAAAGTGTAGCACATAAAAGTCAGCGTACCAAGTTCCCGCAGGTATTCCAGGAAATGAAACTGATACATTATGCAAAATAGCAGAGCCTGGTTTGGAATGGTTCAGGGTTTTTTGAATTGTCATGGTTTTTTACACCATTAGAATTAAGCAAAATTAACATAAAATTCTTGCAGTGTGATGAGCATGAACCATGAAGGGTCAATATAGTTTTATGGGTGTGGTGTGACTGTGTTGGGATGTGGGAGACCTTAATTTTGCTCTGCCGTGCTCTGCATTACTGTGTTATATGGAGTTGTTTCTACTGCTCAGCTTTTCCTTGGATTTCTCTGTCTATAAGGTAGTTGGAAGAGATGTCCAGCGCAAATAGTGCCTGCAAGTTGTTGAGGCCTCTGGATATTTCCAAACAACAGATAATAATCAGTAGGTGTTGGTTTAGTAAACACTCTTTGAAATCATTCCCTGCTTTTTCTGAATGAGCATGTGCAAGATGATAAACTTCCCAAGCATTCTCACTCAGTTCACAGATAAGTACTTAAATTTTGCAGCTTAATTACAGATCAGTGTCTACTAAATTTAAAATCTAGAAAATATGTTGGAGTGCTGCACACTAAACCTTCCCCAGAATGTTAGGTGAATAAAAATGGAGAAAAGGTTTTTGTTTGTTGGGTTTGGGGTGTTTCCCAGCACCTCACCCCCAGCTGTAGCTGTATGCTTTAATAAGTTTTATTTTGGAGTAAATGGTACTGGATTGATTTTCTGTCAAATGTCATTAACCTATACCTACAACAGGCCTGATCTGCTGCCTGACAACACAGCCAGGATTATCAGGATGTTTTCCTGCTCCTGAGTGGAAAATCAGTGGGTCAGTGCCCACCAACTACTTCTGCTGTGCTTGTCATGTCCAGTCCTCACTTCAGCCAGTTCTTTAGTATAAAAACACCTGAAGAACCCTGTAATGTTAAAGCTGTTTCAGATTCACATGGATAAGGGAAAATTTGAGAAGCGATTTTTTTCCCCGGAGCTTTCCAAATTGTCCAAATCGGTGGGGGTCCTTCTTCATTGGGAGCAGAACTGAACAAGCCAAAAGCCTTTGACAAAATCCACCTCAAGCATTTTGAACTGTGAATGTACACATACAATAATAATGTCACCAAATGGCTGAGAAAGATTCAGCTATACTGAATCTGTGCAGATGGCCTGCTCCGACATTTGCTGGAGCTGTGACTGTTTTCTTTTTTTTTTCCTTCTTTCCAGTGGCATATGTGCCAAAACATCCCACCACACAGAAGTCAGCTGTCTGCAGTGACTCACTAATCCGCTTGTATGCAAAAGTGAGCAACAGGCATAGTCATTATTTCTGCCTTGTACTGTGAAGAAATGCTCACTTATACACCAAGCACTGCACTAAATCTTTCATTTGGGGACAGCAAAGAGAGGAATGCATAGTGTGCTTTCATTTGGGAAAGAGATTGTCTACAATTTTTTTTTTTTTGTCTGTGGCCTCTGGGGCTAGAAATAAAGCATCAGCTTAAAATGGATGCTGCTTTGTGGCATTCCTCTCGGTCTTTGCTCTGGGGCTTTTCTGGCTCAGTTCAAAGCATTCGGATGCCTGGGGATCGCATGCTGTGATGTTCCAGAGATCGTGACCTAAAAATACAGTGCCTTCCTCTTGAGAGATGCAGAAATGCACAGACTGTTTGTCCTGATTTTCTTAGGATCTTGTTGGAGTGTTCTCTATTTGATTAGGTCCTTTAAAATAGGGAACTTTGTGAGAACGGAGAAGGCATATGCCCAGAAATGTGGAGGAACTGCACTTCCAGTTCATTTTCCTGCCTGCTGCTTCCCCAGGCAGCTGCTGTTGGCTGTCGCAAGTATTACCAGGAGGAAATTCCTACAGCCCTCAGTGAGCATAATGGACGAGCCAGGGATTAAATCCTGTGGCAACCGCTGAAGTGCTAGGGAGAGGAAGAGCCATGTAGAATATTTCCAGTGTAGAGGGATGAGCAGGAGAAAAGGATTTACTTCACACTTGCAGATGGCTGTATATATACGAAGTAAAGTAACACTAAAAGTTGTTCTCAACTTTTTGTAGGAAATCAGGGTCCATTACCTAACAACAAGAGTTTCAGGTTAGTTTTTTTAAGTCATGGATTTTCTCTGTATTGAATGTTCACAAGTGGCATATGCTTTAAAGTCTCCATGACTTGCTGTCCCCATGAAACAAGTGTAGCCCAGCCAACCCTCCTGTCAGTTCCTGCACGGTGACTGTGCCTAAACTGTTCATTTGGGAAGTATGGATGAAGCTTCTCATGGAGTCAGAAGTTATACTCTCAGGTCCCAATATGACATGTTGACCTGTTAACTATTAGCCTCCAGGGTCCCTTCTGGCAGAAGATCAGATTTCGTCCTTCCCCATGAAATGGCAACTTGTATTAGTGGAAGGGAAGGTTGTATAGTATATACTACAACTGTTGTACTCCTTTTGATGCTGCTAATTAAATGTATGTATTAATGTTGTCTGTAGGTTCATTCCAGTCTCAGAAAAAGAACTTATTCCACAAAATTGTCAGAAAATTTAAGCACAGAAAGAAGCTTAATGTTCCGGACACAGGTACTGGTACATTACTTAGTTGAGATTTTGGGCTGCCTTCTTTCTCAATTCAGTCTTGAAAAAATGCTTCTAGACAGAGACACCTCAGATCTCTGGTCTTTGATTGTCACTTATTTCCCTGACATAATTCCATAACCTCCTGGCTCCAGTTGATCATATTACCTTATTCCACTATGATGCTGTTCTGGTTTTACTGGGCATCTCTCTTTAATTAGTTTCTCTCTTCTAGACACCATGCAGCAGAGCTGACAAAGCAGGGGCATTTCTGCAGTTGGCCCTGAACTCTATCTTCCACAGATCATGACTCTTTAGCCCCTTGGTTGCTATTATCTGCATCCCTTCTATATCAGTGACAATATTATTTATCCCTTTGCCAGAGCAGTTATCCATGTCCCTGTGTCCTATCCCTGTGATTTCCTGCTGTTGAGAACTTTGCAGACTACACCTGGTCAGGGTGTAAGAACGTGGTCAGGATGTAAGTGCTTGTTTTTGCATCAGATCTCAAAAATACTGACCTCCAACCCTGCCTCCATAGAAATCTTAACCAGCTTTCTGTTTGCCTCTAATGGAAGATTTCTTCCACAGTCTTTTAAGTTATGTTCTGGACTTGCTTTGCCCACTGTCCTGCTGGTAGCTCTCCGAAATCTGTCTCTTGTTACAGTATTGGGATCCTGCATACCTACATATTCAGAACTCTGAGGGGCATTTTCAAGTGTGCCGTATGTAGAGGATTATAACTTAGCCTGGGGCCTGTTCCCTGGGCCCTATTTTCCTTTTTTTTTCTTTTGTAATCATGTTGCCCACACTACCCAAGTCATGCCCAGGCTGTTCCTTAGCTGTTCCACGGGGGGAGTTCTCTCCCACATTGTTCTTGTGTAGAAAAACCTCTCTGGTTCTGCTTACTTAGCTCCATTAATTTTGTCTACTTTTCCCCTATCCATGTTTGTCTCTAAGATAATAAAATCGCTGTTCCTATCTCTAGTTCCCCCAGGTACCTTTATACTTAATATATTTCCCTAAGACTCAACCATGTAATTTCTTCTCCTTTCCTGATTCCGTGTTTTCTGTCACCTGTGATGCACATGCACTGTTTTCCCACATAGGCTCTGCCAGCTCTGTTGCATTCAGTGATGCAAGTATTTTGAAATTACTTGCTCTGTTTTGCTGTATTTGTACAACAAACATGTTGTGGAAGTTGCTTGTGAGAATTAATTATCTTGCTTCAATGCCAGTGTAAAGAAGGCATCATACATTAACATGGGTTTTATTGGGTGCCATTCAGATTTTGTTCCTGAATTATTACTAGACCTGTAGACAAATTATTAAGAAAAATGGCTGTTTAAATTCTCCTATGGAAAAAGAAACAGAAAGTGTTTAATACAGCAAAGCGTAAAAAATATAAATACCTTAAAACCTGCAGATAAAAATGTGGCTAAACAAAATGCCAAACCCTGCATTTGTTTAAAAGAAATCAGCTTGTTTTGATACAAAATGAAGTGCGCACTATGATCAAAGATTGAAGCCTGGCAAGTGTTGAGTACCCTGGCCTTGTTCCAGCCCAACACAGAGGCATGTTCTTGGAAGTTAAGCATGTGAATAATGTCATAGTTGTCTAAGCATTAAAGATGTGTCTCTGCATTTGCAGAGTGTCTCCCAAGACTAAAGCAAAGGCATGAGAAACTTGGGAGCCTTACGCAGCCCATATGTAAATCATCAGAGGAAAGGCAGTGCATATATATATGAGGAAATGCATTTTCCTCTGAGTTACAAAGGGGAAAAAATCTGTGGTCTTGCTGCCTTTTGTGTGCTGTATAGTGACACTGAAAGGGAAGCGTTGATCAAAGTGCAGTGTGGGCACAGCCTTGCCAGACCCTGAACAGCCTTGCCATCGTGTGCTGCCCACGTAACTTCCTAGGCAACAGGGCCCTAAAATGTTGAACTACACTGTCCCGTATTCTGCAGCACTCAAGCTGAGAATCCTGAAATCTTCATTTCAATTCAAGTATTTTTTCAAGGATTTAGTGAGGCAAATACTAAATGAAAATTTTAACTCCTTTTTGTAGTTAGTCTGTACTTGTGGCGAATCACAAATCTGTGTGATATGTGATTTTGTATGAAGCTAATTTTGCTGGAAGAAGGAGTTTGAATATTCATATAGATGAAGAGGAGACACTTGGAAGGCCAGCAGAGGTCATGCTGGCTTCGTGTTTTGTCGTCTTGAAAAATAATGTGTGCCTGTGTGCATCTGTGTTATGAACGAAGAAAAGTAAGTGCAGTAAAGGCAGATTTTGATGTGATTGTGGATCATGTTGTCTGTGTCTCTGCTATGAAAGTCTGAGTGAACTTTGACTCCATCTGACCACACTGTACACAGCAGCACCAGTGCAAGTCACCGTATTACGAGTTTGCAGGTGTTTACAGAGCTAGATACAGCCCAGTAAAACATCAGTGCACATGCTGCACCCCTTGCTCCTCCTAGCAGAGAGTACACAGTCATGCAGCATGTTGAGAGATACATCCCTTCCTTAGGAAGGCTGACAGAAGCACAGCTGGGCCCGTGCCTGTTCAGGAAAGTTAGACACCACACAGCTGAGAGTTTTGATTTTTCTCCCACTGTGTCAAGATTTTCTGATGGGAAGCAATACTTAAGAACATTGATTGCCTCTTCGCATATACTCTTAGTGAGCTGTGCTTGAGGGCTCTTGCGTGGTTTCTGTAACAACCAGCTGCAATACTGGCCTTGACACCAGAAGGGGAGAAGAGAAAATGAACATATACACCAGTCTCGGCACTAGTTAATGTGTGAAGCAGCCCTGTGCCTGGTACTGATCCTCCAGCAGCTTTCCCACGCACACATCAGGGCCCTGTTGTGTGGGGCCTGCAGCCCAGAGGCAGCCAGTAGCTCTGTGCCTTAGGCATCCTTTCCAGCTGGAGGAGGGCTGGGTCAGCATAGGCTCACACAGCAGAGCTTCCCACCCAGAGAGGTGTCTTGTACACCTGGTTTGACCATCTGCTGCTTTGCCTCTGCTTGTTAGTCCCCAACCCTTGCTGCAGCTCCATGTGCTGCCTGACCCCACATGCAGTATTGTAGCAGTGTCCTGTTGTCAAAGAGCCAGAATTTCCACCGGCACATAGGTCAGAGTGTGCTTGGCATCACTTGCTTGGTGAAGTGGTTCCCTAGGCACTGGTGACTTGAAGCTGTGCTCTGCCTTGCTAGATTTTTTCGTTTTTGACTTCATAAAGACCACTGAAGCATTACAGCGCACCTTTCCTTCTTGATACCAGTGTGCTTAGAGCCACAGAGCCTTCATTCTGCACTAGACATGGTTAAACTTCTGGAGCTCTCTCTCGTAACAGATAGGTATCACTAAAGAAATTCCTTTAAATCTGTCTGTGTTTTGCTGAGGTTCGGTCTGAAAGGCTTGTCCTCTGCTGTGGTGTGCCAGGTCAGTTCAATTGACTTCATTTTTCTTGTTCACAGAGGTGGGGGGAAATAAAGCTACATGTACTCTGCATGCCTGCAGAAAAGAGTAAATTGTCCAGGCAAACTTTTAACAAATCTAGCTCAGGAAACCATCTGGTGTAGAACTATAGATATAGAAGTACTCCTCAGAAGACTCTCAAGAGTTGTTTTTGCCACTATGGTGTAAGCATGGCAGAAGGCCCACATCTTCATGCCATGTTCTCAACTCTGCTTGCAAAAATAAGCCTGTAGTTCTGCACGTGCCGTCATGTGGAGAGCTGAGCATGCAGATACCTGTTGGCAGGACTGGACGAGCAGCTGCGGAATCTCATTTCTTTCTAAACAGCATGCCCCTGAAAATTAGCTGAGTTCTTCATGGGACAGCTCTTGAACACAGGATGGTATGGAAGCAGAATGGATGTCAGATGGATTAAAGACATTACTAAAGAAAAATACAGGGAATTAAACCTGTTCAGCCCTATCCTTTCTGCAGAACAAAGCCAAATCCTGGTTTGGAGCATCCATATGGTTATACCTTTGTCAGCTGAAGAAGTGGAATGCTGTTTTCTCTTGAAGAAGGTGCAGGAGTACTCCTGTTAGCACATGGTTTAGCTTCACAGTTGTTGAACCATGGAATCCTCTCTCCCCTGGAGGTCAGTGCAAAGGGTCTTGTGAGTGAAGCCCTTGTGTGATTTCCTCCAAATTAGGTGAATAATACTCTGTGAAGAAATCAGTGAAATGGTTTCTTAAACCAACATCCACTAAAACTGCTAGAGAAGAAAAAAGACATTCTTTCCTTCAACATTCACCCTGTGCTGACACACATAAAAACTACTCATTGTTCACCTTTTATACTTCCTTCTTCAAAACTGTATGGTAGCGATGTTACGATGAAGTGATGATAAACTGATTTTAGAGCTAGAGAAGAAAAGGAATGTAGAGGACTCAAGTCTCATTTCAAAGATTGGAAAAAAAAACATGGAGAGGGAATATACTTGCTGCATCTGAGTTTGTAGAGCCACCTTCTGCTGTTTCTTAATCCAAAACACCAACATCGTATACTCCTTATGTCTTTAATATTGTCTCTTTTTATTTTAGCTTTCAAGGGTTTTTGCTGCTCTTTATTTTTATGACACATGCAATATGAAAAGTAAAAATGTAAAAGTGATCAATGAAATTAATTTCTAGTGACTTGGCGTACAACACATCTAATTAAATGCTTAGCAGATCTTGTTGTTTTTTATCATATGTTGTTTATTGTTTGAAATCATCTTAATTTTTTTAAATGTAAAAAAAAACCAAAGTGAGTTGTAATACTAAGATTAACACCATTAAAACTCATTCAAACTAAAATTAGACAGCACTGTCAAAGTACTAATTAGAGCAAATTAGAATTAACAAATAGTCTTGGACTGCAACCAGACCATTACATTAATACATAATCAACGATTTTGAATTCCCAAATAAGAAATCTAGAGAGAAAGCTGCCTATTTAATTATACATTCCAATTAAGATTTTGGTCTCAATGTAGGAAGCTTATCTGAACATCTCTATAATAGTCCAGTTGAGTTACTTGAAAGTCATGTTTGCAGTCATTGGTGCTTCTACTTAATTGGACTGCAGATCTTTTTCTGTGCTTTCTCTTGCTCTCTTTACAAAAAGTAAGTTTTACAACATAGCTCTGCTATATGCTGTAAAAGGTTAACAGCTCTAGCTGAGAAGTGCTACTTGAAGCTGTGTGCTTTTTTTCAAGATAAAGAGCGTGCACAAGTTCAAAAATGTTTTACTGGAGAACATAGGAAGGTGAATTAAGGTCATAAACAAATTAAATTTTGGAATGTTTCCAAGTGTTTTTACACGTATGTACTTGACCTGATTGTATTCTTATGCCATAAAACGTTAAAAGGTCCCTTCCTATTAAAACAAAAGAGCAAAGGGCAACATCTAACAAGTTAAAATGTGCTGCAGCTATTCTCTTCATCTAGTCCACATCCTCACACAATGACCAGTTAAAGCGGCTCGCAAAAGATAAAGATTTTATTAGCTGTATCTTTGAATCGGAAGCTCATTAAATCTACAGAACAAACAATAAACAGAAATACACACTAAAATGAAAGAGGGCAAAGGCCATGCAGATTGCCTGGCTCTTGTGCACTGTTCGTGTGGTTGGGTGCTCCTGTGTGACATAGCCAGTCTCAGTGCAGGAAACTGGTCTTTTTCAGTGCTTAGCCCTTCTGAAAGGGCAGTTGTTTGCACTCCAGCCTCAGTTTTGTGTGTGTAATTTTTGCTGGTCCAACCACCCAAAAAGTGAACACGTGTCTTTAAAATGGGAAGAAAGATTAAAAGAAACTCGGGGCAAAAGAAAGCTCACTGGAGATACAGTAACAGCTTTGAAAAATATATAAAGGACTGTTGCAAAGAGATGGGCTATAGCCTGACAGGTAGTAAAGAAAATAACAAGTGGAAAATGCAGATGGGGGGAGAAGGTGCAGGCAGGCATTAGGGAAAAAGTACTTAATCATTCAGGATGGCAGTACACTGGGAAAAAAATGTCTCAAGGACTTGGTGCAGATGCCAGGAGTGTTCCCAGTTTCAAAACGGGCTAGCCAGGCATCTGTAAAAAATTAATTGGGCATTTCATTTGCTACCTGTAGCTTCTTTCTAACCCTAGCTGGCACTGACTGCACATGGGGTAGACTTCATAATGCTTTTATCACAGCAGGAAAAATAATGTCACAGATTCGCTCTGTGGACTACCGATACCCCATGGGATCAGCAGTATGGCTTATTAAATCAGTGTAAATGGAGAACAATTGACTCCTACATGCTGATCTCAGGCTTTGGAAGCTTAAATAAATATGTTTTGTGATTGCTGTCTGACCAATTTCTTTGTGAACAAAAACAAAGTAACTTTAGTCAAGTGAAAATTTGGAATCGTTTTCCAATTCAGGGTAAAAAGCTACTTCGAAATGCCAACACTGAAACTGCTGAAGAAGATTTAAAGTGTACCCTTATCACTCTTTCACTTTATGTAGGCAGTATTTCTTTCACAGTATTTTATCCTATGCTTACTTCCTTTTTTTAGCATTCTTGTCTTCAGCTGTGATCTAGCTCTGCTTTTCTATTTCCTGCCTTTCTGGGGTGTTTTTAAAGTTTGTTGTTTTGTGAAAGGCAGTATTTACCTTTGCTTAGAGGAGCTGACGTAGAGTGACTACAGAGGTAAGACTGGGGGTTAGTCAGGAATTCCTGGATTCTGCTTATCAGTCCATCTGTGAGCTAAGATAAGCTTACATGAGAATTCTTGCTGTTCCTTAAATACATTTTGTCTCTAAGCTACTTGCTGGCATCTTCTGTTGCAGAGTGTTTTATACAGACTGATACCCTGCTCCCGCTGAAATGCTACTGCCCATCTCACAGGTTTCTATTTTCCAGGATATCTTTAAGAGCAGATGCTACTGCTCCCCTGCAAATGCCTGTGGCATTCAGATCACATCTTGCCATGGGTTATGCTCTGAGTGCCTGTGAGGAAAGGTTTTATGAAGAAAGATGCAAAATGGTACATGAGCATAGCTGGTAGCTGAATTATTCTGTATGTAAAATTACATTTCTGTCCTTTTCCAGCCATACTATTAGAAGACAGAAATTCCAGTGAGTCTGCCTGGAAGAATAAAATTTCTATATCTGCCCACACTCCAGAGCCAGCAATGATGCATGAGCCTTTAGTTGGCAGCCAGAAAAGGAAAGCAAGGAAAACTAAGATCACACATCTTGTCCGAACAGCAGATGGTCGAGTGTCACCAGCAGGAGGGACACTGGGTAAGGAAACTGGGGTTTAGATTTTATTAAAACTGAATGGTTGGAGAAGGTTTAAGGGTACGTGCAACCTATCAGGGAAAGTGTTTTTCAGTTAGCTTGTTTCCATACCTGCGTAGAAAGGTCATTCTTTAAAATACAGGTATCAATCAACTGGGAAATCAGTGAGTCCATAATGGCCAATTTCTTTTGTTTGAATGAGGAGATCTGTCTTCTGTCCTTGGATATTTCACTCTGAGAACTGATGTAGAGAGAAATGGAAAATGGTTACCTTTCATAACTTGTTTCCAGTTCAGCAAAGAAATTACACTGCACCTAGTTATAGGTTGTAAAAGTGAATTCTGTACTCCAGCAGTCAATGCCAGAGTCCTTGTCAGAGTTCTCTGCAGTTAAGGTGATCTTTCAGGGCTACTGCATACACAAAAGCTCTCTTATCTGACCTAAAAGATCAAATTCAATTGAATGCAAAATTAGTAAACTGCTTCATAAACCTTAGTACTGTGCTTCTGCCAATAGCTTGGGTCAGAAGAGGTTGCAGCATGAATCAGATTACACTTGCAGAATCAAAGTCCTAAAGGTAAAGATTCTGTTAACACCAGACTACTCAGTATATCAGTAGGGTGCTGTGAATTTAATATCTGCAAACTTAACTTACTTTCTTTGCAGAGGAGAAGCCAAAAGAGCTGCCACAAAGTACTCTTCAAAAAACATCAAGTGCAGAAACAGATTGCAACAGTGAATGCTCCAGAAACGCAGAGACAGAAGAAAATCATAGTATTACATCGGATATGCCAGCGGTGTCTGCATTTTTTAGCTTAGCTGCTCTGGCAGAAGTAGCAGCCATGGAAAATGTACACAGGTATGGTTTCCTTTTCCCCTTGTTGTCTAAGTCAATAGTGTGTGACTGACACTGTTCAGAAAGCATGTGAATAGCAGACTGTTTAATTTGGCCTGTGTTTCCTCTTCCACAGCTTTCTGTGAATGTCTGTTTTACACCACTTGCTTAGTAGTGTTAAGTCTTCACCTAAATGGCAGTGTAATCTTATTTAGCAGTCAGAAAAATTATCCTTCCTGGTAAACCTACCTATGCATTTTTGTATAAAAACAGGTTCATATGCTGCTTGAGATCCTAATGATTGAGAATTATCAGATGGTATTTGTCAAATAATAGCAGACTTGAATAGCTATTGCATGCTCATTCGTGTTTTTCGGTGGCCTAACACTGTGGAGGAAATTTCATACAATTTGAGATGAAGTTTTTATGCTGAACATGGCTGAAGGAAGCTAACTTGTTATTTTTATTCTTGAGTTTTGCTGTGTAGAAAGCAAAACATCTGCAGAACAGCATGGATCAGAACAATTCTGGGTGATCGAAAGCCACGGTAGTTTGGGTTGGTCTTCTCAGTTACTGAGTAGACTGTCCACACAGATAAGGTGGGGAATGTACAGGTTACTTGAGCTGTTGAATCAGTTCAGCATGGTCAGACCTGTGATGAGAGGAAAACAGTGACAGCAGGTCCTCATTGGCTCTTGATAATACGGTGTTGTTCTTTGATGTGCAGCTTACTAGAGGTGAAACCCCATCATCTCCTGCAGTGGAGAGTCAGTGAGGAAGCGCTGGGCCAGTCTGAAACCATCACAGCCTCTGCAGATGGCATTTGAGAGATTGCTGGCTGCTTAAGAAGCTCCACAAGGCAGCAGTTGACAAAACCATTTACAATCTCAATTTACTGTTCTCATGGCCTCCATTGGTAAATCCAATCGTGTGTTCAGGCTGGACATGAAACACTGAAAGGCTTTTTAAGAGCTTAGGGACCTTACAAGAAACAGAATTGTACCCTGTCTGCTAGCTCCTCTCTACAGATGCCATTGTCTTGCTTAAACAGCATTGTTTTGGGTGAGGAGGTTTTCACACTGCAGTCAGCCTGGTCTGTTCTCACAGAGTTGCAAAAAAGCATCTGTTACCATGAGAAAAGTCTGAACTTGTTTCTGTCATTTTTTTGTAGTCAGAAGCCACAGAGTGAGACTTGTAGAAGTGCTGTGCTGTGCTTTGCTCTCACTCACCCTTTTGGTGTCATTAATTGCCATTAACACTGACCAGAATTACTCTAAAGCAACAGGATTTACTTAGCTGTGGTTTTCTCCTCTTTATTCTGCTAAGAGTTTTTGCCCTTCTCTTGAAGTGGCCCCTCTTGAAGTGACCAAATGCTTTGTAGAGCCTTCTGTTTCAGTGTTTCTTTTTTAATCCCATCTTTTGTCATGTCATCATGAAGCTAAAATAATGCAGCCCCTTCTATAAGGCCTGAAAACACCAAACGGGCAACTGTCCAGCAACTGCAGGAAATGCCAGCTTGTAATCACCGTGGGGGTAAATGGCAACGGGGGAGGACTCTTCCCCAGTATGAAGTTAGCTGTGTCCCTCACGTACTTGGCAAATGGAAGTCAAAACAGAAACTTAAGTCTTACCAGCTAGATGCTTCCCTGTTTTCTACTCTGTTGACTGTTTGTTATTGTTTGCAATTCACTTTATTTGCAAATAGCCAGAAACACGAAGAATGGAATTAGAGGTTTGCTTGATGCGTTTCTTCTGTGTCCGAATTAATTTATGAAATAGTTTCACAGAGCCTTGGGACATGGAAGCCCTTCGGCAGTGTGGTTTTCATTTCAGATCTTCTGTTTAGCTTTATTTACCTTGTGCATGCCCTGGTTAAGCACTGTGAGCCTGAGCTGCATTTTGTGCCAAGGCCACTGCATTGCATTCCAGTTGTGCAAAGCACGTTGGTACCTCTGTTTCTGCTGGGGTCTTAGCTATGCCAGAGTAAGGTAAAGTGGACATGGTGTAAATAAGAAGTGGGCCCTAGGAAAAAAAAAAACCTCACTTGTGATAGTAGATGACAGGTGGTGGCATGCTTTGTGTATGTATTTTAAAAGGCAAGCTGCAAAGGAGTTCTTCAAGTCCACTTGCTGCAAAGACTGATGTTGATTTCCAGCAAATAATTCTGGCACGGTTTATTTTTATGATAGCCTGTGCCAGGGGATCATTTTTAAAATAACACTGCTGTAGTAATGAAATGGATGTTGTATTAGGCTGATGCAGTGACCAATCACATAACTTGGAGTAATCCCAATGTGCAGTTCTGCTCATGGGTATATTTCCATATTGCTTAAAACCTGGCTGTTTACTCTCATTAACATGATACACACCTCTGTGCATTTACCTTCTTTTGCCACGCATGAGCTGTATGCTCTGCTTCTGAGGGCTGAAGCAGCTCCCTTACAAAATGAGTAGCAGCACTTGAGCACTCTTAACTTCCTCTTCAGCTGTGCATTTTGATTTGTGTTGTCAAATACCATCATGTCTTGTTTTCTCCTGCCTTTGCATTGTGATGTAGGTTGTCCTCAGGGTACTGTGTTACTGTTGCAGGAATACCTCTAAAAAGAGCGTGTAACCTCAGTATGTGAGCACCTGCAGCAAGCGAGGAGTTAGGGTGCTGTAGTGTCGGATGTTAAACCATACAGCGTGCTGCTCTCCATCCCTTCTGGTCTGATAAATGCACCTCCCATGCTCCAAATACTGATGGGTGGCTTTTCTTTTCTTCTTTTGCAGAAGTCAGAGGGCCACACCTCTCCCACACGATGGACAGCCAAATGAAATGTCTCAGGCTCCAGTGCTTATTTCCTGCGCTGACCAGTGAAGCTCCACTTTATTGTAAAACATTGTGCTTTACCTAATATCCTAGCCTTGTCTTTACCAAGGGAAGCTAGTCAGTCCATATGATGGAACTAGAGACTGCAATAAAGTGCTTATTGCTCTGAGTGGCCCAGAATTCACTGGAAGCCAGACGTTAGCTACTTGGGCCAGGTCCTCAAATCGGAACCCAGTATGTAGGAGGGTGATATTAATTGTCTATTAATGAACAGAAATGGAGTGGAATGATCCCAGAGCTTGCTTTCTATTGAAGGCTTTTAAACAGTAAATAGATGGTTGGTGTGAAAAAGGCTGCCTTTACTGTTAGCTCACACAGCATCTCTTTTACCAACCAGAGATCACGGCAACTAGTTTCATATAATACCTAGTTACTCTAAATGAAAATGAAAAAAAGAAAACAAAAAAAAACAACAAAAACACTGACGCACTGCACTAGTTATTATTAGATATTCTTAGTCATTTTTGTACATGAAGATTTAAGTTCTAAGATGGTTTATATTAATAGGGTATGCCTACGTTTATATTGTAGAGTGAATTTAAAACCTGTTCCAGAGAACTCAAGGCAGCCTGGACAGATGTACCATTGTTAGCGGTGTTTGGGCAGCCATGTGGTCCAGATGTTCTGCACTTTTATATTTGCCACCAGAGTGGTAGAGTTTACTGGGAAAAATTCTGACAGGCTATGTTTGGGTTTGTTTCTTTTTATTTTAGCTTTGAATAACCAGGATGATGTGCATTAGAAAAAGGAGTGGTGTACGGAAAAGAAAATACTGCAGATAATTGACTTGTCTTTCATGCCTTGGAGGGTTCCTTTATTTTTGCATAGATACCTGAGCAACTTGGCGAAACTTTCCTGTAAACAAAAAGTACTGCAAATGCGTTTTTCAAAAGTGACCTTAGTATTATTTCACCATTCTGAAAAACCTAAAACCATGACGTTTCAATATACGTGTACATCAATACACATACATGTTACATTTTACAGACACTGGCATTGTTGTAGTTACTATGCACAGTCCAAATCAGCTTCAGAGTTTGCATAAAGGGCCAATTACAGTTCGTGTTGGTAAAGTGGCAAGTTGTATACAGATAAACTACAACCGAAGAATAGCGTTTGACTGAATTCAGACTACCAAACAGATCCATCTGCCAGTTTCTGTCTTTGCTTGTGTTGAATTTTTGTGTTTTGCTCTCATAAATACATCCCAAAAGCAGGCCAAATGTATCACTTGGCCTGTTACCTTCACTATCTTGACTTACACTATTGTATAACCAAGCATTGATTCCTACCAATAGATGCAAAACGATCACTAGTAATTGATCTAAAGCTACAAATTCAACAGGGTACTTCTTCTATAGCACAAGATGTTTCCCTACTTTTTGCATTGTAGCACAACAATTTACCAAATTGGACTCCAGCAATAATTTTGTATTAGTCTTCGTCATACCGGCTGAACTTTTGATAGTATTAGATTGCGTTTGAAGTTCTTTGAATTAAGTCTTTAAATGATGCGAGTTTACATCATTCTATCAGGCATTCTTATTTATACTTGACTGAATTGATAATGTGTTTTGGGGTTATTTTGTAACTAATTTGATGTAATAGCCATATGGACCGTAACTCTATTAATGCTTGCTAGGTTTAGCCTTTCATTGTTGTAGTTAAGTGAAAGTCTCTGGTTCAGTGTCAGGAAACAATATACAATGTACCACATGAGTTCTAAGACAGGATTAAAGGTCTGACAAAAGGCAGGTAGCTGGGGAAGTGTCACTGAAACAGCACCATCGAGGATGCATGTGTGGAAAGAAGGGAACAACAGAAGAACAACAAAATTTACAAGCCAATGACTCAATGAAAAGGTTTTTTTAAAAATTCAGGTAAATAAGAGCCCCTAGAATGCTATTGCAGCCTATGGCGGTATTTGAAATAAGATTTTATTAAAGTTTTATAAGTTATTTTAACAAGACAGGAAAAACTTAAAGACTTAAAACTTGTGGGTCACAGCAGGGTGGCTGTTGGAGTTTTGGACCACTTTATAATTAGCTGAAATCCAAATATGTTACAGTGCAGGCCGTTCACGTTGACAATGGTACTAACTTATTTCTCTAGAAACCTTTAGAGTAGATATATTTTTGTCAAAGCACCCCATCCTTCCTCAATTTAAATTTCAATATTGTTCCTGGAGATATTTCTGTATATTAATGGTACCTTTTTTAAAAGAAACAGAAAATTACTTTTTTCTATATAAATTAATATCTTACTTGATCTGCTTTTCCTTGACTTTCCCTTAGAGAGGGGGTAGGGTTGGGTCAGTTTACTGGATATGACTGTTTTCAGATACTTATAAACCTTTTTGTAGATATGCTTAATTTTTAAGCGATTAGGCACTGAGAGTAGCAGAAATCCTGCAAAGCTTTATAGTTCACTAGGCATTTGCCTTTGTTGGTTCTCTGAGTGATGTCTTGATTTGAGTAGCTAGAATTTTCCCTGAATCTACTAGAAGGAGTATCAGTATTTTCAGGTAACAAAGTCTGTTAGCACAACAAAAATTTCAGACCAATATCTTACTGTATTGGGGTTGGGTTTTTTCCTTGTTTGTTTTGTTTTAATTTTTATTAATTTCAGCTGCTTTCATTTTGGAAAATCTTATTGCTATTGTGTGTACTTCAGTATACCAGCAAACACTGTTACCTGTTAAAACCTTGTCCACAAATGCCTCTAGAGAAGAAATTGTTGCACCTTATGTATATCTCAAGCAAACCAAAATATGATGCTTTTCTGCTTTGTTTATTCTGAATATGTTGTATCATACTTTACTGAACCCATTTTAACTTAGCTAAAGCTATCAATATTTATGCATTTCACATTATTTTCTGGATCTGAACCTGTGTATAAATCTTTCTTTAAAAAAAAAAAAAGACAAGCATTTACTGTAGTCGTCCTCTGTGACTTATCCATGGGATGGGGGAATCTTGTCTCAAGTGTAAAATGCAGTACAGTCCCAGTTTTCCTTGGCTTTTATTTATTTAGTCATCTTCGATATTTCCTATGTAGTTTTGAGGTAAACAAAATACATTCTCGTAGCTGAAGCTACAGATCTAAGCAGCTGGGAGAAAATTACTGTAATGTCTTCTTAATTGTTCTAGTACTGTATACAAATATGGGAAAAACGTTCTGCACAACATTTGAGATGCAGATTCTTATCCCCACAGTAGGCTATTTTCAACATATTAGACCAAATCAATCAAAACTCCATGATATTATAGGTCTTTTCCGACTAAATGATTCTAAAAACATCTATGGAGATTACTTAGTGCTCTGCTTGTGGCAGTAACTACCCCTTGAATGTGCTGTGATTTCAGAAAAGAATATATTTATTTAAGATGACTGAATGCTCTTTTATACTAATACAGTATCCCAAAGTCATGAGCAAGAGACTTCTTGGTAGTTTGGGTTTCTATTTTATAGCATTGTTGCATGACTTTTGAAATTTAGGTGATAAGCCTTGTTGGAAAGGGGCACAGGAACGAGGGACTGGTAGAAGTGTGTGAATTTGTGGTGTTTAAATTTCAGCTTTGGTCTTTATTATTTGGGTGAAAGCTGCCTCTGTAGCACAAGGCTGAGAAGAGCATTATGCAGTTTGTATCAAGTAGAGTTGTAACTCACATCAGAACAAGGGAATGCCTTATAGTTTGGATGCTGTCTTTTGCAATGGGATAATAAATTGAAGCAGTTTTAATTTCCACTGCCTATTTAGCTACTGTACAGATACTGAGCAGATTGAAGGCAACAGTTAGAGACTTGTGACAGCTAAGAGAGCATGAAAGGAAAGCTGGCCTTTATTCTCAGTATGGCAACAAAGGGGAATTAGAAAAAAGATAGATACGTATTTATACGTGTGTGTGTGTGTGTGTGTGTGTGTGTGTGTGCGTGCCTGGGTGTGTACATTCTGCAAAAAAAAATAATGTAGGAAAACCAGAAACATGATGGGTCTACAAGACACTATAATGTATGTCGACCCTTTTGAATGCACTCCCTTTTTTTGAATGCTGAGTCTAATATGGCTACCTCTCCTAAAAGACTACTTTCATTAGCTTCCATTTGCTTTCATGCTCGTATCATGTAATCTTTTTGGCCATTGATACCATGTGTATATCGCTGTGTGCTTTATTTTCCAAGAGCAGTTTTTATATGGTGCAGAAAACGTAAAGGCTGAATATACAGTGGTAGCCAAAGTATGTTGCTGGAGCGTTTTTGTTTAACTTCTGCCATAGTCATATGGGGGTTGCAGGATGTGGGCCCACTAGCTCTCCTTGGTTCAGTGAGATCAGATTTTGTAACAGCAGCAAAGGCAGTGATCATGGGGTGGTGGACTTCTGATGTTTCCGGAGGTGACAGAGTAAGCCAAGTGCTGCTCTTGAAACTTACTCTGGAGTTCACATTTGCAATCCTGATTTCACAAGGAAACGTGTGTGTGCAACTTGTGTGTTGTATTCCATACATTATCCATTAGATGCTGTTTGTTTGCCGTGCTTGTTTGATAGATTGTAGAGCTCCTAGGTGTCTCTGCCATGTTTTGTAATACTCATGGCATTCTGCTTACCTTGTACATATTATGGAACTGTCAACTAGAGCTGCCAGGATGCTGAGGCACTTCAGGACACTGAGTGCCAGGAATGAGTCCATTTAGGCTGTGAAAGAGTTACTTGCCTCCTCCCCTGAATTTCCCAATAAAAAAGGCACAGTGAGGTTTATGCTCTCACCTAAGTACTATTATAGTCATTTATATACTCAGTATTTTCTACTGAATTGACAGCTTTGAAGAAGCTTATGAGATGGATGTATATTTGATGTTCCCCCACTAATTCTTTTAAGGCAGAAATCTAGGAAGACTTGACATGAGATCTCCACTCAGCAACACACCTAAGCTTAGGCTGAAAACCCTCCTTACTTAAGGGGCAGCATTGTTGGCACTGTGACAGTGCAGGAGCCCCGATCATGGACCACTACACTCTTGGAGTTGAGCTTGGGCTTGCGTGATGTTCCTGGGGGAGGCACGTCATTGTGACCTAGGGCCTTCATTCAGATGGAATTTTTAAAATGACTGCAAATAGCTTAACATTTGTTGAGTTCTTCCAGAGAATTCCGTTGTAGTTTCTGGGTCTTGACTGTTAGCACGTACCAGCAGACCCACACTGTACTCTACTGGAAAAACCACACCTGTTCAGGTTTTAACTAACCAGGATGCCGAATGTAATGGTCTAGTCTACTCTTTTCACCTCCACAACTGAAACTGTGTTTTCCCCTACATACTGCTACAGTTTGGTCAGTGGTTGGGTCTTTGAAGGTGACAAAAGCAAGAGAGGCATTTATATACATGTCTGCACGTGTGTGTATACATACATGCATGGGAGTGCAGTGACTTGCAACACGTACTCTGTACAAAAGTGTTGCCATGTTAGGTCATAAAACAACTTTAGGTTTCTCAGATGATAGTTTTCCAACTTTTCTTGCTAGATTTCGGTCTCTTTCCTACACATTACACCATAAGGTGTGAGTTCCAAAAATCACACCCGAAAAAACCACAGATCCTGCTGACCTGGATGTTACGAAAACTTTCTTTCTCAGCAGTGCTTGCTTTTAATAATCAGAATCTGCTGACAGTTTTAACACAACTGATTTGCCATGATTTTTCTTCTTAGAGCCCAGTCCTTCAACTTTTATTCTCACATGTATTTCCAGTGAATTTTGACCTAGTATTTGGCTTTATTCTCTCCGAAGTTTGGTGTAAACATGCCTTACAATATTTCATCTCCATCAATGGTATAACAGAGCTACTGCCTTCTTAGATGTGTGTAGATAAGTCAATGAGCACATTTATAGAATGTCATACTTTCTTCAAAAACCTCTAATTTGATATTTTTAAGTGCACATGTTAAGTCATGTGTATAACATGCTAAAGTACATTAAACTGTGATAATGCAACTGAATAAAATATTTAATAAAATATTTGAAATATTTGATAAGGACCTTTAAATAGATTTCTTTATGTTCATTCTATTTTGGTTACCTAGCGTGTGCCTGTAAACAGTTTCCCATTTAAAACTAATGATTGCAAATAAATGCTATTCAAATGGAGCTTCTTTGATGCTTCACCTGCTTTACTATCAAATGATTGTTTATTTCAACATATGGCTGAGGCAGCAGCATTTGCAGAATTTGTTTTTGGCTACAGTATGAATTTGCTGGCTTTTTTACACTTAAACAAGCTTGTTTTCACTTGAAAAGGGAAGATGCCAAAACCCAGATATGGATCCTCAGAACTGTAAGCTGTAGTTTCCTGTCACATCATCCACTCAGCTTCTGCATAATGACTGTGAAGATTACACTTATTTTGCAAAGAACTTCTGCCCATTTGTTCTTGCTGACATTTTTCTGTACTGTTGACGTTGTTGGGAAGATCCATAGATCCATTCAAGTGCCCCAGAATTCAATGGATTTATATCGCATAAAGCTGGAGATTGTGGGACAGAGAGCACCAGGACTTGGTGCAGTTAGGCTGTGGGAGAAAAATTTTCCTTTTCTCCTGAACTTTCCAGGTATCCACTTCGTGTTTCTGGATTTTGTCTTCTTTACACACCTGGGAAGCTCATCCACAAGGTATAAGAGAAGTCATCCCATGTGAAGAACCTCTTGCTATGTTTTTGGTCTTTGGACACTAAGAGAACTTACTCAAAAGTGGATTCTCTTTCAGTAATAAGTAGCAAGTGACATCAGTGTTTAAACTTAAAGGTCCCCCACTACTTTGGAAACTTATTTAAACCAGAACTCTGTTTTACCTGTATATTTCACCTTCTTGGATCTTGAAAATTAGACTGTTGGGAATCTTCTCTTTTTCTCTCCTTGGATGCCTGAAACCCTTTTGATTGCAATGGATTTTTTTGATCATAGAAGACCTAAGAACGGTTGTCATGAACCCAGTAGACATTGGCTGTTCACGTAGGGGCAGAACTCCTGTATCTAAACCTAAAGTAGCGAAAGGGAAACCTTTAGGTTCGTGGCTTTTTTTTTAACGATGTGCCATTTACTCAGGAAAGAAGAAACTTATGCAATCTTGCACTGCCTTTTACTGGGTATACATCAGTATCTCTGTGAAGAAACACCAGGAATGGAAGAGCTTCAGCATTAAAGGCCATGTAAAGATCATACCTGGGGAAGGGGGAGGAAAGCTCTGGTTCAGTGAGCAGAAAAAGTGGAAGAATTTTAAGAATCTGTATTCTCTCAGTATCATATGCCCAGTCAGGGACTTTGAAGTTACTATTCTATATTTTTTATTACCAAGTTACCTTAAAACAGTTGTTTTCATTCCTCAAACTCCCATCTTCTCATCTGCTTTCATTTTGTTCTTCCAATGAAAGACCTGCTGAATTCAGCTAACTCTCAGTGCACCTAGATCTGGTTTGTTACTCAGCTCTTGCTCATGTTGCTTCTTGGAGCTGCTTGGCATTACACTGACTCTTAACTGTCAGGTAAGATATATTTTCACTAATACTTTTGGAAAAACACAGGGTGGAAGGGCATTCTTCTACTCAAGCACCACGCTTCTGCCAGACACTCCGATGTTTGCTCCTCGATACCGTTTGTCGGGTCCTTTTCGTTGCTCCATCTACTGCTAACCCTGCTTTCAGAGGGACTTTTTTTTGTCCTACGATGTGACAGCTTCAAGTGAGACACAAAGTATACCTGAGCATACCATACCCATGCTATATACCAGCTTGTGAAGGTGTCATTTCTTCAGTAGGACATTAGCACTTTGTAACAAAATACGAGATGCATTCCTATATCTGCTGCAAAGTTCTGTTTTGTTTTGTTTTCTGAAATAAAACCTATAAGATTTAACGTCTACCATCTATTCAGTGTCAACTTCTTTTTTGTGGACTGTTCTTGGCACAGCAACAGTAAGAAACTGAGCTCTAACAAAGTTTTATTTAAAATATACTTCATATTTCAGCAGGGCTTCATTGGTTGCTTTCTGATAGAAGAAGATATAATGTTAGATCTTCAGCAGAAGTAAGCTGGCTTAAGCTGTAGCTGCCACAAGCCCAGCTGAAACTCAGGTTGAAAATCCAGCCTATATAAAGTACAAAATACAAAAACCATATTCCATATAGAGCAGCACTTCAGCTTATTCATCAGCCCATGAAACAAGAGGAACTAGTTGAAATAGACCCAAAAATCAAACCAGTTGAGTCAGAATGACAGGCTTAGCATTGTAGCACACTAAGAGAAGGCCACTGTTGCCACAGAAAAAAAAAGGTGGGAGAAAGAAAAATCTGAGCTCTCAAGAGATATCCTTCCAATCCAAAAGAAGTCTTTTGAGTAAATCTTTGGAGTTCAATAACAAGTTCTGTATGTGGCCCACCAAAGGCTTCCCAGTTATGACAGACCACCAGACTTCAGTCAGATAATTCTGAGCATCGGTTCCCTTCCTTCCAAGGTCTGGGCAGGTTCTCTGGTCAGCACTGCTGTGGACTATTAAAACATCTTGCCATTTTTAGGAGTTAAGGAGAATTTGGAAATCAGATAGTCCCAATATGTCGGTAACTTAAGATACTTGGTTTTGGTGTCGGTATCCAGTAATAGTGGCTTTTGTAGTGCCACTAAGTCTTCCTGCAGTGATGAGCTCGCTGTGAGCTATGCACACTGTGGAATCTGGAGTTCACGTGGTTGCAGTTTTGCACAATTAATGACTTTGATTCAGACAACCTGCAGCAAGCCATTGCCATCAGCATTGGTCAGGGCAAAGCAAATTCTTGGCATATCTCTCTGACAGACAGCTCCCGGTTATGTTCTGAGATGGTCCATCTGGTTTGGTCCTTGCTGGCTTGCTCAAAAACCTATTCCTGCCTGTGAGTGGACCTTTGTGGGATTTCCAGTTGAGGTATTTGTCATGAAGCAGGGCTCTGGCAGGGGGCAGTTCTTTCACCACAAGCCTCTCCCCTTCAGGATGGCGAAGTTTATCTATGCCTCAATGACTTTGTGTGGGATCTCTTTTTGCCTGCAGCCACTCAGATAGATTTTTGTAGGACAAAATGAAAGAAACCCATCCGGGAACTCAGTGATAAAGTCAGACCTTCACAAGCTTCCAGGTTTCAGTGGGCGGTAGTTTGAGAGTGAGGGGTGTAATGTGTCTCCAGTGAGAGCAGCTACGTAAATAGCATGCAGAGATTGACAGGCTATGGCAACAAGGCTGTGTTTCCTTTTGTTTTGAAGAGCAGTGTTTCCTAATGGAAGTAAGGTGGCAGGGAAATTACCATCACAACAGATGGACTATTCCATTGTCTTCAATTCCAAGAGAAAGGGTTTGCCAACCAGTTTGAAAAAAAGGAGAAATTGCAGTTCAGGTCTGTGGCTTGTAATGGATGCTGTGTTTTGCTTCAGTGACTGTAGCAATAACTTTTCAGTTAGAAGTAATGTGTGAGCTACTTAAGGTATGATGCAGTTCTAAACCGTCCCATTCACTTCTAGATGACGGATGTATTTGGCATGTGGTGTAAGTGTTGCTAACAAGTGGTTCCCAGCAAATGCATCATAAATAATACCAAGTGTTCATCATTATCTGTGTCAGTAATTAAGAAAATTCTTCGTGCTATGTTTTAAGAAAATATACCGTGCTTGGCTGGCACGAGGCATAGTCTTACCTTGGAAAGTAGTGGAGGGAAGCATTTCCTATGAGACTGTTTAATCTCGGTACTTCATTTTTTCAAAACATCTTTTCTAGTAGTTGTTTGTAGTGTACCATATTTAGGACACAGTTAATTCGGCTCTGAGATCTTTTAAAGTCAAGGTAACTAGTTACTTCTCATGCAGAAATCCACACCAGCAAATAAATATCTTAGGGACGAATGGTTGCTAAAGGATGCTGCATGCAAATGCTGGATCTCTTTAGATGTAGGACATGCAAGATGCAGGATTGCAGGCCTAGGAGCCAGGCTGTGGGCAGGTATCACACTGTAATTTTGCTGGCTTGCATGAAGGGAAGACAAAAGGGCTGTATTGAAAACCCATGTGATTCACTGAGGCCAACATGTTGTCGTCACCACCACACGCACTTCATGCTGGGGGAGTTTGAGGGTTGCTGCAGTGGGGGACTCCATTTCTGTGCTGCTTGTCCTGAGCATTGACTGTTTTTTGATGTTCTGCAGCTCAGCATTTTTCACTTACCCTGTCTCTAAAGATAGTCACGGAGCCTAGGTCTGTCACAGCAGTCGTATATATAGTGAGGGATGTCTGGTACAATGGCGTGGTGCACTGACAGGTGCAGCAGCTTAAAGCCATGAAGTGGTAGCCAGCAGTTCCCAGGGACCTCTGTGGGGAGGCCAAGTGCAGTTACTGCTGCTTTGGGGGACGGGGTGTGGGTTTATGGTGGCAGCAGCGTCGAGCCTGAGCAAAAAGGGTGTGTCTGTCCCTAGGTCACCGAGAACTTCACTTGTGCCAGGCTCTGCAAACAGCAGAATTGGAGAGTGCTTACAAAAATTCCTTATAAAAGTGAAGCGCAATTTTACTCATTTGCGTCCGTACACATAACAGCAGGATTGATTCAGTCTGTTACGGCTTTTATATAAAAATTGCCTGGAATACACAATGTTTGCTGCCATGAGCTCTGGCAGCTGCACTGCACTGTGCACTTGGTTTATTATAACTGAGTGAGGGGAACATACATAAATGTTTTAAAGATTTTTGTGTTCACGTGTTGGCAAAATGTACCTGGCATACCTTGGTCATCAGGTGGTGGGTCCTTGTTTTAGCATTTTCAAACAGCATATTGGTGCAGATGCATTTTTTAAATAACTGATTTAAGAGGGTTGTACTCGTGGTACATGTTTCATGGGTGAGAACCATGAAAACACCATAAGATAAAAGAGTCAGTATAAAAGCAGTAGTTTCATATTCAGAGACTCTGTTAATCTGCAAGTAGTTTAAAAAACCTAGACAAAAAAAATATATGTGTGCTGTTCCACCTGAGCACAGTGATTCTGTAACTGATGGCCAAGGGTTGCCAGCAGGAATTTAAAAGCATCTTCATTAATGAGGTTAAAATGTATTCTTAAATAGAAATTTCTGTCCTTTTAGGCCACTGAAAAAATACTCAATGCAAGATGAGTAATTTTTTCCTACTTTTGATTAATAAAACTACAAACACAGTCATTTTAACAATCTTCAGATAAATAGAAAATGGTGAATGTAGTTTTTTAGTGTTGCCTAAGTCCTGGATGGGAGTCCCTTGGCAGCATTGGCCTGTCACACTTGACAGTGTTTGTGGGAGGATGTGGTGGCATGTGTGGAACGTGCAGCTGCCTTCAGCATCAAACCATCATCCCACAAATCTCAGCCACTGGAAATCCATTGCAATCAGGATACAAGGGACATAAACAGCATAAAAACTGTTTAAAAATAAGAATTGGTTTGTCACTTCTGGTAAATCTGCTGTCCAACTGAAAATGCTTTATATTTGGTAGAGACAAATGGCTTTGTTGGATGGTTTTGTTTACGTTGCAGCAAGTGGGGAACGTCAGGCTTCACTTGCAAATCTTTCACCTTGCTTTTCAGTCATCTTGCCTTTCCTCTCCTCTCTTTTCTTGAGCGGATGAACACCTGGTGGACATCAGTAGCAAAACATCCACAGATTTTCATTAGGATGGACAGTATCCCACACCTTCCTGAGCTACTGCATAACTCTGAAAAACCCACAGAGTGGTTTTTTTTTAATTAGCAGAATTTTAACAACAGTTTTCCTCAGCCGTGGCTGTGCATCAAATGCAGCTTCTGCAAAAAGATAATTACAAGGAAGTGGGATCCTGCAGTGAAATGCATAGAGCAGCAAAGCTCCCTGGGCCCTTCTTGTGCCCCAGCTCTCTGTAGGAAAGCCCAAGCAGCACCAGAGTCAGGCACCCAGCACACTTCTGAAATACGATGTTATTTTTTTCCTCCTGACAGTTTATTGTTGAGAATAGATTCACAGTTTATTGGGATTTGGCACGTTTAATTTTTTAGTGCATGGCTTGAAGGCACACGCTTGTTTTAAAAACAAACCCAAACTCCTTTCAGCGCTGCATATTAGTCCTAAGACATTTGCATTAGCTCATGCTGAGCCTTAACTTGTCAAATGAAACTCTTACACATTTCTAAATTTCTTTCTTAGTAGGGGAAATGAAAGTCCCCAGACAATGAAATGTTTTTTCTCCATAATTACTGAAGAAACTTTCAGATCAAATAAACGTGACACCGGCTTTTCCAGCTCCCTTGCTCGTACAGCCTCGCCTAAGCCAGCAGACACACCTGGGGGAAGCCTGCGGGATCAGGACCATGTTTTACAAGCAGCAGCATTGCTTTCCCTCCCCTACCCTGGGGCCGGGGAGCACAGCGCAGCATCCCCTCTGCATCCGGGCGGGATGGGGGATGCCGGCTGACGGGTGCGGACAGACCCTGGCGCTGCTGCACAACGCTGCAGTCCGAGTGGCTCCTGCAGGAGTCACATATCAAAGTAAGAGCTGTTGCTCTGCATGTCTTGTCAGTAAAATGTTGCTTTTAATTTCTGCATCTTTCAGCTACTCCTGTTTGAAAGCTGTCCTAGGCGCTTTGCATGTCAGAAGTCGTGTTGGGAGAGCAGTTCCCTGTGGATTTGAGTTGCTGGTCAAAGATTTGGCAGTAGAAGCATCATATGCTTGCTGTTGTAAAGTCCTTCCATCTCTTTGAAATGCTGTTATGGTGGTTGTCTCAAGGCTCTGTGCACATGGTGCAATTGATGCAAAGACATTTTATCCTTCTCGTTACTGAGCACTGATTTCCTCAAGAAACATGAATTTGGGAAGGATGCCACAGACTTTCACAATGAAATGTGTCACTAGATGGTCTTTTTTCCCCCATGTGAAATTTATAAATGGGAGAGGGGGATTAATTTGGGGTGCAGGCAAGCCTATAAGGAAAGACCAGCATCTTCATAAATCAAATTCTGCATTTTTTGTGTTTCTATGGTGAGAGTGGGTCAGCAAGCTGCTAAAGTAACTGCTCACTGCAGAAATGGTGAACAGACGGATTCCCATGGCCATCCATCCATAGGTGAGCGTGGCAGACCAGTGCTGCTCCTGTTTATTCACCTCCTTTCCTTCCTTGCAGGGCGTGGTGTGGGAGGTCAGCTTTGGGCAGGTGTGTTGCATGAAATGCAACATTGCACATCATCAGCACAATAGTGCTGGTATTTCCTAATGACGTTTCATCTTGCTGTTTGTGAGTGCCTGTTTTAAAATGTCCCAGGCTCCAAGCTTGAGGTTTGTTCTTTGTTTTTTGGTTGTTTTTTTTCTTTTTTTGTAACCAGGTCTTTATATGAGTTAATTGTAGCTGATTTTAAAACCCAGCTGCTCTGGAAATACCCAAATCCTTCCAAGCTATAAGCAAGAACTGGCAAAGGATGTTTAAAAGATGCAGTGATTCTTGTCCATGTGGGGTTTTCTTGTTCATTATCAACTTGTCAGCAGTTCAGTCAGCATTTTTCAAGATGGAAAAAGGCTGAAGGAAAGCTTTCCATGCAGCTTTTGAATGTCAGGGTGGACATTTCTCTGCATTCTTCTTGGTTTGCTGCTCCCCGTTGTCATTTTTGTTCAGGCTGACTGTGTAAGTGGACAGGCTTTTAGTGGTGGTGTGAGGAGAGTGTAAGCTGACTCTTAAGAGGATGTCTGAAGTGCTTGTGTGTGTTCCTGCACAAACAGCAAGTCAAGGCAGAAAACCAAGCAGCCAGTCAGGTTATTAAACACATCCTGGGTTGTGGCAGGATGAGATCTTGGCTGTCTTTCCTTGGCACACAGTCACAGGGCCAAAAGGGACTTGGAGACGTCAGCTAGAGAATTTCCAAGGCAGGTTAAGCTATACTTATCACAGACCTGATGGGTGGGTGTTGAACTTGTCCTTAAAAGCCTCTGATAGTGGAGAATCAAACGTTTCCCCATTATGATTTTTTCCAGAATTTTACTATCTTTTGAGGGTTGTTTATTCCCCCAGTGCCTAAGTACAAAATTTTAGGGTATAGCAGAAAAAGACAGTGTCCTCAAAAGATATTAGATAGAGAAGCATTTTAGCTGTTTTTGTAAATACAACCTTAGAAATAATGGTCAGATAAAATCTGAGACAAGGTTTTCAAGGAGCACCAACCCAACTTTATACTTCCCACAGGACTCCTCCATGCCTTTGTAAACCTCTTCCTTCAAATTTTGTGTCAGGTTGATGGTTAATAGCCATACCAGAGAGGTTCAAAGAGACCTTTCTCCTCGTGCTGTTTTCTATCCAGTAGTTGCCTTCAACTTTTTTTTTTTTTTAACAGAGTTCAGACAGTGAAAAAACATAAAAACAAACAAACAAAAAAACCCAAACATCACCAAACCAACCCAACTTTCCAGCCTTGTTCCTTGGTACCCTTTTCAGATACCACGAGTCCATCATTAAAGCCATATTACAAGGAGGAAACCAAAGGAGAGCAGCATCCATTCCAATAGGCAGTCCTTGTGCCGGCCACACCAAGGAGCCTGCCTGGCTCTACAGCTGTCCTCTCTCAACTGCCTCTGGCCTTGGAAACAGGTATTTTCCTGGATGCCTTCTGGTGAGATGCTGCTGGCATCACCTCTGATCACAGCAAGGTCCCTTGCCTAGGTCTGATCCAGCCTCTATCTGGAAGATGTGGGAAAAGCAGCCCCTGATGGTGTTGGCAGTGCAGGGACCAGGACATCCCTGTACCTGCAATATTCTCCAGCTCCAAAATCAGGACTAGTGGAACAATTCTGAAACACTCAGGAGACGAATGGAGCAAGTCCAGTGTGTTACAAAAGCCGTGTGCTCTGTTGCTGCTGGTGTGTAGATTTACTCTGGACAATGCCACGGTTTATCAAGGAGTCCCCGAGGGACAGACCATGCTTCTCTCCAAGCTGAGTACCCATAACTGGGAACAGCCATCCCATAGGGAAGGAAAGGAGAGAGCACATCCCTCAAGCAGGGGGTGTAATAGCCTTCATTTTCTGCCTGTTCTGGTCCGTCAGAAAGCTCCCTGCCTGCACTCCCGGTTGCTGTGCCTGGTGCCAGGGCAGGGATTTGCTGCGCTCAGCAGAAGTTTGGGCTTGCAAGAAATGGGTTGGCAAACCCCTTAACGCTCCAGTGGTCCAGGCACTGGGCAAAGATGGCCCCAGCTATGCTGGCATCCTGCTGAGACCCTGCCCCAGGCCCACCAGCCCTGCTCTTCTGCATGGCCCCACAAAGCTCAGAGGTGGGGGAGGTGACGGCAAAGCCTCCTGGCTCCAGTGGCAAGTGCCATTAGTGCCTTCTGCAATGCACGGCAGCCCCCCGGCAGCCCCACACTGCCATGGGAGGGCCCGAGGGCCACACACGGTGCTGGGGTGCTGCTGAGCCCCAGCTGTGCATTTCCAGGGCTTTGTGACATCAGCAGAACCAGCTGCAGGCTGTGGCAGAGGTGGCCCTGCCGATGCTGCCGGAGGTGCACAGTGCCCATCGTTTGCCACTGTGGCCCCAAGGCCCCCACAGAGCTGCTCCATGTGCTAGAGACCCGGGCACTGACACCCAGGGAGGCACAACAAAGCAGCACAGGGACTGGGCACCGTGTTGAAGAGCTGAAATAAGTAGTACCATGGGCAGGACGCAAAGCAGAGGCCTCAGAAATGTTGGCTTCCTATGGATGCTTGCTCCAGGTGATGCCTGGTCCCAGTTACAGGCACAGATATGGCTAGGGGCTTGGATGGATGAGGGACCCAGGTCTCTTTAGTTCCAGTAAGAGCCACTGATGAAACCCTGTGCAACTGTGTGCTGACCAAAGACTGACTTGTAAGGGCAGTTATCACCACAGACAACCTCCTGCAGTAGTTGGCAATCTCCAAGCATTGAGAGAGAAAGCATTAAATGGCTAAAAAGGAAAGGGGGGCAACGTAACAGTTTAAAAATGCAATTTTCTCAGTAACCTTATGAGTGAAAGAAATGGCGCTATGAAAGGGGAAACAAAAAACTTGTGGAAGGGATGAACTGATTTTCCCCAAGCCCAATAATCATCTTCGCAAGGATGGCCTAGTGCTATGAGTTTTTGTTCCTGGTTTCAGCACACACCCAGTGAAATAGGGTGGATGCCCATCAGGCTGCACTTCAGTTGCAAATTAACCAGTATGTTCAGCAGTCCTTGACTTTAACGATCGATATAATCTTCAGCAATGCCTAGAGAAGGAAAAGTGTTTTCCTCCGTGTTTCACAGTTTCTCTCCTGTTCTGATAAACTGTTAATCCCTCATGCTCCCCTGGATTTTCTGACTCCTGCTTGCACCTAGGGACCCTACCTAGGATAAACAAAAAAATCAGGTTGCAGTGGAGACAAAACTGACAAAAAAGCTGCACTTTGCGGCAAATCAACCGCAGCATGACTTCCAAATTACACCCTCTTCCTCAGTAGTCAAAAAACAAGGGCAGCCAGCATAAACCTTCAGTTGATTTTATATCCAGTTTAAGTGCTTCTCTCTTAAAATTTGTCTTTTTTTTTTTCCCTTCTGCCAAGCATAGCAGGATGCTTCTCACATTTTCCCTGCTATTGAGTATCAGCATGTGCTTTGAGTCCTCTAGAGCTGGAGAGGAATTACTAACAGAATTGAAAAATAACGCTCATCCTGTTACCCTCGCAGGCACAGAATTCTTATCAAAGTACAAGAAAAAATAAAGGGCATTCCTCTTCTGTTGTGCTGAAAGCAAGGTCCAGGTGCATAAATAAGGTGAAGTGATGCTCTGTGATGGTGCAGGAACTGAAGGGGCTGAATTTTGAACAGCATCCATACACAGTGGCTTTCCTGATAAGAGCAGAATTCACATTCTTCACCACACAGCTCAGCTTCTAGCTTTTGTGTGTGTCTCTCTTCTTGCAGTACTTATCTGCCTGCTCTCCGTGGGTACCTGGAGGAGGCAGAGGATACCTGCTGCTTGGATAGCTAAGATTGCTTCTGAGGTCACTATGAAATATCAATCAGGAATTTTCTGTCTTTACTGTTTCATAGTTAAAGATGCAGAAGGCAATGCTGAATTCAACAAGGATGTGTTTGCCTGGCCAAGTGCTCATAGCAAGTATGCTTTTAGGTACAGCCCATCCTTCCTCCCCTAATACTGCAAATACATCCTGTTCCATCAGGATGTCCTTCTTTCAAATACCCATTTTTATGCTCCCCTATCAAAATGTCAGAATGATTATGGGAAACAATTTATTTATTGCCTCACTTTTCTTGGTACATGTTCTGTGCCATACTCAAAAGACAGTTTCTGTTGAGGGTGTGCTGTGGGCTTTTGGCCAGATGTTGGTGCTTGTACTGGAGGTTGTTTCTGCCGGTGGCATGTGCCTGGCTGGGAGTCTGGTGGAGCAGGGTGGTCCCTTGTGCTGGTGGGACCATGCCCGAGTCACACAGGCCGGATCCTGGTTTGGCAGGTCATGAGGAAATGTTGCAGCCTGTGGGGGGTACCTGGGCACGTGTGAAAACAGAGACAAAGCAGAAAAAACCCTCCCACCCCCCTCAGCTGTCTCGCTCCAATGGATTTTCTGCCCCAGTGGGAGACTCCCTGTGCCTGTGCTGCTGTGTTCCAGGTCATTCTTGGGGCTGAGCCACTTACTTCGTACAAACCCAGCTCTTGCCCACAGGGGTGGTACCCAAAGTGGAGAGACTGTGTATCAGGGTGTCAGCACTGATTTGGGAAGAGGCTCCTGGAAACCCTTACGGCGAGGCGTGTGTGGAGTGACATCTGTGTCGTGAACAGAGCTGATGTAGCACCTCATGTGAGGAGCGAAGCCTGTGGAGGGTTGGGCCGAGAGCAAAATGGCATCACTTACAAGAAGGGCCTCCTCCCTCTACCTGTTTTTTTGTGCAGATCCAGCGGAAGGGGTGCTGCCTGTCTGCATGTCCATGCTCCTGCTTTGCCTTTGTGAGTGGACCCCAAGACATAAACAGGCAACAAGCAGATTAGAAAAGGGTGGCACAAAAGGCACCCTTGGTCTTGCCAGGTCGTCATGGTGTCCCCAGCAAAGGTCTCTCCCTTCCTCTTTCCTTGCTTGGTGACTTGGGCTTGGTTCTTGGGCAGCAGCAACAAGCAGTGCCCTGCTGCTTGCCTGCCTGCTACAGGGAGTGTAAGGCTGTCATATCCCAGCTGAAGATTAGGCCCAAAATGTATTACAAGCATTTCCTCAAATAGGCAGTTTTAATTTTAATAAGTTGTATTTAATAGCCCTCAGGACACTGGCTGTGTGAGAGGAAAGGGTTATGTCCTGAAAATAAAATTGAATGGATGGATGGATGGGTGGACGGATTGGTGGATGGATTGGTGGATGGATGCCGTCTGAAAGGCTGCTGAGAGTTTGGTGTGGGGTGAGAGGCATCACATCTTCCTTAGAGAGAGGAGCCCTTGCAATGTGGTTGAACAACAGGGAGGGGAGTTAGCAGGGGAAGCACTTTGACTGAGAAATGTTCTTTTAGATTAAACAACAAAACTCTGCATGCACATACAGACTAGATCTTCATAACGCGGCCAGGCTTCGACAGTGTACTGCAGCATTGTTGCTATTTATAACCGACAATTACTAACACTATAACCCAGTAAACTTAGTGGTAGCAATTACAGCAACATAAATAGCAATCCAGATGACTAAAGGCATTGCTGTAAATGCGGGTGGCAGCTACAGCATTAGACAAAAATTGGAGGGAAGATATCGAGATTCGATATACAAGCTTGGGTCTGCTAGTCTTTTATATACCATTTTTAATATACTTCCTGAAATGAAGCTTCAGAAAGGTACACTGCCTCTTTAAAATTAGTCTAGGAACTACAGGTAGTTCACATTATTTTTAAAATAATAAATCTCTATATATATCTATATTAAAATATATATGTATACATAAGTTGGCTAGCCTACCTTGTGGAAAGGCTGCAGCTAAACTAAGTCTGAGCTAATATTGTATTACCATGGTCTTCTGGTTTGTAGATAGCCCTTCCTTATTAGATGAGGTTCTGTTCTTGCTCCACAGAAGGTGCCTGTGTATATAACTCCTTTGTATTGCTTTCTGCAGAGTCCCTTATATATTTCTTACTACTAATGCTGTGTAGAAAAGGAAATCCAGAGATTTTACTACTGATAATTAACCATATAATGGCCATTAGCAAAATAAAGATTTAGTTGTTTGGAAAACAGATTATTTATATTGTGTATGGTTTATTGCCTGATAACTTGTTTGGTGACTGGATATTCTTTTCCTTCTCCTGGTCCTTTTCTGCTTTTTCCAGCTATGGTGTTTACTCCTCACTTTGATTATCTAGCAGGCAATAAAGTATATTGTATGTTTTGAAGCCAAGTGGTGTGATTCTTACTTGTGCATTATGGGGAGTCTGTGTCAGTGGAGGGAGCTGGGGCTGCTGCCTGGCAGGAGGGCAGCTCTGCAGCCACGGCTTCTGCTTGAGAAGTCAGGGCCCAGGGGAGTGCCCAAGACAACAACCCAGCATTTCCTACTCAAAAGGGAGGAGCTACAGTCATAGCCTTGCTTCCCAGTCATCCCTAAGGACATGAGGAGACCCTGTGGGCACAGAAGAGTCACTGCATAGCTATTAAACCCACGTAATCACCCTTTTTCCTTCTCTGTCACAGAGAGTGGTGGCCAGTGGCAGGTACCATCACTGTCACTGGCAGCTTCTGGCTCTCTCAACAGCCTTGTGGTGCTGGGTTTTTACCCCAAGGTATAGATTTGGCTCATGCCAGGCTCAACTCTGCAGCCTGGCCAGTAACAGCAGGAGCTGTTCTCCTGCTCAAGGCAATGCATCCTCAGTCCTCAGCAGCTACACACCCAGGCAGAGTGTGTGAAATACAACACACTCATGCAGTGTCAAATGGCCCAAACGTACCTGGTCTGCTTGTTTAGGGCTGTAGTGCTTTGGTTTGTTTTGGTCTGAGTGGGGATCCAAGTCCTGCATGGCAATTCCTCCCTCCTGACATCTGGGGCATTTTTTTCTGCGATTCAAAAATTTCACTCCCCCCAAGTGACTGGTGGGAACGCGCCCCTGGCTGCGTTTGCTGCAGGAACACGTCCTTCTCTGCCACATTCCCTTCCTCTTCCTCAGCCGTGGCTGCTCAGAGGTCACCTGTCACCTCCCAAGGGGACACAAGGCATCATCAACAGAGAAGACAAACCAGAGCCTCGCATCCAGGAAATGCCTGGTTTGATCTTGCTGTGCTTGATGCATCATGGGGGAAAAAGGTCATTCCCATTTCTAAGCAGTGGGGCTTCCCCCTGGGATCATGTCCCCCTCAAACACTGTTCTTGTGTCCTCAGATGCCTGTGCCAGGACTTGGCCTTACTTGCACATCCTGCCTGGAGAAATTAGTCGGTGAAGTAGGCAGCAGCAAAGCTGGCAGCTCAGAGTGGGTACAGCAGCCCACAACATCTATATTCAGCAACTAATGAGCACTGGAGAGAAATCTCAATTATGAAACATATTTTTTATGTATGTGTCTATATTGTATATTTTCTCCTTTTTAAAATTGCTAATTGTGTCATATTTATGATTGACGGTTTGAGGGTTTTTTTCGTAGTGCAAATTGGATCCTCAGAAGCTTTTTTGCCGGCACAAATGAGATGTACAAAAAGAAGGGCTGCTGCAGGTACTTACGGAGGTCTTCCTCTCTGGATTAGTCCAGCTGGCAGTCACAGGGACCATTTGTACAAATAAAATGAATCTTGCCTTCATGCTGGCCTTGTATCCTCAGAGGAAGCCCCAGGCAGCAAATGCTCCAAGGTTTGCGGAGGGAAGGCTTGGGTGTGCTCCGGGCTCCTGCAGCAGCTGTGGTTCAGCAAACCCCACGTCTTCAGCCACAGACCGGTGCCTTTCTGTAATTTGTTTCACCATTTGGTGAACAGTTTGAACCAGCTTGCCAAAGCCAAGGTCTCGCATCCCTGAGGACTGAGGAGCACTTTCACTGATTGAAAGTCTGACAAGTGTCTGTGCGGACCTGCTTGTTTTGGGTGAAAGCAGAGTGAGCCAGAGAATGACCCACCAGTCTGTACCAACCCAGCTGGTTTTGGGTAGCAGTGTTGGTTATCAGTGGTCTCAGGACATGTGATTGGCAAGGTTATGAGGAATATCTTTAATTAAGCCCACTGGTTTAGGGCAGAAAATGGACACTGTTTCAGCCTACAAGTCCTGGGGCTCAGCTATGCAAGCACTGTCACAACTTATGGCTTTCCGTCTGCTGCACAGGGACCGTGTTGGACAAGACCCTTGAGGCAAGGAGCTGCTCCCAGGCTCATTCCTGACCTGAGGCTGTGCCAGCCAGACCCCCTTTGAGCAGTCAGATCCTCCAGTATGGTTGGTGGTGAAATGCTTGCACTGAAGGAAGGCTTCAGCTGTGTGTCACTGAGCTGTAGCGATAATCTCTGATTTAGAAATTAAATTTAAAATAAAAAACAAAAAAATAAAGTTAGGCACTACGAACCATTTGGGGCAGGAATCCTCCTTCTCCCCCTTGCTGCATCTGATCAGCTTCCTGCTATTTGTTCAGAGAGATCTGAGGGCACAGCTGAGCTGGTACTTAATTGCTTGTTGTAAGGACTGGACCCTTTAATTAAAGACCTGATGTTGAAAGGAACGGAAAGGAACCCTCAGTGTCAGTGGTGCTCATGGATGTAAAATCTTAGCCAAAGTGCTCCACCTTTTCTGATCCTAATTTCTCCCTAGCTAACTAGAAATGGATTTTTCTTCATTCGTATGTCTCACTCCTTATACTTTCTTGAGTTTTCTGTGCAGTAATGATTGATACATAGTCTGCTTTTCTCTTGATGGCACACAATGAGATTTAAAGTATCATGGGAGAGGAAATTGCCTGCAAACTTTTGGCAATTCCCTTTTATTTAGATAGAGCTGGGAAAGGGGAAACCAAATGCAAATATTCTCCGTGCCAGACATCCCTTTGGAAGGGAAATCTCAAATTGTACCAGTCTGGGAAGAGGGTTTTTCTCCCAGGATCTCCAGCAGCAGGAGGGATGGGGATCTCTACAATCCCTTTTGCTGTGTTTAGTTAATGAGATTTAACTGTGCCAACCTTCCAGGACATGTAAGGACGTCATGGTGGCATGACATGGTGGCACCAGCACACTGGTGCTCATCTCTCCTTTCAGCTCTCCTTTTGACACCATCCAGCCTAGAGGTGGTTGCTTTTGATCTGTGATTTGCGCAGGGAAGGTGAAGGCTTTCGACCCAGAGCACATAAATCACTTTGCCAGGGGTCTGGAGCACCCTTGAGTGAAGGCAGAGGGACGGAAACCCAAGACCTCTGTCAGTAGCCCTGGATTTATCGCCTGCATGTCTCGTTGTCCAGCGACCAGCTGCCTGTCAATTCATTAGCTGTTGGGCCTTTTCAACAGGCAGCATTAATGATGATGGCAGGTTTGATGTAAAAGCTACAGCCCTGTGGCGGGCAGGCAGCACACCAGGTGGCCCTCAGAGGGCATTCAGTTCTCCCAGGTGTTTCTTATTCCCTTTGCTCCCGGGAGGGATGCTTTTGCTGCCATGCCCGAAATCACGTAGAGCAGGGCTAATCTCCTGGTTGAGCCACTTAGGATATGAAGGACAATGCTGCTTGTTTTTCCCTGTTCCCTAACTGATGCTCTTGGCCCCGCAATTTTCTCCTGTCAGGTCAGACACGTGATGGATATGGTCACAGCTATGGGTGACAAGGCTGACAAAAAACCCACATGCTACAGCTCACTCACTGGCCTTGGCCAAAACTGCTGCTGGGAGCCTGGACACTGGCCTGGCACTGCAGTGAGTCTGGGGCCGGATGCCCAGCTGGGCTGGAGCCAGCCACCCTGCACAGCCATGCGTGGAGGGACCCCAGGAAGGTGGCCAGCCCGGTGGCACCGGTCCTGCTTGCAGTGCGGTAAAAGAGAGGGTGGTGCCGGCTGTGAGGGAAGGCACCCCAGCACATGCACTGTGGAGGCTGTTTCACTTGGGGTTTGATGGGAGGGCAGAAAGGAGAAGGGGAAGCAAATCAGGAACTAAGAGAAGGAGCTGAAGCTGAAGCCACCCAAACCCCTCGCAAGGAGGGAAGGAACTCGCCGTATCACGGAAACATTAGTTGTGAATCCTGAGTTATGTCCACATGCTGCAGGAAGCAGGCATGGGTTAATGTTTTGAGGAACCCTCACCCCCAAAATATGTTCTTATACCCCGAGCAATCTGCAGGGGACTGAAGACAAGTTGTTTGCAAATGCCCAGGAAGCCAAAACCATTTCTTTTAAAACTTTAATTCATAAATCTAACCCAGCTTGAAAAATCTGTCTACAAACCATTTTAATGTTTGCTGGTGCTGAATCTGGGGGATGGTTTAATGATAGCTCGTGGAGGGAGGGTGAGCGAGTCAATGAGAGACCACCCTGCCTTTGTCTTCAGAGAATCGATCTTTAAACAGGAGAGTAAAAGCAGTCTAAGTAAGAAAGAGAAACCATTCACTAAAATATTTGTCTAGAACAGATGGCTCTGGTGACTCAGACAAAATACTCCCCCTGCTACAAGCTAGCTGGAAAACAACCATGGTTTGCCATTTAGGAAAAAATGACACACCACGGTGATGAGCCTATCTAGGAAACATGGAGGGCAAAAAAAAGCACTCAGAGGTTCCATTTAAAAGATAAAAAAGGTTTATCTGGATGGTTTCTCTGGTCTAGCACCAGCTTGGTAGTGCCTGTGTGCAAGGATGGGGTGTGGGACATACCAGGAACTGATGTGATACTCATTGTTTCTCAGGATGGAGTTACGTCACCTACAAACTCGCAGGGCACAGTTTTCATAAATACCTTCAGATTATGGTTTCAGTCACGTCTCTGGCATCACTGGCTTCTCCTTCACTTGGGAGAAATTATAGGATACGGCTATTTTTGCCATAGCTTTTATGCCTTAATTTGCCTTTCCTTTTCTACCCTTCCAAATTCACTGAAATCTTTCCTTTTGTTGTTTTTGGTTTTGCTTCTTTCTTTCCACTGGCTACTTTTACAAATACCTGCTGCTCCACCTTCTCCTTCGGAAACTTTATATATGGCTCACTGTAAGTAGAAGATCTCCAAGGGAGAACCATAGTTTAGGCCTTTAAAATATCTGGTTGGGCTGTTACATTTCTTTCTTGGTTTCCACTGAAGGTTTCCTTTCAGGACTGTGCAGCAGGAGCTTCTCAGACTTTAGCTGAGTGGACAGAAGGGTTAGGTTTTAATCAAATCCAGTAATACAGCCTATAAGCTCTTGGAGAAAAGCAAATGTACAGTGAAAAAGAAAAGATGTGATTAACCATCTCTTTCCTTGTTTTCCAAGCTGATAGACCAACACTGGTTGCAAAATAAGGCAGCCCTTGCCTCTGTTCACAGACTGTGGTGCATTCACCACCCCTGTATGGTATAATGTATGTAACGTGCCCGTACCTGTAATGTGTGTGCATGTATCTAATAACTGTGCATGTATCTAATAACTTACCTTATATACCACAAGGCAACAGTAAAAGTTCTCTTGTGTGAAAAACAAAAGACACACCTCAAGAAAGGTGCAGCACAGTGCTGCATTAAAGGCTAGAGGAGGCCCAGCCAATACTTTGGTGAACTGTACCAACAACTACAGCTGCTTCGTGCTGATGTGACCTCCCACAACCAATCTGACACGGAGAAAATACTACTGGAGCCTCCCCCTCCCTCTTCCCAGTCTCTGCTCTTCTCCAAAGCATTGTGAGCTCCCAGCACTTTCTCTTTGCTGCTCCCTTGGGGTTCCCCAGTTCTTGGCCTGGCTGATCCTGCTATGCACCAAGGATGTTTCGTTCAGGTTTCCCAGCCCAAGGCTGTAATCTGGATTAAGAGCAGGTTCAGGGCATGGAGCAGTCCCTCTCCAAGCACAGGTGGTCAAGGGGCATTTCATACACTTGGTAAATAAACAAGTAGTGACTTGCACCTTTCAGCACAGGGCTCTTCTCTTGCGCTGCTTGTTTTGGGGTTTGGCATCTTTTCCCTCCTTGCTTTTTGACATGCACTGTGCTATCCATTCACCTGCAGAGCATGTCAGGAGCTCACCCTGTCACCAGTGAAGTACACGTGGCTCCTGTAGGTGGCCCTGGGGGACAGGAACCACCTTCTCCTCCGTTGCCTTCAGTGTGACTGGCACAGTCACAACACATTTTATCATTTATTCATCATACTTCCTCATTGATGCTGTAGCCACCTTTGTTGCATGCTCAGTAGGACATTTAAAGCTGTTTATGCTTTGGTGCTCTGGTGTACTGCCACTGCAAATGTCAACAGCTGCCTCATGGTTCAGAATTTGGTGAGTTTCTTTTTTTCCCCACTTGCCCATTACTATTTGGTTTGTATCACTCACTGGAGAACTGCTGTGAGGAACAAAGGGCAGCATAAAGGGCAGCCTAACAGGGCTATGGTAGTATCGAGGCATCACCTTTATTAAATAAACACAGCTGTAAGGGTGGGAGAGTGGCACATCCAACACACTGCTCCAAGGCTCATCCAGCCCTCCTGATCCTCACCCTCTTCCTTAAAGCTAGGCTGGGGCTCCCTCCCCCACCTCCTGCAGGCAGGGAGGAGATGATGAGCCGCATGGTCACCTCTCCCCCACAGCCTGGAGAGGACCAAAGTAGCTGAGGAGGCACTGGGGGTCAAATCAGGAAGGGGAAGCAGCAGGAGCCCAGTGCCCCCTGCCCAATCTTCTGCTGGGATGAGGTTCTCCAGTGATGGCAGGATCAGAGGAAATGGCACGTAAGGGGGACTATAAAGAGAAAGCAATTGCCCTCCTCCTTCTCACCAGCTTTTTTATCCCCATTTCTTTATACTGTTAGTATCACAGTGCTGTGCAGCTTGCTCAGTCTATCAAAAATTACCCCGTTTTCTCCTACTTACATACCAGGTAAGGAAGGACATTTTAGGTTCCTACAGTGGTACCAGTTTATCTATGCCAGCCAAAACCTCACGAACTTCCTACACCAGAAACTGCCTGGCTCTCTCAAAGCCTGACCTACTTGGTGCAATGTTTTCATTCTTAACTGTAGCTCCAGCTACAGAGAGATCGTGTTTCCAAAAATCTCACTGTTTTGTAACTGCAGTGCAGGTTACTGAGGAATCTATTTCCATGCAGAGCTCCTTTAATTATAATTTATATAATTTTATTATGATCCTTTAATTCTCAGTGTTTCTCAATGTGAGACAAATCAAATCTTCCAAGTTCAATCTAAGCCAACTCCCTCCACCTGCAGAGTTCTACACACCACACAGCACCTTTACTGCCCCTTCATCTTTATTATGGAGAATTTTCACTTTTTCACAGAGCTGAACTAGTAAGAAATGTCAGAGAATCCTAAATCACCTTTTGCCTCAGTGAGACTATCTTAACTGGATATGCTTAAACTTAAAAATTATTTGTGATGAATAGACCTTAAAGATCCCTTTTCTCCTTATTGTTGTCTTTGAACTTTCCATCATTTTTGTCCTTGGATGAACCTTCTGGTCAACAGCAGAGTGACTTTCTGCTGGTTTGTTGTTTTTTCTCTTTCCCATGTATCTAATTTATTAAAGAATACTGCTTGCTTACACAGCAAAAATACAATCCCCAGAAAAACCCCAAATGCCCAAAACAGAACCAAATGTTCTTGTTCTGAAAGCAATTCCCACAGCACTTCTCGAAGACAAAAAGGAAAGGCAAATGAATGCAACCAAATACAACCTCAAGCCAACCCTAAGGTAGTTCTGAAAAATTTCATCATTCTTCCACGTCTGGCAATTCCTAGTTTAACCCGCACCCACAGGGAGTGTCGACTAACTAGCTAGAGCAGTTTCAAAATCTTTCATTAAGTGCAGATATGTAAATTGCGAATGACAGTAAAACTCAGTACTTTAATTCAAGCTGAAGGTGTGCCAGACCTTACCCTGCACCAGGCAGTTCCTATGCCCAGAGAACCTCACTGAGGTGTGCAGGTAGCATGCTGACTTCATTTGACAACTGCAAGTCCACAAGGACCTCTACATGCTCTGCTGGTGGGTCACATGCTTGCACTATACAGAATCATGGAA